>LR991099.1:28580397-29780397 GCA_905163515.2 Lymantria monacha
ATTGCAAAGGTCCATGGGCGGCAGTGACACTTACCATCAGGTGTGCTGCTTGCTCGTTTGCCAACATAAGCAATAAAAAAAAAGGCTTTAAGTTGGTCAGCGTGCAATGGAGAGGGATTTGCTCGGGATTTCTTTACATGATACAAGTCTGTATAAGACCGGCTGTAACCGACATAGCACGACAAATTAGCACGTTGAAGTGACAGTGGACAAGGCACACGTCGCTGGTGGACGGACGACCCTCCTTTCGGTGGACTGATGACATTATCAAGGTCGCAGGAAACCGTTGGATGCTGGTGGCACTGGACCGTTGCAAATGACATTCTCGGGGGGTGGCCTATGTCCAACAGTGGACGTTTACGGGCTGATGGATGGATGAACACATCGCTTGTGGAATCGGCGACCGTTTTGAAGAAAGGTTCTCAAGTGGCGACCACGAATCCAAAGACATAGTGTAGGTCGTTCGACGTAGAACTTAAGACAAGATACATACATACATACATACATATCATCACGCCATATCCCTTGCAGGGTAGGCAGAGAGAACAGAGTGCCAGAGAAATCTCTGCATACTTCATTCGCTTCCTCAACATTCATAATTCTCCCCCGGTACCTACATCTTTCCACTTTCGCATTGTATATCTTCTTAACCAGACGTTCGTTCGGCATTCTTTCCACATGTCTGAACCATCGGAGCATTCCCTTTCGCATCTTTACACCAATACTCTCTTTCATACCTACTCGCTCTCTTACGTCGTCGTTACGAATGCGGTCGGTCAGCCTAACTCCACAGATTTTCCGAAGAGATCGCATTTCGACCGCATTAATTTTACTTTCATACTCTTTTCTGCATACCCAACTCTCGCTTCCATATAGTAATGTTGGGACAAGCACTGCGTTATGTATTGCTATACGTGCCTTCTGGCTGAGGTGGTGGCTGCCGAGAAGTTGCCCCAACGCTCCGTTCACTCTATTTCCCGCATTCACTCTTCGCTCTATATCAGTGGTGTACCTTCCATCTCGGCTAAATCCACATCCAAGATATACAAATTCATCCACTTGCTCTAGTACATCATTACCTTTACTTACTTTACCATTGTTACTCTTACATCTGTTCTGGCTTCATCTCTTTCAAAGACCATTATTTTGGTTTTGCTCACATTCACGCGTAGACCCCTTTTCTTACAATCTTCTGTCATTGTGTCGACTAGGGTCTGCAGGTCAGTCGCTGACTGTGCCAGCAGGACTGCATCATCTGCATAAAGCAGAGCAGAGACCACTGAGTCACCCATCTGGACTCCCACATTCATATCGTTCAACCTTTGGAGACATTTATCCAGATATATGATAAACAGCCTGGCTGATAGAACGCAGCCCTGCTTAACGCCAATATTGACGTCAAACTAAGGCGACATTCCATCATCCAGCCGCACACAGGCTCTACAGCCCATGTAACTGGATTGCACAGCCTGCAGCAGTTTACCGTTAATACCATACTCCGGTAAAATGTCCCAAAGTTCCTTTCGTACAACCGTGTCAAATGCTCTCTCCAGATCCACAAAACTGCAGAAAACCCTCTGACCTAGGGCCAGATGCTTCTCCACAATGTTGCGCAGAGAGAACACTTGATCCATGCATCCCCTTCCACTCCTGAAACCTCCTTGTGTCTCACACAGTAAACCATCGGAGACCATCCTCATTCTCATTAAGACAAGATCATACATTAAATTTAAATTATCTCTTAAGAATTAAGAAAAAATAAGACGGTATACGGACCTATAAAATTAACAGATGACAAGGAGGGGATTTTCACTTAGATGGTCCACTCAAGGGTTTTTTCTTATAGGACTCTTCAAGCCCCTCTCTATAATCTTTTTTGTGCTGTGACAACGTTTTATAAATCGATGAAGGCTGGCTGTACGCACGAAAAAGTGTCACGTTTCGCCTGAGCCGAGAGCGTAAGTAAGACCGCGGAACAAACGATAGAGAGGCACAAGAGGCCTTAGCGTTCTTGCATTTTAAAAATTTGACGTGAACTGTTTTGTCAATTGTTTATAAAATGAAGTGAAAAGTTAATATGGTTTCTATTGTTTATGTTTTTCAATTAATAAAGGTACCTATGCAATTTTTCATCAATGTTTTCTTATTATGTTAGCACGTTAAATTATCGTCCGTAAACCATCTTACTAGACAACGATCTATTTTTAACAAAGTCATTACTGACCTTGATTTCATCGTCAATAATTCATCTATTTCAAATCCTTCCATATGGCTCTAAATTCAATTAATCTTAAGTTGTTACTTTCTTTGACTAGTAATGCATAGACGGGGTCCTATCTGACCAGACAACTTAAAATTTTCCTTTCAGATAACATTTGCCCATTATGATCATCGTATTTCAATTACAGTCTGGTATTTTATGTGAGATAAAACACAACTAAAAGCATTTATATGCCCTTAGATATTCAATACGTAAGAAACACATTGCTACGCTAATGCTTCGTATTATATTCTCGAGATAAACTGCGAAATGGTATGCTTTCGCAATGTTTGAAAGTGTACTTCGCCGACCTATTTATGTGTATACATTAACATTATGTCATAGTTCAATGTTTTATGCAAGCGTCGTAACTGAATATAGAACGGATTTGATTTTAGTTTGAAAGTTAACTTAGAAATATGCGCGTCTCTTAACCATAGTTTCCGTGTGGTGATGGAATAAGAATACAATTCACCACCCCCTGTCTTACCTATGGATGATCGTAAGAAACGACTAAGGGATATAAAACGCATATAACACCTATGCAAGCGAATGTAAACTCGAAACTAAGCCCTATAGTATAGGGCCTATACCAACACGCTAGTAGTATGTGTGTGAGTTGAGATATGATGATGTTCATGGCACTTTTGGTGTATTGTATCATCTTACTTTTATCCTAATAACTTGGCTCGACGCAACATCTACTCTTCTTGAATCGTACATAATGCAAAAATGTTGGCAATATTTTTATGACTGGCCGCCTGTCAACGTCTACCACCTTTGGGAATGTTTTTACTGAATAAAACGCATCAGTTGTAAATGGCCCAGGTTGATATAAGACCCTTAATCGTATTTTTATACCTACGAGAAGGGTAAGGTTTGATTGTATTCGTGACTGCGAAAGACCACAAACGAATCACAACAAGGAAAGAATAGGCTTAATAGTTGCATAATAGAGTTAATAAAATATACAGTTTTTCATTTGTTAATAGCTGTACAATGAGTTTAATAGCTTAATACGTTGCTTCCCATAGTTACTTTCACTCTCATGGGGGATTATATTAGTAATAGCTTCACTGACTAATTGTAGACAATTGTCAATTTAAACTAATTGTATCTTTATTTTTATCGCTTATGGTGGCAAACGAGCAGACAGCACACCCGATGGTAAGTGTCATTGCCGCTCATGGACCTTTGCCAGTGGTATAGCTAGGCCGCTGCCTACCAATACAAATTCCGAACCCACCCCAGTTGGGCTTACGGCTCTCTCGCTCACCGAACGAAGCGCAATAGCACATTGCCATTACACAGACGTCGATCTTCTGCTCAGTGTGGTACTACCCCGGACGGATGCTAAAAACTTTTAAGACAGTAGGTACGAGGTCGAGTGTTACCAGGTAAATACTTCCTCAGAGAATTTCTATGCCATCGGTTAAGGAGGAGTCTCCAGTCCAATAATGAGAGATATGAGCTGAGATGAATGAATGAATAAAATTATAATGTTTTACAACAAAATTAAAAAATGAATATTTTTCGATGGCTGAAAACACTGACGAAACGATATCCTTACTAATATTATAAATGCAAATGCGAAAGTAACTCTGTCTGTCTGTCGCTCTTTCACGCCAAAACTACTGAACCAATCTAAATGAAATTTTGGTACACAGATAGTCTAGACGTACTTGGTCCATTTGGTGATAAGAGAGTGAACGACGCAGGTAGGCTCATAGCGGATGTATGCATGGAGAGAAACCTTATTGTGTCAAACACATTTTTCCAACATAAGGACATCCATATGTATACATGGAGAAGGAATGAACAGAAAAGCATAATAGATTTAATTTTGGTAGACAGTCGCCTCCGAAGCAAAATATTGGACGCAAGAGCCTACAGGGGCCCTACAGTCGACACGGACCACTATCTCGTTATTGCGAGATTTAGTGGTCTGTTCAGAAAGTGGAGGCACTGGCGAGAGCGTGTCCACTTCGGAGGGCTTGAAAGAATAAAGGTTGAAAGGTTGCAAGAAGAGTGTGTAAGAGAAAAGTATGCAGAGGGTGTCCGAGAACGGCTGACGATGGCAAGCCAGCCGCAATCGGACATTGAAGAATGCTGGAGAGTATTGAAAGAGAGTATGGTAGATACAGCGAAAGAAGTATGTGGAAGTTCAAAGAAGCATAGAAAAATAAATGGTGATGCATGGTGGGATGTGGAAGTGGCAGCTTCCGTAGAGCAAAAGAAGAAAGCGTGGCTAGACTATGTCTCTTCTTTGAATCTGAATGACAGTATGACTGAACAGAAGAAAGAAATATATCGGCAATGTAAGAATGACACCAAGGCCTTAGTGAAAGAGAAACGTGATAGAGCAAGTATGAGTGCAGAAGATAGGCTGACTAAAAACTTCGAGGGTAACACCAAACTCTTTTGGAGGGAGGTGAAGAAGTCTCGGGGTGGTTGGTCAGCCTTCAGAATGAATAAAATAAGGTCTAAAGGTGGAGACATTCTTACACAAACACAAGACGTGTTAAGCCGATGGAGTGAATATTTTGGCGATATGTATGCGGATGCTACGGTTGGCGCCGGTGTTGGATGTGGTTTAGTAGATCAACATTCGACAACGGCGTCCTCCGATGGCATCAGTATGGATGAAGTTGAATGGGCGATAAGAAGTTTGAAAAATGGTAAGGCAGCGGGCATTGATATGGTGTCTGCCGAGATGATCAAGCTCGGTGGCTCTTGTGTCTGGGAGGCGTTCCTGTTGCTCCTCAATTTATGTTGGAGCTCGGGAATGGTTCCCAGGGACTGGAATAGCGCAGTCATCGTGCCTTTGTTTAAAAACAAGGGTTCACGTTATGACTGCGCAAATTACAGAGCCATAAGCTTGACCAGTTTGGCAGCAAAAGTGTATGGAAAAGTTATTGAAAGGAGAATGAGGATGGTGTCCGATGGTTTACTGTGTGAGACACAAGGAGGTTTCAGGAGTGGAAGGGGATGCATGGATCAAGTGTTCTCTCTGCGCAACATTGTGGAGAAGCATCTGGCTCTAGGTCAGAGGGTTTTCTGCAGTTTTGTGGATCTGGAGAGAGCATTTGACACGCTTGTACGAAAGGAACTTTGGGACATTTTACCGGAGTATGGTATTAACGGTAAACTGCTACAGGCTGTGCAGTCCAGTTACATGGGCTGTAGAGCCTGTGTGCGGCTGGATGATGGAATGTCGCCTTGGTTTGACGTCAATATCGGCGTTAAGCAGGGGTGCGTTCTGTCAGCCAGGCTGTTTATCATATATCTGGATAAATGTCTCCAAAGGTTGAACGATATGAATGTGGGAGTCCAGATGGGCGACTCAGTGGTCACTGCTCTGCTTTATGCAGATGATGCAGTCCTGCTGGCACAGTCAGCGACTGACCTGCAGACCCTAGTCGACACAATGACAGAAGATTGTAAGAAAAGGGGTCTACGCGTGAATGTGAGCAAAACCAAAATAATGGTCTTTGAAAGAGATATAACCAGAACAGATGTAAGAGTAACAATAGGTAATGATGTACTAGAGCAAGTGGATGAATTTGTATATCTTGGATGTGGATTTAGCCGAGATGGAAGGTACACCACTGATATAGAGCGAAGAGTGAATGCGGGAAATAGAGTGAACGGAGCGTTGGGGCAACTTTTCGGCAGCCACCACCTCAGCCAGAAGGCACGTGTAGCAATACATAACGCAGTGCTTGTCCCAACATTACTGTATGGAAGCGAGAGTTGGGTATGCAGAAAAGAGTATGATAGTAAAATTAATGCGGTCGAAATGCGATCTCTGCGGAAAATCTGTGGAGTTAGGCTGACCGACCGCATTCGTAACGACGACGTAAGAGAGCGAGTAGGTATGAAAGAGAGTATTGGTGTAAAGATGCGAAAGGGAATGCTCCGATGGTTCGGACATGTGGAAAGAATGCCGAACGAACGCCTGGTTAAGAAGATATACAATGCGAAAGTGGAAGGATGTAGGTACCGAGGGAGACCGAGACTAACCTACCTAGACCAGATCGGTCATGTACTGAAGGAAGGTGGAGTCAAGAGTCTCCGAAACCGGCGAGCGTGTATGAAGAGAATTATGAATGTTGAGGAAGCGAGTGAAGTATGCAGAGATAGAGTTCTCTGGCACTCTGTTCTCTCTGCCTACCCTGCAAGGGATATGGCGTGATGATATGTATGTATGTATGTATGTAGATAGTCTAGAGCCTGCTAAAGGATATAGGCTACTTTTTAATGCCAAAAGGGTTGTAAAGTGGGATGAAAAGTTGTAAGGAATTATCGTCATTTTTAAAGGCAGAAGCTTGAAATTTTTTTATAGGCTATTGATTAGATATGAATAAATATGACGATACAAATTTACCCTTAAGTGGTAAAATAAAAGTAGGGGATGAAAAACTTTAGGAAAATAACCTTTTACGCGTGCGACGCCGCGGGCAGAAGCAAAGAAGAAGAAGAAGTTTCCTATAAATTAAACCTAAGCTAAATCGTTTTATCATCACCGAAACCTGTATATTAAGTTTCATGGAAATCACTGGTGACGTTGCTGAAATTATGAAAATATGCAAGAATAACTAGATTAAAGATATTAGGCAGATAGATGTAGGTATTGCATGCAACATGGACGTCGATATTGATGCGTTGACGACGTATAATATTTCATTCACACTCGTATCCGTTACAATAGAGATATAACTATAGAAGATTGTTGATATAATATCCGTAGAATATAGTGATTGCACAAATGGTGTTTAACATTCTGAACTTCCGTTCTAGTGGCGTGGGGTTCGATTCCTATGTAGTAAAATACTTTTTACGATCAACAAACTGTTGTTCAGAGTCTGGGTGTAATTTGTCTGCGTTAATTGCAGCTTTTTTTTTGCTTAATGCAGCGTTGATGTCTTTAAAAAACCATTATAATATTTAGTGATGGAATAAGAGTACAATTTATCTACATTCCCATGATTATCGTGAAAGATTACTAAGGAATATAATGTGAAAGGAAGAAATAAAGTTTTTTTTTACAATTCATGAAAAATACATATATATTATCACGCCATATCCCTTGCATGAACAGAGTGCCAGAGAACTCTATCCTTGCATACTTCTCTCGCTTCCTCAACATTCATAATTCTCTTCATACACGCTCGCCGGTTTCGGAGAATCTTGACCCCACCTTCCTTCAGTACGTGACCAATCTGGTCTAGGTAGGTGAGTCTCGGTCTCCCCCGGTACCTACATCCTTCCACTTTCGCATTGTATATCTTCTTAACCAGACGTTCGTTCGGCATTCTTTCCACATGTCCGAACCATTTCAAGATAAATGATATTTTTATTTTTGGGATTAATCCCACCACACATTCCCACCATTGTAACTCCTGTAAGCCAGGATCCACAATGGTCACTATAAATGACACCGAGGTTTGACCCTCAGGCAGTCCCGGGAAATGATTTTAATTGTCTTGGAACCCGCAACAAATTGGGCAAACCTGGGGCCTTCGTTTTAATACACTGAAAACTATATATGTATATGGCCACATATTTGGGGTGTATTTGTTACGCTGCACCCATTTGGGCTGATAGGGCTACCATAGGGGCAGCTCGCCTTAAATTATTACAAAGCCAACGATTGGCCTTAATATTCTTGTGTAAAGCCTACAGGACGGTCAGTATCGAGGCCTTTTTTTTTTTTTTTTTTTTTTCGGTGGGCCATGGACGTCGCACTCCGCCAAGTCGGTCCAGGGTGACGGAAGAGGCGGCGCGCAACCCCACTGACCCACCCTGCAAGCACCTCTTCTTCGCCGTGCGAGCGGGCCACCGGTACCCGATTTTTGTCTTCGGTGGCCCGCTCGGCGGTATGCCCTCTCGGGCTCCTCTCCTGTCGACGCCCCGACATCTTTCGCCGTCAAGGCGTCGTCCTCACGCGGTGGCCTCACGTCGGGTGACCGGACAATTCCCCGGTCCGATCACCCGAAGCCTCGGTTAGGGCGGCATCGGGCGCAGGTATTCGCGCCTGCGCCGCCTCGGCCGCTGACGGCGGCCCGGGTCACGGGAATCCTCCCGGACTCGTTCCGCCGTGTCCTTCTGCGACCGCGTCCCAGTTCCTTACGCTGTCGACCATCGCCCTCGCGACAGCCGGCAGCGTCAGGTCGGCACCGATAACAGCGACGAGGTCACGGCGCTGCCCGTCGCAACTCGGACATACCTCCAGTGTGTGTCTCGCCGTGTCCTCGTCACTGCTGCAATGGTGGCAGGCCAGAGTCCACTCCCTATACGCGACCGTGTGCAGGTACAAACCGAAACACCCGTGCCCCGACAATACCTGCACCAGCCGAAAGGAGAGGACTCCGTGCTGCCGCTCCATCCATTCCATCAGTACGGGCCGGAGGGCCTCGACGGTAACGACACCGTGTCTTGGCCTCTCCAGCCGCGTAACCCAACGGGCGATGACGTCTCGGCGGGCGTCCTCGCGCCAGGTGGCTATCTCGCTCAACGATGGGGAGCCACCTTCGTCGCGCACTGAGGTAACCCGCCGGTAGAGGTCGGAGAGCATCAGTACCGAGGCCTGGCCAGTACTCGCGGGTGTACTTCCGGTTGACTTGGAGATTCAGAGACGGGCAATCAATGTATTACATGACAAGGGAAAATATGACCACAGATTTCCTTCTACCGTGCGACCGTAATAAAATCCCTCGATTGTTTGCACCGCAGTCCGTTGTCTATGAAAAACTTTTAATTGAATGGCAAGAAAGATGGGATTCATCATCGAAGGTCCGTCACCTCTATCTATTTTTCCCATGCGTCCGCGAGCGCCTAGAGAGAGTGTGGCTGGAGGTTGACCATTTTGTAGCCCAATTTCTAACTGGCCATGGCAACTTTAAAAGTAAATTATTTTCTTTTAAACTTGTACCTTCACCACTATGTCAATGTTCTACAAATAACTGCGAGTATGAACAATCAGCACATCACATTCTCTGGGAGTGCGATCTCTGGCGTAACGAGCGCGACCTTATGTTAGACAGTTTGCAAGTAACATCTGGAGTAGTATACTATACGGATCTTATAGCAATTCGAGAAAATTTCCGTGCGTTTAGGCATTTCTGCCATACCTACTACTGCAATCAATCTTAAGGCTCACATATAGGCCCCGTTAAGTTATCCCGTATCCGTGGTGCCGTACTGCTGCGCTTATCGTAGCTGTACAACCCTTTACTTATTGGCTGACTAGTCAATATTGCTTTCTGTCTCCCGCTTTGCCTGGGAGGGAAGTGGAATCAATCTTTTCCAACTCCTCCTCTTTAACTTTTCTAATTAAATTTGTTGCGGGTTCCAAGATAAATGATATTTAAAAAAGAAATAAAAAATAAATAAGAAAAGTAAAAATAAAATTATATTGGACCCAACTAGTGGCCGGATGTGCGCAGTTGCACCCCAGCTGTTAATTTTCCCAAGCCAAGCTTATAAAATTAAAACAGCACCTATGCAAGGGAAGATAAACTACGTAAAATCCAACCATATATACGTATTTTACGTACCTATACTATCACGCCTGACTAGTGTGGTGGGTAGTAAGGGGTATAGCAGGTCAATTTCCCTCGTATTGTGGAGAACGCTAGAGTACTGAGGTACATATGAGCTAATTAGAGCTCGTTTGTAATCTTAGTATTTTTTTAAAGTCACCACCCTGCACTAAGGAAATAATCCTTATATTGCGGGGGACTTTACAAACATGCAATTAACGCAGGGGTAAATAAACTCAACGCGATTCTACTCCCATACATACAGATACATTTTTAAAATATTGGTCTGATGAACTTTAGGATCTATTCATGAGTTAATAGATATAAAAACTAAGTTATTTATGCAAAAGGCACAGTTGTAAGGCCATTTAAGCAATAGATATTTGTATTTGAAAAATTATTGCCAAGATGGAAATGATGCATGTAGTATGAATACGATAACGCTTCTTTTTCTGAGACGTCATCTTCGTCAACAATCATTATGATAACATTATCGACATTTTGTTGGACAATATCTACAAACTGAGAAAAAGTACTGACGTCTTGACCAAACATCACAAGATTGTCTGCAGTCCTTTTTAAGACTGCTCCGATCCCATCTGGGGCACCTTTGCCGTGACCAGCTTCGCTATAATTCCAGGTTATTGCTTTTATTTGTGGAAAATCCTTATTAAGGATTGATACTATATAGAAGATATATTTATTGCGGTACTGGGAACTTGGAGAGTCTGATTGAAAATGAAGGGTATCTATAAAAGGATTTTTCTGTAAAGCAAGCTTAATCATCGGCATTAGGTGCGCCCAAATGGCTGGAGCATCGTGCCTTAAGCACTGACTAAGTGTACTTGCACAGGTAGTACCAGTAACACTGTAATGGAAATCGAAAGTGTAAATTATTCCTGTATGTAAACATACTTCTTTGCGACTGGGTCCAAAATGCAAACTCTGAACTTCCTTCCCGTATTTAAGACCGAAATTTTCTGAAAAGTCAATATGTATATAAGCTTCGTTTACCATTAAACTGTCTTTCTTATTTTTCGTAGCGTTATATTGAGCATTTATAGTATAAGAGTGTTTATAAAATTTGGGTAACTGTCCTTCTAAAGTTTTTATAGCATTTACGGGATCAAGTTCCATTGGTTTTTTAATAGTTACAACTTGTGTTTTTAAGCCCTTCTTAGTCTTAACAGTTTCCTTACAGCGAACCCATTGATAAAGTGTTAATCTTTGATCATTCGAAAATTCCTTAAAAGAAAGAGTATTATTCTTGCATAATTCACATTCCCTTTTTAGACAATTGTCGTTATATTGAGAACAACAAAGAGACCCCAACAGCTGTGCATAATTGGTTGCATCTGTTATATAAGCTTTCTGCAGACATTCAATAGCTAAATCAATGTTAGTGTGAATTATGCAAGCACAAGTCTCTCTTAGATTTTTTTTCGGAAATACTATCCAAAACGGACGATGTCTACAGAAAAAAGAATAACTTATTGGCATACCATATTCTGTTTTAAATTTCTTATGCAGCTCTTTTAATGGCAGAATGAGTTGTCGTTTTTGCTTCTGGATTTTATTTCGCGTAATGTATTGGTTTTTTCCTGGTAAAATAATGCTGTTTACGTCCTGGTTATAAAAGTGTTTAATAAGAGTTATTACTTTTCTCCTTAAGTTGGTGCACTTGATATTACTTTTAACAGGTTCCTTGATTGTCTTTGAAATTGTTTGCAATGAAGTATTTGTTATTTTTCGTAAGTTATCTTTGAGTATTTTATTTTCTTGTATTAATTTTTCTATTATCAAAAGCAATCTCCTGCGTTTCTTTTGTTCTACGTACCTAATGTGTCTTATCTTCTTAGAAATTGAATCTGAGGGTGAATTTAGTGGGTCCTTCTCTTTCATCACTATTGGATGGCTTGTATCTTCACGAGATAAAACAACTTCGCTCTGGTCTTTAACTAATACTGCTTCCGGTAAATGAAAATGGTTTTCCTTCTCTTTTTTCTTCTCCCTATACCTTTTTGCTGCTTCTCGCCATTTTTTTCTTTGTTGTCTTTGTTTTCTGGGTGATTTTTCATTAATAGGAATCACTTGTCCTTTTTCTTTTTTCTGTATATATCTTACTTGTTCTTTTTCTCTTTCTGTTTCATATAGTTCTGGATCACTTTTAAGCTCCGCATACTTTTTGCGTTTATACGCTGCTAGTGTGAGTGATGCCGTCTTTCTGTTCATTATGTCGTTACCTAGAATAAATATTTGACTATGTACCATAAAACATGCTTAAAACCACACATTAAAAACCGATAAATGAATATTCCCATATGTGAGTCTCTAATCGAAATATTTGGCTTTCTGAAAAAAAAAGCGCATTATAAATGCGAAAGACTGTATATATGTCAAGTCTTCTCTTCGAGAGCCGCGATAGCATAGGGAAGCAAGCAACACACAGTGAAACAGACAAACAAACGTATAGAATATCTAGACGTTAACCAAACAAACCGTTAAACATACGTGTTCTAAGAAAAAAATCGTAGTGAAATCCGACACCAGTATGTAAGTCCCACGCCACAAATAGATTGACAAACAGAGATTGACTTGATTGATTGAAAAAACTAACACAAAACTGACTTAAATAATCTTGTAAGTCATTTCCAGTCATTAAAAATCATTTCCGTATGGGGTAATTTACTGGGGATGATACTACTGGAAATGATATTATCAAGTAAAATCGATCGTACATTCTAGAATATTGCATCATAGTAGTAATAATAAGCTCTAAACATAACACACCACTAAAAAGCTTCATTTGAAAAAGACAAGACAAAACAATATGTGTTAATTATCGTTTTATTCGATCTAATGGTAATGATGCACATGTGTGACAATCTTCGAGTTACTTTGAACAAAAAATTCGCAAAATTAAATGCACTTACCGATCACGCATGCGGCCACTTGTACGGTTGCAGGTGGACTGAGGGTGGAGCTGGGCGCGGGGTAGGTTGCGCTTCTCGTTTGCACTTCGATAAAATTTACTATTTGACGCTCTCGCACGGAAATGATGAAAATTGTGTGACAATGTTTTAATGCCTTATTTTTAGCGTAATGTAACATTCCTGTTATATGAATACAGGGCAAACACATCTGCATATTGTGATGTTTACAATTAAATTATCAAAAACGCATTTTAGTCTCCATGTTTTGTGCTACAGACATATTTTTAATCAGATGTACCTTTTTTATACGACTGGGAATGATATTAAGTGCTTGTTTTGCCAAATTACTAAAAATATGTAGTATTCCCTAATTAATAGGCACTGGCACATTCTACAATAATATCTAATGAAACATTTGTGCTTCATTAAAATAACCTACGGTCATGGATAACTGGACAAATGTACGTGCGCATTTTTTTTTACTCATTCAGTAGATTCAGCCGCAGACAAATTACACCCAGACTCAGAACAACGGTTTGTTGATCGCACAAAATAATGTCATGCGTGGGAATCGAACCCATGGCCCTGGCACGGACGGTCGGGCATCTTAACCACTACGTCATCTGTGCAATCAATTTTGTTAGTGTAATGCGAAAAGGCACCATGCAACACATTGTAAAATCTATATCTGTAAGTCTGTCGCCGCCCGAGTCAATTCGAGCCCTCCTTTATCCCGCCACCATAAAACGGCCATGATCTAAAAATAAATTGGTAACATCCTGCCTGGTACTTTTGTTTTTTTTTCTTAATTTTAAGCGTAATTGCTTTTTATTAGAGAAGGTGCGTAGGCAGCTAATGTAACGTTCAGAAATGACCGTTGACGTAACATATATTTGAAATTTTGAACGGTGACCGTTGACGTGAGTAATGTCTGTCATTTGAGCATAATAAAAGAAATGTCGTCTAATTAAGGTTATGATACTCGAACTTTCGTGTGTCTTAAAAGATGATTAAGAGATATGAATGTAAAATCTGTACTAGAGATGAAATACTTGAAATTGAACTTTAAGCCAACTCGCCTGACTACCATGATAGAGTAGATCGACTTTCTTTGTATTATGGATTACGCTCGAGCCCAGCAGTGGGACGTATATGGGGTGAAATGATGACCACGTCGAACAAATAGTGACTTTTTTTTTATAAATTTATTGTTCTTGTCTTACTTTACCTTATTACCTTCGTTGATAAATTCTTCGTCTTCTTAGCTCATAAATATACTGTTCTCAAGGTTCTCCAAAATGAAATTAAATTGATCTATTGTAATATGTTCAGATGGTTGGACTAAGCTTTAATTTCAAATTTTCATTCGCTCGTCTAGATATTAGCATGCCTGATAATTTCTAGTAACAATGGCTATTAAACGTTTTCATAGCAACTGCTGAGATGACAAAAATATACGCATACATACATACATATCATCATGCCATATCCCTTGCAGGGTAGGCAGAGAGAACAGAGTGCCAGAGAACTCTATCTTTGCATACTTCGCTCGCTTCCTCAACATTCATAATTCTCTTCATACACGCTCGCCGGTTTCGGAGACTCTTGACTCCACCTTCCTTCAGTACGTGACCAATCTGGTCTAGGTAGGTTAGTCTCGGTCTGCCCCGGTACCTACATCCTTCCACTTTCGCAAAAATATATATATCCGTAATATTATGTATAATCATGTAAGATGCAATAAAAGTCAGGGCCCCTTAGCCACGGCTATTCCGTTATTTTGCGGCTTCATATTCAGAACGGCGTTGTCGTAAGGAGGCCTATATCCAACAGAGGCCCACTACGGAATGATGGATTTAGTATGCTTGTTATTAAAATTTTGAGATCACGTACGTGTACAAATTAAATAATAGCATTGAATAAGTGTGCTATGTAAGCGAAGCTACAACAGTTACTTATGATAAAATTATTACACTGCACAGATGGCGTATGTTTAAAATTGGTATCCCACCATACCAGTGCCGCGGGTTTAATTTCCGACAATATTTTATGCGATATACAAATGCGCTCTGAATCTTTGTAAAGTCCCAACGCATTGTAAGAATTATTTTCTCAATGCCGCTCGTTGTCTTTTTCATAAAAAATATCATCATCTCAGCTCATATATGTCCCACTGTTGGGCTCGAGCCTCCTCCATAATGGGAGGGTAATTGACCTATTATACCACGCTGGTCTGACGTGTTAGTATAGAGTTTTGTTTTGAGTTTTCCTTCTCTTGCATAGATGGTATATACGTTTAATATCCATTAGTCGTTTCTTACGACCACCCACGGGTATGATAGGGGGTGGTGAATTGTATTCTTACACCGTCACTACACGGATACAGATAAAATATAGTAATAATAAATACAATCAACCTCTGAGCCAGTCGTTACCTCACCATCAGGCTAACGCAAAACTCGGAGGAACATTATATGGCTCCTTAAGTTCTTTTGATATAAAAAAAAAAATGTATCACATGATTTACAGGCAAGCCAATAAACCGCAGGGCAGCTTGTGGCGAGCTGAATGTGAGTGGCGACACTGCGGTCCTGAATACTCCAGAGAGTCGATCAGGGACTCGTCTCCAGCTGGCCTTCATTGGCTGGCTAGAGTGGATACCGAAGAGTGCTCGAAGGACTCTCAGCTTTGGCTTGCCTTAAACAGCTGGTCAGAGAGGGGTCGCCAGAGCTATATGTTCGGGGATGGAAGTGTCATTTTCAAGGGCATAATTACGGGTAACCATGGTTCTGTTTATCGCAGACTTAATGGTGAAACCGGCGCCGCACCGCTCGACACCCATAGCCACTTACACCAATGTTGCTTCCTGTTGCCCGTATGGCTGGTGTGCCTGTGGCGACTACTTAGGGGGCCCATTCAGTGAGTTGGCGAGTCACCGTCTGCCACCGTTCATCTCTTAATATGGGTTTGAAGGCAGACGACAGTTTATAATTTCATAGATGTATGTAAAATGAACCAGTCCACTAAGAACCCACTCCCATAGTCAGATATTAGCTACCATAATCACACAATAGTTTTACACTTACCGCTGGCAGTCCACGTATGCTATGTGCAGACGTGGAATGTCATCGGTAGATGTCCCATCCCAATATTTAGATTAAATTTCTCCAAAGGCCTCTGCGTGTTGGATCCATATCCCCATGTAAGCCTCCCAAAGGACCGGGCATCTTCCCTACGGATGGTCCGGTAATTAAAAAGGAAATACAATAATAGTGTGTCTCTTTTTTTTGGCATTCTATGGTATTGACACACGCCGTTCGTGCTGTTAGTGGCGACAGAAAGGCGGCGCGTGGCCCCATAATCCATCGAATTCCCTCCCCGTCATCATTGGGACGGCCAATTGTACAGAATCCGTCAATGTACGTCCTAAAAAACATTCTAGTCAGTTATTGATCTAACAACAATGCGTAGTAATTTGAAGATATATTGAGTTATGAAACTTTTTGATGGGAAACCTTGTCCTATTTATTTTTAGTTGGTACATATTCATGTATGAAAATAAAAGCTGATCTCTTATCCATTATTCTGATGTTAAACGAGTTTGATGGCTCGCTGACGTTTAGATTCTAATCTATATACATTATTTTCTAAAGTTGTTTTTTTTATTGCGAATGGTGGTAAACGAACAAACAGCACACCTGATGGTAAGCGTTACTTCCGCTCAGGAACTTTGCATTACCAGGGGTACAGCTAGATCTACCAACCAAATCCTACACAAATTGGGCTGCCAGCTCTCGAACGAGCAAGCTGCATACCTGATGGTAAGTGTTACTGCCGCCCATGGAGCTTTGCAATACCAAGGTTATAGCTAGACCGCTGCCTACCAATACAAACCCCAAACCCTCCCAATTGGGCTTCTGGCTCTCTCGGTCAATGAACGAAGCGCGAACTGACATTCACATTTATAATGTTATTTAGAATTATATGTATAAGGAGACCTCCATTAATCACGTGATCTTCCCTCCCCCTTGGTGATACGTGGTAAGGTTTAAGACTATGAAGGTTTAGGACTTCGTGCTTTTTGTCAAATACCTCCCCCCCCCCCCCCTTTCAAAACTCACGTGATTAATGGACGGCCCTAAATTCATTTCTATGATTGTTAAAAGTGCAAACACATGTGTGACACAAATTCGATGTTGTCTACAATTCTCTCGCATACGGAATCCGTATTACCCCACACATCGTTTTAATCGCTAAATATTGACCATACACATACATACATATCATCACGCCATATCCCTTGCAGGGTAGGCAGAGAGAACAGAGTGCCAGAGAACTCTATCTCTGCATACTTCACTCGCTTCCTCAACATTCATAATTCTCTTCATACACGCTCGCCGGTTTCGGAGACTCTTGACTCCACCTTCCTTCAGTACATGACCGATCTGGTCTAGGTAGGTTAGTCTCGGTCTCCCTCGGTACCTACATCCTTCCACTTTCGCATTGTATATCTTCTTAACCAGGCGTTCGTTCGGCATTCTTTCCACATGTCCGAACCATCGGAGCATTCCCTTTCGCATCTTTACACCAATACTCTCTTTCATACCTACTCGCTCTCTTACGTCGTCGTTACGAATGCGGTCGGTCAGCCTAACTCCACAGATTTGCCGCAGAGATCGCATTTCGACCGCATTAATTTTACTATCATACTCTTTTCTGCATACCCAACTCTCGCTTCCATACAGTAATGTTGGGACAAGCACTGCGTTATGTATTGCTACACGTGCCTTCTGGCAGAGGTGGTGGCTGCCGAGAAGTTGCCCCAACGCTCCGTTCACTCTATTTCCCGCATTCACTCTTCGTTCTATATCAGTGGTGTACCTTCCATCTCGGCTAAATCCACATCCAAGATATACAAATTCATCCACTTGCTCTAGTACATCATTACCTATTGTTACTCTTACATCTGTTCTGGTTTTATCTCTTTCAAAGACCATTATTTTGGTTTTGCTCACATTCACGCGTAGACCCCTTTACCATTTTATGGTTTAATCAACCGCGAATTCAAATCTCATAGCCTTTTCAATACAAACACACCATAAAGCATAAACAAACGCTTTCAAAATACATACAGTACAGCATCGTAAGCTGAGAGATACGGACGTCTGTGAACGACGCGCTCATGACGTCACATTTCGCGGCTAAAACGCGCACAAACAAAAATATACTCTCACGTTTTATAAATAAGGTTTATATTAAGATTGTAATTATTTTTTCACACATGTGAAATGTAATTGACCGTTATAGTGTAACCGTTTTTAATTTGTGCATTTGAATAAGGAATAAAGTGATTTTAGTTCGTACGTACACACAATGTTCTAAGAATTGTCAGCGGAGACGTATGCAATTGCTGGAAATAGATCGCTGTCTGGTTTGATTTCGTTTTGTGGCGGGAATTGTGTCTATATTTTTATTGCATTAACTATTTATTTATGTTTTTTTTTCTTTGTAACCTTGTAATTTCGATTGATAGTAATCTTTTACCAGTGAACTCATAAATATTATTTTATAAAATGAAAGGTACTCGTAGGTTTTTGCTATAGTTCTGACAATATGTTAGCGAAATTTAATAATGTTCTATTGTGTTGATACGTATGTAACAAATGAATAAACTTACGTATTCGCATTATTAATATTTATTTATTTCACATTTTATACATTTTTAAATACATTATTAAAAAAAGGGACAAATAAACACGCATACATACATATACAATACAGAAAAGAAACTAAAGAATATATTTATTATTCATTTAGAAATAACACAAAAAATTACAATAACTAAAACTCTTAAAACTATTATAAATTATATTTAGTTTATATAAAGATATTTGAATAAATGAGATAATTGAAGCAGCTTCGTAGTTATCTTAATGGTACGAAATGATCCTTGTGTTTTACAAGCACCATTATTATTATGTATAAAAAAGAAAAAGATGGTATTTTGTTTTTTTGACTTTTTTTTGTCTACTTGGTCCAAAACAAAAAAAATGTGTTTCGATTAAACTTATATGTCTCTTAGTTATTAGATACATTGTAATAACACAAGTTTAATCTTAATTGGGGGCCAGAGATCTAAACACAATCAGACCTTAATAGAAACCTGTGTTGACATATCGCAAATTAGTTATAATGATTGATGGCATTATAATGACAACCGGCTACTAATATGAGCCCAATATTGCCAGTGTGGAGTTACAAATTTTTTCACAAAATGTCAGATAGGTACTTAACATTTTTAGATTATTCAGATTAAATAGACATTGTCCGTCAGTAATAAAATAAAATTAAAAAAAAAATGTCGCCATCAACAACGCTATGGTCACTTATTTCTGACATTTTCTAAAAAATTTGGTGGCAAACAAAAACACTTGCAAATCACTTTTATTTTATAAGCACTACATCCCAACAGCTCCTCCGCATTATATTACATAAAATATAATACATATTAACTATATTAACAAAATGTGGAACATCAAGATCATCACATGACGCTTTTACGTTCCCGCCAAAAGGAAACAATCTTTCTCCTATTTCAGATAAAGTTTTGTGATACTATTTGATCTTTAATGGAGCCTTATTTTTACTTTCCTGCTCATAACTTTAAATATATCCTTAATTTTTCGATACTCATCATCATCTCAGTTTATATATGTCCCGCTGTTGGCCTCGAGCCGTCTCAATAATGGGAGGGAAACTAAACTATTATACCACGCTGGTCAGACGTGTTGTTAGTTTTGTTTCGAGTTTGCCTTTCCTTGCATAGATCTCATATTCTTTTTATATCCCTTATTCGTCTCTTACGACCACAGATAATGTAGGGGTGAATTGTTTTCGTACTCCGTCACCACACGGAAAAATAACACTCACTGTATGGATAGTTCATCCAAGTGCCTTATATTTTTATTTATCTACTCTATTTAAAGTTTAAATTTTAAATTTTTCTGTTCCAAATATTATATTTGTATAACCACCATATACAGGGTGTCCCAAAATTCAACGATAAGCCGGCACCAGCAGGTGGACCTACATATGACTACTCGAGAACAAAAAAGAAAAAAATTCTACCTTGATTTTTTTTTTCATTACGACAAAAAAACCGATTTCTTTAAAAATCGACATCTTTTATTATATTATTAAGTGCCATTGCTACAATTTTACAAGTAATTCTGTGTTTTTTTTTGTATTGGTAAGGTAAGTAGCACTACTATCGATCACAACCATTAAAAATTCCAGAATATCTATAGTTTTTACACAAAAATCAACCAAAACTATGTTTTTTTCATAAATTATGTAAGATTTTTACTTTCAGCTCACTTTCACTCATCACAGTGAAAAAAAAAAGTATGGACACTACTGTGGCAAATAGTATTAAAAATTGGCGCAACTAACTACAATTCTAAAATGGTATAACATTCTAGGCAAACTAGCCACAAAAATATACTTAGGTGTACTATTTCAAAATAACAACCATACTTCGAAAATTGTTAGTGTTGATAGTAATCACTTTTACTATGTAGCCCAAATGTTTTTGTTGCAAGTTCTCAGAATTTGAATGAGACATGTGCGTAGTCCATAAGATAACATAAGTTAGACAGAGATAGAGAGATTATACGTTAGAGGGAGATAGATAGATGCTAATTGTTTAGTAACATTAATGCAGGTAGAGAAGTAATTAATGTCCTCAGCAGCACAGCAAGTCAGTACGCTCTACTTCTTTGTTTACTGCACACCGTTCTGTTTTAATTAAAGTGGCTCTGATACTAACGACTTTGGATTGAATTAAGTGACCTGGAAATTGACCTGACTTGGCATTATTTTAGACTGTGATTTTGTGTTTTTTTAAAGAAGTTTTGCCTTATTTTCAAGTGTTTAGCATTCATTATGCCGCTACCATATACAGCGTTAGAATACGCTAATATGCACCTAATTTATGGAGAATGCCGATGCAATGCCAACGCTGCTAGCAGATTATATCGAGCAAGGTACCCTACTCTTCAAAGGTATCCGGATTATCGCGTATTTATTAACGTGCATCAAGCATTTTCGGAGGGTCGTATACCATCTGACAGGAGAAACGCTGGAAGACCTAGATCGGAACACGATGAAGAAGTTCTCAAAGAAATAGAAAGCGATACAACTACCTCTGTACGTGGCATACAAGTAGCAACGGGAATTCCAAAAAGTACTGCACATAGAATTTTAAAACGTCACCAGTTTCATCCATATCATTACAGGCGCGTGCAGGCGTTATTACCGCGGGACTATCCACTGCGGGTCGCATTTTGCCGTGTAATGCTGCAAAAACACAGGGAAGATCCCCAATTCTTAGACAAAGTCTTATGGTCGGATGAAACAACCTGCAAGAAAGATGGCTATTTAAATCTTCACAATCTTCATAGCTGGAACAATGAAAATCCGCACCTGGTGAGAGAAGACAAATCCCAATATCAATTTAAGGTTAACCTATGGACGGGCATAATAAATGGAAAAGTGATAGGGCCCTTTGAGTTACAAGGAAACATAGATGGCAATAGCTATTTGAACTTCTTACAAAATGAGTTACCAGGATTATTAGAAGACGTGCCCTTAAGTGATTTGCAAAACATGTGGTTTCAAAACGATGGTTGCCCAGCTCACTATGCCCGCCCTGTGCGAGAGTACTTAGACCAAGAGTACCCAGGGCGTTGGATCGGGCGACTTGGTCCTATCTTATGGCCACCCCGTTCACCCGATCTAAATCCCCTGGATTTTTTCTATTGGGGTTGTCTAAAGGACAGAGTCTACTCAAAACCCATTGCAACCTTGGACGAGCTTCGCCAAAAAATAATTCAGGCTGTGGATCACATGAACAGAATCAGATATGCAAGAAAAATAAAACGTTCATTTTTAAGGCGATGTCGTGCCTGCATTACTGCCAATGGCAAACAATTCGAACATTTATTGTAATTTTAATAATATAGTAAATTCTAATCTCTCTATATCTATCTCTTTCTAACTTATGTTATCTTATGGACTACGCACATGTCTCATTCAAATTCTGAGAACTTGCAACAAAAACATTTTGGCTACATAGTAGAAGTGATTACTATCAACACTAACAATTTTCGAAGTATGGTTGTTATTTTGAAATAGTACACCTAAGTATATTTTTGTGGCTAGTTTGCCTAGAATGTTATACCATTTTAGAATTGTAGTTAGTTGCGCCAATTTTTAATACTATTTGCCACAGTAGTGTCCATACTTTTTTTTTTCACTGTGATGAGTGAAAGTGAGCTGAAAGTCAAAATCTTACATAATTTATGAAAAAAACATAGTTTTGGTTGATTTTTGTGTAAAAACTATAGATATTCTGGAATTTTTAATGGTTGTGATCGATAGTAGTACTACTTACCTTGCCAAAACAAAAAAAATCACAGAATTACTTGTAAAATTGTAGCAATGGCACTTAATAATATAATAAAAGATGACGATTTTTAAAGAAATCGGTTTTTTTTGTCGTAATGAAAAAAAAAATCAAGGTAGAATTTTTTTCTTTTTTGTTCTCGAGTAGTCATATGTAGGTCCATCTGCTGGTGCCGGCTTATCGTTGAATTTTGGGACACCCTGTACATATATTTAAACATAAACACTTAACTGTGTCCCACTTACAAAGGACTGCAGTTATATTTAAAAATACTATATTCGCAATGTATTTGACCTATTTACGCCTTCCCATACATCTGTATAAAATAAACCTAGCACTTGTATATTTTAAGATTTTGAGTCCACGTATGGTGTTATAAGTCTCTTCATATTAGCCATTGTCCGTGTCGCCTTCAACAGTGCTATGGCCACACTGTTTTTCATGGATTTTTGTTGAAAAATGAAAACATCTGTAAAGCACTTTCATGTCGTATTGACTACATCGCAGCAGTTCCTTCGCATTACATTAAATAAAATGCCAGCAAAAGTGTTAAATTCCAGTTAAAACACTATGTTAAATCTAATACAAGACCACGACATGATGTTTTCAGATTCCCGCCAAAATTCCTGTCTGTTAGTTTTTTAAATCCCGCACCACACTAGAATTTATTCCTTCGTCCTAAGTGCTGCGCGTTACAAAAAAAAAAACGGAATTCTGTTTTTAGTCTCTTTTTACGCGAATATTACCATAATTATATTTAAAATAATAGTTTTATTATCTGGACAGATTTATTTTGTTTCGTAAACCAAATCTGGAAAAGATTTAAAGTAAATGCTAGGAAATCCTAATAAAAAAAAGCGTAAATAGAAAATTGTCTAAAAATCAATTTTGTCTCGCTAATAATAATTACTCGTTTGTTTGTAAAGTCGTGTGTCTTTTCGTAAACATAAAGCACACAATTTGAAAAAAAAAACATCATAACACGTGTTTATGGAGTTGTTGAGTACTTGAAAGTACTTGTACAGTGTATAAATAAATCAATCTTGAAATCAAATCAAATTAATGAATCAATCTTCGAGTGTCGAGGATTCAATCTTCATGAAGGATATTATATTTAGTAGTAATTATCATATTTAATAGTGCACACTGTTGACAGTCTGTCTACAGCCGCGGGCCGGTCCGTCTGGGGTAGTACCACACTTTCGCAGAAAATCGACGACTAAGTAGTGGCAATATGCTGCTGCGCTTCGTTCGGTGAGCGAGAGAGCCGGCAGCCCAATTTTCTGGGTGGTTTTGGGGTTTTCATTGGTAGGCTGGAGCCTAGCGTACCCCTGGTATTGCAAAGGTCCATGAGCGGTAGTAATACCTACCATCAGATGTGCTACTTGCTCGTTTGCCACAATAAGCAATAAAAAAAAATTACATTTGTAATATTAGTAGCTTTATAATATGTCAATTTTAATATGTTCGGTTTAAAATTTATCCTGTTACGTATTAGCTGATTCACATATCAAGTTTAATACTTTTAAATGAATAAACATGGCGTGAGATGACATGCGACAGACTTATTTTTCACTTTAAAATGTTTGACAGTGTCATATCGCTGACGTCTAGACGTATTGAGACACTGACATTGGCATTGGTAAGGGTGAAAGATGGCCAACCCATCAACAGAGATTAGGTACTAAACGCAGTTTTTTTTTAAATATAACTCCTAACTTTTTTAAATACAGCACTAAGTAAATATATAAATATATATAATAGGCTGACCGACCGCATTCGTAACGACGACGTAAGAGAGCGAGTAGGTATGAAAGAGAGTATTGGTGTAAAGATGCGAAAGGGAATGCTCCGATGGTTCGGACATGTGGAAAGAATGCCGAGCGAACGTCTGGTTAAGAAGATATACAATGCGAAAGTGGAACGCTGTAGGTACCGAGGGAGACCGAGACTAACCTACCTAGACCAGATCGGTCATGTACTGAAGGAAGGTGGAGTCAAGAGTCTCCGAAACCGGCGAGCGTGTATGCAGAGAATTATGAATGTTGAGGAAGCGAGAGAAGTATGCAGAGATAGAGTTCTCTGGCACTCTGTTCTCTCTGCCTACCCTGCAAGGGATATGGCGTGATGATATGTATGTATGTATGTACTAAGTAAATAATCCTTATGTTGCGGGGAAGTTTACAAACATATAATTAACGAACACAAATTACATCCAGACTCAGAACAATAAATTGTAAATCGCGCAATGTATTGTCCAATCTAGAAATCGAAGTAGCAGCACTGCCATGATTGGTGGACTCATTGTTTCGATGGTTCATCCATACACTGTTCGTGTGCTAATTAAAGAATAATAATAATGTTATGAGATGATTCCTAACTTGTATATGTACTCGTACCCATATGATTCAAGCGCGCGTTTCTGTGCCGCCTACATCCAGTGCCTTCCACCGAGTTTCATCAAATCGTCAGATCACTTGGTGAGAAATGTGTTTAGGTCGTACATGTTCCGCTATTATCAAACCAATGAAACTGTACCAGGCGGAGTGATTTTTATTTAAAATTTTCCTTCTCTCTCTGTTGTTAAGTTTCCTAATTGTCTTTTATTACATCCGTATTAAAAGAAGTAATGGTATTCTTTCTCAGTAATACAACGATTCATAAATTGTAACCTCAATTTACAAATTAGAAATCCCTTAGAACGAACTGTCCATAAGAATCAATACAATTACGGAAACTTCTATATTAGACTTACTGACTGACAGTTACTAATATGAAGAGACTTATAACACCATACGTGGACTCAAAATCAATTTTCTAATCTCGTTAAAACACATCTTAGATTCGCCTAACTGTTATATAAGAAACCTCACTTGTAACTTGATAGAATGAGTATTTTTTAACAACTTCGTTATATCGCGATTCGAAAACAAAATAAATCAAAATAAATTTTAATAAAATCAATTTCCTGACAGCATATTTTTTAAATATACAATACTTATATATACAATAGAATCTCTCGTTCCATTAACCGCATCGTAAATACTACAATGGGATATATGGGGTATACGGGACCCTAAGTTCAATGGGGCATCGGCGGCGCAAGCACTTGAACTGTTTACATCGTTATGGTGTATAGTTCATTGATGGGAGAAATTAATGAAGAGCATTGAACTTGACGATTTAATGTATGCCGCCCTTACGACGCCAGATGGTACAGAACTTGAAGGCTGAAGCAATGTACATTGTAAATAACGTTTGTTTTTGATGTCTACTTGAGTAAACTTTTTTTTATAGCGTTAAATCTTCAAAGGGGGTAAGCACAGCTGTGCTCAAACAGTCAGCAAACTGTACGTCATATAAATCTAACATTTTAAGTAACAAGGCGTTTTCAGATTCTTGATATGGTGACAGTGAAAGGGTTCATCTCCTATCTTGACTGTGGGTGTCTTAAAATACTAAGGGATAACATGAAGATAACATATAAGCAAGAAAAGTGTTAGTCCATTTTAAACTTTATACAAATTCGTCTGACCAGCATGGCATATACTAAGGTTAATTGCCATATTGTTTTGGAGGAAGTTCGAGTCGGTTAGTATATGAGCTTAAAATAGATGGTGATAAAATCGCGCGTCGTACTTATATACATATTGTCAATTTTAAAATTTTACCTAAAATTAATCTAAAAATCTACAATCGAATCGCAACGCGACCACTATTGCCAAGATTCGTCAACAAACTCGTCGGTTTGTTATCATCTCATCTCATCTCAGCTCATATATGTTCCACTGTTGGGCTCGAGCCTCCTCCATAATGGGAGGGTAATTGACCTACTACACCACGCTGGTCAGACGTGTTGGTATAGGTTTTTATTTCGAGTTTTCCTTCTCTCTCATAGATATTAATGCGTTTTATATCCCTTAATCGATAACTCACGATTAAGATAGAAGGGTGGTGAATTGTATTTTTACTCCGTCACTACACGGTATATCACTTTATATAAATCTTTAGCCAGTATAATGCTTCACTAAAATTCGTGTGTTGACGTACTTAGAATACGACTCACCACCTGTCTTACCCATCGGTGATCGTAAGAGACAACTAAGGGATATAAAAAATCGCATGTAACATCTATACAAGAGAAGATAAACGCGAAAAGATGATGATAAGTGAATCGGGTTGATCCAAATATAACCTAAACTTTTAAGCTAATGATCTTCAGAACAATCTGTCTTCGCTATGTGATTGTATTAATATGTCAGATAGTACTATTATTTAAATATGTGTATTATATAGAATATATCTATAGTTAGTTTAGCTGTGTGGTAGTGGCTACGAATACTACCAACCCTTACTTTGCTCGTGGATGTCGTAAAGGGCGACTAAGAGCCTTATAAAGACCTGGGCCAACTCCATCTGATGCCGTTTGTTCAACAATTACATTCCCAAGGAGGGTTGGCGTCTGGCAGCCGGCCGGTCATAAAGCTATTACAAATAACTTTTTTTTTTGCCAATAACTTTCACAATATGTAGGTACTATGAAAGAAGAGTACATATTGTATCGACCCCCAGTAATTGGGATAAGAGTAGGAGAATGATGATGATATATCTATAGTATTACATCTGTATTTATATTTTCACATATTAATGGTATCTATAATTTTAATTAAATGATATTTCATGTGTAGATTAACAGTTCACTCTGAAGTTCATTGTTTACTCGCTAAGCTGTCAAATCACAATTAGCGAAATCCTATAATGATTTAACTACTAAAAGCTAATCCTTCTATGTATGGAAGACACAGTAAAATGATTTGATTGAATATCATACTTATCGTAATCTTTCTTGACCTCGTCTGCCATATCTATATCTGTCGTGTTTATTATACTGTCAACGAGGAAGTTCATCTCCTTACAACACACATCCCTAATAAAATTTTGTTATTTAAATATTTTTTGATGTCAAACTTTTTTTTAGTTTGGAGCATGAAATGTGTTCGTGCATTTTATGTAGTGAGACAGTAGCATGAGTTACAATTACTGAGATTAAAATTAAATACTCTAATTGTTATTCTATATTATCATATATGTCCCACTACTGGGCTCTACCCTCTTCTACAGTAGGAGGGAAATTTATTTAATATACCACGCTAGTCAAAATGGTTGGTATAGGGTTATATTTCGATATTTCTGTCTCTTAATAGATGTTCTATGCATATTATATCCCTTAGTCGTCTTTTACGATCACCCATTGACAAGGTAAGTGGTGGTGAATTGTATACTTACTCCGTCGTCACCACATAGAGATTATAAAGACTAACTAATATACTTCCTCATTCTCTAATTAAGTTACACTTTACTCTATTTGCGTCTAAAAATAAAATAATCGCCAATAAATATACATTCTCTCACAAAGGCTACCCACAAATTTATTTGAATTGTAACTAAGAAATTAGTATGTATGCGTGCCTTTGTGTCAAATTAATTAATGAATTAAAAATAATTACTTATTTATCATTACATATACTAATATAATGTTTATAATATCTTGCTGAATTAAATAAGCATCTGTTTATTATTAAATCGAAATCGATTCGTCAGCTTTTTGTCCACGGTTGAATATGTCTTTCGAAAGGCAGTTCATTTCCTAAATTCCTAATCGCCACTCGGAATATTCGGATATCTGAACCTACAATTGGGATAACAGCATGTGTAGGAGTATTTTTATTTCAATTTAATAAACAAATTAGGTCGTAAAATTTGGTAATTATAATTAACATCTCACAATTAAATTCTCGGTGGTTCACAACAACTGATTTAATGATCAGTTTAAACAAAACTAAACTCATTTCATTGCCCCTTACATTATCAATCGTTAACAATAAGCAAACATCTACTCGGCATGTTATAAAACGTGAAGCAATAATATACTCTATTGTTATATAAATAAGGGTGTCGTTGATATTGTTTGGTTACACGTGCATCCGTCGGGCCACACATGGTTATCTTATTTCTTCGTGTTATTTTTATAACGCAGCTGGGTTTTGAGGGTAGATATATATTTGTGGTCCGTTCTGTATTGTTTAATTCAATTTGTATACGATGTAAGTTGTATTTTTGTGTTTTAAAACTAATGTATTTAGTGTGTGTGTGTGTGTATCTTATTTGTGTAAAGCTGGTAGATTTTTGTATACTCTGATTTATTTAAATTTGTTGTTTAAATATTATGAATTAGAATGAGTTTATGTTTGGAGAAGTTTATTTTGTATTGCCGTTTTGGTTTTATAGAGATCTGTGACGTGGGTAAGGGTTTCGAAGACGTTTATAGTTGTTACATAATACATACTTTCATTCATCTATGGTTTAAGAGTCTTTTTCGTTCATCACTTGTTTGCTTAAAGATGTAACAAGAATTTAGGGCTTAGTAAAGTCCAACCTAAAAGAAAACTATCTATTTATTTGTCTATATTTGGACATAGGTTTCACCCGAGTGTAATGGCATAACTGCCATGTTTACTAGTGGTAGGACTATATTGTTGACAGTTCTCTGTCTACAGCTGCGAGCCGGTGCGTCCGGGTAGTACCACACTGAGCAGAAGATCGACGTCTGAGTAATGGCAATGAGCTGTTGCGTTTCGTCCTGGGGCGAGAGAGTCGGAAGCCCAACTGACTGGGTTTGGGTTAGATATTGGTAGGCAGCGGCTTAGCTATACTTCTGGTATTGCAAAGGTCCATGGGCGGCAGTAACACTTATTATCAGGTGTGCCACTTGCTCGTTTGCCACCAAAAGTAATAAAAAAAAATATTTTGCAGACTAGTTGGCGTTTGCAGTAGCTGTTATGAGATTTTTATCCTATAAAAATTGTTCTAGCTGAGAATTGGAATCATAACGCTCGGTACTACGTGTCGTGACGTACTTACCACAATACCATCTATTTAATACTATTTATTTTGTGATAGATTTGCCTTTCAAGATTTTTTTTTGTGGTGTGTAAATATTATTTAATTTATTGTAAATCAAACTTAGATCGTGTGGTTTACAGCTAAAGCTTAAAAGAAAATTCCGATGTCGTACGAAACGATTAAGGAAATCCACTGAACAAAACTTGATATGATATGGCCAGCGTAGTAATTGGTCAATTTTCCTTTAATTGTAATAATTTATACATTAAAAGCTAAAAGATTCTAGAATAAACAGAGTGGAATTGTCTTAGTATAATAACATATGTTATTATTCGAAGGCAATTGTATAAAATTATATCTATGCTAATAAGTTATTTAGTGAGCGTTTACTTTAATACCTGAAGGGACACGTTTTCGCTGACAATTTAAAACAACGTATAAACCATTCAATAAACCTGTTTTTATCCAACATAAAAACTCATTATCCTTTTGTCGATTAATTACAAGTTGTGCAAAACCTTGAACTAAATGAACGAATTCGTGTAATTTTGCTTTTAAAGTAACATATAGTTTAGAATATATATTTTAAACGTGTTATTGTTGAAATTGTAATACAAAAAGTGCATAAAATGTGTGGACTATCAAACATAACGACAAATGTATCACGAAAACGATTGGAACAATACTACAAATACAAGAAATGTTGAAAAATGTGACTTCGAAATGGTGATTTTAAGAAAATTTATGGTATGTATTCATTGGCATCTTACCTGTGGGTGATCGTATGAGACGACTAAGGGATATAAAACGCATATAACATCTATGCGAGAGAAGGGAAACTGGAAACAAAACGCTACACCAACACGTCTGACCAGCGCGGTATAGTAGGTTAATTTCCCACCTATTACGGAGGAGGCCCGAGCCCAACAGTAGGAAATTTATGGGCTGTGAGGATAATGATTCATTGGCAATCATTCTGTTGCTCTTATCCCAATTACTTATGGTCGACGCAATATGTACTCCTCTGTCTACATATTGCAAAAGTTATTGGCAATAGTTTTATGACCGGCCGCCTGCTTGACATCAATCCTCCTTGGATTTCCAAGGAGGATTGATTATATGAGGATTATATGAGGCGGCCATTACATTTGTAATTGCTGTTCAAATGGTAACAGATGGTGTGGCAAGTCGATATAAGGCTCTTTTCGCGTAGTCTTTTACGACATCCACGAGCAAAGTAAGGGTTGGTAGTATTTGTAGCCGCTACTACGCAGTTAAGAATAAAACTTGAACTGCGACTGTTCTGATCATTGTCAACTTTATTATGTTGTTTTGCTTTTTTCCTTGCCATATAAAGTCAAATTCGTGGTAAGGATGTTAATTTGAAAGTAGCTGATACTGTTGTTTCCTTCTTATTCTACTGCGGAGAAGCCCAAATTTAGGCTTAGATCGGCAACCCTTAAATGCCCGTGGAACTCGTAAAAATCGGCTCAGAGTCTTATTGGGCAAATGCACAGCAGCGCTCGTCTTCGTTTAAAGGAAGGACATGTCATAGCGCTCGGGCATCAATAGTAAGTACTTCATTCCAGATTCTCTACGTGTGAGGGAAAACCGATCGTTGAAAACTTACGCCTAAATTCTATAACGTTTTCAGGTGAAATTGATAAATTCTTCTAGGGTTTCGAGTGGTAGTACAAAGTCTAATAGTTCATCAGCGCACCCCTCGTGAAATAACTCATGGAGAACACGGTGTGGCCTAAAGTATGGCGTCTTTTGTGTTGCACACGTCGTCAGTAGCAAAATGTTTTTGTATTTTCTTTAACTCATTGAACCAATATTTGTACGCCTTTAAATATATTCCGGGCTGCAGTGTATATTTGTGTAGAGTATCGGTATTTCATGGAATCGAACCTAATGTAGGCCAACGAGTGATTTGTCGTAAGACCGTTCCATTTTAACTGCAATTTTTACGAAAGCATATGTACGTGTAAAAATAGGAAGTAAAGAATATTGTGAACACAATATGTTGTAATTGTTATATGGCCCACACATGTCCCACTGATGGACAACAGACTCCTCTATTATTGGGGTTGTACCACGCTGACCGATCAAGTTGGGTTTCATTGCGAATTTTCATTTCTTAACCAAAGATATTATTTTCTTATATTTCTTTGTTAATTGGGATTTGAGTAGGAGAATGATGATGATGATTTCTTTGTCATCTCTTACGATAATCCCATAAAGGGTATTTGTAAGTTAATTCATCAAAGTTCTCCATCTGAAAGGCGATAATGTTACAATCGTTTCGCTAGGTTAGTGGGTTTACGAACACAATTCGTATTATAAGGTGCCCACAAAAAATACTGCTCATTATTCTGGAGGTCCTTCAGCCAGTTTTTACGACTCCTACTGTAAATGAAGGAGTGGTGATAATGTTTCACCATATTCTTGTATATTAATTCGTCACCAACCGAAGAAAGTGGTAGAAAAGTTGAAGCGAAAGATGATGGGTCTAAAGAAGGTGGAACTCATTATTTTCTTACTCCATCACCATACATAAAAAATATCTTGCAGGTTGTTGACCGATATCTTTTTCTTGTTCTCAGTGTTCGAGTCTTCGCGACGAGTTGTCCGCCGGCGAGGACAAGTGGAAACAGAAAAGGAATTTCAGTTTCGATCAGAACCGGCAGCTGGAAGAAGTCACCAGAGAAAGGTAGGATAGTATTTCTTTTTCCGTGCCTTTCTTATTTATAAGTGTAGTAGGGTCGATTTTCTAATCTAACCAATTGATTGTGAATGTTATTTTTTCACTGGGCGATTTGTATTTGATGTCTGCAACAAAAATAAATAACCATATTCTAAGATTAAATTTGACCATATTGCTGTGTTGTGGCGGATATTAATATTATCAACCCTTATTTTTCTAGTGGATGTCGTAAAAGACGACTAAGTTTTATATAGAACTGGGTCAACTCCACCTGATGCTGTCTCGTAAATAATTACTTTACTAAAGAGGGTTGAGTCCATTTATTAAGGAAGGCTTTAAGCCGTAGGCTTGCTAGCCATAGCACGCGATGGAAGGCTATAAAACATAGGCTTGCTAGCCATAGCGCGTGATGGAAGGCTATAAGACATAGGCTTGCTAGCCATAGCGCTTGATGGAAGGCTATAAGACATAGGCTTGCTAGCCATAGCGCGTGATGGAAGGATATAAGACATAGGCTTGCTAGCCATAGCGCTTGATGGAAGGCTATAAGACATAGGCTTGCTAGCCATAGCGCGTGATGGAAGGCTATAAGACATAGGCTTGCTAGCCATAGCGCGTGATGGAAGGCTATAAGACATAGGCTTGCTAGCCATAGCGCTTGATGGAAGGCTATAAGACATAGGCTTGCTAGCCATAGCGCGTGATGGAAGGCTATAAGACATAGGCTTGCTAGCCATAGCGCGTGATGGAAGGCTATAAGACATAGGCTTGCTAGCCATAGCGCGTGATGGAAGGCTATAAGACATAGGCTTGCTAGCCATAGCGCGTGATGGAAGGCTATAAGACATAGGCTTGCTAGCCATAGCGCGTGATGGAAGGCTATAAGACATAGGCTTGCTAGCCATAGCGCGTGATGGAAGGCTATAAGACATAGGCTTGCTAGCCATAGCGCGTGATGGAAGGCTATAAGACATAGGCTTGCTAGCCATAGCGCGTGATGGAAGGCTATAAGACATAGGCTTGCTAGCCATAGCGCTTGATGGAAGGCTATAAGACATAGGCTTGCTAGCCATAGCGCGTGATGGAAGGCTATAAGACATAGGCTTGCTAGCCATAGCGCGTGATGGAAGGATATAAGACATAGGCTTGCTAGCCATAGCGCTTGACGGAAGGCTATAAGACATAGGCTTGCTAGCCATAGCGCGTGATGGAAGGCTATAAGACATAGGCTTGCTAGCCATAGCGCTTGATGGAAGGCTATAAGACATAGGCTTGCTAGCCATAGCGCGTGATGGAAGGCTATAAGACATAGGCTTGCTAGCCATAGCGCGTGATGGAAGGCTATAAGACATAGGCTTGCTAGCCATAGCGCGTGATGGAAGGCTATAAGACATAGGCTTGCTAGCCATAGCGCGTGATGGAAGGCTATAAGACATAGGCTTGCTAGCCATAGCGCGTGATGGAAGGCTATAAGACATAGGCTTGCTAGCCATAGCGCTTGATGGAAGGCTATAAGACATAGGCTTGCTAGCCATAGCGCGTGATGGAAGGTTATAAGACATAGGCTTGCTAGCCATAGCGCGTGATGGAAGGCTATAAGACATAGGCTTGCTAGCCATAGCGCTTGATGGAAGGCTATAAGACATAGGCTTGCTAGCCATAGCGCGTGATGGAAGGCTATAAGACATAGGCTTGCTAGCCATAGCGCGTGATGGAAGGCTATAAGACATAGGCTTGCTAGCCATAGCGCTTGATGGAAGGCTATAAGACATAGGCTTGCTAGCCATAGCGCGTGATGGAAGGCTATAAGACATAGGCTTGCTAGCCATAGCGCGTGGTGGAAGGATATAAGACATAGGCTTGCTAGCCATAGCGCTTGACGGAAGGCTATAAGACATAGGCTTGCTAGCCATAGCGCGTGATGGAAGGCTATAAGACATAGGCTTGCTAGCCATAGCGCTTGATGGAAGGCTATAAGACATAGGCTTGCTAGCCATAGCGCGTGATGGAAGGCTATAAGACATAGGCTTGCTAGCCATAGCGCGTGATGGAAGGCTATAAGACATAGGCTTGCTAGCCATAGCGCGTGATGGAAGGCTATAAGACATAGGCTTGCTAGCCATAGCGCGTGATGGAAGGCTATAAGACATAGGCTTGCTAGCCATAGCGCGTGATGGAAGGCTATAAGACATAGGCTTGCTAGCCATAGCGCGTGATGGAAGGCTATAAGACATAGGCTTGCTAGCCATAGCGCGTGATGGAAGGCTATAAGACATAGGCTTGCTAGCCATAGCGCGTGATGGAAGGCTATAAGACATAGGCTTGCTAGCCATAGCGCGTGATGGAAGGATATAAGACATAGGCTTGCTAGCCATAGCGCGTGATGGAAGGCTATAAGACATAGGCTTGCTAGCCATAGCGCGTGATGGAAGGATATAAGACATAGGCTTCCATCACGTGCTTCTTGTCTAACGTTACACAATAGAAGTAGTACTTTAATTGGGGAAATTTTATTTCTTTTGAGAACTTCTGTCGTGGGTGTTGCACATTGTAGGTGCCTACGGCCCACTCTCTCTATTCCTTTTTCTTTCACCTTCTTCTGTAACGCAAAAGATGCGGCGGTCAGCTGGTTTTATATAAAAATTTAAATGTAAAAAAATAAGACGAAGACCGCCAAGTTCGACAGATCTTATCAACCTACTTCCACGTTTCGTTCCAGTAGCAGATTATAACAATAATACGAGGGAAAATAAATTACTATACGGTGTAGGTCTTTGATTCCATTGTTCATTCTCTTGCATAGATATTATATGCGTTTTATTTTCCTTGGTTGTCTATTACGATGACATGTTAAGATAGGGGTGGTGAATTGTATTCTTACTCCGTCACCACACAAATAAGTAGTAGTGTTCTTGTATATAAACTTATATAATACATGATTTATCTTACTAAATTAATATAAAGAAATGTTGAATTTAATATATTCAGTTTGTCAACAGTTAAAACGTCTTTGCATTTACAGAGAGCACATTTGGTGCGTTAAATTTAGAGTTCGTCCAATGTTAGTTCTCGTTTTAATTGCAAATAAAACTAGGAAATCGGTCTGGACATACTATTAATACATTTGATGTTTTCTTGTCGGAACTATCTCGGTGTGGTCGCCTGTCGATCCGGTAGTAGCTTAGCTAATTGTCTTAATATAATAATTATCATAAACTAACCACAAACAATATTTTTTTTAGAATTATTTTATTTTTGTACTAGCTGTAAAACATTCATCACCCTATCTTACTCGTGGGTGATTGTAAAAGACGACTAAGGGATAAAATCTATGCATATAACAATACGAGGGAAAACTCGAAATAAAATCCTATGCCAAGACGTCTGACCAGATTGGTGTAGTAGGTCATTTTCCCTCTTAGTGTGTAAGAGGTTTGAGCCCAACAGTGGGACGTATATGAGCTGAGATGATGATTATTGAATTTGTATCAAAACATGGATAATAATTTAATAACTAATAATATAGTGGGTAGATATAAATATCTGTAATTGGAATGACTTATTGGACGTAAGACATCATAGTCCTGGAATGACTATGAACGCTATATTGTGTTCGAAACGTCGAGAAACCATAAAAATAGATTTATTTCAAATAATTACCTTTGTTGTTTTGTGACTGTATAACATACGTATGCATTTGTAGGGTCACGGAGTCAAAGTAGAATACAATTCACCATCACCTGTCTTACTCGTGGGTCATTGTAAAATACGACTAAGGAATATGTAGATAACATTTATACAATGGAAGGTAAACCAGATATAAAATTATATACCAACCAACAAAATATAGTGGATATTAACTGTACGGAATGGCTTAGTGGTCAGGATTTCAACCTCTCATGAGAATATCGTGGATTCTATTCCCGGTGCAGGACTACCGGGACAGGATACTTGGCTAATTAATATTGTTTTGAGTTTGTATCTAATTTTGTTGTCTCTTATTTATATGTTTGTAGACTCCCTCGTATTACAAGGGATTTTCTCCCTAATGCAGGGTGTTGCCTTTTATCATTATCATCTCAACCCATATATAAACCACTTTTCAGGCTTGGATGCCTCCAATAAAGGAAGACAATTGACTTACTATTCTACCACGCTAGTTAGGCGGGTTGGTATAGGGTTTTATTTCTAGTTATCTTTATCTAGTGTTGGACAGAGTGAAAAAAAAATCCCACTTTGAAGGAAGTCTCAGTCCGACAGTGGATAAAACATGTGTTGAAAATTATAATGTGTTTACGGTAGAATTATGAAATATTTGGTTTGTACACAGGGACGACTTGAAGCGCGTGGCGGTGAGCCTACATCGTGTAGTTGGACAGTTGGTGGCGTACTGCGCCAGCGCCGAAGACGAGCTCAACCGTACCGTCCTCGCTCAACTGCTGGCGAGACTCTTGCCGGACTCTGAACAGTGAGTATATGTTATCGAAATAACTTAGGTCGCGTATTTTTATTGTCACTCATCTCGGATAGAGGTAGTACAATTAAGTCTGAACTACCGCCGACGCGGGGTCGGAGGGAATGGAATGTGGACTGAATGGGATGAGGAAGTTTATTTCTACGGCTCTCTTGCTCACGTAATTCATTAATCATTAATTTTAGTTCATACACGTCCCACAACTGGGCTCGAGCCTCCAAAGGATCAAATGTGATGGAATAGGGCTTTGTTTCGATTCATATTTTTACTTACACGTTATATAATCTGTGTATTAATAATATATATTTTTTCTATCTTTCAAATACATACATGTAATGTATTGTTATTATTAAGTAGGCAACTTTTGATAGAAATATACAATTGAGGACCTTGCAGCAAAGAGGGGGGAGATCCACATTTTAGCCGCTTTTCGTTTCTTCACCTACATTTTGAATAAAAATTAGGGCTATCGTTTGGTGCAAGAACGAGATAGATAATAAACAAACGCCCTATATCAAAATTTGGATCTGCCACCCTATTTTGTTTGGCGCAAAAAAGTGCCATAAATTTGTTATTTGTTTTAAACATTCGTTCGTTTTGTTTTTTTTTTATCGTTTAACCATCCATGTGCTGATTAGTATTCTTGAAATAAAGACGTATATTTGTTTATTTTAGTACCTACAATACAAAATAAGGTTATATTTTCTTTAATTTTGGTGCATAACGGAGGCAGATCCAAACTTTAAAAAAATCGTAGTTATTCTAAAACTTATTTATTTACCTTAAAATCTTTATTGAAAATCTTTATTTATGTATTTTACATAAGTAAATATGCATATTTTATATTATAAAATTTAACTATAAGACGTAAGGGTAACAATTGATTTTTAGACACGTTTTAATTGCATACCCAAAAATTTTGAAATTTGGAGCTGCCTCCCTTTTGCTGCAAATCGGTCCGGGGTGACGGAAAGGCGGCATGTGACCCCATAGACCCACCGTAAAACTCCTCTCTTCGCCGTGCGAGCGTGCCACCGGTACCCGATCTTTGACTTCGGTGGAGGGAAGCAGGAAGCCTGAGACTGCACAGATAGTGTATTGATCAAACTACCGTCCAGATATCGTGAATTCTAACCCACGCAGGACAATACTTTGTGCGATCCATATATTGTTGTTTTGAGTCAGGGTGTAGTCTTGTGTCAGTTAATTATATGTTTCTAAAATTACAAGGCTTTACAAAGATTATTTCTTTAGTGCAGAGTGAAATAAAAAGTAAAACAAGAAACTATTGTTTACAATTGGTACAGGACAGTTTTGAGTGGCATTTTTGCGGGGAGGCTTATATCCCACAGCATACGTCATCAGTGTACATCGAACAGATATAGACTTGTGTTTATTTTCATATTTCGCATAGATCATTCTATTTGTGCACGCCATCAATTACGTCAGATGTTTAATGAATATCAGAGACGTACGTTAACCTCAATATATTTAGGAATAGCTTAAGGTTTTAGTGTTCATACTTATTGTTGTGTAATGGCAAATACTATAAACACTTATATTGCAACGTGGGTGTCGTAAGAGCTTATACATCAAGTTGGACTAAGTATATCTAATGACTACTGGTCAACAATTACATTCTCAAGTATTGTCCACGTCAGGCAGGCGGCCGGTTATAAAACTATTGGCAAAACTTTCGTATTATATACAATAGAAGTAGAGTACCGATATATAGCATCGTCCTCAAGCATAGAGTTATATGTATAGAGAAGCTATCCCGAATAAATATTTTGTTCCATTTTGGTAACAGTTAAACTAAAGTCTGCTGCAGCGCTAAAAGAATAAATAGGCAATCTAACGCGAACATTGAAGCACACAGCGCTAGATCGCTTTATAGTTGTAATTTTCTTGCGACCAAAACGTCGTAAGATGTAGGCATTTCATGCGCACTTACGCGTTTCGTTCAACGTTATGTAACAAAGTGTGTTACTATAGATGTTACACCGCAGAAGTGACACAGTTTTTGTACCTACAAACATTCATTAGAACTCATACAGCATACTCTATTTCAAAGTGTATTATTCAGTAGTTAAATAAATAAAATAATAGTAAATTATAAAAGAAAATGAACTATTTATTATATGTTTATATAAACTTTGCTTTAACATACGACAATAGTTTTGAATATCCGTGTGATGACGGAATAAAAATACAATTCATCACTACCTGTCTTGGTCGTGGATATCGTAAAAGGTCGCCTTTAAACGATATAATATGCATATACTACTATACTATCAAGAGAAGGAAAACTCGAAACAGAACCCTATACCAACCTGTTTGATCTTTGACAAATAAGTATCAACTGATAACACAAACTAAAGGAAAAAGAATATAAATAATCAAAATACTTTCTAGACACTACGTCAAGTCTGTGTTTAGTCACACATTTTTACCTCCAACCAGTGTAATTGAACATCTGCGGGCTTTAGTCTATAATCAAAGATGGCGTGACATTTAAATATAGAATATATTTTTTTATTGTGCTAATTCGATATTATTACCTATTTGTCCACTTTAACAACAAAACATTTTACTTAGTTAAATAAAGAATTTTTTCACATCCACATGTGCAAGTTTTGATTGGTATTATTCGAATTATCGTATTAACAACGCTGCTCTGTATACACCTACAGTCCATGATGGTCGCAGTCACACTAAAGTGAGGTGTACGGATTGCAGTACAGTTTAGTCGAACAAAGCAAGTGTTCGGAACGCGAAATCTAGTACGTAGTACATATATATCGATGTCCTCAAGTAATTTAGATAAGTACGAACGAAGATGTAAAAACATCACCCTGATTAATGAAATAATCCTTGTATTGCAGGGTACTTTACAAACATATAATTAATCCAAACAAATTACACCCAGACTCAAAGCAACAATTTGTGGATCGTTGAAAGTATTCTAATACGTGGGAATCGAGCCCATGATACTGGCATCATGAGTCGGTATCTTAACCACTACGCCATTTGTGCAGTCGATTATTAAACTATATATACAATTCATATCTAAGCTCTGCAGAATGATTATTGGATTTCACAAAGTAGTCCTGCAAAGAAATTGTAACGAGATTACTACTTAAACCACTGTGCCTTAAGTACAAAATATATTCGAGAAGGAAATACGAAGCATTCAAAGTTGTCATTGCGGGTGATCTGCCAACCACAATACCTAAATAGTCCTTTTCACCTAGAGTTAAATGACTAATGTTTTCAAGCAATTTGCTATATCTAATACAAATATTATTATGGTACATTAGTATTAGTTTTATATTACGGGAAGTGCGGATTTAATGGCGTCGAGACGTGCAGTTGGCTACAGATGTTCACGCGAGTGTATGGTACTAGGGTTGTTATATGAAGACTGCATTTTGCTACGCGCAATTAGTTCTGTCGACCTACATGGTATGGGCAGGGTGCAACATATTCATCTCAGGTCATACACGTCCCACTGTTGGGCTCGAGCCTCCTCCATAATAGCAGGGCAATTGACCTACTATACCGCGCTGGTCAGATGTGTTAGTATAGGGTTTTGTTCAGAGTTTTCCTTCTCGCGCAAAGATGTTATATGCGTTTTATATCCCTTAGTCGTCTCGTGCAATCACCCACGGGTAAGATAGGAAGTGGCGAATTGTATTCTTACTCCGTCACCACACGGACAGGGTGCAACACATAGCTTGCGAAAAAAACTATTTTATTGTTTTTTTTTTATTTCGTGTAGTGATGGATTAAGAATACAATTCCCAAATTTACATTTGTGTCTGAGGGTATTATTGTACAAAATGCTTAAAGAATATGTACACAGATTATATCGATGTAAGAGAAAGAGAACTAGACATAAATCTTTATAGCACCTCGTCTGATCAAACTGGTAGAATAGGTCAAATTTTAACCAATTGTGAAGGTGACTTGAGATCATCGAGCTTTGTTGGTAAACAAGAGATATTTCCAAAAGCAATTTTGTACCATATTCATCATCATCATCACAGTCCATATCCACTGTTGGACTCGGGCCTCCTCCGTAATGGGAGGAAAATTTGTTTCGAGTTTTCCTTCACTTGCTATAGATGTTATATGCATTTTATATCCCTTAGTCGTTTCTTACTATCACCCACGATTGGGATAGGGGGTGGTGAATTGTATTCTTACACCGTCACCGCACGGAAAGTACCATATTATTTTGATCCATCTCGTAAGATTTAGCCAGCATTTGCAATGTAAGAACATAAAAATATGTTTTTTACGTCATCACAAAACAAATCTTTTAAATTATGGGCTTTTATTGACTGTAATATACATTTATTATACATATAAATCTTCCTCTTGGATCACTCTGTCAATTGACGCAAACTTTATTAGAATCCGTTGCACAGTTTTAAAGCGTACAAACTGTGGGAAGCGTCTGTTTTATACTATGTAGCAGGGCCGGATCTACCATATGGCTTTTAAGACGAAGAACAAACACTAAGGCATACTATATTATAAGTCAAATATTTTATTGTCTTTATTCTTATCCTATACTTTGAGTAATTAGGTGGGCCCCTAGGTAGTATTAGCCTAGGGCCCCTAAACTCACGGTCCGGCCTTGAGCCGTAGCTTATCTTATTAACAAATAAATACAAGTCAAATATTGTTTGTATATATTTGCATTTTTTTTTATTATACTTCGAAATTCGCATCCAATTGCAGGCGAATTAAAGTAAATATGCGTGATATGACTTTGCAGCCATGTATAATAAGTAATTATAATATAATTGTCGTTGCGTTCGTGTATTACTTTTGTTTTATATTATACACCTGTTGTGCAGTACTATAGATGTTTGTATGTTTGTACAAGTGATTGTGGTTTTATTTAATGGCGTTAAGCCAAGTGTTATTAATGCAGTATTTATACGTACACACGTGCCAAACAAAGCATATTAGTTATAAAATTAACTACTGCAATGAATCTATTACTTTTTTAATAAATAGAGGAAAGGAAACCCCACAGATAATCAATATACCTCACATTTCAAGGAGCGAATATGGGATACAATTAATGTGGTATATGATAAAACCTTGTTTACTAGCGAAACATGATTATTAGACATGGGACTTGAAATCATACCTATTGGATCCGTACCAATCGTCCTACCACTTAGACAAGTGTAAGCTGTCAAAATGACATTCAGTTTTTCGGCTCGCATTATGTTCTCATCTTTATCTTATCTTATGGAAGACGTGTGCCATCTACCGGACAGTGACTAAACATTATACCGATTTAATACTCTAATTTGGCAGTTAGAGTTGTATTAAACGATGACACAAATTGAACTTACCTAACATACAGGTTTCAGGATTATAATTAATTAAATTAAAATTGAAAAATCTGATATAAAATAATATTTTTATAATTTTAATTAGTAGGTATGAATAGGTGTTTTGCGACAACCTCACTGGGATATCTCTAAAACGAAATAAGGGTTTGATAAAATAAAACTTTCATCCGGTCAGCGGATGGATCAAGATTGATCTTACTTTGTATCTTAAAATCGAGGAAAGGAAGGAAGACCCACCACACCACTTTCCTATAGTTAATCAATATACCGTACACCTCAAGAAAGGAAGGAATACGGGATGGGATCAAGGTGGAATAGGATATAAGGAAATCTTACTCCTGTAATGAGCATCCTCCAGAACTTCAACTTACAATTTTCCGCAGAACTTCGAATAAAGATTCGACACGTGTTTCGCCTCTAAACGAGGCATCCTCAAGACGGTTCGGCTTTAAATGCCTTACTTTGTATCTTAAACTGTTACTATTGCTATTTCAGATCGTTTGCGGAGGACGAATCTCGACCAACGACACCGAACCTGTCGGGTGATCTTAACACTAGTCTTGTGACGCGAAGTGGCAAACATGTACATTTCGCGCCGGACCTCAATGTCATTCTCGCCGATTTAGATGAGGTGAGAAATATATTATACAAATCTATATACAATTTGTCTTCCTCTATCCTGTATCTTGTACGCTTTATATTACTTCATGATCATTCTCCTGCTCTTATCCCAATTACTTGGGGTTGACACAATATGTACACCTCTGCCTACATATTGTAAAAGTTATTGGCAATAGTTTTATGACCGGCCGCTTGCCTGAAGTCAGCTCTCCTTGTGAGTGTAATTGTTGACCAAACGGTATCAAGTGATGTTGGTCCAGATTAATATAAAATTCTTAGTTGTCTTTTACGATATCCACGAGCAAACTCCAAGCACGCAGCACACCCTATTGTAAGTGTTACTGCCGCTAAAGGACCTTAACAATATCACAGACATTATTAAGGTTCAGGTATATGACAGCGGCCTACCTACGGGTAGACCGCTGTCTATCAACGAAAACTCGCATAAAAAGTTAGGCTTCTGGTTCTCTGGCTCACCGAACGAAGTGCAACATCACATTGCCATTTCTCAGACGTTTATTTTCTGCAAGAATGTGGTACTACTCCGAACGGGCCGGCCCACGGCTGTTGACAGAAAATTGTCAACGATGTGGCTTATTAGATGTTGTGTATGTTTTCAGGAGGGTATAGCGAAGTTCTTCCATGAGCAGCGCGACCTGAGCGCCGACATCAAGAGGGAACTGGAGCACTCGCTGCGGAGGCTCAGACATGAAGCTCACTCGCTACTCGACCTGTCAGCAAAACTTGCGAACAGTACGTATCTAATATTATTATTTTATTTATGTTTTTTTTAAAATACTACCCGGCTGAGGAAATAATCCTTTTAAATGAAATTTTACAAACATATAATTAACGCAGACAAATTACACCCAGACTCAGAACAATAGTTAGTAGAAAGCACAAAGTACTTATTATCCTGCGTGGTAATCTAACTAGCATGGAAGGTCGGTATCTCAACCACTGCGCCATCTGTGTATTATTAAATGTATTGATTTCAGTTTGTGCCCAGTATTTCTGCACAGTTGGAATGGGTATCTACGTAGCTATGACTTGTCACATCGAAATCGTTAGCTCGATCTGCAAGCACGACGTTTTTTTGTGCATTTTACATATGATTTTTCTCAGTCTGGGAGGAAACTAACTAAGATTATACTAGAAAAGTGTAGCAGAACTTACATGTAAAAATTATAACAGCAGCGGGGATTCGTCCCGTGGCGATTATAGTATATAGTATCCACCAGGCGTGGTGATGATAGTATTATCCATTCTAGTGATGAATAATACTATATAGATAATGTGAACAACTTAAGTACAAATACAAAACTATATCCATTGCTATCTTAACGGTATATAGGTCGGTTTGAAGAAAAAAAAAACGAAGTGTCACTATTTTGACGCGCGGGTAGTTTTGGCGGGAGAATAGGAATTTTATGGCGACGACTTTTGAATTATATTCATTTCTTTAATGTTTTGTAGTTTTATATTGAATAAACATATACCATAAATACGAAACCGGCGAGCGTGTATGAAGAGAATTATGAATGTTGAGGAAGCGAGTGAAGTATGCAAGGATAGAGTTCTCTGGCACTCTGTTCTCTCTGCCTACCCTGCAAGGGACATGGCGTGATGGTATGTATGTAAGTGTTTAAAAAAGTGAAGCCAAAAATCCTGTTAATGTGCAAGTGATTACCTACATGACTATACATGCACACTACTATGAAATGGAACACAGTGACCCTGTATACTACGCAACGGCGCAGGGTGACATTTCTAACACCAATTTAGTGGCGTCAAATATTATGCGTGGTATTGGCTTCTATGTGTTATTATTCTAAGTTGCTGGTATTTTATATAATATAATTTATTTAGACAGCTGAAGAGTAGTGAGTATGAATTAATAGTGGTTTACTTGTATTTTAATTTTCATACTTGTATAATTTATTTTTAGCGCTCAATTAATGATAACGGTTTATATTAGTATTGCACAGTAACTATTAGTAAGCTACTTAATATGAAGAAGTGTTAAATAATTTGTGGAGAAAGTTGTATTTGGTTGTATGAGATATCTATTGTATGAGATATGGGGGTTTGCTTTGTACGATTTGGCTGTATGGGATATGTCCGCTTTGCCTATCTGAACGGACGAACAGAACCAAATAATAAAAAAAATCTGGGCGCGTACAAAAATAGTATCATTGTTTCAAGTTTTATTGTTAAATTAATATTTACATATTTCGTCATTCCAGAAAGCCGTTCAGAACCCAAGATGTTGGAGTCTAATGAAGTTCAAATCACTGAACTCGTTCAGGACTTAGAATCCAGACAGAAACCTTGCGATAATTGCGAGCTGCACAGGAAGGTATTACATGTTTCTAATGTACTTTAATAAAACTATTAAACCTTGTCCTTCAAGGACGAAGTTAGAATATATTTTACCATTCGCTTTCTTGCTCTAGAGTATATTCTGCGACGAACGTAAACCTTGACTGATAGTACGCTACGGTGGCTATAAACACTAGCAATACTCATATATTATATACCTAATAGTGGTAAGACCACGCTGTGGATAGTTGTCTGTCTATAACCGCGGGCCGGTCCGTCCGGGGTAGTACCACACTCTCACAGATTATCGACGTCTGAGTAATGGTTGTTTGTTATTGCGCTTCGTTCGGTGAGCGAGAGAGTCGGAAGACAAACTGCGGTGGGTTTGTATTGGTCGGCAGCGGCCCAGCTATACCCTTGGTATTGCAAAGGTTCATGGGCGGCAGTAACACTTACCATCAGGTGTTCTGTCTGCTCGTTTGCTACCATAGGCAATAAAAAAAATATACATAAGTTAAGTTACAATATTTTAAGTTCGTAAGTTGTTATAAATAAGGATAGTGACGCCCCCCCTCCATAATTATATTGACTTATCTAATTAGTAAGATAATTGGTACAAATTCTTAATAGATGTGGGTTTTTATCCCTTGAATGGCAATAATTATTTCCTTACAAAAGATGTTTGTGTAAATTAAAAAGTATGTAATAAATAGAAATCTTTGAAATTAATCGCAGCGTGTCACCCAGCGGGTCCTAATGTATTGTTCTAGTGGTATATCAGCCTATTATTGTCAGTTTTGGGCATATCAGTTGGTTTTAAAGTCTATAACGTAAAAAGATTTTTTTTTTGTGTTTTATAAATATAGATGTAAATGGTTTGCAGAATATGGAGGAAGCAATGGCGGAGTGTTTACAGAGAGAGAACCTGCTGCGGTCGGACCTGGAGGCAGCCATGATCAAGATAGCACACCTCATGACCAGCGCTGATGTTATCGCTGAAGGGTAAGTGTGTTTTATATATTATTAGTATACGTATATCATCATCATAAAATAACAGCCAATATTGCCGGGATATAAAGGGAGCGTCATTCAGGACAGAAGCTTATCCATGGATGGCAATAACACTTACCATCAGATGTGATGTGATTCCCTGCTCGTGTGCCACCATAAGCAATAAACATAGCAAAACAGCGAAATAAAATAATTTGCTATATAAATGAATTTAATGAATGACAAAAAATATCTTCAACTTAGTGACGAATTAAGAATAAAATTTTACCGATTTTACCAATGAGATCTCGTAAAAGAAAACTTGAAATAAAATCCTATACATCTGACTAGCGTGGTATAGTAGGGCAATCTCCCTAGACTTATGGAGGATGCTGGAGCTCAGGAGTCTGAAGTAATAAGTTGAGATGAAAGACAAAAAAGTTTATTGGTTCAGTTTGTGCTATTTTTCTATATTGAAATAGCGCTAATATTCTGCTACGACTACTCCATCATGACATGTAAAAATGTAACGTTTGTTTGTGTGTTTATACAGTTACGGTGCGGGGCCGCAGTCTGTCGCCTCCTGCCCTCGGCCTCGGCCCGCGCCGCTCACACACTCACTGGACGGCACCAGCTCGCCGCGTGTCATGCGATTAGCGAACGACATCGACTCACTGCAAAAAGAGAGAGATGACCTGCACCAACAGGTATCCTCTTTATCCTAATTAATTTGTGACTCACAGTCACTACTGGGTTTAAGTTTCTATCACAAGGGGAGGAGATTTCACCACGTTGGTCAGACGGGATTTTTTTTCAAGTTTTACTTCTCTTGCATAGATATATGCCTATTATACCCCCTAGTTTTTTTACGGATTCTAACGATGTTCATGGACGCAGTAAAGTGTTTGAAATGTCGGGCAATTAAATAAATCGGTATAATTATTTATTTCTTAAGTGAATATATAACTAAATATTCCGTGAATATTTCAAGCGTCTACCTGTTGCCGTTATCAATATCGAGCAAAACGAGCGAAAAATATCAGTTTTGGTGTATATTCTGTTTTTTAGTATTTGTTGTTAAAGCATTAATAGAAATACATCATCTGTGAATATTTCAACTGTCTAACTATCGCGGAGATACAGCCTGGTGACAGACAGACATACATACGGACGAACAGCGGAATCTTAGTAATAGGGTAGGACCCTATTACTAAGAATTTTTACCTTTTAGTTAACCCTATAAACTAAGAATAAACTTAAAGCAATGCTTTTTGCACTATTGCGTAATTATATGTACAATATTTTATATAAATATTCACGAAGGCATTATTCTTCACATATTTTTATATTTATATAACATTGATATATTGTTTTGCACATGGCGCACGCGCACGCGCAGGTCAAAAGGATGACAGACTCACCCATACATAAGATATGTTGTGATAAGGTAAACACACAAATAAAACGCTTTACATGTACCCTCTATTACGTTTTGTTAGCATTTTTTTTTACAGTAAACAATAGCTTTTGTTGGCTTTTACATATAAATATTTAGATTTTGTATATACAGTATGGCTGCCATTAGACCGCCTAAAATTTTAACGGAAGCATTATCATCGTAGATCATGTACATTCCAATATGAAGATTGTGTAGGGGGCTTACACAATGGGAGACAGATCGACCAATAGTGGCAAACTGGTCAGACGGATTGGTACGGGATTCTATTTTTTTTTTTGCTTACAGTGGCAAATGAGCAAGCAGCGCACCTGGTGGTAAATGTTAATGCCACGCATGGACGTTTGCAATATCAATAGCACGGTTAGTTCGTTACCTACCAACCCGAATCCATCCAAAAAGTACCTGTCCGCTCACTGAACGAAACACAAGAGCACATTACAACTGCTCAGACGTCGATTTCCTGCGAGAGTGTGGTACTACCACGGATGGACCAGCCCGTGGCTGTAGGCAGAAGAACTCCCAAGAATGTAGCTCTACCACTACTAAATATCTATATAGTTTTCTTTTCCAGAACATATGTTATCTGTATATCCTCTAGTCATCTTTTATAAAGCCCACGGAGCAAGAAAGAGTGCAATGAATTACATTCTCACTCCGTCCACACATAGATTGTTTAACGAAAATACAATAGGAAAACACTTCAAATAGCCAAAGATTCATTCCGAATGATTTCGTTTAAATTTTTCTCCTTATGTTAATCCATCTGTCCACAAGTTTATCGTTGACCTTCCCAATGGGAGATCATTACCATAAAAAGTAGCTATATGTGTCATTTCAGTAGATGCTTATACAATACCCAGCAATGAATATCACACATTGATTGTTCCTTATATATTAGTAAAAGCTTATATATGTTTTAGTAAAAGCTTATATTATTTTTATATTTTTGATTTTTTAAATAGATAATCAAGATCGTGTAACTTAATGGCATACATGCCAATATGTTTCATACGAATGATGTGATTTACTATAAATAAAATTATATATTTTAATTGCTTTGTAAATTTGTTATCGCATGATTCTGTCGTGTACGTACGTTATATTACTGTGTATTTATTGATGCGTGATCGCAAATCAATTTCATCCTGTATACTTGTCATTAATAGGTGCAGAAATACTTATAGAGGAAATCGAACCATTATGTCGCACTAGTCCGACGCATTCCTATAGAAAGATTTCCTTCTCTTGTTCTTTTTACTCCATCGCCAAATAGAAAGGAGGGAGCATAAATATTAAAAATGTATAATTATTATAATAATAAAAATTATTCGTCAGGGTGTTGATTGTTTTGAAAATTGTAAAACTTACAATCATGGATTACATAAATTACAAACTTGATACAGAATAATTATTATATTGTTTGATTTTTTTAATATAATGTCCATTGGAATTGAATTTTAATTTTATGATATGTGTTTCAATAGTAATAAAAATATTTTGTTGACCTAATAGCTGAAATTTTATGTAGTATATATTTTGAAGATAGATAGACGGCTGTCATACATCTCACAGTGTAATGAAGGTTCACTAGGGTCTTAGGCACACTGGATTCCGGTGGCCCGCCCGCACGGCGTAGATTCCTAAAAAAAGGATTTCAGGCAAAGGGCTTGACTGCACTTATAATCGTAGTGGTTAAAATAGGGGGAAGAAAAGCTTCCTGATAACTTTGTTAATCATTGTGAGTCGACAAATAGGTTAGCTCCATGGTGAAACAATGCAGCCTATACCTAGCCAAAAGAATATATCATATAGTAGCATAGTATAATAGTATTTTCCCAATAGCTGGAAGCCGCGAACCGTCAGCTACGTTCAACTCGACAGTTCGTTGAGGAGCAAGCAACCGAACGCGAGGCCGAGCGTGATGAGTTCGCGCGCAGGTTGGCCGATTTGCGGGACGAGAATACTCGATTGACCACCCGATTGCAGAACAACGCGAGGATCCTTAACGAGGTAAGCGCAATCTGTGCTCACCTACTAAATTGCACATTAGTTGTGTGTTTGTGTTCTGTGGAGAACGGGTACGAAAGAAAGTCGACCAAATTATCATTTACATTAAATAATGAAATAAAACTAATTTTAATGGAATTGATTTTCTTGTTAATTGCGTTTGATACGATATTATATAAGCAAAAAAAAAATCCGCATCCGGGACTTGAACCAACATATATCAGAAATATGTTTCAATGACTTTACCAATTAAGCCAGCATGGGTAGTTAAATCTCGGTACATGTACTGTTAGATGGCATTGTCATCTCGTGTAAAGACGAGACTACGAGTAACAGTTTGAATTTGAATGGATTTCCAAAATTTGTAGGTGGGTCCTTAATGTAGATGTATTAATTTTCATAAAACGGTTTTACTGATTTGAAAAGTTATAATATTTTTTCATATATTTTATATTTCCTAAAACTGCATATATTTAAGTTACTCTGTTAGTCTATCACCACCCACGCTGGTCTTTCTATGAAAATTGCGTATGGAAATAAAAATAACATGTTTTTATTTTAATAAATAAAATTGAGTTATTAAATTAATTTACTAATTTAATGACTATAATCTAATTAAATTTGAATTTACGTTTAGCCTTTTCAATTCCATTAAATGTTAGTTTTATTTTATTTAATGTTCAAATAACCATAAATAAGTAACATTTAAATAGTTATATATCGTTTTCACTAAACTTGGTGAAGGTAACTTGATATAAAAAGATCATTTTGGATAGCTACTTGCGATTCGGGATACCAGCAGGCTAATAATATTTCAAATACAATTACAAGATTAACTTTATTAATTAACTGATGCTAGGTTTTCTATAAAACTAATTTGTGTACCAAAGAAGAGATTACCACAAGTCAGTCTTGTTATTGCTATTCTAATTGTTAAAAAGTATCAGCGAACATATTATTCCAACACGCACGATACATGACTTGGCAAAAAAAATCTTTCATACAAAAACGAGAAGTGGACGAGACATGGATTATTTTTTGAAACAGTTACAACTGATTTTTAATAGATGTAGATTTAAGTACTGCCTGTTGTAATATCTTTTAACAAGATGAGTTTAAAAGTTTTATATAAGTTTTATTTTTATAAATTTAATGTTTTTTTCTGCTATTTCTATCTTCTTTTATGCACTAATCACATTTACTGAACTATACGACATGAGAATAAAAAAATACCATACGCATCAAAATGTTTGAGATGTTTTTGGATTCTATTATACACTAGCAGACCCGGCTAACTTCTTGCCGCCTAACAGTCAATGTGCGAAAATTAAGAATTCCACAACTCAATTGCAGCGCCACCTACCGGGTCCAATTGCAAATCTAAACCATTCTCGAATCCACTTGAACAGACACAAAAAGAATCAACAAACTCCGTCCAGCCGTTTAAGAGGCGTTCAGTGACATACATATATGTACATCAACGCTTTTAATCCTATATCAAATGTATTTAGTGGTGTACATGGTGAGGTGGTGTTTGACATTTAATAACTTTGTGATAAAGTCCATTATATACTTAAAATCGTCGCCTAATACGTGGGATGATCTTTAAAAAAGTATATAACGCGTTTATATGGTAATATATGTGGTATTGTTCAGTAATGTAATGTCGGCACGTATGCACGCTTTTGTCTCCAGATGCAATGTCTACGTCTGTCGTATTGCAACTGTCGTGAGCACGACATGCACGTAAGTTATGTTCTTAATACAGTATGTTTGATTTTCTCTCGCAGTACATTTGGTGCTGTTTATATATGGATAGCACTGTGTCTTTAATAAACCTCTCGGATAAATAAACGGAAAATTGGCAGGATCACACTGTTGACAGCTTTCAGTCTACAACCTTGAGTCGATCCGTTCGAGGTGGAACCACACAAGTGACCCTAAGCCAAGGTCCGTTCTACACAAGGAGATCCTTGAGCCTCTTAAAGCTTTTTTTTTTTGGTTGAGAGCCATCAACGCTTATACATATTCCGGACGAAGCTGTGAAATCTATCGACGGCTAACAGCCAAAAGACACTACAAAAAATATACTGCTATGCAAATATGTAAGCTATACCAAGTGTAATGCGGCCATTTCATTCAATTATATTTCTTTCTATAAACTTGTGTGTACGTGTTAAAGATTGCACCGCTAACTGCATGTGAAGTACATATTTATTTATTTTTGTATTTATGTTTGTTATTTTGTGTGAATATTAAAATATAGCATATCGTTCATAGTATGGGAAATTGATTAAATAATGTAATTATATATATTAAATAATGTATAGGGGCTGAAATTTGTGGTCATGATAGAGTTTAATTTTTAGGGTATACCTTTGATTGAGCTGCCATTTCAACTCGTTCGTACGAGGATTTGCATAACCACCAATCTAATTTTGAGGCCATCCCATAAATATAACTATTCACCTTCCATGAAGTTCAAGGAATCGATTCCGAGTAATATTACAGGATATACGCCTCAGGCCGTCCTCTCACACTGATGCTCAATCATAACCAACCTTTAAATGTAAATACTCAGTTTTGACTCGCTTAACACATCTTTGCATAGCACTCATACGTCATCTCTCTACTCAATCAGGTCGAACAACTGGAGAGTCAAACTCGTGAAATGAATCAAATCATCGCTGAATTGGAAGCTCGCAAAACTGTCACCGACGAAGAGATCAAATCTCATGAAGAGAAGATCACTTTATTGCGAGATATCATCGCCAATCTAGAGAGCCAACTAGAACAGAAGGCGACACGAGAGAATGAGATATTGGAACAACTGGAACAAATGAGAAAGACTATCGACGAGAGAGATGGGAAGATGAGAACGTTGCTAGGGGAACTGGAGTCGTTGAAGAGTGAAAAGATGGAGCAAAGTGATGTTACTTGCGTTAAATGTGGCCAAGAAGAGGTGAAGGTTACAGAATTGGTGCAGCGGGTACAGGAACAAGTGAGTGTTAATATATTTTTTATAAAAAAAAATAATCAGAACTCCGTATGGGGCGTATGGTAATGAAGGGAGGATACAATTCATCATAACCCTGCGTTGGCTGGGAGTGTTGTAAAAAGCAACTAGACGCATATAATATGATAACTATAGAAGAGAAGGAAACTCTATACCGACTCGTTTGACAAGTGTTGGCCTGTTATATAGTCCAATTTTGTTCCTATGCAGGAGTAGACCATATATGAACTGAGGTGATGATACACATTATTCTCTATAATAATTCAATTCAAGAAAATGCGTTATAAGAACTTCTGTATATCATATGCTAATAGCGCAACTCGCACCCAGACTCAAAATAATTATATTATTGGTGAAACGCACAAAGTTCCTCTTACCTGGATCGATTTCAAACCTATCAATAGCTAGCATATACATACAAAATACAAATAATAGTATTTTATTATTAATATTAAAGGTCAGTATTAGAAGTGTATTAAATTAAATTTTTAAAAAAGTTATTTTATACTTTTTAGTTTTTGAAGTCGGTTTTTTTAAATGTAGTTTTTTTTTATATCACTACTATATTTGCAAGTAGAAACGAATGTTGGTTGGATTAGTGTTAATATCTAATGGTCTGTTCGTAGTGTCGTTACTTAGAGGAGCAGATACATCGGCGCACCCGCCGGCTGGAGCGCGTGCACGAGGTGTGCTCCGCGAGCTGCAGCGAGCCCAGTGAGGACGTCTCCATTAGAGACCAGCGGGACACACATCTTGGGGTACATACCTATTTTTTTCTCTTTGCTTTTAAGACTACTCAACCCAAAAAAGTGATGCTTTTATTAAAGTAGAATTAATCCAAATAAATTACAAACAGACTCAGAAACGTCATTCAGCCATTTTTAATAAAAATTTTGAAGAGAAATAGACAATTCGATAGCCACAGATTGACCATTCTTGACAAGCCGATCCTAGTTGGTGTTATAAGTGCCTAATAAAATGCTGCATTCCACCTTCTTGAGGATCACTGATTCTCCTGGCGGTGTTTATGACTTACGTAAGAAAGTAAGGGTAGGTGGCACACTCTTCCTAACAAGACACATTACGAGCTATCATTACTGCTTTGTCTAAGTCTTTTGATTTTATTATTCGTATTGAAATTTAAAAATTTATACGATTTTTCTTATTATGTTTAGGTGAAATCCCCTGACACGGATCCGTCTCCGCGGGTCATGGAGAACCTAAACGAGCTGGCCGGCGTGTGGGAGTGCCTGCAGACACACGCCAGAGCCGAAGACGCCGCACTCAAGAGAGTCGCCGACCTAGAAATGCAGAGGGCCAAGTTGAAAGACATCGCTCAAGTAAGTCATATACATTTATAGTCTTGATTTAATTTTCATTGGATTTATTCATTTTAACACTTTTCTATGAGAATTGACAAACAACATTCATCATTCTCTTACTCTTATCCCAATTACTTGGGGTCGATACAGTAGGTACTCTTCTTTCATAGTACATATTGTAAAAAATATTGGCAATAGTTTTATGACCGGCCGCCTGCCAGACGTCAACCCTCCTTGGGAATGTAAATGTTAACCAAACGGCATCAGATGGAGTTGGCTCAGGTCATTATAAGGCTCTTAGTTGCCTTTTACGACATCCATTAGCACAGTAAAGTTTGGTATTATTCGTAGCCGCTACCACACAGCAACATTGCATTAGTAAAATGCAAAAAAATAATCTTTTATGAATATTATTAAATATCGGATTTATATACGTAGGTATGATGATTTTTAAATATGCGTTATCTTTTGCACTTCAGAGTGGTATACAGGGTGGAAGTGGATCGCTCCCGAAAACAAAGACAGGTGACCCTACTAGTCCTACTTGCAATGATAGGCTAGAAAAAAAAACGATTCGGATGAGATTTTTTTTTTATTTTTCACAACGAATTTTAAGTTTTTTTCACATTACATCGTATTAGGACAGTGCCATGTAACGATAATCCCATAAAAAATACGTAACATTACTCAGATGAGAAAAGACGCAACTATTCAAAACTCACAATCATATGTTCAAGAGTTCAACGACCTCGCGTGGTGAAAAACAAAATTTTACCTACCTTTGCTGCTGCTGGTTACCTGTCTTTGTTTTCGGGAGCGGTCCCCTTCCACCCTGTATATTAAATTATATTTATATATTTTTATGCTTTTAAATATTTTTTTTTATTTATTTATTTTAAATAATTCCACAGAATTTTTATCCGTGCTCTTTTTATGATAAATTTAATTTTTATGGAGGTTTGTTTATAAAATTAATTTTCTTCAAGTGGCTTTATTACAGTTGGTTAAAGCTTTAAGAGCGCAATTCATGTGTCACAGATGTTAAGTGACTACGTGTCTCTTTGGGGTTTCTTCTTGGCGCTGGTGGTCTTGTTATTAGTTAAACCCTTTTACTTGTAGATGTTGTTGTCCTCTGTGATGTAGTTATGATTCTTTTAAAATATTGCTATGCTATTAAAATATTTTTATGCTTCAAAGGTTTGGTTTGTATATCCGTCGATAGATGGCGTTAAACGTTCGCACGTGGTATAAAATAATAATTCGTCATGCATATCTTTCTTCATGGTGTCCTGTTGTTGTCATGACGAGAAAAATCAGAGAAACGCTATTGAGTATTATTGAATAGCTATGTATTATATGGTCAAGATTTTTATTTTTAATTCATTCGTTTTTCATTATTATCACAAACGATGATTCATCTGGAACAATCAAATTATAATAACTAGACCCATCGTAGTTCGTATGTTCGCTATCAAAGTTATGATTCATTTCACTAATAGCATTCCCTGTTATTCTATAACTAAAAAATATACGCGTGGGCGAATCCTGTAACCGATTACAAAAATGACTAAACGTATGAATCTTGTTTAAAAATATACTACGCCATGTTCCAGGCAATAGACGTGTTTGAAAAAAAATTGGCATTTCATTATCTCAGCTCATATATGTCTCACTGTTGGGCTCGAGCCCCCCCCATAATGGGAGGGGAATTGATATATACCGGTCAGACGTGTTGGTATAACGTTTTGTTCAAGTTTGTCGTCTCTTTCATATGTGTTATATGCATTTTATATTCCCTTAGTCGTCTCTTACGATCACCCACGGCTAAGATAAGGAATGATAAATTGTATTCTTACTTCGTCGCCACACGAAAGTAATACATATATTATTAAAAATGTAGAAGTCACTTTCTTTCCTAAGTCATGAATAAAAAATTCTATGATAGGTATTATGATCGGCCTTCATGTTTAATCAATCCAATTATACAAATTAACATTACACAAATATAAATACTATTCACAAGGCCATTTCCTGCCCGTGAATATCATAGAAGATGACTTAGGGATACAATATACATATAACATCTATACAATAGAAGGAAAACTCAAAATAAAAAACTCAATACCAATGCTCTTAACTAGCGTATGAGTTAATTGAACTATAAAAAATAATAATATTATTGTCAATTATCTTCTTTTTTGAAATATAATTGTAATAAAATATAATTGTAATAATTATGTAATACTAGCTTCTGCCCGCGGCTTCGCCTGCGTATAAAGTTACTTTCCTAAAGTTGAACTATTATCGCAAGGGAACACCGGGATAAAAGTACAAGCATCACCGGGATAAAAGTATCCTGTATGTTAATCTAGTAAATGCTTGCACAGGAAACATAAACATAAGTGGTTTTACTGAGATAAGAAAAATTGGAAAATATAGAAAATAAAATGTATACCTAACTTATTTATATATAATTAAAAAATAAGATGAGGCATCATAAAGAAATATAATAAAAAGCTGATCGCAGGTGACAGCATTTTTGTATTTGGCCAACTATGCGTCTGAGCTGCGAGGCGTGGTACCTCGCAGTGTGACTGACAGCAGCTGGTCAACATTATGCCATTTTTATTTATATCTAATTAAAAGCATTAGGGGGGCATAGTCCGGCGCGTGCTCGTTCGTGTCCCCTGCCAGTCTAATTAGACTGCTAATCCGGCTCGATATGCGTACCGCAATGCGGTTTAGGGCGTCCCCCGGAGGCGACGCGTACCGACCCGCCCTCGTCGGTACGAACTTCGGCAGTTGCGGCGATGGGGGCCGCCACCCATCACGCCTTGCCCAGTCAGGCGAGTCGAGGAGAGCAGAGTGCCGGGTGGGCACGTGGAATGTAAGAGGTTGTGTGGAAGGGAAGTTGCACGAGCTGATATCCGTCATGGCGGACAAACAGCTAGACGTGCTCTGTGTAACAAAGACCAAGCGAAGGGGCAGCGACGCCTGCGATCTTCCTGGTGGCGGGATGGCTCTGTGGTCTGATGTACCACAGAGCGATCGAGCCAGCATGGGGGTAGGAGTGCTGTTGTCCTCTCGCTTGACCTCAGGTGTGAAGGATTACGGAATGTATGATCCCAGACTTCTTTGGGTCCGTATAAAACTAGGTGTCACCAAGGTATTCATGGTTGTAGCATATGCTCCCGTAGGATCCTCGTGGCATCAGACCTAGAGAAGTTTTGGGAAAATGTTAGGGAAGTTCTGGATATGGCAGAAACCAGTGAACGCGTGATTGTATGCGGAGATTTGAACGGATGGGTGGGGACCAAGCGTCCCGACTATGAGGACGTACTTGGTCTATTTGGTGATAAGAGAGTGAACGACGCAGGTAGGCTCATAGCGGATGTATGCATGGAGAGAAACCTTATTGTGTCAAACACATTTTTCCAACATAAGGACATCCATATGTATACATGGAGAAGGAATGAACAGAAAAGTATAATAGATTTAATTTTGGTAGACAGTCGCCTCCGAAGCAAAATATTGGACGCAAGAGCCTACAGGGGCCCCACAGTCGATACGGACCACTATCTCGTTATTGCGAGATTTAGTGGTCTGTTCAGAAAGTAGAGGCACTGGCGAGAGCGTGTCCACTTCGGAGGGCTTGAAAGAATAAAGGTTGAAAGGTTGCAAGAAGAGTGTGTAAGAGAAAAGTATGCAGAGGGTGTCCGAGAATGGCTGACGATGGCAAGCCAGCCGCAATCGGACATTGAAGAATGCTGGAGAGTATTGAAAGAGAGTATGGTAGACACAGCGAAAGAAGTATGTGGAAGTTCAAAGAAGCATAGAAAAATAAATGGTGATGCATGGTGGGATGCGGAAGTGGCAGCTTCCGTAGAGCAAAAGAAGAAAGCGTGGCTGGACTATGTCTCTTCTTTGAATCTGAATGACAGTATGACTGAACAGAAGAAAGAAATATATCGGCGATGTAATAATGACACCAAGGCCTTAGTGAAAGAGAAACGTGAATAGAGCAAGTATGAGTGCAGAAGAAAGGCTGACTAAAAACTTCGAGGGTAACACCAAACTCTTTTGGAGGGAGGTGAAGAAGTCTCGGGGTGGCTGGTCAGCCTTCAGAATGAATAAAATAAGGTCTAAAGGTGGAGACATTCTTACACAAACACAAGACGTGTTAAGCCGATGGAGTGAATATTATGGCGATATGTATGCGGATGCTACGGTTGGCGCCAGTGTCGCATGTGGTTTATTAGATCAATATTCGACAACGGCGTCCTCCGATGGCATCAGTATGGATGAAGTTGAATGGGCGATAAGAAGTTTAAAAAATGGTAAGGCAGCGGGCATTGATATGGTGTCTGCCGAGATGGTCAAGCTTGGTGGCTCCTGTGTCCGGGAGGTGTTCCTGTTGCTCCTCAATTTATGTTGGAGCTTGGGAATGGTTCCCGGGGACTGGAATAGCGCAGTCATCGTGCCTTTGTTTAAAAACAAGGGTTCACGTTATGACTGCGCAAATTACAGAGCCATAAGCTTGACCAGTTTGGCAGCAAAAGTGTATGGTAAAATTATTGAAAGGAGAATGAGGATGGTGTCCGATGGTTTACTGTGTGAGACACAAGGAGGTTTCAGGAGTGGAAGGGGATGCATGGATCAAGTGTTCTCTCTGCGCAACATTGTGGAGAAGCATCTGGCCCTAGGTCAGAGGGTTTTCTGCAGTTTTGTGGATCTGGAGAGAACATTTGACACGGTTGTATGAAAGGAACTTTGGGACATTTTACCGGAGTATGGTATTAACGGTAAACTGCTGCAGGCTGTGCAATCCAGTTACATGGGCTGTAGAGCCTGTGTGCGGCTGGATGATGGAATGTCGCCTTGGTTTGACGTCAATATCAGCGTTAAGCAGGGGTGCGTTCTATCAGCCAGGCTGTTTATCATATATCTGGATAAATGTCTCCAAAGGTTGAACGATATGAATGTGGGAGTCCAGATGGGCGACTCAGAGGTCACTACTCTGCTCTATGCAGATGATGCAGTCCTGCTGGCACAGTCAGCGACGGACCTGCAGACCCTAGTCGACACAATGACAGAAGATTGTAAGAAAAGGGGTCTACGCGTGAATGTGAGCAAAACCAAAATAATGGTCTTTGAAAGAGATGAAGCCAGAACAGATGTAAGAGTAACAATAGGTAATGATGTACTAGAGCAAGTGGATGAATTTGCATATCTTGGATGTGGATTTAGCCGAGATGGAAGGTACACCACTGATATAGAGCGAAGAGTGAATGCGGGAAATAGAGTGAACGGAGCGTTTGGGGTAACTTCTCGGCAGCCACCACCTCAGCCAGAAGGCACGTGTAGCAATACATAACGCAGTGCTTGTCCCAACATTACTGTACGGAAGCGAGAGTTGGCTATGCAGAAAAGAGTATGAAAGTAAAATTAATGCGGTCGAAATGCGATCTCTTCGGCAAATCTGTGGAGTTAGGCTGACCGACCGCATTCGTAACGACGACGTAAGAGAGCGAGTAGGTATGAAAGAGAGTATTGGCGTAAAGATGCGAAAGGGAATGCTCCGATGGTTCAGACATGTGGAAAGAATGCCGAACGAACGTCTGGTTAAGAAGATATACAATGCGAAAGTGGAAGGATGTAGGTACCGGGGGAGACCGAGACTAACCTACCTAGACCAGATCGGTCAGGTACTGAAAGAAGGTGGAGTCAAGAGTCTCCGAAACCGGCGAGCGTGTATGATAAGTATTATGAATGTTGAGGCAGCGAGTGAAGTATGCAGATATAGAGTTCTCTGGCACTCTGTTCTCTCTGCCTACCCTGCAAGGGATATGGCGTGATGATATGTATGTATGTATGTCTAATTAAAACCCAGAAAAAAAAGGTTTCGTCAATCTAGCTTCTAAAATAACCAATTTCCATATAAACTTTCACCCCCTATTTTTATTTTATGCCCTGAAGGGTAAACCCTAAATAAATATAGAAATATAACATGAAATGACATTAAATTATCCCTAAAATTTATTTTAGGGATAATTTAATGTCATTTCATGTTATATTTCTATATTGTTGTCATATTTCTATATATAGATTTGAAAGATTGTATGTCGACTAACATTGATAAAATAAAATACAATATATGTGTTGTGCAGACCTTGGCGCTTCATTGATAGTGCTGGCGTACGTCCAACGGATTTATTTAGCGAGCTAACTCTTTCATAATGGGAGTGCGGTGAAATGTCATTGCGTTGAATGTCACACATTATATTCATTGGCTAAATATTTTTTACGTTAAACTAAACATTTTTTAAACGATTGTGTTGTGATCATGCTGTATAGTAGCTTACGAATACTACCAATTTTACATTGTCATAAAAGGCTATTAAATGCTGTATATCGATCTGAGATAAGTCGTTAGTCCATAAGCGACAGCATCTATTTACTAATAGGCTGGCCGCTAAAGTCAATAAAAAGAAAAATAAGTTAATAATAATGTTATTTGAATTCAAAAACATTTATAAACCTTTCACTTCGTCATCAACATCTTGGCTCATACACGTCCTACGTTTTTTTTTTGTTATCTTGTGGAAACGCTTTTACACGCTATTCCCCGTCGGTGACTGACGAGGGGGAGTGTGGAACTCACCGGCCAGCTGAAGCCCGACCGGAATACCCACTAAAACCACAGCGGCCCCTTCCGTGCTTTTACGGGGCGCCGGAGAGATCGTCTACTGACATACGATCCCGGCACCCCCACGCTTGGCCTTCTGGCCACGTCCTATCGTCCCTCAAGACGGTGGGAGGCGGTGCGCATAACGGCGCCTCCTCTCCGGTCGCCGAGCGAGTCCGTGGAAGCAAGCGCCTTGCGTTTCCGCTCCGCGACCGCCTTCCTTTTCATGTCATACACGTCCTACTGCTCGAGCCTCTTTCACAATTAACCTACTTATACCACGCTGATGAGACGTGTTGGTATAGGGTTTTGTTTAGAGCTTTTCTTCTCTTGCTGTTACATGCGTTTTATATCCCTTAGTCGTCTCGTACGATCACCCACGGATACGATATGGGGCGGTGAATAGTATTCTTACTCCGTTACCACACAATGTATCTTAAATTAATACAATAAACCACTAACGGATCGTAACGCGATCGCCACTGAAATCTTACAAGAAACTCAACGCAAAAAAATATAGACAAACTATATTTTTACTGATATGTTTTTATAAAATTTTATACATACACTACCGTCCAAAAGTTTGGAAGCACACCTGTTTTCAAACAAAACAAATAAATGCCGACTAATAGCGGTAAAAATTAGCAATAATCTTAAGTTTTACAACCTTTTACGACTGTCTACACAAACACAAAAGGATTATTATCCTACATTCATCAAGTTTTATGGAATTCCTTAATATTGACGAAACACGTGTTTTATGACTTAATCCGTCGGCTACTTTATCCTATGCAATGGTGTAGTTTTATTGATAATGTTTGCTGGTTTTAACTTTTTTAGACCTTATTCAGTCGCACTTGAGCATTGGCACGTGAAAGTTGTGATATTAACATTGTCTGTATTCGAAAGATATCGGCTACTACTTTGACCGTATTTTTTCTTCTGAAAATGGCAAAACGCAAGCAAATCACGCTTGAACAGCGAAGCGCTATTTGCACTCTACGCGAGGAAGGATACAGTGAACGTCAAATCGCAGAAAGGCTCGGAATTTCTTGTAAAGGTGTCCACTATACCCTTGCTAGAAAACAAGAAACGGGGAAAAATGAAGATAGAAAGAGATCTGGTAGGCCCAAATCCACAACAAATCAAGAGGACAACTTCATTAGAGTTCTTTCTAAACGGAATCGACGCTTAACTGCACCACAGATCACTGCAGCTCTGAATGATACGCGAGAAACACCCATTTCAACAACTACTGTTAAAAGACGCTTACTGTCTGCGGGATTAAGAGGATGTGTTGCTGCTAAAAAACCCAAACTAACAAATCGACATAAGAAAAATAGACTAGAATGGGCAAAAGCGCATAAAAACTGGACTATAGAACAATGGGAAAATGTCCTTTGGAGTGACGAATCAAAATTTCAGATTTTCGGATCCAATAGACGTGTCTTTGTACGCCGGTCAAAAGAAGAGAGGGCTTCAGAGGCATGTACAGTGCCTACCATCAAACATGGTGGTGGTAATGTCATGGTTTGGGGGTGTTTTGGCAACAGTAAACCCGGCAATCTTGTGAGGATAACCGGAAAATTAAACAAGGAAGGCTATTTAAAAATTCTCCAAGATTCTGCCATACCCAGTGGACTAAGTCTCATTGGTTCTGGATTCATTTTTCAACAGGATAATGATCCTAAGCATTCGTCTAAATTGTGCCAGAACTTTTTAAACAAGAAAAAAGCTGAAAACATTTTAAACATCATGCAATGGCCATCTCAATCCCCTGATCTTTCTCCCATTGAACTTGTTTGGGATGAACTTGACAGGAGGGTGAAAAGTCGTTGTCCTACGAGCTCAGAACATTTGTGGCAGCTATTAGAGAACGAATGGAACAAATTAGATAAAGATTATTTTAAAAAATTGATTAATAGAATGCCCAGAATATGTGAGAAGATTATAAAGGAGAAAGGTGGACACTTTGATGAAGCTAAAATTTAATCTAATTTACCATTGTATATTATTTTTTTATTTTGTTTAAGTTAGTTTCTGTTTGTTCTTTATTTTTTTATCAATACATTTAAATTTAAATGACTTAGTTTGGTTTTATTCGATTTTACCTTGCTGCTTCCAAACTTTTGGACGGTAGTGTATTTAGTAAGTTTTAAATCAAGTGTGTAGCCTTTAGAACTATGATATAATTCATAAATATAATGACTGGATAAGATTTTACAAGTGGCTCTCGCTCACGAGATAACTATTAGAGCAGCCATCACATGTAAGAGCTATCACTTTTACTGGCGGGCAGACGTTCGCACGTTGCCAATACGAACGCGTTCGTCTCACGATGACATCATGCGAAAGTATAAAGCACATTATGTACTTTCTATTCTCGTATGGCTAGCTCACGTGTACAAAAATAGACTTATACGAGTCGGTACTATTTGTTACGATACTTGAATGATGCCACACGGATTGACTTCTAAAATAGCATTCAAGTTCAATGATAAGTAGAAATATATTTTTTTTTAGTAAAGCCAGATGTTTCCTATTTCGATTATGCGGTAGAAATTAAAAAAACTTAGCTTATTTTTTTAAGACTTCCTTCGTATAAGAGTATAAATCTTTATTTCGCGTGGGATTTCACAATCCCAAAGGATGTAAGTATCGGGGCAGGCCGAGACTAACCTACCTAGACCAGATTGGCCACGTACTGAAGGAAGGTGGAGTCAAGAGTCTCCGAAACCGGCGAGCGTATATGAAGAGAATTATGAATGTTGAGGAAGCGAGTGAAGTATGCAAGGATAGAGTTCTCTGGCACTCTGTTCTCTCTGCCTACTATGCAAGGGATATGGCGTGATGATATGTATGTATATATGTATATATGGACTTCACAATTAAATCTCGATAGAGATAGGTACATATAGCATACATGACCCACAAGTTCCCTCGACCAGGTTCCATAATAAATTTCAATAACAAGTCACAATCCCATATTGCTGTCAGTAACGCCACAAGCCGAGATTCATATTCCACAAAGAGAGCCCTTGAGCCCCGTTACTTAAATATTTTGGATTGACAGCCTCTATCACAACTGACCGACGCTGACGATGAAATTACAATCGCTCAAGAAAGAGCCTACACGGCCCGCGTGGCCATAACACATAAATATTCGCGCTTCCGTCTCCGCCGCCGGGGAAGGAAGAAGCGACGCGTAACAGTCAAAACCTCAATCGTGGGCACGCCCACTTTGCTACCAGCGACGCCCCGAGCCGAGGTCCGTTCTCCACAGGGAGAGCCCTCGGGCGATGTCGCTTATAAACTTATACCGGGTTGAGATCCCTCAGCGATTACCCATAGTCCGGTTAAACTGTCAAAGCCCTCTCGGCTAACAGCGATCGCAGTGGATACGTTTAGTGGGTATTCTAGCCCCGAGGCTAGTGAGTCCCACACATTTGAGGCCGACATACAAAGTCAAAACAACAAAAAAAAGCACAGATGCAATTTTCGATTCATATTGCAACTAAACTAAACTATACTCAACAAAAATGTGTAGTCCTATCGTGCCAGTGAAATTAAATGATGCAATTCGATTCCTACGCAGGATAATAATTTTTGTGATCCATAAATTGTTCCGAGTCTGGGTATTTGTTCCGTTAATTATATGTTTGTAAAATCCCCCACAATACAAGGATTATTTCCTTAGTGCGTTTACTCAACATATTACATTAATCACTAAGTTGTCGACGGCGTTGCATTGGCAAATACATTGACCCTAGAAATTACATATTAAGGTCATTCGTAGGTGTCACTTAAGCGTGTTGAAATGATCATAATGAATGTCTTGTTTATAGCAACATCCTTCTAAGAGTCTCCTGAATAATTTTTATTATCTTTTTTCTAAGAAAGCAGACAGTCTAAAAGGTATTTGTTAACTGTCTTCTGTCTGTCTGTTTTGATGGTCTTCTGGAATACACATACAGATATCGAACAACCGTTTCACAAAAGTGGATAATATGTAATTTTTTCTTCTTATTAAGGTGATGCATGCATACGTAACCCATACGTGTACGTTTTTGGACATAGAAAAATTTCTAGTAAAATATAAATAATATTAAAAACATGCATTTGTAAATAACCGAACTCAGAACTGCGATGCAGAAAATATGGTTAGCGACATCTATCGAGTCACGCCAAAATCTCAATTACGTATATAAAATCGCCACTCCTGTAAGGATAATGGGACAAATTATTTAAAATTATTGTATTGTCATCAGTTTTTGCAAAAATGCATGCAAATATCTTACGTTCAGAAAAAGATAAGAGCGCGTAAACTAAGCTAATATAAACGTGTTCAAAATGGTTTTAACAAAACAACGAAAACTCTCAAAATAATGATATTTGCCCGTTTTTGCAACATTTTTGATTGATACTCCATTCTTTTTGATCGTAGCGTGATTTTATATAGCCTATAGCCTTTCTCGATAAATAGGCTATTCAACACTAAAATAACTTTTCAATTGTACTAGTACTTTTTGAGATAAGCGCGTTCAAACAAACAAATAACAGATTTACAATTTTAAGCCTTTCTATGTTTTGATCTACTCGACGCTTGCGCTAATATATCGTTAGATTTGTAGCGTGCGTGTTATAGTTTCATATGAAATATGCGATAGGATCTTTGTGATGTGTTTGATGTTGTTACAATCTGATATTTTGATATTTTATTAGTTTCAACAGTGCATTGAACTCGCTGTAGAATTTATACTGAGAGTTATTTATATAGTTTGAAGTTCTTTGAAATATTTTACATGTCATTTAATATTTAAACTATTTATAACATCTTTGAGTACTAAGGTTATAATCAGGTTGTCATAATTAAAAAAATGTATGTCCCCTCTTTGCTTCAATAATGTGATATCTTGAAAAATTAAATTTTAGAGTACTTTTTATAAATAATTAAGCATATTAAATGCTAAATTTCAGTAATTTAAATAACAAGGTTGTGTCATCGTTTAATACAATTCTAACTGTAAAGTTTTAAGTATTAAGCCTATAACAATGTGTAAACATTGTCGGGTAGATAGCATACCGTCACCTTAAGACGTAAATATGATACGAAGTGAAATTTGCATGTCCTACAATTAGTCACGGTAGTGTAGTGGCAGCACGATTGGGCCGGAATCCCAATAGGCGCGGGTTCGAATCCCGCTTGCGACATCATTTTTCATTTCGTAATCGGATTTTATAAATAATTAAGCATATTAAATGCTAAATTTCAGTAATTTAAATAACAAGGTTGTGTCATCGTTTAATACAATTCTAACTGTAAAGTTTGAAGTATTAAGCCTATAACAATGTGTAAACATTGTCGGGTAGATAGCACACCGTCACCTTAAGACGTAAATACAATACGAAATGAAATTTGCATGTCCTACAATTAGTCGCGGTAGTGTAGTGGCAGCACGATTGGGCCGGAATCCCAATAGGCGCGGGTTCGAATCCCGCTTGCGACATCATTTTTCATTTCGTAATCGGATTTTATAAATAATTAAGCATATTAAATGCTAAATTTCAGTAATTTAAATAACAAGGTTGTGTCATCGTTTAATACAATTCTAACTGTAAAGTTTGAAGTATTAAGCCTATAACAATGTGTAAACATTGTCGGGTAGATAGCACACCGTCACCTTAAGACGTAAATACAATACGAAATGAAATTTGCATGTCCTACAATTAGTCGCGGTAGTGTAGTGGCAGCACGATTGGGCCGGAATCCCAATAGGCGCGGGTTCGAATCCCGCTTGCGACATCATTTTTCATTTCGTAATCGGATTTTATAAATACTTTTTAAATTTCAAAAAATAATTGTTTCTCAACGAATATTTTTTTATCGTAAATCTAATTTAAATCTTAAATGATTTAATTATACAATAATGAAATAATTTTATCAAAGATTTGTTATATCAAATATTTTTTTAAACTTGAAATGCGATCTCTTCGGAAAATCTGTGGAGTTAGGCTGATCGATCGTATTCGTAACGACAACGTAAGAGAGCGAGTAGGTATGAAAGAGAGTATTGGTGTAAAGATACGAAAGGGAATGCTCCGATGGTTCGAACATGTGGAAAGAATGCCGAACGAACGTCAGGTTAAGCAGATATACAATGCGAAAGTGAAAGGATGTAGGTACCGGGGCAGACCGAGACTAACCTACCTAGACCAGATCGGTCATGTACTGAAGGAAGGTGGAGTCAAGAGTCTCCGAAACCGGCGAGCGTGTATGAAGAGAATTATGAATGTTGAGGAAGCGAGTGAAGTATGCAAGGATAGAGTTCTCTGGCACTCTGCTCTCTGTCTACCCTGCAAGGGACATGGCGTGATGTATGTATGTAAAAACACTCCTTTAAAATTTAATTTTTCAAGATATCACATTATTGAAGCAAAAGAGGCGATATATATTCTTTGTATTGCGTGGGACTTTTACAACCATATAACTAACTAACACGAATTACATCCGGACTCGGAACAATAATTTGTGGGTGGCGCAGTATTGTGCTGCGTGGGATCGAATCCACGATCCTTAGTACGATATGATGTTATCTCAACCACTACTCTATCTGTGAAGTCGTATTACTCATGATTGTAAATGACAGGGTTTTGTGAGATGCTAACGATGTCAAGAAATGGGTACTGGTGGTCAATCCATTTGGCAATTCGAAGGGAATACTACCGTACAGATAATGGGGCCGTGCGGCTCTTCTGTTGCTGTGAATGGTGCTGAGGTGGTGTGTTCGGATCTTATCAATTCAAAACAGGTTTTTATTGCGCTTAAGAATGTTTATCGGATGTCTGGGAAACTTATGTCCAGTTGTGACTTCGATAGGCCGATAATAGGGATGGAGATTCTTTCTGAAAAAGATCCATCCATGAATTGATTTGAATCGTCATCTAAAGAATCGATTCTTAAAAATATCGAATTCTGAAAGATTGATTATAGAAAATTCAATATTTTAGATTTTTCTTTCAATTTTGTAAAATGGGACACCTTGTCACATGTCTTTAAGTGATAGTATTACTCATACTTTGACCTAATGAAACGAGTTTCAGATTTTAGATAGGCAAGTCTCAAGGCAAACGTTCAATTATTGTAAATAATTTTGTGATTCAAATAAAACTGGAGAATTTCGATTTTTAGGTTGAAATATCGATTCGCAGAGAAATTGTTTTAAATTCTTTTTTTTTTGTCCCAAACATCAATTCCCCGATTAATCGATCTCAGATTGCCATCTCTAGTTGAAGTTGTTAAATATCATACTCTACAAATAAATGGATTTTTAATAATATATTAGATAATATAAAATAATAATATAAATAATAGTTTCATTAGATTCACATTTTATACGTGATGACGAAGTAAGAGATACTAATTTACCAACCCCTACTACCCACTGTCGCACCCTATCGTGAAGTACTAAGGGATATAATGGATATAACGGATATAATTGTTTGCAAGAGAAGGCAAACTCGAAATAAAACTCTATATCAATACATCTGACCAGCTTGATATAGTATGTTGATTTTCATCCTATTTTGTAGAGGCTAAAGGACAGTAGTTGGCATATATCATTTAAAATGATGATGACTTTGACTCACTCAATATCATTTCAAGCAGTATGCACTTATTTACGGACACGTCATTGTTACTAATTTGTCGATAGACCACGACCCTGATATGTATGATGGACTCTCTCCGTACTCACATTTTGTATTATAAACTTTTATTGAATGCAATAGGTAATAGGGTTGACTATTTATTGCAATTTTTAAATTAATTACATTTTTGGAGTTTATTGGAGTTTACTCCTTAAGAATCGATTTTCATATAAGGTGCCTGGTAAGAGAAAAAAATGAGGAGTAAAATCTAGTGATCGAATGACCTCGTTACGTTTTTGGTGCGCAACCTATTCTGCGCACCTTTCACTTTCTGACGTGAGATAATACTTCACTGAACAGTTTTAATAAATGTACCTAAATAAAAATATATATATTATTTTTAGTCAGTTTTTGCGCCTGTTTTGATAATCGTACTAAAGGAGTAAACTCCAGTCGTGCGTCGGAGCTGACACACACACTTTTTTTTTCTTAACCGTTTTCTAAAACGAGGAGTGTACAAAATGGACTGTCTCTGTCAATTTCTTTTCACCGCAAGAAAATATTCCTTAGGTTGTCTCGTGGGTATCAAGTAATGATCGAAATATCGGTATTAATTCACCACACGGGGCAGTATTTATTTTTAAATACTCCCCCAAGTATAGAATTTAGGTGCCCGTGTTCAAATTGTCTTAATAAAGTAATATCTTGCTAAAGGTCTCGATAGATGGCGTTGTACATTACTTTTGAACCGCGGTTTTGTGTTGTTTGTTTTTTTCGTTACGAAAGGTAGTCTCGCCGACTCGTTCAATTATTACTGCTGTCCATGGTAATAGTAGCAGTTACACTTACTATCAATTTTTAAGTGATCTCGCGTGGTTGTCTGTTATGATCGATGGTATACATTTATCTTATTAAGTTGCTAAAAATCTCGATAGATGGAGTTGTACAGTATTTAGTATTGCGGTTTATAAATATTTATGAAAAATTACTCTCACAAACTTTATTATTAACGTTAAAAAATCCATGGTAATAATGGCAGTTTATACTTAAAATCACAATTTTTAAGCGATTTCGCATTGTTATCATGTGGTGATCGTTGGTAGATACTTATTATCTTACTAAGCTAAACATAATAAGTGGCTATTAACCTCGATAGATGGCGCTGTACAGTATTTGGGATCGCGGTATTATGATTGTCTACGAAGAAAACTACTCTCACCCGGCCTTATCTCGGTGTATTGCAAAGTCCATGGTAATAGTGGCAGTTACACTTACCATCAGAATTTTTAAGCGATCTCGCATGGTTCTCCATGTGGTGATCGGTCTTATACAGTTAATTATTATTATAAATTATTTGTTGCGAGAATTGGCAATTTCAATTTGTTGAAATTATTAAGACTGATCTTCATGGTCAAATCAGCTCGGCTTATATACGGCCCGTTGTTGGGCTTCAGCTTCCCTCACACTCCTCACGGCTCACAGTGGGAAATTGGGAATGAAAATAGACGATGAACATTAGTACATTTAGTACCGCTACCGATAGTCATTTCGACCAGTCATCTAATTTTATCAGTAACTTTCATCATATCCCGTACTCTCTTATCTTTTATGAGGTGCGCCCGGTGCGCCGTATATTGATATATCGTGTGAAAGTGGTGGGTTTCCCTTCCTATTATAGGTCCTACCTATAATTTTAAAATAATATTACATTTTTCTCATATATAGTTTATTTATTAGATCTATATTTTGCCTCCTAATTCCAAAGGATAAGCTTGTAGTGTACCTTTAGGCACGAAAGTAAATTGGATTACTTACTTTAATGTACGTATTGCTGTCATGTGTCTCCGCAGGGGGACAGACAAAAGTATACAATTCCTCATCCCTTTTCTGGCCCGTTTGTCATAAAAAGCGTCTAAGGGAAAAAATTACTTTAACATCTATGCAAGAGAAAGAAAACTCTAAACAAATCCCTATCTGACCAGCTTGGTATAGTAGGTCAATTTCACTCCCATTATAAAAGATTCGAGCCCAAAAGTGGGCCATATATGAATTAAAATGTTTACGATTTCTGTTAGATTACAATATGTAATTCAAATTTCATGTATTTAAGTACAAAATAGAATTTTAATACACTCGCACTAAGTGTAATGCATTTTTAATGTAATTAAAAAGAACAATATTGTTGTAACCCACTTTAAACTATACGTTAGTAATTAACCCTGTGTTGTGTTACACAAGCAGGAAGATAAACAGAACAGAAATAGACAACCCTACGTGTCGTACGAACGCACACAACGATATGTGTACGTGTGAGTTTTTGAATACGTACAATGTAAATCAACGAGTGTATTGAATTTGGATGCGGTATATTAATTGTACTTAGTGTATACTATTTTTAATCTTCAAAGGGGTAAGCATAGTTGTATTTAAACAGCAAACTTTCTGTTATATAAATTTTACATTTTAATAATATTGTCCTCATAACCAAGCTCAAAGTCGCTCAGCGTGCTATGGAGCGCGTTATGCTCGGGATCTCTCTGCGAAATAGAATCCGAAATACGGAAATCCGCAGAAGAACGGGTGTAACCGACATAGCACGAAGAATTAGCATGCTGAAGTTGCAATGGGCAGGCCACATCGCTCGAATAACTGCTGGGGCAGACAGGTTCTAGAGTGGCGACCACGCACTGTAGGACTAGGCGGACGGACCCCACTAGGTGGACAGACGACCTGGTGAAGGTTGCTGGGCGTCGTTGGATGCAAGCGGCACAGGACCGCACTCTGTGGCGTAACATGAGAGAGGCCTACGTCCAGCAGTGGACGGCGATAGGGTGAAATGATGATGATGATGAATAATATTGTTTCCTAAAATACGGGGATTTAAATCTAGTTTAGGATGTCGGGGTCGTTTCTTTTTTAATAGAATACATAAATACCAGGTGTTTTAACGGGAAAGGAAAATTGTCGTGTTGTGCTCGTGTTGTGTGTCTTATATTCAATATCTAAGTGATTTAATGTGTTATATTAAATAATTTTGATGGCATTTTATGTAATGTGATGCGTGGGAAGTACTAGGGTGTAGTGAATATGATACAACAGTGTGCTGAGTGTGAGTTTTGTCGTTAACATGACGCGTTCTACATCAAGCGCAATCGTACCTATAAAATATAGATAGCGCAGTTTTCAGCAACTTTAAAGCAAAACTTTAGTAAATAGAAACAGTGGTTAAAATACCGACCCACTGTGTCAGTGTGTTAGAATCCCATGCAGAACAACATTTTGTGCGATCTGCAAATTCATGTTCTGAGTTTGAGTGTAATTTGTGTCTGTTAACTTATATGTTTATAAAGCCCCCCCGCAATACAAGGATTATTTCCTTTGTGTGGATATTGTCTTTAAAATAATAAATAAAAGAAAAACATCCGCGAACGTATTAATTTCGTACATTAATGTTCCAATTGACCGTGTTCGTTCCCGTCTGCGTTCAGTCTCTCCCGATGCTTCATAGCGTTCTCTGCTGCCGTAAGGTCTCTGTTACCACACACATACATTCGTGTCGCTAACGCATCCATTGCCATCTATCATAAAAATGTGAGATGTAGACATCGCAAGTTAACATTCAATGTATATTGTAGTGATTAGAATTATTTTATTACCAATGTAGTGCATATTGTGTGATGTTTGTGTGGAGTTATATGAAAAAGTACGTTGGTATGGGCCTGCCGGATCTTACGGTGAGTTATCGTATCGTAGGGAATATTATCATCACCATTATCATCATCTCAAAACCAATACCTCTGCTCTGTGAGGAAAAATGATTTGCTCAATAACGCTGGTCAGTCGGCTTTGGTGTAGGGTTTTAAACTTCATTATTCATGTAGAGTGTAATTTTGTAAGTTGCTTTTAAAGTCCCTTTTTTAGGATTATGTGCTTTAATAAAAGGATTGGGGTAAAAAAGTATCGTATACCTTTAAGGAATTAGTTTATTTAATGGCTTAGAGGAAGGGTCCGCTCTGTACGTCTAGTACCCCTACATGCGATCTCATAATTTGTGCGATTCACAATGAATGTTCTGAATGTTTGCGCATTTTTTTGTTTCACTGCACAGATGACGAGGACGTATGAATAAAATTTACCTTATGAATGTCGTGGTTCGGTTCCCGCGTATATTAATTTTACTTTGCGTTTAATAAATAATTAATTTTCGCAATTAAAGAAGCATGGATTTGTAGAGCTTTTTATTATGTATAATGTTATGTTCTCGTGGCAGTCTGCAGCATTATTACCATCTGATATGATAACACTACTTGTCTTTCGTCATTAGAGGAGAGAATTATCATCAAAATTGATTTATATCAAATATGAATTTTAATGGTGGATTGCGGTAGTAATGTCATAAACTCAAAAAAAAAAACACCGTTAAGAAATTATATATAGAAATAATGAATCATAAAATTGTATAAGATTCTTTGTTTAATAACGCTTACAATTGTTTTTACATATTCTTTAAGATTTATTTTTTCCGTGTGGTGACGGAGTAAGACTACAATTCACCACCCCTATCTTACCCGTGGGTGATCTTAAGAGACGACTAAGGGATATAAAACGCATATAACATCTATGCAAGAGAAGGAAAACTTGAAACAAAACCCTATACCAACACGTCTGATCAGCGTGGTATAGTAGGTCAATGTCTCTCCCGTAGTGGAGGAGGCTCGAGCCCAACAGTAGGACATATATGAGCTGAGATGATGATGATTCTTTAAGAATAAATGCCAAAATAAGAGATTTAGAATCGATAAGTAATATTGATATATTTCAAAGTTTTCTATTGTTTCTTTTTTCATCATCATCTCAGCTTTTACATATGACCCAAGACCGATCCGCCTCTAAAGTAGGAGGGCAATCGACCTACTATTCCACACTAGTCAGACGGTTTAGGGATACGAAGTGTTATGAGTATTTTAGTAGAGCAGCGTAGTTGCACACTAACTATCCTTATGTTCCCTTGAGCTAATTTATACTATTTCTACGGAGTCATAAGGGCACAATCACATAGTATATTCTTAACCCGCCCTACTTATGCAATGCTTTTGCAGTCCCTTCTTTCCCCTCTTCTCCCTAGTATATCAATACCAGAGGGCTGTCTCGGCTGCGTTCATTATCACTTTTAACAGTTTCAACGTTCATTTTATGGGGCAAGAAATAAGAATTAAATATAAAGTTGACAAAATCCGTAATAATAGTTTTAGTAGGAAACAGAAATTGAATATATTTTCTAAACATTCATGTAATTCATGAAGAACATTTAGGCAAAGTCGAAATGTGAAATAACATTTAGGAAAAGTCCAAATTTTTAGATTTATTTTAAAACTTGCTGTATAGTAGCGGCTACAAACCTTTTGCTCGTGGATATCGTAGAAGACGACTAAGAGCATTATATAGATCTGGGCTACTCCACCTGATGTCGACTGGTCAACAATAACATTCCCAACTTTTTCACCGAAGACAAAGATCGGGTACTGGTGGTCCGCTCGCACGGCGAAGAGAGAGGATTTTACGGTGGGTCTATGGGGTCACGCGCCGCCTTCTCCGTCACCCCGGATAAAAAAAAAAAAAAAAGAATGGCAGGCAGGTGGCCGGTCATCACTTCAACGCCAAATCCACGGCGTGGGGGTCCCCTATGACGGATGACCGCGGGCGGGCGGTCATCGAGTGGGCGGCTTCATTGGGCCTGTGTGTTCTTAACAGGGGCTCAGTGAACACGTGTGTGCGGCAGCAGGGCGGGTCGATAGTGGACTTGTCGTTCGCTAGCCCCGCTGTCGCACCACGGGTGAGGAACTGGAGTGTCTTGGAGGAGGCGGAGACCCTATCGGACCACCGGTACATCCGGATGGAGGTCTCCCCTCTCCGGGACCCCGGTAGGGGTCACAGGGCGGACGGAGCTCCCGCGTTTCCGCGGTGGGCTGTGGGTCGTCTTGACAGGGACATACTGGCGGAGGCGGCCATCGTTCACACGTGGCTGTCCTCACCGCCCCCAGCGGACGGGGTGGACGCCGAGGCTGTCCGCATCCGCAGTGCGTTAACGCAGATCTGCGATGCGGCCATGCCCAGAGTGCGGCGGCGTCTACCTCCGAGGCAGGGGGTCTACTGGTGGTCCCCAAGATTGGCGGACCTTCGTGCGGCATGTATCAGAGTCCGAAGGTCCTACACCCGCAGCCGGCGGCGTCACCGCGACGCTGAGCGGGAGGGCCAGCTGTACGAGGCGTACCGCGATGCGCGGACGGCCTTTCGGCTGGCCATCCGAGCCGCCAAGGGTGCGAGTTGGCAGGAGATGCTGGACGGTCTCGACCGTGACCTCTGGGGTCGCCCGTATCGCGCGTCGCTGAATAAGCTTCGCGCGCAGGGCCCCCCCCTCACCGAGACCCTCCAGCCCGACTTCCTCTGTAGGGTGGTCGAGGAGCTGTTTCCACGGCAGTCGGAGCACACGCCCCCGGCCATGGCCTCGCCAGAACAAGACCGGGAGGCTGACGACGAGAGTGTTCCGCCCGTGACGGAGACGGAAGTGGGAGCAGCTGTGGCGCGGATTCGTTCCGCGACCACGGCCCCCGGCCCGGACGGAATACCAGTCCGGGTGTTGACGTCGCTCCTCGAGCACCTCGAGCCTCGCCTCAGGCAGCTGTACAACGCCTGTTTGGCGTCTGGACGGTTCCCTGAGTGCTGGAAGGAGGGGAGGTTGGTTCTCCTGCCAAAGCCGGGACGGCCCCCGGATTCGCCGTCGGCCTACAGGCCCATCGTGCTCCTCGACGATGTGGGTAAGCTGCTGGAGCGCATCCTCGCTGCCCGCATCGTCCAGCACCTGGAGGAGGTGGGACCCGATCTGTCGGACGCTCAATTCGGTTTTAGAAGGGGGCGTTCGACCATCGGGGCCCTGCTACGACTGAGGCAGACGGCCACGGAGGCTGTCACCGGCGGGGGAGTGCTGTTGGCGGTGTCGCTGGACATCGCCAACGCATTCAATAGTCTGCCATTCAGCTGCATCAGGGAGGCGCTCCGATTTCATGGGGTGCCCTTGTACCTGAGGCGGCTGGTGGCGGACTATTTGGAGGGGCGCAGTGTCCTCTGCGCGAGTCCCGTAGGGGACATTGTGCGGACGTCCATGTCGTGCGGCGTTCCACAGGGGTCGGTTCTGGGGCCGACTCTGTGGGACATCGGGTACGACTGGGCGTTGAGAGGGAGTCTCCCCCCCGGGCTGAGCGTGATATGCTACGCTGACGATACGCTCGTCACAGCCCGGGGCAGGACACTCGAAGAGGCGGCGAGCCTGGCCACTCTCGGCACCGAGGAGATGGTCGGGCGAATCGAGGCGCTGGGGCTCAGGGTGGCCCTAAATAAGACGGAGGCCCTATTGTTCCATGGGCCACGCGTAAGGCCGCCAATCGGCGTCTCGCTAGTCGTCAACTCCGTCCACATCAGCATCCAGGCCCATATGAAGTACTTGGGTCTGGTGCTCGACGGGCGATGGTGGTTCCGGGAGCATTTTCGCCGAATTGCTCCCCGGCTGGTCGGCGCGGCGTCCGCCCTTTCGCGGCTCATGCCGAACGTGGGCGGACCCAGCTTCGAGGGCCGACGGCTGTATGCGGGGGTGATTCGTTCTATGGCCATGTACGGCGCACCCGTGTGGGCGAGGGCTCTGAACGTCCAGCTCAGGGCTGTTCTGTGGAGACCCCAGAGAGTCATGGCGGTCAGAGCCATTCGCGGGTACCGCACGGTATCGACCGAAGCGGCATGCCTACTGGCCGGGACACCCCCGTGGGACCTAGAGGCGGAGATGCTCTCCGACCTCTACCGGCGGGTGACCTCACTGCGCGACGAAGGTGGCTCCCCATCGCTGAGCGAGATAGCCACCTGGCGCGAGGACGCCCGCCGAGACGTCATCGCCCGTTGGGCTACGCGGCTGGAGAGGCCTAGACACGGTGTCGTCACCGTCGAGGCTCTCCGGCCCGTATTGATGGAGTGGATGGAGCGGCGGCACGGAGTCCTCTCCTTTCGACTGGTGCAGGTGTTGTCGGGGCACGGATGCTTCGGCTTTTACCTGCACACGGTCGCGTGTAGGGAGTGGACTTCGTTCTGCCACCATTGCAGCAGTGACGAGGACACGGCGCAACACACGCTGGAGGCGTGTCCGGGCTTTGACCGGCAGCGCCGTGACCTCGTCGCTGTTATCGGTGCCGACCTGACGCTGCCGGCTGTCGCGAGAGCGATGGTCGACAGCGTCAGGAACTGGGACGCGGTCGCCGCCTTCTGCGAGGCTGTCATCTCGCAGAAGGAGGCGGCGGAACGAGTCCGGAAGGAATCCCGCGACCCGGGCCGCCGTCAGCGGCCGGGGCGGCGCAGGCGCGAATACCTGCGCCTGATGCCGCCCTAACCGAGGCCTCGGGTGATCGGACCGGGGAATTGTCCGGTCACCCGACGTGAGGCCACCGCGTGAGGGCGACGCCCCGACGGCGAAATCTGTCGGGGCGTCGACGAGAGGAACCCGCGAGGGTAAACCGCCGGGCGGGCCACCGAAGTTAAAATCGAGTACCGGTGGTCCGCTCGCACGGCGAAGAGAGAAGGTTTTACGGTGGGTCTATGGGGTCACGCGCCGCCTTTCCGTCACCCCGGACCGATTCAGCGGGGCGAGACGCACCCATAGCCCACCAATAAAAAAAAAAAAAAAAAGGTGGCCGGTCATAAAACTACTGCTAATAACTGTAGCAGTATGTACTCGTACATATTGCGTCAACGTCTAGTAATTGGTAGAAGAGCAGGAGAATGAATGAATGATATTTATTTTGACATATACATACATATAACAAAAAGTATATTTAAAAATATTTACATTGCTGTTCGTTATCTTTGTTTGTTGTTATTGTCTTAACGCAAAATCAAATCACAATAATCATTTTTCGCTTCATAATCTATATATAGTATTTTTTATAAATAACTAGCTTCTGCCCGCGGCTTCGCCCGCGTAAAAGTTTACTATTATAAAGTTCTTCATCCCCTATTTTTATTTTCTACTTAAGAGTAAAATTTCAATGACATATTTATTTATATCTAGTCAATAGCCTAAAAATAAGTGTCAAGCTTCTGGCTTTAAAAATGACGATACTTCTTACATCATTTCATCCCTCTTTACAACCCCTTTTTTTGTATTAAAAAGTAGCCTCTGTCCTTTATCAGAGTTTAGACTATACGTATACCAAGTTTCATTTAGATCAGTTTAATAGTTTTGGCGTGAAAGAGCGACAAACAGACAGAGTTACTTTCGCATTTATAATATTAGTAAGAATTAAGCATATTAAATGCTAAATTTTAGTAATTTGAATAACATGGTTGTGTCATCGTTTAATACAATTCTAACTGCAAAGTTTGAAGTATTGACCCCATACAATGTGTAAACATTGTCGGTTAGATGGCGCACGTCTCCTTAAAGACGTAAATATAACACGAAGCGAGATTTGAATGGCCCACAATAATCTGTTGAAATAGTTATTTATTTATCTTTAATATGTCTTCTATTAATGGTAGATTAGTGTTATTTTATTTCTGTGTAGTAAAGAACTAAGAATACAATTTAAACGCCATTTTTGTTGCACGTTGGTATCATAAAAGGTGACTAAGAGATATGTATATAACATCTATACAAGAAAAGTAAAACTCGAAAAATAACCCGTATACTATCACATCTAACCAGTGTGGTTAGTCAATTACCATCCTATTGTGAGAAGTTTCAGTTCAGTAATAGGCCCTGTATGAATTGAGATGAATTCTTATTTGTAAATAACAATGGAAGTGTAAATAAATTCGTTCCTGTCTCGTCAGACACAGTGCCAACTGCGCAATGTTGTTGTACTAATTATTTATAATGCGATGCGATGTTATATAGTTTCGGTCACAAAAGTCAACGAGTTATGGGTGCGCCATATCTGTTTTTAGTTTATAATCATTTACGAAGTAACGCATTAGTGGATCATGTATTGAATGGTGTATTAGTAACGTGTTTGTAATTGTTGAACATGATAATTTATTAGTGTGATATGTTCCACAATAGTTATCTACGATTGTCGTTGATGATCGATGTAGGATATGTGTAGTAGTGTATACAGTGTAGTAACCCTGTGTGGGAATCCAAACCATGGTAATTAGAAAGAAAGAAAGAAAACTATTTTATTGACACTTTTCTTCAGTAAGTCGAATGAAATATAAAGGATTTATAAAAAAATTAAAATAATAGCTAAACTTAGGGGACGGCCATTAATCACGTGATCTTTTTTTAGTATTTTTAACCTTCCCTCCCCCCACGTATCACACGTGGTGAGGTTTGAGAGTATGACCCCACCTCCCCCACCAACATTACGTGAGTTTTTAGAACCTACAAAGAAGTAACCCACAGCTCGTTATATTCTCGGTTTTTTGCTTTTTTATACTTCGCAAAAAGTCTTTTATACAGATCATCTACAAAGAAAGAAGAAAAGTCACACTACATGCTGCTTTTCAGTTTAGAAATCGCAGCGTTTGACGAAAAAATAAATACACGTGATATCTTACTACACCCCCTCCCCCTTGTGATATTTCGTGATTTTTGTCAAACTGGGAGGGGTTTGGACCCTTTTAAACCTTACGTGATTAATGGACGCCCCTTAACTGTAAATACAACACAAAGAAAAAAAACAATATAATAAGTGTCAATGAGGTGCCCATTCACAAATAATGCTACATTGCACCGCTGATTTTCAATGGCTACCTTAATGGCGGTACCTTAACCACTACGCCATCAGTGCAATCAATATATATTAACAGACTTACAATCCCTGTAGATCTTAAAGATTAAACTCACAGTGGTGGTTACTCTATTAGTGATCAGGAGCCACTTGTGGGATCTTTTAGTGGCAGGACCACGCTGTTGACAATTTTCTGTTAACATCCGCGGGCCGGTACGTCCGTCGTAGTATCACACTGAGCAGATGATCGATGTCTGAGTGATGGCAATGTGCGCTTCGTTCTATGAGCGAGAGAGCCGGAAGTCTAACTGGGTGGGTTTGGGTTTTGGATTGATGGGCAGCGGCCTAGCTATACCCTATGGTATTGCAAGGGTCTATAGGCGGCGGTAGCACTTGCCATCGGGTGTTTTGCTTGCTCGTTTGCCACATAAGCAATGAAAAAGTCTACTCTAGCCATAATCTTTCATAATACTTAAGAATTATATCTTAGTTCGAGGAACATCACACTGGAATTACTCAACTCAAAGTTAGAAAAAAAAAAACAAGTTTAATTAAGAATCAGAAGTTAAAAGTTTAAAAAAATCGTTATAAATTAGAAGTAAAAACTGTTTCGTTAAAAATCAAAAATAAAAAGCTTACGTTAAGAATCAGAAGTAAAAAAAATTGTTAAAACGCTTGCATTCCTAAACGATGATAGTTAATCGAATTAATTTAAATTTAAATATAAAATCGATGAATTTGAATGTGAATGATCTGTTTGATAGTGAATGATTTTAATTCGTTAAAAAAGAACACGACCTAATGATCTTTACAGTGTAGTACTATTGCAGCTGTGCCGTAACTAAATATAACTCGATGACTAAGTGTACGGAAAATTGCTTTTCAACGGGCTGGGTTCATTGCGTGTCTAATTTGATGTCAAATAATATACTTCTCCTATGATTATGTTGTAAGAATACAATTCGTCATCACCTATCTTGTTTGTGAATGTAGTAATACCAATAAAGAATATGTTATGCCGGTAATATCTATGCAAGTGAAGGTAAACTCGAAATAATATTCTGTATCAATTTGCCTGATTAGCATGATATTGTAGGTCAATTTCTCTCCTATTGTGTAAGACGTCCGAGCCCAGGCCTTAAAGTATATAAGATGATTACACTTCTAAATTTAATCTTCTAAAATCAAATTTTGTATTATATACAAAATTTTAAGAAATGAATCTTTACTCGAAGGGCATGTCACTGGAGCTAACATAAATGAAACTTGTAACCGATTGGTTACTTTTGTGAAAATATACAATTAAAAAAAAAAATGACGCGCCCACTGAGTTTCTTGCCGGATCTTCTCAGTATGTGGCTGCTTTCCGATCCGGTGGTAGATTAATTAAATTTAATTTAAAAAGCAATAATGTAAAACTGACAATATGTAAGTGCCCCTATGGGGCTTATGCATAATAAATGGTTTGATTTGAATCAATTAAAAAATGTAGAGCGTCCTTTTCTGTAGCATACGATAATTTAAACAAGTTCAAACAGTCTCAATATCACAGTATTCCTAATAAAAGAAGGAATTCACTTTGATAGGATATAATAATGCATTGTTTGACATTATTCTATACATATGAGCTAAAAAATACAACGTATAGAATTCTAAATAACTACATACAGATCAGAGTGGTGTAAGTAACGATCTTGGCTTCCGTTTGTCGTGGGTTCAATGTCAATTCAAGACAATCTTTTATGTGATCGATGAATATTTATTCTGACTCTGGATGTAATTTGTTTTCGTCTATTCCGTGTATAAACTTATGAAGTCCCCCGCGATGCGATCATTTAGTCATTAGTGCGGGGTGTTGCCTATTAAAATAAATAAATAAATAGTATTTGGATTAATTATATATTTTTATTGTTATTACCCCTCTAAACTTTGTGCTTTCGTTTATAATCGGACTTTTAAAAAACTTGATAAAACATTTTATAAAGTCATCAACTTTGAAAAAGCTTCATAATTTTCTTTATATTACAGTGATTTAAACAGGATAAACATAAAAATCATAAACATTTTTATTGGTAATATATAAGATTACAAGTCAAAACTGTTTTGATTACATAATCGTCATTTCGTTATAACTTAATGTCATTACAATAATTTAACATTTTATAAAAACAAAATAAAAAATAAATAGATAAAAAAGTCATTCACCATCGGATAATTGACCTATCCATTAATTCGTGAATCGTATAAAAGGCATTTTGAGCAAGCCAGTGCCTGAGTTTAGTTTTAAAAGCTGTTCGCGTAACAGCCGAAGTAACAGTCGCTGGTAATCTGTTATATATTTGAGGGCCCATAATATGTGTCAATTTGCTAAACAAAAGTTTATACAAATTAAACCAAAAATTGTTTATTGTTATTTATTTAAATGTAAACAGAATTTAATTAGATCACTTAAATGTAAGGTTTTAAATTAAAAGTTGCATATAATTATACAATGTATGTACTGTTGTTTGTACAGGAGGTGCGAGCCGAACGCGATGTACTACAGGCGCGTATGTCAGAGCAGGCGCTCAAGATATCATCGTTGTCGGCGCGACTCCAACAACAGCGGAATGACGCCGAGGCGCTGTCACACCAGGCGACCAGCCAACTGTCCGTACAGCTGCACGATGCACTCGCCGAGGTGACAAATTAACATTTCAACAGTAATAAAGTGTTTATACTGACAATTTTTGCCTGTGGTTTTCGTGAAAATCGTCTAAGTTCTTTCAGGAGATTGGGTAGAAGTTCTCTCCAGGGAAACGTATAATACTGTGATTATAAACCAGCCTGCTAAGCGAGTCGATTACGGCACTATACCCTTATGTTTTTTTTTTTAATTTTTTTTTAATGTCACCACACTGCACTAAGGTATTCCATATAAGGTCCTTGTATTGCGGGGGACTTTACAAACATGCAATTAACGCATACAAATTACAACCAGACTCAAAATAACACTTTGTGGATCGCTTAAAGTATTGTCCTGCGTAGGAATCGAATCCATGGCACTGGCACGCAAGGTCGGTATCTTAACCACTACGCCATCTGTGCAGTCGATATATGTGAGAAAAGCTTACGTTTAGCAGTGGATAGCGAAACGCTGGATGATGTTGGAAGCGGGGGGACATTGAATACAACACATAGTTATTCCTTATACAATATGATTAGCAATACGGGTGTTACAAGGTTCATTAGGAAAAACTTGAGTGATAATTATCAATTATCACTGAGGACCTAGGCCGTTACCATAAGAATATTTATTAATTTTAGTATGTAAAATATAATATGTATTTATGTTTTTTCGAAATATCCGTAGATAAGGTTTTACAACCACAACTCTTACTCTAAAGTGACTGGCAGAGAAACAGTATGTAGTTCGACTGAAAAATCGGTTCAAATTATTGGTTGCACTGACTGAATATGCGAACTACGCAAAATCACAGCAATAAAAACACAATTTTATCAAGTAGTATTTGCAGACGTCGACGTATTGCCACAGAATTAATGAACAAGTAATTTAAACCAATAAAAGAAACTAACGTAAATCGATGAAGTATATATATATATATATATATATATATATATATATATATATATATATATATATATATATATATATATATATATATATATATATATATATATATATATATATATATATATATAAAAAAATATATTACATTTAACATACATTCAATTTATCTCAACTAAGACTATTGCGTCATCTTTTATAACACGAACGAGACGAGCCTATGGAATTGAATTTATCAGCGTCACTATTTCCGTTCTAATATAATTTAGCTCATAACAACCGCGAATAAATTTCTACATGCATTCACTACTAACAGCTCAAATACTCTTTTTATTACAAGCCTCGATAAACGGAATCTTTTCCAGAAGAGTACACAGCGTAGCTGTTAGAGTATTTTAACCTCTTCACAGATATTTATTCTAAAGTACAAAAAATGTATTTCATTTATTCTTTATTGCGATTTGTTTATTTTATATTGAAAAGGATTCATAAGTATTGTAACAAAAATGTGAATATTCTTTAAAATAGTCAGTCCTGTGCCGCCCGCTTCCAATGATTCCCAGCAACTTTCACCAAGTCATCAGTCCGCCATGAACGTCAAGGATTCGGTACCAATGGCCAATTGCGATGGGATCCCTCCCCATTTGGGCCGGCCGAATAAGCCTGCCGGAGGGTTATGGAGTCACGCACCACCCTTTCGTCGCTTCAGATAAAATGGACGGCGTGTATCTAGACCATAGCCTGCAAAAAAAAAGTTATCAGTCCACCTGCTTTAATTATCACTTCAAATAAAGTCAAACTCGGTAAAGTTAAAATGTATAATTTTTTTTTTTAATAATATGTAATTTGCACGTATTGTTACAGGTACAAAGACTGAAAGAAGAATTAGAATCAAAGGACAAACAGTTGAGTAGAGTGAAACAGAATTTAGAAGAGAGGGAGAAACTTCACGACGAACATCACGCGCTGTACGGCAATTCATGTGAGTTGATTGGTTCACTTTTTTTATTATGGACCTTAAAGAACGAAGCCGGTTACCCCTCTCATGGTTAGTTAAGGCAAAGTCAAGACACTCCCTAAGACTACACTATCTAAGAATCTTATGTAACAGTTATGCTTAGGAGAAGATAGAGGTGACTTTTCCTCTTTCTTCAGCCCTTACGACGAACTTGTCGGTCGGCGGAACTTCTGCACGACGTAAATGGATCTAATGTTTTTTTTTTAAACACACTTTTTTTTTTGCGTTGGGCTATGGATGCGTCTCGCCCCGCCAAATCGGTCCGGGGTGACGGAGGAGGCGGCGCGTGACCCCATAGACCCACCATGCAAACTCCTCTCTTCGCAGTGCGAGCGGGCCACCGGTACCCGATCTTTGTCTTCGGTGGCTTTTAAATAACACCCAGCACTAAGGAAATAATGCTTGTATTGCGGGGGACTTTACAAATATATAATTAACGTAGACAAATTACACACAGGCTCAGAACAACAATATATGAATCACAGTCGTTAAAATACCGACCTTTCATGCCAGTGCCGTAGCTTCGATTCCTACACAGAACAATACTTTGTGCGATCCACAAACTATTGCTCTGATTCTGGGTGTAGTTAATATAAGAATTATTTCTTTAATGCAGGTCTGTTTAGTGTCTTAAAAAAAAAGGATACTTGTCAATTGAATATTTACTATTCCTTATAAAATATTGTATCTAAAATATTGTATATTTCTTGTAAAATAGCTGCAGTATTATATTTTTTAAAATACATCAAATTGATTTTATAAGTTATATCTTTATTAACTAGGTAATCCCAAAGATAAGGTAATAATCTTAGAACGTGAGTTATCCACGGCACAAACACGTATCGCACAACTAGAATGCATAGCAAAGAGTCTCGAGAAGGACAAAGATGAACTACATACCAGCGTCAGGGAACTACAGAGAGCAATGGCAGAGAAAGAGGATCAGCTTCAAGAATTATTGGGTAAGCATATATATAACAGTATTATCACAATATAATCAATCATTCCCTGTCTGGTGATGGGTTCAGAATACAATGAATCACCATCTCTTTCTTTCCCGAGAAAGTCATAACATCCAGTCAAAGAAGTACCAGTGGAGCGGGCAGCAATTCTCTTCTGGACTGTACACCATATGACCAACTGGGCTCGAATACATATGGCCATTATAGCATTTTAAAACATTTAAAAAAAGTTTCATGGATATGCTCCATCTTTTTGAAATAGATTAAATTAAACCTAAACAGTAAATCTTTCCGTGTGGTGGCGGAGTAAGAATACTATTCACCACCCCATATCTTACCCGTGGATGATCGTACGAGACCACTAAGGGATATAAAACGCATATAACATCTATGCGAGAGAAGGAAAACTCGAAACTAAACCCTATACCAACACGTCTGACCAGCGCGGTATAGTAGGTTAATTTTCCTCCCATTACTGAGGAGGCCCGAGTCCAACAGTGGGACATTTATAGGTTGTGATGATGATGAAACAATAAAACAAAGAATTATAGCCATCCATCGGTCTGCTGTTTTCCGCTGTAGGACGCTTGTCAGGCAGATAAGTAATCGCCTAGGCCTGCCACTGATGTCAAGGAATCTGTACCAGTGGTCGTTTCAATAGCGATGGAGAAGGAACGTATTGAATTATGCCACAGCGCGTTATTATTTTGTCGTCTTGGATGGATTAAGCGGGTTGTATCCAGATCATAGCTTGTAAAAATTGTGAAAATGTGTACCTACCAGCGGGTACACCGTTTTATTGCTGATTTTAGCTGGCTTTTATGACTCTCACGGAATTTACGATTCTTATGAAAATTTGGAAGTGGCGACATGTTGAATTCTTAAATAGTTTTTTTTTTGGTATTATTGCTATGGTGGCAAACGAGAAGCAGCACACCTGATGGTAAGTGTTACTGCCGCCCATGGACCTTTGGAATACCAACGGTATAGCTAGGCCGCTGCCTACCATTACAAACCCCAAACCCACCCAGTTGTGCTTCCGGCTCTCTCGCTCACCGAACGAAGCGCAATAGCGCATTGCCATTACTCAGATGTCGATCTTCTGCTCAGTGTGGTACTACCCCGGACAGACCGGCCCGCGGCTGTAGACAGAGAACTGTCTACAGCGTGGTCCTAAAACTATTAAAAGTTATTAATAGTTGCCATAAGGTCACGTATGTGGCAGTGCAAATAAGCAATCACCATGTCAAATTTAACATAAGACGAAAACGTCTGCAATATTCAGTTCTTTTTATAACTACTGTAAATAACTGTTGAACTGTATAACTGTACGTTTTTGAATTTAGGTTAATGTTTTTGAGTTAATGGGTATATTCATAGGAGCAGAAATCTGGAATACATAAACGCAACTTTGTAATCGTCTCAAAAACTACTAATTCACAAATATTATTACTATAAATAGCTTGCGAAAGAGATGAGATATAAAATAACGCTCCTATCTATGGAGGTAAAGAACCAAGCAAAATTGCCAACAATGATTTTACAAAATTGTCCTACGTTACTGGTTGCTTTTGCGGGTTTGATTTCATTGAGAAATTTTACACGTGTTCTATCTCGAGCTTCACTAGTATAATAATTCACCCAAATATAATGGAATGCGTATGTAGCTGAAAGTTATTTCCTCTTCTAATAAGATATTACTTTAAGTTAAACAATAACAGAATGTTTCGTTTACATGTTTTTATTTTTTCTGGGTTTCTGCCAACGTGTTTACACTAAATTCGCCCCAAAATACTTCTTTTACCAAACATTTATATTGAATAAACATCCTACTTTCAATTTCCTCATTTAATATTACAGTTAGTTTTAGTCATAACGTAAAACTAGTCTAGACTAATTAATAAATTTGGATGGTCTCCAAATCCTTGCAATATTTAGGTTGACGACGACAGATCCGTCGACTAACTCACGTAGTTAAACATGATTCATTGCTCCACAGCGCTAAAATTGGAGGAAGACAACCAAAACGAGGAAAGGAATGATGCTATGGAAGGTAAAACTTCCGCGAGAACACTTAGCGATATTGTTTCTATATCTGAGTTTGATGAACAAGACCTGCAAATGCGTAAGGCTGAGCTAAAAGGACAAAACCTCAGCTTAAGTGGCGCACCTTATCCTGAAATAAAAGAGAGGACTTTAAATAGAACGCTGCCACCGGAGTTTGAAAGAGCTAATATGAGCTCTCTTAATATTGAACTGGTTGACCATTTTGATTTGCCTGGTTATACACCCCGAGCGGACTCATTACCAGCTCATTTAACATCTACTCAAAATAAAGATTTTCTCAAAGAATATAAAAGAAATGTCAACGAAACTACTGTGTTTGGTATAGAATCTAAACATGTAACAAACATACCAGACAATTGCTCAATGTATCCAAATAGAGAAGTTAACGATACCAAAGATATAACTGTTGAACCGAAAAAGATAAACTTTTCATTAGAAACCACAGATAACAAAGCTCATGATGAATTCACTTCATTGCGAGAACTTGGTATAATCTTAGACGTAAAACAAGAAAATTTTCCTGATATACTCACCCAGTTAAAACACGAAATCAAAAAATCAAGAACTGAATTAGAAAACGCGAAGTCTGAATTAAAGAATGCGGAAGAACAACTATGTGAATTCCCTGCTTTAAAAGAAGAAGTAGAAGAGCTCAAAAATTTGCTAGAAAATACAATGGCAACAATGGAAAATGACAAGAAATTCTACGAGAACCAACTAGAAAACTTCACATCGAATAAAAAACTTCTTGAACAACGACTCACTGAGTTGTCGCAAGAAGTCAATGACAAGTCCAAGGATTTGCATTTACTGAAAGAAGACATCCTTCGACGGGAAAATATGATATTAGAATTAGCTAAGGAAAAAAGAAATCTGACCAACAAAATTACTGAATTGGAAGTTAAAATTGATGAGCTACAAAGCAGAAATAACGCTTTAGAAAAATATGAAAGTGAAAGCCATCAAATGAGAGAAAAAATCAATGAATTGCAAAAGTTAGAACAACTAGTTTCTGAGAAAAACCAACAAATAGACAGTTTGAATCAGCATTTAGATAGACTTGATGATATGCAAAGAAATCTTAATGATAAAACTGAAGAACTAGATAACCTTAAGGAAGCTTTCGAAGAGAAATCTAATGAAGTTTTCCAATTACAAGACACAATGGAAGCTTTGAATCGCGATTTGGCGAAGGTAAACGAAGAAAATGACAAATTAAACTCTGACACTAAAGATTTAAATTTAAAACTGACTAAACTTGAAAAAGAACAAGAGAATGCCTCACTCAAACTTCAAAGTAACGAGTATGAACTTGAAAGGGTAAATTCTTTGAACAATGAACTAACAGCTAAAATCGACGAATTGAAGTTACTCACAGATAAATTGAAAGATAAAGAGACAGAAATAGAGATTCTTCACGAGGATATAAATGCATTTCATGAAGAAATTGCTTCACTGAAGGAACAAATGAAAATAGTATCTCGGAGCCCATCTCCTAGAAGTAAGAATGGAGAAGAAAGAAGGTCTTTGGATAGGCAGGCGAGCAACGACAAGAAACAGTTGGTCAAAATTAGAAAACAAATTTCACTTTTGCAGCACGAATTAGATTTCAATAAAAAGGAGCTTAATGATAAGGTGAGTTAATATTATACATACATTAATTATAAGTTGAAATAAAACCGTGTGCCAACAACACCTCTGATCATTGTCATTTAGTATGCTTCTGCGATTCGATGATGAAAAGGAAAATCAAATAAATTAATAATATTTTTTGAAATTTTTAACTATTTGACTGAGATGCCAGCGATGGTGGAATAGCCTATGTGGCGATATTTCGCGCATCGTGAATTCGTTCTCATAGGGTAATTCTGCGATTCCAGAATGATTGTATAAGTCTAGATATAACTTCTTTTCATGGACGTGTCTCATGACACAGGTATTTGTTCCTTAGTCGTTCCGTAGTCTTGAAAAAGAAGGGACCTTATTTTTTTTTAAAACATTGGGAAGAACATCTTCCCAATGTTTTCAAAAAAAATAAGGTCGTCATCATCAATCAACCTATTGACAGCGCCATCGGAACTGTTTTTTTAAATATCAGTGGCATTGCCAACATTTCTTATATCAACTCAACGCACTATGTAATATATTTGTATTATTTTACAGGCATTTGAACTGGCAAAAGCGAAATTAGACGTGACAGAACTAAAGAATAGTATGAGTCAAGCGAACAAGCAGCTCGCTGACAAAGACACGGACAATAATGAGTTGAGACAGCACGTCGAACAATTACAACGAGACATACAAGAATTGCTACATGAGAAACAGCAATTAGGACTTCAGTTGGAAACCGTTGTTGCGAGGTAATATTATTTAATTGACCCGTGATGTTAGTGGTTGTTTTTTTTTAAATTAAATATTTATTCATAGCCATCATGGATACAAAGTCCTTCAATCGAATATGTATTCGATTTTAACTTTACGGTCTTAATAATTCTGTTTAGTTCTTGTAATTTATTGTTTTACAATTTTTTCAATTCTTCTTTTTCTTTAAAACTATGTAGGTATATACCAACTTGTCTGATCAGCGAGATATAGTAGGTCAAATTCCTTTCTATTATAGAGAAGGCTCGAGCTCAGCAGTGGGACGTATATGAGCTAAGATGATGATAATCCTTCAGTCGTTTTTTAAGTATATTAAATTAACTGTATATAAATTTTAACATTTACAAGATTGCCACTGAGCTAGAATCACAATGTTTCAGAATGAGAGAAGAATCGAACGTGAGTGAATTGAAAACTAAATTGCGTCATAAAGCGGAGAGGTGTCAAGAATTGGAGATTGAACTGGAGAACTTGAGAGAACTCGTCGACAGGTAACTAATTTGCCTAGTTATTACCTAACTAGGATTTGAAAAATACAGACAGCTATTATTATTGAGAGCATATTTGCGAATTAAACAGATTTACAAGTTTCATATAAAATAAAAAAATAAGTCCAATTTTGGACCTACTTATACAAGCACCATCTAGAGATGCCCAAATGCAAGACCAAGACTTGCTGCAAGAGTCTCGCAGTGCTCCCTTAGACAACATTCTACGATTGCTTTGGCAAAAAGGGATTGTCAACATTTTGTATTCTTAGTACACGGGGAAATAATTCGATGTTATTTTAAACAGTCTCATGATAGATAGGTGTGATTATAGTCCAACTTCCGTTAAGTGGTATGTTACCTACCTAATTATTGATAGCTGTACAGTTAGTGCCACTAAATGAATGGAATTTTATCAATTTAGTTGGATTTTTTTTTTCTATCAAAACTATTAGACTAATACAGAGTCACTTGACTCTATGCTATTCTAACAGCGAGAGTTGGAAGACTACGTGACTTGCAAGGCTCTTGCATTTGGGCAACACTAGGCACCATCTATCAATTTACATTGGACCATACGCTTTGGACAACTATGATCTCTGCAAGTCTAGAAATTAAAGGCATGAAATTAATGGCATAATGAATAATTCAAATTAATTTTATTATGTATAAACCCTGCGAGGGCGTTTACGTATTGTCAGTTTAATACAATAAACTAACACCCAAACGGAACGTAGCCACTACTGGCTGGTTTGGCTATTATTATTATATCATTACCGCCATTTTTAAAAAAAGTAGATTACATGATTAGCAAAGAGTATGTAACACTACGTATTAAGAGTCCGAACTCCATACATCGCTTTCAGCTACACGCGGCAGCAAAGTATTACCAACCATACAAATCACTTTTTTTGTTATATGTTGGCTAGTCTGTAAATTGTCTGTTGCCTAGCAACGTCATACTAACGTCATTATATACTTTAGTGCTGCACACATATCGACAAACATTCACGATATAGTAGTGTTGGGATTCTAATTTATTATCGATACTTTTTCCCAGGGTCCATTTATTATGGTCGTTCATAATATTTAAGACCTCGGATTGGAATACACACAAGGGAATTTCGAATCAATAAATAAAACCATTTCATCATTGCTTAATTTTATTAATTTGTCATGTAATATTGTTACTATTTATTTTTCTGACAGAGAAATTTTTACATATTATAGGATTATATATCATTTTCACATTCGAAATTAAATTCTACTAGACATCAAATTAAAATCTGCATCAATAATTTTATGCACTATATAAAACAAAAATGTAAATCTAACATAATAGATTTAATTCTATCAGATCACAATTCACAATTAATAGAAAGCCCTGTAACTAAACAAAACTATTCGAACTGGCGATACTGGCGCGTAAACCATCATGATTTTAATAAAGCAAACATGTCAAACTTTTAATACTCCCTTAATAACTTGTCATTTACAAAAAATATTTTACTGAGGACCCAAACCGGGCATATATTTTTTGATAATTTTAAGCTATTTTACGACTTCTTTCCATTCAAGATGACAGTTTATAAAATACAAAGAGGTCTAAATGGGTTTCTACAGGTATAAAAATATGCACTTAAAAGACTGAACCCTTTTAACTGAACAAATTTGACTGGACAGATAGCGTAGTGGTTAAGATACCGACCTTCCGTACTAGTGTCGTGAGTTTGATTCCCATGCAGGACAATATTTTGTGCGATTCACAAAGTGCTGTTCTGAGTCTGGGTGTAATAGGTCTGCGTTAATTACACGTTTGTTAAGTCCCTCACAATACAAGGATTATTTCCTTAGTGCAGAGTATTCAGGGTAGTATAAAAACAAATAGTATAAAAAAAAAGAAAGAAATTTAAAAAAAATATAAAAATATAATAATGATAGTAGATATATCAATAAAGCAATAATTATAATAATTAGCAATCCAGTCCAAATGTTTTCAATAATTATTTTGTTGACAAAGTCATACCAGTGTCAACTAGTAGCAAAATAATGACTATCATTTTCACAGTCAGAGAACCAATGTTTATGAGACCTGACCTGAGTACATCATTCAATATTAAAATAATTACAATTCAATTAGCAAATAGTAAGTGTAGGTTATGACGGCATAACAACAAAAATAATTAAACTCAAATAAAACATTCAAACCACTAGTCATATTATTAATCCAAGCCATGCTGTCTTGTGAGTACATTGCCCATGTAGGATAATTCTTTGTATAATCCATAAATGATTGTTGTGAATCTGGGTATCCTTTGTGTCTGTTAATGGTATGTTTGTGAAGTCTAGAACTCCCCCGCAATACAAAGACATATTTTAACTCTTTTTTTCAAAATAGCTTTACAAATATACCATTAAGCAAAGTTTAAGTAGAATTTTTTTTTATTGCTTATGTGTGACAAACAACCAAGCAGCACATCTGATGGTGTGTCACTGCCGCCCATGGTCCTTTGCAATATCAAGGGTATAGCTAGGCCGCTGCCAACCGAAGTAAACCCCAAATCCACCCAGTAGGACTTCCGGCTCTGTCGCTCACGGAACGAAGCGCAATAGCACATTGCCATTACTCAGATGTCGATCTTCTGCGAGAGTGGTACTACCCCGAATGGGCCGTCCCTGCCTGTAGACAGAGAACTATCAACAGCATGGTCCTACCTTTCTAGAAAGAATTTGAAGAAAATAAAGAATTTGAAACAGAAATGATAAATGCAAGTTATCCTTAAAAGAAAATTTAAGCCTAAAAAAGAGTTGTTCTTAAATTTTGTGGTACCATAATCATTGAAGCGAAGCATGCCAAAGAAGTTCTCAAGATTTTCTCTTTTAGTAATATTTTACAGTCAATTCATGAGAAAGTTGAGGACACCATTGTGTTCTTACTTCATCACCCTATGAGTAAATTATGCAATTTCTAATAAACCACCTAAATTATTCATCATCATCATCACAGCCCATAAATGTCCCACTGTTGGGCTCGGGCCTTCTCCGTAATGGGAGGGAAATTAACCTACTATACCGCGCTGGTCAGACGTGTCGGTATAGTTTTGTTTCGAGTTTTCCTTCTCTCGCATAGATGTTATATGCGTTTTATATCCCTTAGTCGTCTTGTACGATCACCCACGGGTAAGATATGGGGTGGGGAATATTATATTCTTACTCCGTCACCACACGGCAAATTATTACTATTATAAAACATGTGAAATGATGAAATATCTAAACTACACATCATCATCATCATCACAGCCCATAAATGTCCCACTGTTGGGCTCGGGCCTCCTCCGTAATGGGAGGGAAAAAAATCTACTATACCGCGCTGGTCAGACATGTTGATATAGGGTTTTGTTTCGAGTTTTCCTTCTCTCTATCTAAGCTACACAAAGCCTGTTAATAGGATATTTACACCACATGACTCATTAGATAACGGCCATAAAAGTGTAGTAACTATTTTCTTTTTCATGCACTATGTTATTGCGACACTGTTGAGTATGAACTCACAACTCATGCTCTATTTCTATTATGTGAATATTATGTACAGAACGGTGGGAGTATACATCTTTACTTAATCCTTTGGAATAATAAAGTGTAATAAATATAGTTATATACTAGCAATCTACCAATTCTCATTTTATAACAATGCTCATCTTCTTATTGAACTTTTATTAATACTATAATGGCGGCAATTAATCATACTTACTATGTCTTAGATATTAGCCAATATGTAGTGGCTAATCCACAAGAGTCTTCTAATGGCTTTAATGGTAAATTTAAAGCTTGGTTTATGTACTTGTTTAGTAAACTGTTATAATCTTCTTTAAAATATAAATTACACACATACTTAATTTCATTTAGTTTTTCTATGATTAAATACATATGACCTTTCTGGCTTATCGCTTTTACAAACCACGATATCTAAAACAAAACGTGCCATTAGAATTATTTATATCTTTTCAAAATATAAAAGCTACTCACATATATGAAGATAAGTAAGACATACATATCTGATCCAGTGGTGTTCTTGTTAAATATACATTTGATGCCGGTACCGGTATATATCTTTTTTCAGTTTGTAATTCCTCCCAAATAGCAGGTTTATCCATTTTAACGAGATCACTTATTATAACTTTCAAAAACAACAATTTCATCCAATACCGATGTTTTATGTAAGAAAATAGGCGTTAAAAAGTTTCATGCCCTTTATCACAGGAAGGTAATAACTGCACATCCACTTAGAATGTTTCACATAAATCTAAACGCTATATTATTAAAACTATTCAAAATCAAATACTATTAAATGTAATATTACTCTTATTGTTATTATAAAAACTTGGAAATAAATTCTCAATACCCTGTGGCGCCAAATATGCAGAAAAGAATCTGCAGCCAACACACAAAAGTAAAAAAAACTGTTGTCATGTTGGCTGCACACGCTGTGCTAACATTTTTTTTTTGCAATGAAACCTACTGCATCGGAATAAGGTTTAAAATTGCCTGAATTTCTGTCATAAAAATAATATGTTCTAGAGTGACGACGCACTGATGATTAGTCAGAATTAGCTCCAGTGTGATGTCTTTCGAACCACAATATATGCCATGGAGTAAATCTCCATGCCCATAATAACTGCTATAAATCGACCTATTCTAATCTGATGATTGAACGATATGAATGTGGGAGTCCAGATGGGCGACTCAGTGGTCACTGCTCTGCTTTATGCAGATGATGCAGTCCTGCTGGCACAGTCAGCGACTGACCTGCAGACCCTAGTCGACACAATGACAGAAGATTGTAAGAAAAGGGGTCTACGCGTGAATGTGAGCAAAACCAAAATAATGGTCTTTGAAAGAGATAAAACCAGAACAGATGTAAGAGTAACAATAGGTAATGATGTACTAGAGCAAGTGGATGAATTTGTATATCTTGGATGTGGATTTAGCCGAGATGGAAGGTACACCACTGATATAGAGCGAAGAGTGAATGCGGGAAATAGAGTGAACGGAGCGTTGGGGCAACTTCTCGGCAGCCACCACCTCAGCCAGAAGGCACGTGTAGCAATACATAACGCAGTGCTTGTCCCAACATTACTGTATGGAAGCGAGAGTTGGGTATGCAGAAAAGAGTATGATAGTAAAATTAATGCGGTCGAAATGCGATCCCTGCGGAAAATCTGTGGAGTTAGGCTGACCGACCGCATTCGTAACGACGACGTAAGAGAGCGAGTAGGTATGAAAGAGAGTATTGGTGCAAAGATGCGAAAGGGAATGCTCCGATGGTTCGGACATGTGGAAAGAATGCCGAACGAACGCCTGGTTAAGAAGATATACAATGCGAAAGTGGAAGGATGTAGGTACCGAGGGAGACCGAGACTAACCTACCTAGACCAGATCGGTCATGTACTGAAGGAAGGTGGAGTCAAGAGTCTCCGAAACCGGCGAGCGTGTATGAAGAGAATTATGAATGTTGAGGAAGCGAGTGAAGTATGCAGAGATAGAGTTCTCTGGCACTCTGTTCTCTCTGCCTACCCTGCAAGGGATATGGCGTGATGATATGTATGTATGTCTAATCTGATTTAGACATGAACTGTAGTTTTGTTTGTTATATATTATGTAGTAATCATATGACGGTTATTATTATGTGGATGTCGTAAAAGCGCCCGAGACAATGGGTAGCTGCAGTTTCTCCTTAAATTAATAATACCAGCCGCGGTTACCTTGCAAGTTTGCGAATTTATATCTGTGGCTGAAATTTTGACGTTACTCGACAGATGGCGCTGTCCCTATTTTCTGTATCGCACATTTTTGTTCGGCTATCTACAAAAAGCGTGTATTTAAATTTTTTAAACTATTTATTTTATTTGCTTTATAATGTATTTTGATATAAGGAAATATGTTCTAATATAAAGTGTATCACACTGGAGCTAATACTTACTAGTTACTAAACATGTTTTAATTTAAATGCAGTAAGACGAAAAATGACGAATCCGCCAATTTTCTTACCAGAACTTCTCAGCTTACGCCCGCATACCAATCCGCTAATAGATTATTAAATTTCATACAAAATGTAAAATTTTGTAAAACATTTTCGGCCAGCCTTTATAGGGCTTATATTTCATCCACACTCCTGGTCTTATCCCTATTATTTGTGGTCGACGCAATATGTACATATTGCAAAATTTATTGCCAATAGTTTTATGACTATCCGACTGTCTGACGTCGACTCTCCTTGCGAATGTAATTGTTGACCAAACAACATCAATTGGAGTTCGCCCAGGTCTATATAAGGCTCTTAGTCGTCTGTTACGACATCCACGAGCAATGTAAGGGTTGGTAATATTCGTAGTCGATACCACACAACATCCTTATATTATATTCACAAATAATTTGATTTTATATCACATTACAAAACATTGATAATGAATTAATTTTAGAGCCTTTGGAATCACTTGAATAATTAATTAATATTTGTGTTTTATCTCCAAACAGGGTCCGTACATCTCCAAGTCAACAGACCCCAATGTCCCCGCAGGAGCGCGCGCTCGCAATACGATCGCCAACTGCGGAGTTGGAGCGCGCGTTGAAGGACCAGCTTGATTATTCGCACACCCTCGATGATGACATTATGGAACAGGTGAATATCTCTCACTGATGTGGTGACGGTATCATCAATACAGCTCAAGTTTCACGCGGATAAGAGATAATAAATCATCATCATGAACATCCTGCTCTTATCCCAGTTGTTGAGGGTCGACGTAATATATCATCTCCTTCCGTACAATCCTTTCAGAAGTCATCTGTGATCACTCTGTCTATCCATGTCATTTTCACACAGTCTATGATCGTCTCCCACCTCTACACTCTTCAACATTCATATTTAAACTTTTCCTCACAACATCACTTTTATCCTGTTTCATCACATGTCTATATTACACTCTTTAATTTATCCGTCACTGGCGCAACTTTTAAACTTCCCACACTAGACCACAATCCATCTCATCTAAACGCAGTCGTCTCTTACCTTTACTTTAATATAGTACAGCAGGCCTTATGGAAGAACCTTATCAATTATATATTATTTTAATTTTCCCTTTAATATAACAACTAAATATGTAGAGATATGCTTTTGCTGTTTCGCTTCACAGTGAAATAACTAGATATAAACCCTAAATAGCAACTATTATGATCTATGTGATGTAGTAGGACAAGTTATCTTCCATGTTGGTAGTTGTAAGCTGAACATGTATAAAGTTCGAGTTCTTCTCGTGTGTTGATAGAGTAAAAATACAATTCACCAACCTCTATCTTGCCTGTGGGTGTTGTAAATGACCGACTAAAAACTAATTATCATATATATGCATTCACGAGAGAGTCGTAAGCCCACCTGGGTGGGTTTGAGAATTCTGATGGTGGGCAGCGGCCTGGCTATAGCCTTGGTATAGCAAGGATCAACGGGCAGCAGTGACACTTACCATCGGGTGTGCTGTTTGCTCGTTTGCCACTATAAGCAATAAAAAATACAATATTTATGAAGAAAAGGAGAATATTAAATACATTTCTACGACCATACCGTCTGGTCCGCGTGGTATAGTATGTCAATTTCCCTTCTGTAGTGTAGGAGGCTGGAGCCCAGCAGTGGGACATGTATGATAGCTGAGATGATGATAATGATTTTAAATATATTATTATAAAAATGTTTATCTTGTAGATATTGTCGGCGAGCAGTGACGAGAGAGATGACATACCGCGCCTGGCTCTGAATACGTCCAAGTAAGTCATTTGTTAATATAATTAATTCTGATGTTTACGCCAATATTACACATTTGTAATAAAACTAGTTTTACGGATTCTATCGCGTTTGTATTTGTTTGAGTTTGATTTTTAATTTCCTGACGTTTCAGAAGAACTGTTGTACAGTTTTAAGAGTCAGTCCAAAGAGCAAGCTAAACTAACAAAAGAGTTGTAGGACAGTCTTCTGTTAGTTTAGCTTGCTCGTTAATAAACGTGTTTGTCTTCAGATCGTCCAGTTCAATCCACTCGTCGTCATCGGAGCGTATCAGTAGATTGCGCGCTGACAATGAGAAGTTGCTCATGCAAGTGAACAACATGGAGCTGAGACTGAAGGATAAGGATGCACTCATCACCGAACTGAACAGGTCAGTGTTCCTTGCATGGTTTTAACATTTTTTTCATTGATTATGATGGCAAACGAGCACTCTTGCAATACCGGGGGTACAGCAAGGTCTACCAATAAAAATTTCAAACCCACCCATAAAGTTGGGTTTCCGGATCTCTCGCTCACCGAACGACGCGCAACAGCACAGCCATTACTCAGACGTCGATTTTTTGCAAGAGCGTGGTACTACCCCTACGTACCTGTACTACGTGGTTATATATATATATATATTCTATACTGTCAACAGTGTTGCTACCACTATTAGTTTTTTGTTCTTTATTTATTACAACACTGAGTTCTGAAGAATAAAATTGTTGGCGATTTTTATTTTCTTGACAATCGAAATTGGTATTTAACCCACCTTGTATTTAGATAGCACTTTAGTGAGAGTGTTATATAAAAAAACAACATTATATATTTATGTTGCAAGGGACTATGAACGCACTATTTGCGGACACAAGTAATACCAAATAGGAACGAATGTTTGAATATAACCCATAAACGTTGTAGAGTATCAGATGGTGAGGTTACAGCGACCAACTAGTTCTATCACAAATGCTCACTAGGTACTCAACTCTTATGAAAGAAATTCGTAGGAGTACTTCATATGAATGAAACTGTACGCGTATTTGTCCCAATGATTGTGTTATTCTTTAAAGACACTGCATTAATGAAATAATCCTTGTATTGCGAGACACTTTACAAACATATGATTAACGGAGACAAATTATATTCAGACTTAGAATAACAAGTTATAAATCGCATCACGTTTTGTCATGCGTGATAATCGTACGATATTTTGTCATCATAGCTCTGTACAGTCTGAAGCAATTCAGTAGGCCTTTATAATTTTATATCATCTTACGTCTTTACAGGATACGTGATAAACTAGTATCGGACTGGCAGACATACAAGTTGAGGTTCGAAGCCGAGCGGGACAATTGTGGACGCTTGCAGTTATTGCTTGACACACACAAGGAGACCTCCGAGAGCTTACAGGTGATGTCTACAAATATACCATTGTTATATGACATACTTACCATCAAACAGTTATATTAATTATAGATGTACTTTTGTGTTATTAATTTATTTAAAGTAAGAATACATTTCACCATCCATTATCTTGCCAGACCGGCCTTGCAGAGATATATAGATAACAATACATCTAACCAACGTGGTATAGTAGGTCAATTGCCCTCCCACTACAAAGCAGATCCGAGCCCAACAGTGGGACATATATGAGCTGAGATGAAACACCGAATATTGAAATGTAAATGCACTCAATTGGATCGATATAACGGCGCTTTATTGTCGTGACTCGATCGGTGAAGGTATCCCGATTATAATAGCTTGGCAGGGTTAACGCCGCCTCTTCCGTCACCCCGGACCGATTTGGCGGGGTGCGACGTCCATGGCCCACCACAACAAAAAAAAAAAAAAAAAGGGTTAACGATAGTTCTTTCAATAGTTGACGAGAGTGCACCTAGGAGAGTACTGCTACCAATGGCAATCCTTCAGCCTCTTTATACGACTTCCTCGAGAAAGTCCCTACTTTCTGGTGGTAACATATTTTATTATTAAACAACCAACCTACAGATGAGTTTACATACATACATACCATCACGCCATGTCCCTTGGAGGGTAGGCAGAGAGAACAGAGTGCCAGAGAACTCTATCCTTGCATATTTCACTCGCTTCCTCAACATTCATAATTCTCTTCATACACGCTCGCCGGTTTCGGAGACTCTTGACTCCACCTTCCTTCAGTACATGACCGATCTGATCTAGGTAGGTTAGTCTCGGTCTCGCCCGGTACTTACATCCTTCCACTTTCGCATTGTATATCTTCTTAACCAGACGTTCGTTTGGCATTCTTTCCACATGTCCGAACCACGGGAGCATTCCCTTTCGCATCTTTACACCAATACTCTCTTTCATACCAGTATTACAGTTTTATCAGAGTTTATATATATGTAATTGTTTTATTTATTAGAATCAAGATTCAAACATGATACAAATATTGAAGAAGCGTCTGGAGAGCTCAATGGCATCGGAACTGGAGCTGCAACAGCGTGAGCAGCAGGCGCGCGCCAAGCTAGCGCAACTGGAACGACAACTGTTGGATAACAACTGCAATACAAATGAACATGACCCGTTGAAGGCACAACTGAACCTACAGGTAATTACTTTTGAAGAGTACAAAAGTAATAAATGATTTGACTGCACAGATGGCGTAATATTTAAGATACTGACCTCTCGTGCGAGTGTCGTAGGTTCGATTCCCAAGATAATACTTTGTACGATGTGGGTCGCGGCGGGAAGTGTAGTTCTGAGTCTGGGAGTAATTTGTCTGCGTTAATTGCATCAGTGTAAAGTCCCCCGCAATACAAGGATTATTTACTCAGTGCGGTGTCATTTAAAAAAAAATCAGAATTAACTTTTAACTACTTTGCTAAAGTAACTTTACAAATATTCATTTAGAGCTGTTCGAGTAAATTGTCAGCTAATTTGTCGGTGCTGCTACTATTACAGATCGAGACCTCGGAGCGTCTGAAGGGCGAGGTGTCGCTGCTCAAATCAAAGCTGGAGGTGGAGCGCAGCAGATACCAGGACTTGCAAGCTATGTCGGAGCACGCGCGGCAACACTCGCAACGTGAGATCGACACCAAGAGCGAGATGTGTACAGCGCTGAAGAATCAACTCGCTGAGATGAAGAGGTTAGCCATGTTAAATAAAACTATGATTGAAGTTTGTCGTTGTAGTCACTAACGAAGGAATGCTATATATTACATTGTAGTCACTAACGAAGGAATGCTATATATTACATTGTAGTCACTAACGAAGGAATGCTATATATTACATAACAAATTGTTTTTTGTTGATCATCATCATCATCATTTTGCTTTTGTCATTAATATGTACTCTTTTATGGCCGGCCAACTACTCGATGTCAACCCTCCTTGGCAATGTAATTGTTGAGCAAACTGCGTCAGATGGAATTGGCAAATATCTATGTTAAACTCTTAGTAGTATTATACGACACCCACGAGACAATGTGAGGGTTGGTAATAGTCGTAACCACCACACAGCAAATGTGTGGCTAATCCATTATTATTTTAAAGTGACGAAAGAGAGGTGAATCTTCCTTTCTTTTAAAATAATCAGATATTTTATTTTGATGTTATATTTCAGAGTGAAGCACGACGCCGGTGTTCAGCTACTGCGCGCCAAAGAGCTGATCAGTACACAGAGCAGCACCCTCGCGGAGCTGGAGAGCAAGTTATCTGCGGCCGCCACACACCGACCCATCAATGAAGCATTGGTCAGTACCATAATGTCTCGTCTAACGTCGCATATTATGACATTAATGATTACTACCTACCAATCAGTAATAAGGTTTCAAAAGACCGGGTATTTTTATATCTGTTTATATAAATGATTATCTAATTGCACAGTGGTATAAGACCGCCGACCTCTCGTGCTGTATTTTGCGGATTCTATCGCCACATAGGACAATTCTTTGTGCTATCTTTAAATTTTAGTGCCGTGTAATAAGGATTTATTTCTTAATGCAAAATATGATACCTGAACTAATGAGATATTTTTGAGTCCCATAACAATATTTTGTATATTAGAACAGAATAAGAGTACAATTACCCGCTCTATTGCTTGCGGGTGTCGGCAAATACGACTAAGGTAGCATTGTATACAAATAACATTGATGCAAAAGAAGAATATCTTGACATCTGTTGTGCTTCGTTCGGTGAGCGATAGAGCCAGAGGCCCAACTTGGGCGGGTTTAGGTTAGTAGGTAGCGGCCTGACTGAGCCTGGTAGTGAAAAGGTCCATGGGCGGCAATAATACTTACCAACAAGTGTGCTGCTTGTTCATTTGCCACTATAAGTAATAAATCCGACCAGGCTTGCCCTGGCCGGTTTTATTGCAATAGAGGGACATATATAAGTTGAGAAGAACTACAATATTGTATTATCACAAAATTGTTACAGACCGAAATTGAAAGCACCAAATCAGAACTGGCTCGTGAGTTGGCCACCTTGAAGAAATGTCTCGTCGACACCGCAAGCCCTGAACTGATGAACTTAAGGGAGGAAAAACGGCAACTCAGCGCCAAGGTGGAGAAACTGGAGAAGGAGGCGCAAGCCAGATTGCAACAGCAACCAGACGAGAGAGACCAAGCTGTGAGTGCATTAAATGAATTTAGGCGTGTCCTGTTGTTTTTGTTTGTTGCTGATTAGTCAAATATATTTGAGATATGTCCGTTTTAGCCTTTAGTCTGGAATCAAATAGGACTGAAAGTCAACATCGTGTTAAATGTGTTTAGGACCACGCTGTTGACAGATCTCTGTCTACATCCGCAGGCCGGTCCATCTGGTGTAGTATCACACTCACGTAGATATAATCGACGTCCAAGCAGTGACAATATGCTGTTGCGCTTCGTTCGATGAGCGAGAGAGCTGGAAGCCAACTCTTTAGGTAGGATTTGGTTTGTCGGTAGCGGCCTAGCTGTACCCCCGTTTCCGCAAAGGTCCATGAGCGCTAGTAACTTTTACCATTAGGTGTGCTGTCTGCTTTTTTGTTACTATAAAAATTAAAAAATAATGGTTATAAAATTTGATATACCAGTTTTTCTAGGTGGTCTCAATATATAAACCAAATTAAGGAGTCAAAATTTACCTGCAATTGTTCACATAGGTTTATACATAGGCTTGAACTTGTTGAATTTATACTTATTTGGGAAAAAAATACCTATATCTGAGAGATCTATGTTAGATAATCTAGGACCACGAGACCTTTAATATGTGTAGAAGAGTAATGGCGATCTGTACAATAATACAATATATATATATTTCTGTTTAATTTACTATTAAATTTAGTGGTTATAGAGTTAAAAAATATATGATTCATAAAGTCTACTATTGTTTAATAACACTAGAATTTGTCTTGGTGTTTACATCGTCGTCGTAGTTTGTCACATTGGTCTGTATATCGACACGGCTACGGTTGATCTCTACGTCAGTATTCAGCGGTTCAATGGACCAAACGGCTACGGCGTGTATCGCGTACAGTGCAAAGTATAACACGTAAAGCAAGCCAGTCAGGGACGCCAATGCGATGGGATATAGTTTTTGATGATTTATTACCGCTTCAGTCAGCCACATCTCCTCTGTCCACGTTCTCAAGTACTGAGTGCACCTTCTGAAATAAATAATTAGCGTGGTGCATGAAGACTCAATAGCAATAACAGTTTAGGAATCATTTTAATTATTGATCCATCACTTTTGTACAGAATAGAGCTGTGTTTAACATTAGCTCGTGGATGTCTTAAAAGGTTATTAAAAGCTTTATATAAAGTTTATTAAAAGCTTTATATTGATCTCCATCTCCAATGCCATCTGATCAGGGCTGACGTCAGGCGGGCGGCCGGTCATAAAATTACTTCCTTCCTAACTTTTGCAATATGAGGAAAGGAGTACATATTGCGTCCACCCCAAGTAATTAGGATAAGAGCAGAGGAATGATGATTATTTACATAATCTTATGTAAGCAAGAAGGGCATATGTTTCACTCATCTCCGATACACGAAGACAAACGAGATTTTAGAATTGATTCAAAGTGTGCGCATAATAAACGTAAGTACACAATGCAAGAGTCGCTTAAGCTCTTTTTCTTGCGAAATTTTCATTGAAAAGTTAATTAGAAACTTTTATGAATAGATGGATTTTAAAATATACAGCTATCTTTAATTATCTTTTCTTTTATTGGTCCAGTAAACTACACGAAATAATTTGAGAATGAGTTCACACAGCTCAGAGAAACATTTCGTACTGAATATCATTAGATTCGAATTCCATCATCATTCTCCTACTCTTATCCCAATTACTTGGGGTCGATACAATATGTACTCTTTTTTCATAGTACATATTGTTAAAGTTAATGGCAATAGTTTTATGACCGGCCGCCTGCCAGACGTCAACCGTCCTTTGGAATGTAATTGTTGACCAAACGGCATCAGATGGAGTTGGCCCAGGTCGTTATAAGGCTCTTAGTCGTCTTCTACGACATCCACGAGCAAAGTAAAGGTTGGTAGTATTCGTAGCCGCTACCACACAGTTAATTAGATTTCAATTAGATTCGAATTCCATGTAGGATAATTATTGGTGTGTAGATCACATATAAATGATTGTTTCCAATCAGTATGCAAATTACACACGATTTGGGCATCAAGTGATCAGACTTAGTCTGTCAGAACAAAGTTACACGGTAGAAGGTAGTCAATGGTCACCTCAAAGCCGGCAACGCCCGATCTAGCATACTGACTAGGCAGTGCAGCATGTGTGTGAGCACCAGCACCAGGAACCATACCGCCAGCAGGTACGGCGGCCAGCGGTAACTGCCCGCAGCCGCCCAGGGGAAAGCTGTACAAACATACCAGATGTCAATTCAAAATCACTGAAAATATTTGGTTCATAATAGACGATTAATTTATTTATTCATCTCAGCTAATGTACGTCCCACAAGTGGGCTACAATTTATCTTCTATACTATATGAGATAAATTGACCTACCACACAAATAATACAACTTGGTATAGGGTTTTTCTTTCTAGTTCGCTTTCTTTTACATAGATAGGATCTGGATAATATTTCTTTTTTTTTCTTTGTGGTGACAGTAAGAATACAATTTATCATTGCGTAAATCTACCCGTGGGCGTCGTAAAAGACTGCTATACAATATTCTGATAATATCTATACAAGGGAAATATATCTAGCATAAAGCCCTATACCCATCCGTCCCTATACCAGCATAGTATAGTAGATCAACTTCGCCCTCGAGCCCAGCCAGTAGTGGGAGTGGGAGCTATATAAGCTTATGATATTTCTTAGTCGAATTTTACGGTACTCACAGGCAAAAAAGTGAATGATGAACTATATTCGTACTGCGTCATCACGCGAAAATTAATGATGATAATAGATGATGAAATTATTATCTGTCAACACCTCTTCTTTTCACGTGGTTGTCGTAAGTGACAGCTAAGAGACTTAAGCAAAGAACACTGCTATGTGGAACGTGGTGGACTTTGAAAGGCAGATAGTATACTGACAAATGGAAAAATTGCAAAAAACGTTTAAGTATCATCATTCTGTTCTTTGTCGAATTACTTGAGGTCGAGTAATACCACGACTTCCTGCATTCTACGTTTTCTGATGTCAACCCTCATTGTGAATGCAATTGTTGACAAGACGGCATCAGATGGAAACCTAGGTCTATGTTCAGTTCTTAGTCTTCTTTTACGACACACACGAACAATGTAAGAGTTGGTAGCATTCGTAGCCTTCACTACATAGTAATAAGCAGCATTAAATCGCATACATACCCTGTACGATGTGCCTATTATAGACGGCTGGTGCGTTGCTGTCGTGTTGCTCGTGGTCTAGGGGGCGTGCGCGTCGACGTGCGTCGTGTGCCGGTAGCGTGTGCTCGGACACGATACGTGCACGGAACTGCGGCGAAGCCTCTGTGCGCGATATCTATATAGGGTTAAGAATATAGAATTTCTTACTTCTCATTTTTCCGTAAGCATAAAAAACGGTACTCCAGTATTACCAACATCCGCTGAAGAAAAAGACCGCGTACCAGTGACCCACCCCCACGGCGAAGAGAGGTATATTGTAGGGCGAGTCTACGGGGTCTTGGGCCATTTGTTCCTGTCGCCCCGGACGAATTAGCGGGGTTTGACGTGCGGAAGCACGCCGCCAGAAAAAAAAGGATTACCAACATAATAATAATGTTCTTTTTTTTAAGGTTAACTACCTTGTTAAAAAGACAACAATAAAATTATAAAATTAACATACCGAGGGTGTTATTTTAGCGTACGACATTAATGGCTTGTCTGTTTGCTTCTCTTTGTCCTCCCCCTTCGCATCTTTGAAGTTCAAATCGGTCGCAATAGAGGGGTGATCGCCACACATACTGAAATAAACACCATCATATAATGAAGAAATGAAGAATTGAAATTTTTAAATATTGGTACAACAATCAAATGAATGTGGTGCGATGGTCAGGTCAGCATTCCGATGCTTGCACGTGCAGTCTGCGGGTCCGCTGTTCGCAGAAGGCAATTAGCGCCCCCCGTGTGCAGTACAATAACGCATTCGGGATGCTGCTGGGGCTGCCGTGGCGCTGCAGCGCGTCGGGCATGTTTGCTGACGCCCGGGTGGATGGCTTCCATGCTATCATGCGCAAGCGGGCCGCCTCGATGCTAAGCCGTGTCCGGGGCAGCACTAACAGTATCCTGAAGGTCGTAGCGAGCCGATTTGACTGTCCCATTATGAGACATGCGATTGGACTACATGTCAATTATAATTAATTTCGGACGTTTTCAAAGATTATTTATTTATTTATTTTTAATTTTATTCATCTTAAAATATTGACATTCCAAATTTGACATTGATATTAATATTTAACTTTATGCAATTTAATTAACTTTTATTCCTTTTATACTTTGACATTTTATTATACCTACTTAATCTTATTAATATTTGTAATTGACATGTAATAATCTGTTTTATTAATTAACTTAATAAGTAAGTAGAAACAGCAAAGAAACCTGTAATAGTTAAGTTTTTTATATGGACATAATAGTAAGTCTGAAATAAATGAATTATTATTATTATAATACCTCTTTAATCACTAATTTATATACTTAATGGTAAATAGACGTCTAAAATTTGCCTTTTCACCAACGTCAACTAAATTGTAGGCAGAAGAACTTGAGGCAACTTAAAACTTTAATGTCACATTTTGAAAGCCATGATATCAAACAATCAAAGATGTTGTTAATTATCATGAAGATTAAGAGAGCGAGTAGGTATGAAAGAGAGTATTGGTGTAAAGATGAGAAAGAGAATTATGAATCTTGAGGAAGCGAGTGAAGTATGCAAGGATGAGAGTTCTCTGGCATTCTGTTCTCTCTGCCTATCCTGCAAGGGATATGGCGTGATGATATGTATGTATGTAAACGTCAGTAAAAACAAACACTAGACGTATATTTTTCTACGCATCTTTAAAGTTATAGATGGCGTACTTGTTTCTGTTTAATGAGTATAGTTATAATTTCTGTTAAGAAATTAACACAGTAATTTAATAATATGCGGCAATAAGTTTTCCAAAGGCGGCTAGTTATAAAACTTATGAAAACTTTTGCAATAGGTACGATGAAAACAGAGTACATATTGTGTTGATTCCGAGTAATTGATGATGATGATGTACCGAGAAGGTGTATAGAAAATATTTTGTTAGTATAAGTAACAGAGTATTTTCACGTTTTGAATAGTCCAAACCACATATACATATATACGCTGAGATCCCCTAGTTCCCTCTTTAGTTTTCAAAAAATCATAATAGTTATAAATCATTTTTTTTGCAAATATAAAGCAATAAAAACCTGCTTGAGCGTGATGAGGAATGAATTTAGCTCGAATACTCGACAAAAACCTGACTCCCTCGCCATATATCTATGAACAGGCGTGGTATTTTTGAAGATAAATATAATTAATGTCACCGCGACGTATGATTAAAAAAATAATTTCACTCACACCATATCCGATAATTTCGGTTCCTCGTTATTTGAGAGCTCCATAATTACTATCGTAAAAAAAATGTATTTGATCGTTATCACATATCAATAATGGTGTTTGCTCTGTACATTGTATTTACCAAGGGAACTGATCGTCCCATCGTGTTATTTAGACAACGTTTATCTGTCACAGAGTTCCGTTTTTAATTTTTGTGACGCTTATACAAAATAGTTTTTATATATGCAAAGAGTTTTACAATGTGTTTTTTTTTATTGAATAAGCTTTTATTTGCAAAGAGAGCAAAGCCTTTTATTTATTTGTTTTTAGGTATGTTTGAATTATAATAATTTTCTTTTGTAACGCTCGCAAAATTGCTTCAAAAACTTAGAAGAATAATTTGAGACACTGTTAAAAAACTTAATCTGTAGTATTGTAACAAAACTACATATTTTTTTACGATAGTATAAGTGGCATGGGGAGGTTCCCTCAAAGGATGTTAAGGGGGAATAACGGTATAATAGCCACGCTTGACAATTGACTTGGCGATTCCAGTTAGTACCTGTCCTCCAGGAGAGCGCTATTCAGCATTTTATTCAATCTTAATTGCCTCTGTACAAGATTAAAGCTCGAAGGGCATGTGAAAACAGCGTTGAATAAAAATTAATCTCTGAATAGCATAAATTAAAATCGTTTTCTTTTTCTTTATTTTATGACTGCACAGATCCCGTTGCGCTTAAGATACCGAATTACTGTACCTTGTCACGGGGTCGATTATCGTGTCGGGCAATACTTTATGCGAACTATGTTTGTTCTGAGTCTGAGTATAATTTGTATATGTTGACTGTATGTTTCTGTGAATGTTCTTCTGTGTGATGGTGGAGTATGAATACAATTCACCACCCCATTTATTGCCTGTGGGTGTCCTAAAAGACGACTAAGGGATACAATGTATTTAACATTCTATGTAAATGAGGGGAAATTTGAAATATAACTATATCAACCAGTCTGACCAGTATGGTATCGACCTACTGGTCGATTTCCCTTTTATTGTATGTAGGAGGCTCGAGCCCAGCAGTGGGATATATCTGAGCTGAGAAAATGATGATATAAGAATTATTTCCTTAGGGCAGGATGTTGTTTATAAATTAAGTGTTCTCATTGCTACATTTTACCCTTGTTACGTAGCTTATAATTATACTATTGCAATCGGAGTTCCCGTGTGGTGACAGAAAAGAATACAATTCACTACCCCATGTCTTACCCCTTGGTGGTACCCCTGTAAGAAACGCATAAAACATCTATGCGAGATAAGGAAAACTCGAAATAAAACCTTATACTTACACATCTGACCAGCGTGGTAGGTAATTTTCCCCTCCCATTATGAAAGATGCTCGAGCCCAACAGTGGGACATATATGAGCTGAGATGATAATGGTGATGATGATTTCAGATACGCTACCTCCACGGTCGCTGTCTTCGGCTAGATAGTTGTCGCAAAGCGCTCGTATGGCAGAAGCGGTACTTACAGCGTGTGCTCGCCGGCTACACAGAACTGGAGAACAGATTGAGGCTACCGTCGTCCAAGGCACCAGAACCCAACCGCGGGAGGAAGAGATTCAAGTGCGTATTTTTTTTTGTTTATAGTAGGAATCGATTGGAATTTAGTTTACGAACTTTTTTCTAGTATTCACTATTCTTTTCATTTCCTGATATTTAGTATTTGACATTTTAACTATTTATAAAAACTTATTACTACAAGTTACATGGGGACATGTAAATATTTTCTAATAGGTGACGTATTAAAATGACTCTCGTAGAGACGATCACGAAAATCATAATTTGATTATTACATGTACTTTACCCACACTAACCCAATTGGTAAAGCGAACGGATTTCCAACGGATGTGTGGTAATCATTTTTCGTTCGCAAATAAGTTTTGAAGTTCAAACATTTATTTGGGGACTTTGAAATTCTGATCCGTAATCATTTTGTGTGACTAAACTATTAGTTGGTAAAACTGTGCTAACAGTCTTGCTTATCTTCGAGTATCCACACTATAGTCTGTCTAATCTAAGAAGTGCACTTTGACAGCTGTCTGAGTAAGTTGTCTAGGTATGTGAACCAAATAATCGCTATCGAAAATATTCGATTTTTATGTTATTTTACTGAGAAATTGATATTAATTCTTTATAATTAATAATCGGTTTATTTTTTTATTTTTCAAAAAGGTGATGAATAAATTAAGTGCTAAATTAGTACTAAACAAATTTAATTATTTTAGCATAGAATCTATTCATCATATTTAGTAGGATTAGGTTAATTAAAAACAAAAACTGGATTTGAAAATAGCTATTTATTAAAAATTACTACTATTACTTGAATTATCAGCGTCGCGAACATTAATAATTATTTCCTCATCAATCAAAGTGTCGAAATGTACATCTCTGTCAAAATGTCTATTCGATTAATTGTATTATTCTAATATTTTTACCGATTATTTGGATATTCGTGAATTGGAAGTTGTCAAGCACTACTGTATAGAACGTGATGACGTGACATTGTTAGGTCGTCAATAACAATTACTATTTACCATGTTATTTTTATTTTAAATTAGTTTTACGAGTTTCAATATTAGATTATTGTATAAGAAAGTCACCCGCAATGTTAATTATGTAAATAACTTAATAGTTGTTTAAAATTTCAGATTTAGTGTTTACAATCATGTGTATACGTTTGACCGAGGTTATTGTGTATTAAAAAATGCAAAACGTCAAAATGCACTTCTTAAATTAAATGAACTATAGTGAGACATATGCTCTTCTCGTGCACATAATTTTATGTAAATGAATGAATGATAAATAGAATCTATGTTACACAAAAGTATTTCATCTGTAATATAAGTATTTTACTTCCATTCTGTGTCTTCACGACATACACTGTCGTGTTTCCTATTAATAACACATATTAGTATTAGGTTGTCTACATATAAATATATGTAGAATATTATATCAAAAATTGATATATTTGCAGGTGTATAGCTACAGTTGTGGTGATAGTTCTACGTATGGGCTTCCTGGTGCGTCGGCGGCAGAACGTGCGCGCGCTGTCCTCTAGCTGCTTGCTGCGTACCAACCGAGACACCAACGTCAACAGGAATACGCCGTGAGTATTTTACATATGCACAGATACCTGCACATAGCTGCACATATACGCACAGACAGACACGTACATCTATCATCGCATTGAGGTTTCAAGAGGATAATAATTGCCACCTTCCGCTGGTGGCCTGACCAAAAAATGTAAATTTCACAATATTTAAATTGTGGCTTATATATACAGTACACGGTAATAAATATTGCATAACGGCCTTTCGAACTCTTCAGCTTCGTAGACCGTTCTCCTTGTCGCACACTACTTGTATTATGACGTTATTATGACGTTTGTGCAAACAAAGCAATAACAGTCCAGCATCTAATATGAGCTGTTATAACAATTACCACTGACTGTTACTATAAAAAATACACATATTTTGCAAGCTTTTTTAATCGACTCTCGACGGATGCAACTGCACTCTCCCGCACTTGTACAACGACTGACAAACGTCACACATACGCGTAATGTGCGAAAGAGAGAGCGCTCTACGAAGTCGAAATGAACTGATTATCTCTTTCTAAAAATCGAATGGCAATATTTTTTACCTGTTTCAATACGTTCTCGTACGTTCATAGTGTGAACCAGTCCGTGTACCCGGGCGCTACGCCCCCCACCCGTGACCGCGACACGTACACCCCGTCAGTGGCGCGACGGGTGCTCAGACACGAGCTACGCCTCAACGTGCCCACCACACCTGCAACACCAACCACGCCCGCTTCACCACTGCGTCAGTATTGTTTTATTTATTTTTTACTAGAATCATTAGTTTTGCATTTTGTTACTTTTTTTTCAGGACCATAACTGTTTGTAGTAAACAATTGTATTTTTCGGCAATACTCACGCGTTGGAGTCGATTATGTCGACCTGGGTTTCGTGCATATACGATGCTCATCATCAGGGCGAGTGCGCAGCTGCGTCTGCGAGCCCCGATAATGAGCATCGGATATGCTCTAAACGCGGGTCGACATAATCGACTCTAACGCGTGAGTATTGCCGAAAAATACAATTGTTTAATATGAGTCAAACTCACGATAATTTCAACACTAAAATTCGTAACTGTTTGTACTGTGTGATGGCTGCTACGAATACTACTAACCCTTACTTTGCTCGTGAGTATCGTAAAAGATGATGGTTTATCCACCTAGGGCTACTCCGTTTCGTACTATCAACAATTATATTCCAAACAATATGGTTGACGTCAGGAAGGTAGCCACTCATAAAATTAACACCAAATCTTTTTTCAATATGTACGATGGAAGAAGAGCATATTGCGTCGACCGCAGGTAATTAGGATAATAGCAGGCTGATGTTCATTTTTCAAGACATGTTGGAAAGGGTTTTATTATGTTAGACGCTGCCCTAACTAAGACAGCGGTATAGTAAGTCAATTTTACTTCAACATGGGACCATTCCACGTTCACTGATGTGTAACCATTTATATTTAAACAATCTGCATGCCTCAATGATATTTCTCGACAGTTTTTAAGTAACCATGTCTGCAGATATATTTGCTTTAATATTCAGTTCTATTGTCGATTGTGAAATAAAGTCATATTTTAATTAAGGCTTTTTTTTTAATATCTTTCAGTGAATAATGTGATGAGAAGACCTCCATACACTCCAAATTCACCCCATGAAGATCCATTCATATTAAGGTAAAGAAAAAATCTGTATATATTTTATTTCTTATTTATAATAGAATAATAATGCGACGACGAATAATAATAAGAAAAGGGGTCTACGCGTGAATGTGAGCAAAACCAAAATAATGGTCTTTGAAAGAGATAAAACCAGAACAGATGTAAGAGTAACAATAGGTAATGATGTACTAGAGCAAGTGGATGAATTTGTATATCTTGGATGTGGATTTAGCCGAGATGGAAGGTACACCACTGATATAGAGCGAAGAGTGAATGCGGGAAATAGAGTGAACGGAGCGTTGGGGCAACTTCTCGGCAGCCACCACCTCAGCCAGAAGGCACGTGTAGCAATACATAACGCAGTGCTTGTCCCAACATTACTGTATGGAAGCGAGAGTTGGGTATGCAGAAAAGAGTATAAAGTAAAATTAATGCGGTCGAAATGCGATCTCTGCGGAAAATCTGTGGAGTTAGGCTGACCGACCGCATTCGTAACGACGACGTAAGAGAGCGAGTAGGTATGAAAGAGAGTATTGGTGTAAAGATGCGAAAGGGAATGCTCCGATGGTTCGGACATGTGGAAATAATGCCGAACGAATGTCTGGTTAAGAAGATATACAATGCGAAAGTGGAAGGATGTAGGTACCGAGGGAGACCGAGACTAACCTACCTAGACCAGATCGGTCATGTACTGAAGGAAGGTGGAGTCAAGAGTCTCCGAAACCGGCGAGCGTGTATGAAGAGAATTATGAATGTTGAGGAAGCGAGTGAAGTATGCAGAAATAGAGTTCTCTGGCAGTCTGTTCTCTCTGTCTACCCTGCAAGGGATATGGCGTGATGATATGTATGTATGTAATAATGCGACTTAAAAATGTTCACAGACTGTGCAATGGTTAAGATAATGACCATGCCAAGTCTCGCGGGTTCGATTCTCATGCAGGACAATACTATGTGTGATCCACAATTTTTGTTTGTTTATTTGAGTCTGAATATAATTTGAAAACTAATGTACTTAAAAAAGAAAATCTTTTTCACGATACAGTAACTAAGAAATTTTCTTTGATATTTTATAGACAGATGTAAAGAGCATCTTAATGGTTTGGTGATACAGGTTGTAAAATTGTGAGGTCCGTTTGAAAAGTTCCGGTCCGGTGGAGCATGAAACGTAACCTGGAATTGTGCAAAAGAGACAACAACAATAGCTCTCTATGTCTAACAACTACGTGGTGTTTACTTATAGATACTAAAGCTTGAAATTATTATAAATATATATTATGCCCAGTTCTCCCCGCGGCGAGGCGGCGGCCGCCTACCTTCATAAGCTGGAACTTGTCAGTCGCTGTCTCAACCACGCCATGGACTCCGCCAGGGATGTGCCTTGACACCATATCTTTAATAATTTTATATTACACGTCATAAGACTCGCTTTTGAGCTAGTTATGATGACCCTCAGGGTATAGGGTCATTAATTTTGAAGTAACCGATTCAATTCTTTGATAAGAATTCTCTCTCTAAAGATTTGTTCCTAAGACATAGCTCGAATGACAATGAAGTATTTTATTCACTCAACAATTGATATAACACGAATTTATAAAAAAAAAAAAATAAGAAAACTTATAGAAAAAAATTAATAAAATATGGATATATTCAATATAAAATTTGAATGTTTGCAGACACAATTTTTCAATGGACACTTGATAAATTTTAATATTTTAAGCATTTGGATATTAAGCAATGCATTTCACGGCCAGAGTAGTTCTAAGTATTAGATTAGTGCCAAATTTGATTAGTTTATATTTTGTGTTACTTAATTTATTTTAGTTTTTAGTCGTTTTTAATATTCATTGTGATGTGGTTGTACTTAATAAATACGTTAACTCGTTGACTCGTTTAAAGCAAACAAGAAATTTGAAGTTACACTTATTATGGAAGTGCTTTAAAACTCGTATTCCTAAAGTGTGAGCTTTAACACTCTTATAAACTCTCTTCTAAAAAATAAATTTAAAAAAAACAAAATCTATGCTAAATAAAAATGTATTGTTGAATAATTTGTTTAGCTACAGCTATACAAAAAAAAATCTTTACAATATAAAGTCTTGTTTTTGTAATATCGATGTATTTTTAATACAAATAAATTTCATCTGATGATTCAATTGAATAATGTATTTATAACGCCGAACCAAAACTACTTATACCACTGAAAGTGTACTCATTTCATAAGATAACAAGTTCTTGCATCGACTATAATACGACAATTAATACAACACAAACTGCGCACGCTTTTTGAACGGTATAGATTCAATTCCATTCTGTAGATCCTTAAAGATTTAATTGCCTCCTTTTAAATAGTATTCAATATTGGTATAGCTCACACCCTGTCTTATTAGCCCTCATGGAGGCAGCTTCGTGTCATTTGGTTATGATTTATCCAGCCATTAACTCGGGACTGCAGCTCTTACACACAGACCCTAAAACACGATTATAACAAAATTCATGTTATTTATTTGTTTTTATGTAGACCACATCACAATGAATTTTCTATTATATATGAATAAAGGAGGACTTCTTATTTCGGGTGTTACCGCCTAATTACGTATGTCTTGTGCGTGCATGCGTACGTAAGTGCGTGCACGTACCCGCTCTCCATGTCGACCTCTGTCTTGCATAATAAAACTCTTACCTTCAGACAATGTGTATAGATAAATTTTAGATGTATGTATTTTGACACTGTTAAATTATTAGCTAGATTGACATAATGATAGTTATTTTTCTATATATATATATATATTAGTTATAAACGAACAATGTGTGACTAACTAGATGAAAGATTTTGAACAGAATTACCAAATAAGTATTACATATAGACCTCCGAACGACGATATTTCTGTGACTATAAATCTTGATTTAATCGAGATAATACAATTTAATACTTGCCATTCTGTACAGTATTAAACATAATAAAAATATATATATATAAATTATTGCCAGCTCAAAAAAATTCTCGCCTGCCTCGGCTCACAATATCTATCACTGACTAAAACTAGAAAAAAAAACCCCACTGTTATTATCAGCACTATTTTAAATCGAGGCAACTTCGATATTTTGTAAATTTCGCACAAACTAATGCCATTTAGCATAATAATTTAGTTGTAAAGTTACGAATTAGTTAATAGTTTAGTTTTTAAATCGAACGCACAGTACAAGTTAGTATAAGTTAGAGATTAGAACGACACGATGTCACGACCGATGCATACGAACGTTCCGTCTATAGTATAAATGTTCTTCGAATGCGTTCCGAAACTCACAAATATCAACTAAATCATATTTATACCTTAAAAACATATAATTAAGTTTATATTTGCGTAATACACACTTAGCTTATTTTTAAAGCAAAATTTAAACCTAAAAATTCTATTTTTAAAATTTAAGAACTAGATTTAAAGTTTCAATAGAAATTTGCGAAATTGTAAATCTTAATGTTATGTTTGTACGGTATAAATGCGATTTGTGGTTTTAGTGAGTTAATCGTGTACAAGAATCTTAATGAGCTTAAATGTTACAGCGGCTATCTTACAAGAGAATTTCTAAAATAATAACTAAAAAGACTTAAATCTTTATAGACTAAGTATAGATTAGATGGCAATTCTAAAATTAATATGTTAAAAATTATAAACATTCCGAAGTTTTGTTTTATGTATTTTTATTTTTTGTTTTTCGAAGCGAAGTCTGATATGGAAGTTAGTGTATTTGATTACCGGGCAAAAAATAACATTACAAATATAACTTCATATCTTGTAATATGAAAATATACTTCCATTTCAATTTGAATGCTTCGCTTCTGACGAACGTCCCATTTCGTCATATTTTTTTTCAAGTCTAATGTGAGCTGGTCCGCTGCAACATGTTATTTTAATGTAAGGCAATTGCTATCGTTTTCCTGTATAAAATTATAAATATCTAATGTTCCGAATAGGAATTCGAATAAATTTTAAATAAAAATTCGAAAAATTGAATAATTTTTAAATATAATTCGAAGATTAAAAATATAAATTTCGAACACATCTAAATTTTAAAATATATAGTTTTTTAATGTTATATTGATGATTAAATGATAGCACTTGCTGTAACGCTAGACAATACATTGTGTAAGCCAAAACAAAGGAGTATTACGACGCTGTGTTTATATAACGATTCCAATGTTACGTATGTGGAGAGTTCATCTGTATTCAATATTTGTCAGAACAACCACGATTTAGTGCTAATAATTACTACTACACTGGCTAAGTCGGACCGGTTGTTACCCTCGAATCAAATCTCCGACTCACCATCATCAATGGTAGAAGTTTACAAAGAATCGTGTTTGGTCATTAACTATGCTTCTTACTATTACACTTGGTATTTTATTACAATTTATATAATATATAGAGAGATATGAAGAACAAAATTGTTTATGAAGATTTTTTTAACAATAATCATCTAAGTTCAAAAAGAAATGAATTTTAAAAATTAAAAAGATATGAAATAAAAATTAACAAAATGAAATTGAAACCTATGCGTATTAGTATACGCTTTTATTTTGAGTTTACCTTCTCTTGCATAGATATTATTTGTATTCACTGGCAAGATAAGGAATAGTCAATTGTATTTTTACTCCGTTAATACACGGAACAGTAACGGTATTAGCGTGTTCTGTGTTGTAAGTACCAAGTGTAATAAATTCATGGTAATAATATGTAGTACATTTTTTGATAACATTAAAATATTTTATTAAATTAGTTTGATAATAATAAATCTTTTCATAAATTATCTATTGTTTAAAATATTATACACTAGTTTTAAAAGGTTTCGCTCAATTACAACAGTGTATTTAATTAATTATTAAGAATTTTAATCATAAATTGTACTACATATTGTTATATAATTGGTTATGATATTATATTTGTCAATCATCCCACCAATATCACCAAAATCACCGCACAAATAGGACTTAATTCAAATTAGACTAAGTAATTATATACGAACAAATATGTGACTTAAAATATTCTGTAAATTAACATTTCTACACTCAACGCGACCAAAGAATTAAAGTTAAGTTTAGTTTCTAAATTGTTAAATATTTTATTAAAGAGAAGAAAATAAAACATGAATAAAACATGAATATAACATGACAGCAAACAAGCTTTATTATCAAATTCACATTAAAATTCTTTCACCATTATCTAGTCACACTTCGAAGGAACACCACACATGTGCCATAAACGCTCTCTAAACATGCACGTTTGCGACGACGCGACAAAATAATCGCAAGCGTACAAATGTACAAAACATTCTAAAGTTATATTGTAATTATGATAATAAAAATAAATATTTTCTAAATTAATTGTTTTATTTAATATTTGCAATGGCAGTTGGGGTTCTTACACGGAGCTGCTGTCACCGGAGGCAATGTATCACTTGTCTGAAAAGATAAGAAGTAGTCATAAAGAAACAAACCCGCCAACTGAACTTTGAATGAATGATCATCACCATCATTATCATTCTCCTACTTTTCTCCTAATTGGAATAACATCCCAATTTCTTGTGATCGACGCAACATGTACTCATATATATTGCAAAAGCTAATAGTTTTATGACCGGCCGCCGCCTGTCTGACGTCAACCCTCCTTACGGATTTAATTATTAACCAAACGGCATCAAGTGAAGTTGGCCCAGGTCGATATAAAGTTCTTAGTCGTCTTTTATAATATCCTCGAGCAAAGTAAGCGTTGGTAATATTTGTAGCCGCTACCACAATACATGAAACTGGACCTCGAATGAATAATGACAAATAAATTCATATATAAATACCTCCAAGTTTCGTCTCTGTAAACCATTGGCTGGTCCCACTCTCTTATAATCCTTGGACAATTTCTCTGCTTTAGTTTCTGCTTCATTACTTGCTGGCTTTGATTGTACCGACTGATAAATACAGATATGGTTAAGATACCGACCTAAATGCAAAGTAAGCCGGTTTCGATTCTCACGCAGTATCTTAATCTTTTACTAGTCAAATTAATGTCCTGATTTTGAGCGTAATATGTGTCCTTTAAGGGGTTAGGGGTAGTCAGGATTTTCAAAAAAATATTTTTTTTTTTACATTTTCGTTAAGTGTAAACTTAAAATTATTCTCTGAAAATTTGAAGTTGATCAGATAATTACTTTTCGAGTTATTCGACAAATAACAAAGATCGCTCGGGCACTCCAAAACGCTCGGGAGTAGGTAGCTAGCGGCAGCTGCAACCAACCAGTTTCTTGGGTTTTATTGTCATCCATGAACTAAACCTTTGATGTATGTAGTAGTACCTAAATTTATAAATGCCACTTCCACAATGGCTGAAGAACTATTATATGGCCCAGGAATAGATGATTCGGTGTAAGTGATTAAATAATTCGTATTTCTGTACGTAAATCTAGTGTGAAACTTTAAATGCGTTTTTCTCAAAACTATGTTTTTTGAACTGGTGACAACTGTAACTCGATAACCGCTCAGTAGATTTTAATGAAATTTATACAGCCTTTAGAATACATAATAAACTCGGGCCTGATCGAAGGATTTTTTCTTTTTCAGAAATTTCAATTTTTTAAGACCAATTAACTGTTGATTTTTCCCGAAAATCTAGAAAAAAAATTCCTGAGGCCGCCATTTTGTTAATTTTTGAAGAAAAAAAAAAAGCTTCGATCAGGCCCAGGATTATCTATTTATAAAACTATTTTTTTTTATCCGATTGATTTTAGATGAATCTCCAAGGACTTATGATAGTCACCGCAAGGACCTTTTTTTGAAACTGGGTCCACACAGACAGCTATAACTTTGGAAATTATAATTATTTTTTTTCAAATTTTCGTGACTTCAAGTCAAAACATTGTATAATAATGCCATATTATTACTTTTGTATAATAACATGATTTAATAGCAAAAAAAAATTACTGAAAATTCTAATTTTTTCGTGTCTCTGACTACCCCTAACCCCTTAATTGTATGTTTATAAAGTCTTTCATAGTGTAAGGATTAGTACCTTGATGGTTGTTAACTTTTTATATACCTTATAAAAATAAATAATCAATTACACTCCGAAAGCCATAATATGTGACAAGAGTGAGCTATATTTGAAATACAACTACTTTTACGGATTCTATTGTATTTGTTTTTTTATTTCCTGACGTTTCGAACACTTTACAGTGATCATGATCACGGCAGGACTGAAATAATAATCAAATACAAACGCGGTAGAATCCGTAAAAGTAGTTTTATTTCAAATGTGTAATACTCGCGTAAACATCAGAAATCATTAAGTGAGCTTCATTTTGTGAAGCCAGTACCTATAGTGGAATATAGTCATATGTAGGTATTACTAGACACAGTTTAGTATTCGATTTTTACTAACTTTTTTAATAAAAAAAAGATTATAAAAGCTAACGTAATTTGTTTATTTTGGACAATTGGATGATAGGTACACTGTAAGAATTCAAACATTAGCTATTCATGATTGAACAGATTTAAGTAGTGATATGTAATTTTTCTGCAGCCTTCAACCCGCAGTGGACCGTCCACTACTGAGAGAAGATATCCTCCGGATGAGATAAGATTATTACACTATTTTGCCAGACGAATTAGTATAGGATTTTGTTTGGACTTATTTTGAAGTTACTGTATTTGAGTACTTCAATTATTGATCTTTTATGACATTCAACGGGGAAAGTAAAGAGTGATGACTATACATGCCTATTCTTAAAGTATCTCAGGCATAGTTATTAAAAAATAGTGATGCCCAAATGTAAGACTCATTTGAGTCTCGTAAGTCTTGCAACTCTTGCTGTTAGAATAACACAGAGTCACTTGTTTTGATAGAAATGAGAAATACAACTAAATTAATAAAATTCCATTCATATACATGGTGGTATTAACTGTATAACTATCAATAATACGGTACATACCACTTAACGGGAGTGGGGCTATAATCACACATATCTATCATAAGACTGTTTAAAATAAGGTCAAATTATTATTTCCCCGTGTACCTATTAAGAATACATGTGTATTAAGAATACAAAGTGTTTTTTGCCAAAAGAATTGTAAAATGCTGTCTAAGGGAGCACTGCGAGACTCTTGCAGCGAGTCTTGGTCTTACATTTCGGCAACACTATTAAAAATATGTTGTTAGACATGTTATAGCGAAATTACCTTGACCATCTGCTGTAAGCCAGCCCTTTTCTCGATATCAGTGTTAGGTGCTAATTCTGATGCGATTGGTTTGTTTGGTTTAGCTGGTTGTGGCGGAGTTGGTTCCACATAATCAGGATCAGGTTTAGAACCATCTAAAGGCGCGTAGTTTTTGAAGTGTTCTTGCATAGATGCCGGCAATCCCGGCATCGGGTATAGACGATTCAATTTGCAATATTGCTGTAGGTATAGTAATTTTAAATCAATATCGATGAAAGAACGAAAATTATGAAAGCAACTATCTATGCCAGTATAAGTTTTATCTTTGTCGGCATATTCTTTGTTTAATATGGACCATTTTCATAACGGTAATCAGGTCAGTTTTGAAAGGGATTTGTTGCTATCTTCTCGATTTTAAAGTTGTCATTACAGTTAAATAAAAGCCCACAGTGGCTTAATTGTTTGAAGAGAGATTTGAAATATAGGTACCTAGTCTTGCCCTAAATACAGTAACAAAGAAAAAACAATTTTTATTGCAAATAACATTTATTACTTTTACAGTGTGTTAGTTTAATACATAATTATAGAACAATTTAAAATAAGAAAAGCTTATTCGAAGTGGTCTCCATTGGCTGCAATACAGTCCTTTAAACGTTGAGGCCAGTTGTCAATAGAAGCACTCCTACCTTGGGAAAATTCTTTACTGCCAATCGTATGGTTTGTTTTAGGGACTCCAACCAAGACTACGTAGACCGAGCTTTATGACCCGGTGCCAAGTCTTGCTGGAAGGACCATTTTTGGTTATTGAACATGGTCTTGTTAAGGGGCTTCACTACTTTCTCAAGAATGGTATCTTGATACACTTGTACCGATGTTTTGATACCTTTTTCACAAAAGTATGATTCAGTCACTCCTTCATAGCTACCCCACCAAACCATCACTTGAAAAGTTTCCTTAGAGCTTTGGGTATAAATACGTTCGACGATTTTGTTTGTAAAACTGTTGCTCAATTGTAAAAATTTTCTTATCCGTAAACAATTTTTTTCTGTGATCTCCCTTTGCGTACCGTTTCAGTAGTTGTTTAGATTTTACCACCCTATTCTTTTTTCAATTATCAGTTAAGAAATGACCAGTAGGTACATCTCTTATAGGCTGCAAGTCCTAAGTCATCTTATAAAATACGCGACATGGTTCTAGGTGCTATCTTCATCTCCCGAGATAAATTCTTTTCCTTTCAGACAGGATTTCTTTGAATTCTTTCCCTTACTGCTTTGACCACCTTTATCGTACGGACACTGTGTGGATGGACAGATCTTTTTCTGTCACAAACAGAGGAGGTGTCATTGTACCTATTAATAGCCTGGTAGACAAACATTTTATTAATACCGAGAGTGTGGAGAGTTTTAAAAATTGCATTTGGCTCTATACCTACTTTGTGTAATGCAATCACAGAGATTCAGTTCTCTTTATCACCCCACTCCATTTTAATGTCGCAAGATATTGTACAATGTATTGGCGCCAAAATCAGAAAACACAATGAACAATCACAGAAAAATGACAGATTCTAAATTCAAATGTAATATTTTGTTTATTTTTAATTGCAACAGTATTAATGGCCAGACTAAGTATAATTCGGTTAATTTGACTCTACAGCTGCAGTAATCTGGTATCCTATTCACGTATAGCTACATAATATGGATGGGGAACATATACAATTAGTACTAAATGAATTCACATTGTATAGGGAATACAAAGTATCGAAATTGACGTGTTATCTTTTATGATACCTAGGGGCAATAGGGGTGACCACCGACGATAAAGATCCGGTTCCAGTGGTCCGCTCGCACGGCGAAAAGAGGCGCTTTGCAGGGTGGGTCTATGCAGTAGCGGTGTTAGGGTAGGGCGAGGTTGGGCGACCGCCCAGGGCGCAGGGGCAATAGGGGTGACCACCGACGATAAAGATCCGGTTCCAGTGGTCCGCTCGCACGGCGAAAAGAGGCGCTTTGCAGGGTGGGTCTTCTATGGGGTCTCGCGCCGTCTCTTCCGTCGCCTCGGACCGATTTGGCAGTGCGTGAACTCCTCCATAGTCCACCGCAGAAAAAAATGGTGCAATAAGGGATTTGAATTATATTTAGACTACGTCATCACACGGTAAAGAGCCGATAAGAGACATATATAACATAGATAGAATGTAAAAAGGTTATATTGTTAAAACTAAATACTGAAATTTAACATCTCAGTAATTTCGATAATAGGATTGCGTTATGGTTTAATGCAATTCTAACGCCAAAGGTTAAGTATTAAATCGGTATAATGTGTAATCATTGTCCGGTAGACTTGACTGCACACAACTTTCATAAAGACTACAAAATAATACGAGCCGCAAATTGACTGTCATACGACAGCTCACACTTGTCTAAGTGGTAGGACGATTGGAACGGCTTTCCAATAAGCGTGGGTTCGAATCCCACGTGTGACAATTTTTTTTTACTCGTAAACAATTTTTTATATCATTAAGACTAATAGTGTAATAACCTGTGGTACGTATTTGATTCAAAAAACATCTACTAACATCTATGGTCCTTCGTAGAGTGTAGTCGGGGCGTCCGTGACGCTTGCACTCGTCCAATAATTGAGCGGCATGCGTCAATACTTTATTATCAGCATCTCTGACCTTCCTCTCAGCTAATTCTCCGTAGAAGTAGCGAGTTTCGGCGCGTTCACGTGCCTCACGATCTTCACGCTCTTTCTGCAAAATAAATCATATCACATTATGTTATAAGTAACCAAGGAGAACTGACCATTCACCTATTGATCCTTTAGGTTTTTATGAGAGCCAATGTGTGATAAGACATTGCTAAGCCGTCGCATGCACAAGGATTGAGTTTTTCGATCACACTTTAATCCTATACTGTATTCCCATTTGTTTTAAAGTGTGCACTGTATTGTAAAACTGCAGGGAACGTGACAAGTTTTCCTTTTAATATTTTAATTTAATATAATTATGGATTTTAACCAAGTATCGCGTAATACAATGAATTATTTACGGAACCAATAATATATGTTGCACTGCTGGGCGCGAGAGGAGGCTTCCTCTACAACAGCCGTGAAATTGATCTAATATACCTACTACAATGATCAGGGGTGTTAGTTACAGGATTCTATTTCTAGCTTTCCCTAGCATAGCTGTTATCTGCATATCAAATTTCTTAATCGTAATCAAATATGAAGAGAATTATGAATGTTGACGAAGCGAGTGAAGTATGCAAGGATAGAGTTCTCTGGCACTTTGTTATCTCTGCCCACCCTGCAAGGGATATGTCGTGATGATATGTATGTATGTAAATCTCTTAGTCATATTTTACGATGCACAAGAAAGAAAGTTGTAAATTGTATTCTTACTTTTTTAACACTCTGAAGTTTTAAACTCACCCAAAGCTTAAGAATATCTTCTCTATACTCATTAGTGTTCCGCTCTTTCTCTCTGCGCAACTGCTCTTTATATTCGTCGTACAGTTCACCATTTTTGAATCTATAAATCGTAAAATATATAAAATTTTCTGTAATGGCCCTATCGACATGTTTCAAACGATGAAGGGATCAAATGCACCTCACAATCTATTTATCCATTAGCTTCAGGGCGTCCACTGACAGACTAAAGCGGAAATGATAATATCACGCATAAATCATTACGATAAGCATGCGGCTTAGATATTCGCAAGTGATCTCTCAGCCAATCTTTACAACTCACACTGGATAGTTAGGGTTGGAAATACATCGAGTTCTGGACCCAATCATCAATCGGGAAGATTCGTATATATTCGAATTTGGTACTCTAATTTAATTAATTCTAATAAAATAAATCCCAGTTTTAAAACTACTTACTAAACTGTTAATATTTTCAGCCAATTTCTCATGGTGATATTTAAAATAAGTATACCGAGTACCAAATAGAAAATTCACGGATTATTTTTAGGAATTTTATTTTTATTAGCCTTTGTATTTAATCCTTTACTATCTCGATGCCATATATACACTTAAGCATAATTATAAAAGAACCCAGCATGTGGGTTCTTTCATAAGGACCATGGATTTTCCAGAGAAGACCTGTCATATATATATTTTTTTATCCCAAACTTCACTACTCATGACTATGTCCAGTTAAGCCTTGTTTTCTCACCAGACTTGGTCTGGTTATACGTATATTAAACTATACGCCCCACTTCAACATCAATTAAATGTTCCACTGATACAGATTCCTCGACTTCATTGGCTGAATCCTGTAAGACAGGAATAATTGTAGTTGAGCTTGTTTTTGGTATAATAACGTAACCTGTTCATGATCTCCCATTGCCGTATAGTGTTGAACTCGTGCAGGCGCTGCTCCTCATTACGCAGGAATTCTTCACGCGCCGCTTGCCGATCTTTTCTAAACTGTATCTTCTTATTGAGATCAGCCTGCCGACGAGCCTCATCCCTTAAACATATCTTACTCAATTCAATAACGCTGACATTTTTTATGAACTGATTTTTTTATGGGAAGGCTTCGTAATTATAATTTGCAACCATTTTAAGTTAAGCGTTTGCGAGTAAATGGGCTTAAGCGAATGCTATATGTCAATATGAGTCACGAACTTTGAAATAAGAAGTAAGTAGGTACGCGTCTATGTGATATGTGATATAGCACTCGCTTTCATAATTTTACGCAAATAAATGAATAACAAAACAATCTATGTTATACACAAGTGTGATTGATAAATAATAATAATATACTAAAAAAATATTTATTGACCATCATCTTCATCATTATTCTCCTACTCTTATCTCAATTAGGGGATGTCCATTAATCACGTGTTTTTTTTTAGCATTTTTTAACCTCTCCTCCCCCTTGGTGATACGTAGTGAGGTTTAAGACTATGAAGGTTTAGGACTTCGTGATTTTTGTCAAACCCCTCCACCCCCTTTCAAACCTCACGTGATTAATGGACGGCCCCTTACTTAGGGTCGATACAATATGTACTCATCTTTCATAGTACATATTGTAAAAGTTATTGGCAATAGTTTTATAACCGACCGCCTGCCAGACGTCACACGGAATGTAGGTAATTGTTGACCAAAGAGCATCAGGGTATAAGGCTCTTAGTAGTATTTTACAACATCCATGAGCAATGTAAGGGTTGGTAGTATTCTTAGCTGCTACCACACAGCTGAAAATTATTTATTGATGTACAGTATGTAAGTACTCAAAAGATCGATGTTAAAAAAAATATTGCTGGGTCTGGCAGTCTCTTTTATTTATCACCTTTTGAATTTTCTAGAAGTATTTTAAAATTGAGTTACTCACACTTCATTCCTTTGTTTGATAGCCTTTTCTAGTATAGCATTATCTTTAGCTTCGCGTGCGGCGTCGCCTGATTCCAGTTTGAGACTAATCGCTTCTAAGACACGTGCCTTCTCGTCTTTTACCTGAAAACGATAGGACTTTCTAAAGTGAACAATTACGCAACCAGGACAGGCCCTTTGTAGTGAGTATCATAGAAATTGATACGACAGTATCACTACAAGAGATGGCCATCTTAACTGTCCCACTTCTAGGCTCGAGTCTCTTCCATAATAGGAGAGAAACTAAACCTACTATACCACGCTGGTCAGACGGGATGTTAAAGTGATTATTTCCAGTTATCTTTCTCTTTGATAGATATTGTATCCATATTATATCCCTTAGTCGTATTTTACGACACCCACGCACAAGATGTGGAAAAGGTGGTGTATTCTATTTTTACGGCATCACCACAACCAGAACAAGAGAGGGAACTTAAAATAAATTTCTATGTCAACAAGTCTGGTCAATCTCAGTATCCAAAATATTGGTACCCTTATTGACAGACTATGTCTGGGTACACCCTAGACATGTGTAAGTAATGCGAGTGATGTATCACACGTAATATTACCCAACCGCGTACTGCCCCGTTACACATTACGCGACTAAACATCACATCACATTAAACATCACACATCACATTAAACATGACGCGAACATCCGTGTACCTACTGTTCTGCATTTCTGCAATGTTCGGTGTCTGGCAATTCAATATTTATTTTGAGCTTTATTTTCAGAGCGTTAATGCTGATATTTCTTGACGCCGCGCCGCCCGGCGTATATATAGAGCGCTATCGCATTACGCATCACACATGATATGAAATGTCATGTGTGATGTTTGAAGTGATGGTTAAATGTAATATTACTCGGCACGAAATGTAATGCCATATCACATCACTTCGCGAAGTACTGTTTCGCGCATGTCTAGTACACCCCCACCCGTAACGTCTGTGCGAAAGTCAATGCGCGGCTCCATAATCTATCATATTACATCTCCATCGCTGATTAGACTGATCACAGGTATCGATTGCCTAACATTGGTGGTAAGTCCGGGCCACCCTTTTCGATATGATTGCCTGTCGACGCTCCGGCAACAAAGTGCCAGTACATCACTCTCACGCGGTTAACTTCTCTGTAGATGACGGACTAATCCTCGGTCCGTTTAACCGTGACCTCGGCTAAGGCGGCACCGCATTAGGCTCGTTCAAATTTTTTCTTCTTTGGAGGTTAGATTTTTTATCTCTGATTCATAGCGCCACAAGCTGAGAAGACGAAATTAAACATTTACAGCTTGCATATGGTCATAAACCAGCGTTTCACAAACATTTTCAGCCATTCACAGCCTAGGCCCGGTAATTTTCACACTGCCCTTTCACACTGATCCACTTAATACTTTGAAACCCAATCTGGTTCCATTACGTAAAATACACATTTATTAATGGTTAAAATGTTTTGTTAATACTACACATATTGGTATCACCTATTTAGTCACTAAATTTTAATGCGAAGTATTCATCTGCTTTCCCCCTATCTTGAAAACCTATACCAACACGTCTGACCAACGCGGTATAGTAGGTCAATTTCTCTCCCATTATGGAGGAGGTCTGAGCCTAACAGTGGGAAAAATATGGACTGAGATGATGATGATGATGAACCTGCTGCTTATTTTTTACCAAAGAATACAAGTTCAAGAAGGAAATATTGCGATCCGGTATTTTATTATAATGGCCCGGTACCGGGTCGCGACCCGGCTAATCGGCATCGCTGTGATAAACTAAAAACGTAGAGCTTCACCGTTCAATTATTTCTTAAAAATAAGGCAAAAGCAAATAAACGGTTGCACAGATGACGTAGTAGTTGTAATACCGACACCTATGTTACGAATAAGTGTCGTGGCTTTGATTTCCATACAAAACAATACTTTATATGATTTGATGTGAATCTCAGATGCGCTGCCTTCACGGGAGCTGTCTTCCGATAGATAGTTGTCTATAAAGCACTCGTGTGGTCCTTAGAGCGTGTGCTCAGCTGGCTACACGGGACTGGAGATGTGTCCCTTAATTATTAGTTTATAAAGTCCCTCGAAATACAAGGAATAATCTTTTACTGTATGGTGTTCTCTAAAAAAAAGACAAGGCATATCGCTTACGTCCTTTTCGATTTTTTTCCTTCTCGCATCAACTCTAGCCCTCGCCTTGTTCAACACTTCGATCAGCTTGTCATCCATCTTACTGCGAGCTGCATTCTCACTATTTCGAGCTTCAATCTCCTGCCTGGAGCGCTCCATGTCACGAAAGATACGTGCCTTCTCTTCAGAGCTCTGTTACAAAAGTCACAGCAGAGATTTATGTAGAATTTTGCTTCCAATAACATGATTCCATTTTTATACTGGCAATGAATATAACTGTGAGTCTCATTTTTATAACTAATAATGAGTATTTCGTGTGATCATGGAGTTAGAATAGAGTCCATGACACACTGTCGTGGCCGAGGGTGTCGTAAAAGTTAGAATAGAGTCCATGACACACTGTCGTGGCCGAGGTTGTCGTAAAAGACGACATGTACATATAACATCTGTGCAAGAGGAGGATAGCCCTAATTAAAACCCTATACCCACCTGACCAGCGTGGTATAGTAGGTTATTTTCACTCATATTGTGAATGAGACTCCAGCCCAGCAATGGAAAGAGGAAAATTAGAAGTTGAATTATTTTTAATTTTTTTAAGATTAAATTATAAATCCTTATTTCGCAGGCAACTTCAGAAACGTATACACGTGTGACATCGTTATAGTATGTTAAAAGCCACGATATAATACCTTTTTTTTTCCAATATATAGTACAAAAAAATAATGGCCGAACCAGATCCCACAAGCGGCACCCGACCATATTAACTACTAGAACAACCATCACAAGCTTAAGACAAACCGCCTGGCTCATATTATAATAGAGAAATTAATTTCCATTTCAGTGCTATGTTCAAAAGAGTGACAAAACCTGAGAAAAAGAAGCAGATGCTTATAAATACAAGATTACTTTCTGTGAGAAGTGAGAATATAGTTCATTACCCCCTTTTCTTACCCCTAAAATACTACTAAGTGATATAATATGTAAACAACAGCTAGCGAGAAAGGGAAAACTTGATGTAAAACTATAGGGTTTAGATTTTGTTTTGGTATAGACCTATAGAACAACACTTCCAATCAGGTTGGTATATATAAGTAAGTCAATTTCTTTCCTTTTGTGGAGGAGTTCAGCTGACACGATGATGATAATAAGATTACTTACGAATTTCCTTTCAAAAGTTTTTAAAGCGTTCATCTCCTCGTTAGCTTTAATATTATCGATCTTTTGCAGGCTCAGTTCCATTTCATATTCCTTACGATTACGCTCGGAGACCTCGTGCGCTCTGTATACCAAAAACATGGTGTGCTTTGGTAAATCTATGCTTATCTAAATCACGGCGAAGAAGGATATGGCTAACCAAGAAGATTTAGTAATGCCAGGGCCACACTGTTTTCTGTCTACAGCCGCGGGTCAATTCGTCCGAGTACTACACTCTCGCAGAACGTTGTGTTGACGTCTGAGCAGTGGCAACGTGCTGTTCACTGCACTCCCTTCGGTGACTGAGAGAGTATTGGCTGTGTTATGGTTGGTAGGCAGCGCTCCGTACCCTCAAGAATGTCAGGTTCTACACTGCTACTGAGAATTCTCTGGCAAAATAACCACAACTGAATAGAATTTAGGAATTTAAAACAGATTCTTTCAGCTGTATGTAGCGGTGATGCGAATGTTGAGATGGATGTGTGGTGTGACAGGGATGAATAGAGTAAGAAATGAATACATTAGACTCTTAGAGGAAGTTTTAAATTTGCGCTAGTGACGGAAGAGTTAAGGAGTGAACGGATGATATGGTATGGACATGTGATGAGGCGGGAGGAAAGTAATGTTGTAAGGAAAGTTTTAAGTATGAATGTTGAAGGCTTTAGGGGTAAAAGAAGACCGAAGAAAAGATGGATGGACTGCGTGAGGCATGACATGGGTAGTCTGGGAGGGGTAGTCTGGGCCTGATAGGATTATATAGAAGAAGGTGACATATTGAGTCGACCCCCAGACTTTAATTCCAATCACTTAGGATTGGGGGATGATTCTTTCAGCTGAAGCAATGTCGTAGAAACACTTACTGATCAATAATGTCTCGTTGATGCGCCTTATTAACCTCGAACCTTTTCATTTTTTTATCCTCCATAAGCTGATGCCATTCTTTGGCATTTCGTATGATTTCATCGTCATCCTTACGCTTGATCTCAGCAGCTTCCCGTCGACGCTCGTTTATAAACTTTACTTGTTCTTCACGTTCTTTCTGAACAGCTGTTGAGATTACTGCACTGAAAGAGGAACAGTTTCAGTTCAATTTATTTGCTAATATGGTTCTGATAGAATGAGCTCTCACGTGGTGACCAAGAATCGGACGACGCAGTGTAAGATGACCCCCACTTGGTGGGCAGACTACATCTTAAAAATGCAGGAAGCCGTTGGATACAAGTGGCACATGTCCGTTTTGAGTGGCATTCTGGTGGGGACGCCTATGTTCAACAACAGATGTTTACAAGCTGATGGTCAGTGCTACATAGGTAACTCATGCAAATTCATCAGTCCATCGTGACCTTGATGGTCAAAATTAGTCGCTGAAAGTTTTTGAGCAGAATGCTGATTATGCCATCATTCCATGGGTAGGTTCTAACAGGAGGCGGCATGCCTATTGGCCGGGATACCCCCGTGGGACCTAGAGGCGGAGATGCTCTCCGACCTCTACCGGCGGGTTACCTCAGTGCGCGATGAAGGTGGCTCCCCATCGTTGAGCGAGGTAGCCACCTGGCGCGAGGACGCCCGCCGAGACGTCATCGCCCGTTGGGTTACGCGGCTGGAGAGGCCAAGACACGGTGTCGTTACCGTCGAGGCCCTCCGGCCCGTACTGATGGAATGGATGGAGCGGCGGCACGGAGTCCTCTCCTTTCGGCTGGTGCAGGTATTATCGGGGCACGGATGTTTCGGTTTGTACCTGCACACGGTCGCGTATAGGGAGTGGACTCCGGCCTGCCACCATTGCAGCAGTGACGAGGACACGGCGCAACACACGCTGGAGGTGTGTCCGCGTTGGGACGGGCAGCGCCGTGACCTCGTCGCTGTTATCGGTGTCGACCTGACGCTGCCGGCTGTCGCGAGGGCGATGGTCGACAGCGTCAGGAATTGGGACGCGGTCGCCGCCTTCTGCGAGGCTGTCATCTCGCAGAAGGAGACGGCGGAACGAGTCCGGGAGGATTCCCGTGACCCGGGCCGCCGTCAGCGGCCGGGGCGGCGCAGGCGCGAATACCTGCGCCTGATGCCGCCCTAACCGAGGCTTCGGGTGATCGGACCGGGGAATTGTCCGGTCACCCGACGTGAGGCCACCGCGTGAGGACGACGCCTCGACGGCGAAAGCTGTCGGGGCATCGACAGGAGAGGAGCCCGAGAGGGCATACCGCCGAGCAGGCCACCGAAGACAAAAATCGGGTACCGGTGGCCCGCTCGCACGGCGAAGAAGAGGTGCTTGGAAGGTGGGTCAATGGGGTTGCGCGCCGCCTCTTCCGTCACCCCGGACCGACTTGGCGGTGTGCGACGTCCATGGCCCACCGCAAAAAAAAAAAAAAAAATGTGTAGGTTCTAACAGCGAAAGTCGATAGGCTGATAAATGAATAGACTTGCCAAAAGGGAAATATATTGAATAAGACCACTCTAAAATTTCTCTTACTCTAAATCTTAATCTTTCTGTATAGGTACATAACTACCTAAGCAATAGTTTAGGTGCATCTCTGCTTTTGAATACTATATCTCTTGCTGAATACATGAGCCGCTCCTGTTCCTCTTTCTTCCTTTTTAAGTATCGTTTATAGAACTTAGTGTTTGCTTGCTCAGCTACCTCTATGCGGGCGAGACGAAGTTCTTCATTGCGTTTATTCACGTTCTACAAGAAGATCAATATTGTGAGAAATTTAAATGTTTAAAATTAGGCTTTTAATAATGTCTTCCATATGATATAATGGTTTGGTTAGACAGATTGTATAATCTGCCATCATATTTTTTTTTCTCTAGAAAAGAGCAGGCAGTACACCTGATGGTAAGTGTTACTGCCACTCATAGACTATTCCAATACCAACAGTACAGCTAGGCTGTTACCTACCAACCCAAACCACCCAGAAAATGTGGCTTCCAGCTCTTACGCTCACCGAACGAAGTGCAACAATACATTGCCACTGCTCAGACGTCGATTTTCTGTGAGAGTTCTGTAAGAGTGTGCTACTGACTGACGTCTTTTAGACAGAAGTCTCTCAATAGGGGTCTCTTATAACACCAAACTATCATCGCGAGTTCGGCTTTGAAAGTTAAGGTGGCAATTATAGCATTATAATAAAATCACTCTTCCATATTGCCCCACTTTCCATATTTTCTAAATGCGCAACTTGCATCAATGATATTACTAAGTTATTTAAGTACAATTTGGTGATACTATGAATACGTTTGTTATGAATAAAGAAAAGCTGTCCCTATATCAAAACATTGTCAATCTGATAACATATTTTCAACTTCTTAATTTAAACATCAATTTCATCATCATTATCATCGTTCAGCCTTTGCAGTTCATTTTAGGAAGTAGGCCCCGTCAGAAGTGAGAAGATAGATCAATCGAAACGTTTGGTAGGCGATTGTAGTGAGGTAATACATTTCCTAGGTGAATGGTGCTTGCCACTCTAGTGGTGAGACCCTTAGGTCATTTTTACGACTATTATAGATAAGTAAGGAATAGCAACGATTGTATTCTTTTCCCGTAGCCAAATGATATATTTAATTTATCAATTATAATGTTGGCAGTTCATGAAGTTTTCAACTCTCTTATCAAGAAATCTTGAATCATCATTTCTCCCCATATGTCTTACTGCAGAGCATCTTCCAGAATGAACCTATTACCGCGCAGATTAGACGGGTTGGTATCAGGCTTTCATTTCAAGTTTTAATTCTCTTGCATAGATGTCATATGCATATTATATTTCGTAGTCATCTTTTATGATGTCCACGGGCAAGAAAGGTCATGAATTGTATTCTGACTCAGTGGCTACACAGGTCAGACTATGCTGTGTAGAACGATATTCCGTGAAGAGGATTGACGATATTAGACATCACAAGTAGCGTGTCAAAGTCACAAAGAGTCGCATGTAAAGTAGGCGTTGTCTTGAAAAGGACTATGTTCTAGAATGTTCAGCAAAGGGTTACGTAGGTACCTCTAAAGAATTAGGCCAAGATTTTGTCATTTCTCTGCTGGTCGCATTTAGATATTTGACATATTCTCTCCGTTTTAACATTGCTGGGTCTTCCTTGTTCAAGTTCGTCCAACCATTGATTCGTGCCCATTCTTCTTCGCTCAATAAAATCGGCATATTTGCAGACTAGTAATGATATTTTATTAAAATTGAGATATCATATTCACTCGTATTGTTAACTCAAGCATTGCTTAATAAGAATAAGATGCGTTAAGATTGCTTTCTATCTCACTGTGTCTTAAGAGAAGATATAAGACGTTGAAATTAATAATACCATTACGAGACTGAGAGAAGGAATACGCGAAAAGCGGTTTTTACCTGAGCTGAGAGATAATGAGAGCCATCCGCACCGTTTAGTTCTCAAGCAGGACAATTACCTACTATTTATACATACATACATACATATCATCACGCCATATCCCTTGCAGAGTAGGCAGAGAGAACAGAGTGCCAGAGAACTCTATCCTTGCATACTTCACTCGCTTCCTCAACATTCATAATTCTCTTCATACACGCTCGCCGGTTTCGGAGACTCTTGACTCCACCTTCCTTCAGTACATGACCGATCTGGTCTAGGAAGGTTAGTCTCGGTCTCACCCGGTACCTACATCCTTCCACTTTCGCATTGTATATCTTCTTAACCAGACGTTCGTTCTGCATTCTTTTCACATGTCCGAACCATCGGAGCATTCCCTTTCGCATCTTTACACCGATACTCTCTTTCATACCTATTCGCTCTCTTACGTCGTCATTACGAATGCGGTCGGTCAGCCTAACTCCACAGATTTTCCGTAGAGATCGCATTTCGACCGCATTAATTTTACTTTCATACTCTTTTCTGCACCAACCCAACTCTCGCTTCCATACAGTAATGTTCGGACAAGCACTGTGTTATGTATTGCTACACGTGCCTTCTGGCTGAGGTGGTGGCTACCGAGAAGTTGCCCCAACGCTCCATTCACTCTATTTGCCGCATTCACTCTTCGCGCTATATCAGTGGTGTACCTTCCATCTCGGCTAAATCCACATCCAAGATATACAAATTCATCCACTTGCTCCAGTAGGTAAATTATTACCTATTGTTACTCTTACATCTGTTCTGGCTTCATCTCTTTCAAAGACCATTATTTTGATTTTGCTCACATTCACATCTACTAAGTATTCGTTATGCAATAATTAAAGGTGGTTATATCCAGACTCGTTGTTATAACGCAATTCGTTCATCAGTTGTACTGTAAAATCTCTAGGTGCTTAGCGATATATATAAGGCTTTGTGTAGTAATGATGAATGGATGGGCGAATTACGGACACTTAAGCAAAATAACTTACAGAACCTGTACTGTCAGATATAATCAGTTGGACTTTAATAATTATTAATCTTTTGTTATTTATCTATAAAATTAACATCGCTTATAATACGAAATCAATTAACTACTACAATATTTTTACCAAAAACAATACCTTATTGTTAATGTATAATATATTTTACATTTACAAGGTAATCAACAGGAATAATCACGTAAATTACTGAAATTTAGCATTTAATATGCTTAATTATTTATAAAACCCGATTACGAAATGAAAAATGATGTCACAAGCGGGATTCGAACCCGCGCCTATTGGGATGCCGGCCCAATCGTGCTGCCACTACACTACCGTGACTAATTGTAGGACATGCAAATTTCGGTTCGTATCAGGTGACGGTATGCTATCTACCCGACAATTTTTCATTTCGTAATCGGGTTTTATAAATAATTAAGCATATTAAATGCTAAATTTCAGTAATTTAAATAACAAGGTTGTGTCATCGTTTAATACAATTCTAACTGTAAAGTTTTAAGTATTAAGCCTTTAACAATGTGTAAACATTGTCGGGTAGATAGCATACCGTCACCTTAAGACGTAAATATGATACGAAGTGAAATTTGTATGTCCTACAATTAGTCACGGTGGTGTAGTGGCAGCACGATTGGGCCGGAATCCCAATAGGCGCGGATTCGAATCCCGCTTGTGACATCATTTTTCATTTCGTAATCGGGTTTTATAAAAAAAAAAGGAATAATCACTTTTTATTATCACTTACTTTAAAGACGTAACAATTAAAAGTGTACACCCTAAAAATTAAATCAAGAGCCACAAAAATGATTCATTTTATTTGTCTCGAAAATCATGCACAGGTGTCCATCGATAGAATTTGCTCTGCACTCGAGGTGATGAAAAGTAACAGTTAATCTCAACGTGAAGGTGTGATGTTGAGGGATTGAGTAGATATCTGCTAGTCCGCATTTATCCCGCGTCCGGAATTCCCCCATCCTCCCCTAATCTTACGGCGAGAAGGGCTGGACAATATTAAATTATAATCTATTTAAATAATACGATTGAAAGTATCTAATTTTTAATCCTATTCATCATCATCATGATTCACGACCTCCTCGAATGCCTATGCCAAGTCTCCTTCATCATAATTTTGTTCTTGTAGCATATTGTGTGGGACATTGCATCTGCTAGCTTAGTAATCATCATCATCTCATCATCACAGCTCATGTATGTCCCACAGTAGAACTCGAGCCTCTTCCATAATGGGAGGGATATTGACCTACTATACCGCACTGGTTAGACGTGTTGGTATAGGGTTTTGTTTCGAATTTTCCTTTTCTTGCAAAGATGTTATTTGCATTACATATCCCTTAGCCGTCTCTTATGATCACCTACGAGTAAGATATGGGGTGGTGAATTGTATTTTTACTCCGTCACCACACGGAAAGGCTTAGTAAGGGAAAATCATAAATCACTAAATCATTTCTTTATTTAATTATGAATATAAAGTAGATATTAATATAGCGTTAGAAAATAATTATTTGTACCCACTAAGTGTAATAATAAATATCTTGGCAAATAAAAATATAATTACTTACCTAAAAAAATTAGTAGTTTTTTGAGTGAGAGATTTTGATTGTTACTTTTTTTAAGTGAATATTTCTGCGGCCAGTTACTTACTTTTATCATTTAACTTCATTATTGTACGTATGAAGTCATAATAAGTAGCTATCACAAAAGCAGATAAATATATAGGAATATAACTTTTCATACCGAAGGATTTCTAAAAAAAATTAAAATATACATTTAAAAATTATATTTTATTATGTTAAAATATATAAAAGTTTGGGTTTCTATAGAAACGAGTGCTTAGTTACATTGAAACACTTTACTTATGGAGGCCATACACGCTAGGTTATGCATGATGGTTTTAACTGTGCTTATGCATGCACAGTGAACAGAGAACTGTGTCAGGCAAGCTCGCCGGACCGCCACACACGCTCGGTTATGCTCGCGCGCAAACATAACCGAGCGGCAAAAATATCAATTTTGATATTTACTCGGTTGCATGTACATGCAAAGATAACTGTACAGTTTTGTCACACACACGCTAGGGCTTGCCTGTCGGTTATGCATGCACAGTTAAAACCATCATGGATAACCTAGCGTGTATGGCCTCCATTACACATATGCTAGGGCCGCCGTGTATCGTCACGAAGCTTCGTACAATAAGACGATACACGCAGATGTGACCGGTCATTATCGGCTATCGTCGCGAACATTCGGGCTTCGTGTGTGTTATCGCTTGGTTGGCGATAAGTCAAAGGGTTTTAGCACGCTAATATATCGCGCTCTGTGGTCACACTGTCACAGTAGCGTTTTTCATTTCGGCGGAAATTTTCGATGTGTTTAGACGCGTTCGAGGATCTCCAGTTAATCAAGAAATATGGAGTGGAGCGGTGAAATGGTGTTAAAATTTTTACACCATTATGAAGCTGTCCCATGAAGGAAGCCAAAAAAATCATTATGCAATTATTAGCATAATATAGCTATAAAAGTAAAATAATTCGTCATCCATAGTTAATTGCATGAAAATGATTTCAGCCATCTTTAATGGTAGGGCCGTACCTGCGTGTATCGTCCCAAAGTAATATGTGACGAAGCTCCGTACATTTTGTACACTAAAAAGTTATCGTGATAATACCTACTGTGGTCATATTAGTGACTTCGGTATTTTACACGAAGTATCGTGCAATAATTAAAGATGGCCGAAATAATTTTGATGCTTTTAACTATGGATGACGAGTTGCTTTACTTTTACAGCTATATTATGCTAATAATTACATAATGATTTTTTTGGATCCCTTCATGGGTTCAGCTTCATAATGGTGTAAAAATTCTAACATCTCCTCCCACACACCTCCATTCCATATTTATTGATTAACTGGAGATTGTCGAACGCGTCTAAACACATCGAAAATTTCCGCCGAAATGAAAAACGCTAGTCTGACCACAGAGCGCGATATATTGGCGCGCGATAACACATAAGAAGCCCGAATGTTCGCGACGATAGCCAATAATGATCGGTCACAAACATCTGCGTGTATCGTCTCATTGCACGAAGCTCCGTTACGATACACGCAGGTGTAGCCCTAGAATTATTATTGCACGATACTTCGTGTAAAGTACCGAAGTCGCTAATATGACCACAGTTTCATCGCGATAACATTCTAGTGTATAAAACGTACGAAGCTTCGCCACACATTACTTCGGGACGATACACGCAGGTGCGGCCCTAGCATTACACTTATATGATTTCATCGATGAGATACAGTCCTACTTAATATTTTAAAATAGTTGTATGCAATGCGAGTGAGTGCAGAGCACAAGTGGTAGTAATAACTAATTTCACACTTGTTTCTTTTTTTTTGGGACTAATCCCACCACACATTCCCACCATTGTAACTCCTGTAAGCCAGGATCCACAATGGTCACTATAAATGACACTGAGGTTTGACCCTCAGGCAGTCCCGGGAAATGATTTTAATTGTCTTGGAACCCGCAACAAATTTAATTAGAAAAGTTAAAGAGGAGGAGTTGGAAAAGAGTGATTCCACTTCCCTTCCAGGCAAAGCGGGAGACAGAAAGCAATATTGACTAGTCAGCCAATAAGTAAAGGGTTGTACAGCTACGATAAGCGCAGCAGTACGGCATCACGGATACGGGATAACTTAACGGGGCCTATATGTGAGCCTTAAGATTGGTTGCAGTAGTAGGTATGGCAGAAATGCCTAATCGCACGGAAATTTTCTCGAGTTGCTACAAGATCCGTATAGTATACTACTCCAGATGTTACTTGCAAACTGTCTAACATAAGGTCACGCTCGTTACGCCAGAGATCGCACTCCCAGAGAATGTGATGTGCTGATTGTTCATACTCTATTCTATTCTATTTTTTCCCGTAATGGCAAATGTTGCCGGTGTCGACAATTCTGCCAATGTCAGCTATGTGGAGAAAATTGTTCATACTCGCGGTTATGTGTAGAACATTGACATAGTGGTGAAGGTACGAGTTTAAAAGAAAATAATTTACTTTTAAAGTTGCCATGGCCAGTTAGAAATTGGGCTACAAAATGGTCGACCTCTAGCCACACTCTCTAGGCGCTCGCGGACGCACACTTGTTTGTATTTTTTTTTTTTTGGTAATGCAGTGGTTCAAGAATGCAATTTCCGCACTAACCCCCGTCTGTCGGAAAAACAGACGAGGAGTGTGGGACTCGCTAGCCCCGTGGCTAGAATACCCACTAAACTCTTTCCACTGCGATCGCTGTTAGCCGAGAGGGCTTTGACAGCTTAACCGGACTATGGGTGAGCGCTGAGGGCTCTCAACCCGGTATAAGTTTTAAGCGACTACGCCCTGGACGTCGCTGGTGGCAAAGTGGGTGTGCCCACGTTTGAATTAGTGATTATTTCGCGTCGCGTCTTCCTTCCCCGGCGGCGGAGGCGGAAGCGCGGATATTTGTGTGTTATGGCGTCGCGGGCCGTGTAGGCTCTTTCTTGAGCGATTGTAATAGCATCGTCAGCGTCGGTTAGTACTTGTTTGTAAAAACTGGAATACAATTTATGTAAATATTGTTTCAAGATACATTTAAATGTGACGTGTCTACTTACTAAGTTTTTGAACGAGCTGTCACTTGATCATATGTCAAATCCAGAATATTTATGTCAGCCACGTTGGAAGTGCCAAGTTGGTGTTTTTATGGTAAATATTGTATTTTTTAATAGAAACCTTAAGAATTTCCTCATATAAATAGTTTTCAGTGTACGTACGATCGCTTACAATTATATTAGTATTTTTTCTATTGGTGAATCGCCAATGGGAAGCTTCCAAAACGGTGACATAATTTGGTAAATAAAGTGGTATTTTAGTGTATTTATAGTGCTTTTCGTATTAATTATAGTGAAATAGAGCTGAAAAATGAAAGTGAAGGAGTTGAAGAGGACGGTGAACGTGTGCTGGTCGCCAGCGGAGTATTACCCGGTGACGATTGCTGCCGGCTCGGCAGCTCAGCAAGTCGATGCATCATTCAGCTCCAGTTCGCATTTGGAACTGTATACCTTGAACTTAGAGGACCCTGGACTAGATTTATCTCTTAAGTCAAGCTTACAGACGGAGCATAAGTGAGTAATATAATTCTATACCCAATATTTTGTCCATGTTAACCCCTTATTGCATGAATTATAAAGCAGATGATGAAAAATTTGTTTTTACTGAAAACTTCTTTTATAATTTATATACAACCAGTCTGAAAAGGAAAAAATATTTTTTTTGTGTTTATCTTAGAAATTACTATACAAAGCCATATATGGCATCGTATGCAATCTAGTGGAAATATACTAATCCATATATGGCTTCGTATGCATTAATTAAAAAATGAAATTAGGTTTTATGAAAATCTTAAAAACAATTTCTGTTGTAACACAAATAAATTTTACACTTCCCACATTTGGTAAATGAACGTAATTTCAAACAATTTTGACAAATTTGTCGATTTAATTTAGTCCACTCGGGAAAATGGTCCACGTTATCTGAACGTACAGAATCTAGTGGTAGGTCTTGATGCCTGGCTGGAGTTTTTCGGGTTTTTTTAATGGGTGCGGGCGAGTCCGGCAAGCTGGTTAGAGTGGCGCCTCAGGATTTTGGGATATCGACACCGCTTTTTTTTCAACGAGCATGGAGTGAGTATAGGTCATAGCCAGGATCAGAGTCAGAAGCCAGATCATGGTCACTCAAGAAACCATCACCCGGAATAAGATTTACATGCTTGGGAGTACCATAAAAGCGCGAAGGGTTCATTGCTGCAAAGAAAAGAAAAAGTGTCTGAATGCATGCGAAGCCACATTTTCCCCATAATATTCTTGACAATAATGCATACGAAGCCAAATATGGCAATATCAAAAGAAAGCTCAAAAACAAACAAAAACACAGTAAAAATGCCGAAATGATAACTATTTCTTATAAAGGTATATGTAAACATTGTATTTTGAAATTATAAGAATTTTTACTTACCGTTTTATTATTATTTTCGCATTTATAAAATTAGCACTAATTAATTGCTCTCCAACGGTTCGACACGTTGTACATAACCACCAATATTTTGACCGATTGCACTTATCATAGACAACAAAAAATACGGTCCATTAAACGAAGAAATTATGTATACGGATTCAACGTTGGTTGCGAAAAAACAATATTATAATAAATTGAAAAAATAATAATTAACTTTTAAAGACATATATGGCGTTGTATGCGGTAAGGGGTTAAGTTCATTATTTTTATTTTTTACCTTTAAAGCTGTTGACAGTATTGTTATCCATACATTTCACAAACTGCATCATTATAGAACAATTTCAATGTTTTTACACCATAATTAATATTACTTTGTTTTATTTTACTATAAAATTGAATAAGTGTTTTCAATGTCTTTCCCACACAATGTTTTCTTATTTCTCATATAACTAAGTGACATGGAAATTGCCTACTAACATATGTGGTATTTTAATTACCTTATTTACACATAATATATAATCATATTTTTTATGTCAGATTCATTATCTCATTCATTTTCAATTAAATGTGTGTACAGTTGATTTAGCAGTTTTAAGCTTCTACTGCTAATTTTAAATTACTATGATTATTATTATGCATCTGTATTATATTTTTTATACAATTCTAAATGTTTGATAATTCCAATGTATAATTGCATAAAATATTTCTCTTTAGAGTACTGTATATAACCAAAAGTCTTTATATTTTGGATTGAAGTAATAATGTTATAGAATGCTATATGAAATAACACATATTAATGTCTCATAAATAAGTTACTCCATTCCATAAATGTATAATCAAACCTGAACCTACGACTTGCAACTGTTGGGTAAATTGAGCACTCAAATTTAGAAATATTTTAATCAAAAACTCTGTGCATTATAACTGACGCAACGGAATATAATGAATTATAAGTAGAACATTTGATGGTAAGGGGTAGCTGCTGCTCTTGGCCTGTGCATAATCAGGGACATAGTAATTTTACTGCATATAGTAAAGCTTAAGGCTTTTGGTACTGAAACAATATAATTCTCAATATGAGAATAATACAATTCTCAAATATAGTGTAATTACTTTATGGTTGGCACAAATCCCAAAAGCAGCATGTGATCAGAAGTTAATTACTAGAGAAGCCATACTAATTATATACTAAAGCCAAATGACCTCTAATGTTAATATATATATTACCTACAAGTATACTACTATATAGTATTTTATAGTTATTAATTTTGTAATAATTGAGAATATGGGATTTATCTGCATTAATATATTGAATTAGCATTCATCATCATCACAGCCCATTAATATCCCACTGTTGGGCTCGGGCCTCCTCCGTAATGGGAGGGAAATTAACCTACTATACCGCGCTGGTTGGACGTGTTGGTATAGGGTTTTTTTTCGAGTTTTCCTTCTCTCGCATAGATATTATATGCGCTTTATATCACTTAGTCGTCTCGTACGATTACCCACAGATATGGGGTGGTGAATAGTATTCTTACTCCGTCACCATACGGAAAGAATTAGCATTGGACAAACTTAAAATGCCAATTGGGATTCACAACCTGCCTATTGACGTTGGTGACTATGGCAGTGTGTATTTGTTTTTTGATTAATGAATTAATGTATTAGGGTCTCACTTGGTGAACTTTTAAATTACTCTAAAAAAAGTAGGAAGTTCTCAATTTATCCCAATTTTTTTTTATTTTGTGTTCTAGGAGAATTGATTTTATAGATTCTTTTTTATTTGAGAGCTGGTACTGGCCCGTAGTTTTTAAGATATCTTCGTTAATGCATTTTTGCTGGACTGTTTCTGAAGTTGTTTCTTTCTTTTTAACATTTTGTATTATACCATAAAAAATAAGTGTATTTGCTAACATGATATTCACCAAAATGATACATTTAGGGGGAAAATTAAAAAGTGAAGTTTTATATATATTTTTTTCTTTTTGGCTTTCTAAGTAATAGTGCCTAGAAGAAGCATTCACAGTTTTCTATAGCTTTCCTTAGCAAATGAAATCCTATAAATCTGGTTAAGTGAAGTTCTTATTAAGTGAAGCTCATATAAAGTTATGTTATTTAGATTTCAGAAACTGGCATGGTCAGCAGCAGGAGTGATAGTTGGTGGCTGTGATGGAGGATTGTTAGAGTTCTATAGTGCTGAGAAACTGTTAAATAATTCTTCAGATGCACTTCTCGGTGCCAGCACAAAACATAACGGTAAGTCAAAAAAAAATAATGAGGTTGTAGGGAAAGCAAATTCTGGTGTTGGAAATATGAAGCAGACTACCGAAACAACCCTAGTGCTCCTGAAGCATTTGTGTGGAGAACATTTTAAGCAAATATGATTGTACTGGCTTTTGAGGCATTTGGGTACATTGTGTCCTAGCCCGTCACCAGAAAAAGTATGTTATCTATTATCTTGGGACTTAATATTTGCCAAGATACCATAAAATTCCTAGGAAAAATAATATACTAATTAAAAAAGCATACTAACTGCCTCATTCTTCCAGACTTTTCTCTGATATTCATAGCACTCAAAGCTCGAAGTATGTAATTGTTCCTAGTTAAAAGCATCAGTTACTTATTCTTGGAATTAAAAATTGTCATAAGACTAAAAAAGAAATATATTATTTTTAAATAACTTTTAAATGAATTTTACATATATTTGCTACTTTCCTCCACATCTGCCAAATCTTAATGCAACACTAGAGTTTAACTTGAGATTTTCTCGTAACAGTCTTGTGACCTTTCTATCAAATAAATTTAGTGGTTATCACTTAATTTATGCTGCTTTGAATATTAATCATGAAACATTAAAATTTTTCTTTTGGTAGAGCCACGGCCTGCGGGCACTTAAATGATTTGGCTTGTCTGAGGCAGTAATATGCTTTTGCCAAAAATGATTTCTGGTTGGTAGTAAGTAGCAACCTGCGCTTGAGAGAAGGCCGTAGTTTAGCTGTGCTCTTGGTAGTGCGTGATTAATTATCTGTTATTATCCGGTGAGCTGTTTGTCATCAAAGGCAATAAAAAAGAGTAATCTGAGTATAGTGGCCTTTACTTCCATACATTGTTATCATAATTGCCCACTAGCATTCATTTCGAACAATAAAACGGTGGTAACTGATAACGCACTAATTATCTATTTCTACAACAGCGACGAGTAATTCAGATGTGAATGATGTTAATAAATATCTTTCCAATTTTATTTATCTTTAATATATGGTAGGAGTTGCAAATACTATCAAACCTTACATTGCTTGTGGGTGTCATAAAAGACAGCTCTACACCGACCTGGGCTAAATCTATCTGATGCTGTTTGATGAATAAATACATATCCATGGTGGTTTTAGTGGGCAAGAAAAAGTGTCATATATATATTTTTTATTTTATTGTTTATGGTGGCAAACGAGCTGACAGCACACCTGATGGTAAGTGTTACTGCTGTCCATGGACTTTTGCAAGGGTATATAGCTAGGCCGCTGCCTGCCAATACAAACCCCAAACCCACCCAGTTGGGCTTCCGTCTCTCTCGCTCACCGAACGAAGCGCAATAGCACATTGTCATTACTCAGACGCCGATCTTCTGCGAGAGTGTGGTACTACCCCGGATGAACCGGCCCGCGGCTGTAGACAGAGAACTGTCCATAGCGTGGTCCTACCACTATTGGTGCTCTTGTATTTATTATATGCAATATTTTATTGTTTCAAAGTGTTATATTAAGTAATTTTGATGGCATTTTATGTAATGTGATATGCAGGAAGTACTGGGATGTAGTAAATGTGATATAACCGTGTCCTACATACGTTTTCGTTTTCTACTAAAATTCCCAAAAACTACCTTTAACAGTGTGACCATGGCACTTTTGAAGGCGACGATTTGACTTATTGACGGACTAAGATTTTAAATGAACTTAATTTATCAATAAAGTTTTGGCTTAAAGGTCTTAGTAACCAAGCCGTAAACTCCATGAAAAATAAATTACATACCCAAGTAGAGTTTACATTTTTGTTAATTTATAGTTTAGGCGAATTTAGAAATGTTATGTCACGCTCTTGTATTATATTAATTTTTAATTTTTTTTGTAGTAACAAAACACTAAAGAAATGAAGAAATTATTCAATATAGCACTTTATATTGAATAATTTTGCTGGTATTTTATAGAATATGATACAGTTAAAGTGCTGAAGTGTAGTGAATATGGTATAACAGTGGTTTACGTGTATTTTCATATTTTGCCAAAATTCCTAAAATAAAACATTGATCTGGTTATCCGCGCCCGAATTTTGGTAACAACTTGACTTACTGACGGACAAATGACTATTAAAACTACATAATATGAAGAAGTATTAAGTAATATATGAAAAAAAAGAAATAAGATTTGGCTGTATGGGCTTTGATCCCTTTGCCTGTCCGAAGGGACGAACAAAACAAAAAAAAGTTTATGGTTTAATAGGGTTAGTATAAATATATTATGGTGGTATATTTGTTATGTAGGTAATGTGGCATCGTTGGACATCAATCCATATCAGAAAAACTTGCTTGCGTCAGGCGCTTCAGACAGTGAGATCTTTATTTGGGACCTGAATAATACCAGTCAACCGATGGCGCCGGGCAACAGGAGTCAGCCACATGAAAGTGTTCAAGGTCTCGCTTGGAACCAACAGGTATGTGAATCACCACTATTTTAATAGACTTATCTTTTTTTTCTGGCGACAGGCTATGGAGTAGTTACACTCCGCTAAATCCGTCCGAGGCTACAGAAGAAGCGGCGCGAGGCCCCATAGACTCGCCCTACATGTACCTCTCTTTGCCGAGCGAGTGGGCAACCGGAACTCGGTCTTTGTCATTAACAGGCTTATATTAACTTGGTTTCACCTAAAGGTCTTCTAAATTTGGATCTTTGCATATTTATTAAATATCGATGATTTTTTTTTTTTGTGTGGTGGGCTACGGTCGTCGCGCTCCTCGCACCACTCTGCCCAGGGCGACAGTGGGGTGTAAGCACGCACACCCATAACCCACCCGTGAACCTCGACTTCGTAGTTGGACCGGCCACCGAAATATCGATGATAATGCAATAATTTCCTTACTTCCGTGGCTGAGATTTTCGTGTGACTCGATAGATGTCGCTATCCCTTTTTTCTGCAGCGCACTTTTTGGTTCGGTTATCTACAAAACAGTGTTTTTTGGCTTGTACAGCTTTCATGTGGAATTGTGGACAATTCTAACTTGTATTATTAATATAATTCTAACTTGTATTATTAATAATAAGCTTCATAGTACAAAATTTAAATTGATTCACAAGGATAAAAATAACCATTATGAGTTTTCCTTATTTTTACAATGACAAGATTTCTTTTACGCAATAAATAATTGTAGTTGACTAAATACTTCTATAATTTTTCTTTCAGGTACAACATATTCTCGGATCAACGTTTGCGTCAAAATGTGTTGTATGGGACTTGAGGAAGAACGAACCAATCATGAAGTTGAGGTAATTCATTTTATCATAACTTCTTTTTTAACCGACTTCGAAATAAGAGGTTCTCAATTCGACTGTATCTTTTTTGTGTGTTTCCGCAGAACTTTTTCTAGGTTAAGATTTTGCAGATTTTTTTAATTGAAAGTTGGCTTGAAAAATTTAAATGGGACCGCATGTGCTCCTCTCTTAAATTTGATCCAGATTTGACCACCCGTTTTTGAGGTTTCCTCATCAAGGGGTTTTTGGTTGACTACATACTTTTGAAGTCAGTTTTTTAAATAAACATTTGTATTACTGTGCAATCATCATCATAATTGTAATTTAAATTCGTTATAATTTTAACAGTGATGCTCAGTCTCGAACCCGTTGGCGCTCGGTGGCGTGGCATCCGGCAGTTGCTACACAGCTCTGTATTGCTTCCGAAGACGACCAAGTTCCCGTGGTGCAGTTGTGGGATCTGAGGTGAGTGAAAAGTAACCAAAAAGAAATAACTAAATACTTGTCCGACTACGAAACTGAGTAAGAATATAATTCACCACTTGATGTCTGCTCTAGTAGTTAACTCGTGATCGGGTGCCGCTTGTGGGATATGGTCCAACCATAATCTTTTATATTGTATTGGAATTTTGTGTTATATCGTGGTCCGAAGGGCGTTACACTGGAGCTAATTCTTACTAAATATATTGTAATATTATTATATTTTCCATGTGGGGACGGAGAAAGAATACTATTCACCACCTCATATCTTACCCGTGGGTGATCGTACGAGACGACTAAGGGATATAAAACGCATATAACATCTATGCAAGAGAAAGAAAGCTAGAAACAAATCCCTATACCAACACGTCTGACCAACGTTGTATAGTAGGTCAATTTCCCTCTCATTACGGAGGAGGCCCGAGCCCAACAGTGGGACATATATGAGCTGAGATAAAATCTAATGGTTATCCATATGAATAGCGTACTATATATCGTAGTTCAATTTGATAGTCTCCCTACCTCTAACATTAAGATTTATATTGACTGCGATAAAGAGGAAGTTCTAATGGGTGACATATCCCTTATCCGTAGAATAAAGTTACATCTGAATAATCATTACTTTAGACGAGAGCTATTTGAAATTTGTCAAACACAATCATCATTCATCATTCCCCTACTCTTATCCCAATTACTTGGGGTCGATACAATATGTACTTTTCTTTTATAGTACATATTGTTAAAGTTATTGGCAACAGTTTTATGAGCGGCCGCCTGCCAGACGTAATCGCATCAGATAAAGTTGGTCCAGGTCGTTATAAGGCTCTTAGTCGTCTTTTACGACATCTACGAGCAAAGTAAGGGCTGGTAATATTCGTAGCTGCTACCACACAAAATCAGCAATATCATTTTTATTAATTGTTTTGTATAGGATTGATTCATTTCCTAATATTAATTCCTCTTACATATACAGGGTGTAAGGGGACCCCTCCCGAAAACAAAGACAGGTGACCCTACTAGTCCTACTTGTAATGATAGGCTAGAAAAAAAATCGATTCGGATAAAAAATTTTTTTTTACATCGAATTTTAAGTTTTTTTCACATTCCATCGTATTAGGACAGTGCCATGTAACGATAATTCCATAAAAAATACGTAACTTTTCTCAGATGAGAGAAGACGCAATCTATTCAAAACTCACGATCATATATATGTTCAAGAGTTCAACGACCTCGCGTGGTGAAAAATAAATTGTTTTTCATCCGAATCGATTTTTTCGTCCACTTCCACCCTGTATATCAGTTTAGCTTTACTAACTACAATAAAAACTATCTGGTATCATAATCAGATGTAACTTTGTTCTTCGTATAGATTTTTATATCGACTTCTGTTCACAATGTATATATACGTGGTATTGATTGATAATTGACTGGTTTCCTGTTTTGAATTGTGGGTAGTACAAGAATTTTCTTTTATAAGAGACAGTTTTTATAAGACACAGATTTTTATAAGAGACAGAGTTTTATAAGACACAGATTTTTAAAAGAGACAGATTTTTATAAGACACAGATTTTTAAGAGACATATTTTTATAAGACAGATATTTAAAAGAGACAGATTTTTATAAGACACAGATTTTTAAGAGACAGATTTTTATAAGACAGATATTTAAAAGAGACAGATTTTTATAAGAGACAGAATTTTATAAGACATTATTTTATAAGAGACAGATTTTATACGAGACAGATTTTTATAAGAGACAGAATTTTAGAAGAGACAGATTTTTATATGAGACGGATTTCAGTAACACGTAGTTTGATGCTGTACCTCGTAATTGACGTTGTTCTTTTATAATTTTCCCCATAAGAGTACTCCATTATTCTACCACTCAGTCAGTTTTTACAACACCCACGGATGTATGAGCTGTGAAATTAATATTCAATAAAAATTTCTATATGTATGTATATTTATTATTTGTAGATTGGCATCGGCCCCTCTAGTCACATTGGAGGGTCATCAAAAAGGCGTCATGTCCTTATCCTGGTGTAAACAGGATCCTGACTTGCTACTATCCGCTGGCAAAGACGGCAGAGTGCTTTGCTGGAATCCCAATAACACAAAACCTGTGAGTATATTCTTCTTCTTTCTATATATGTATAACCCAATATTGGGCAATCGTCCCCACTTTGAGGGAAAGGTGCTTAAAATACCGTGAGGTATGGAATAGTTTTTTTTTAGTTTAACTTGAAACTATTCTTCGTTTACAGGGCGGTGAGTTGTTGACTGAGATCAGTCATCAACAGCAGTGGGTGTTCGACGTGTCATGGTGCGGCCGTGACCCTGGACTCTTCGTTACGGCGGCCTTCGACCAGCAGGTCGCTGTACATTCGCTACTAGCACCAGAACATACAGTCACAGTGAGTATATATTATTTTATTATATTGTTATTTCTTTCACGTGGTGAAGTGGTGAGAATATAATATATCACCTTCTAACTTGCATAGCATATAAGGTCTCTGCAAGAGAAGGATTAGGGATATTCGATATACATCGATGCATCGAAAACATCGATGTTTACAATGCGATACATCGAATCGATCCGATGTTTTGAAAAGCTATCGAAATATTCGATGTATCGATGTTTTTTCATAAAACATCGAATCGATAATAACCAGTTAATGTCACAAAAACTCAAGTTTATGTAATAAATTACAGTTTTATAAGGGATTGAAATAGGTATAAATGCCACAAAAGAGACCTTATTTTTTTTTTAGAAGTCAGTTTTATAAGGGATTGGAATAGGTATAAATGCCACAAAAAAAGACCTTTTTTTTAGAAGTCAGTTTTATAAGGGATTGGAATAGGTATAAATGCCACAAAAAAGACCTTTTTTTTTTAGAAATATCACTTTTGATATGACTTTAGCTTTGGAATATATTTTAGAAAAAGTACTCGGATGTGTACAAAACATCGATGTTTTCATTCGATACATCGAAATGCATCGATGTACAGTTTCGATTTATCGAATCGATAAAAACATCGATGTTTTTTCAAAGTGGACACCCCTAAGAAGGATAACTCGATATAAAACCCTATACCATATACTGATGAGACATAGCATGATGTAGGTCAATTTCCCTCCTACTGTAAAGGAAACTCAAGGAGTTTTTGGCGGGAATCTAAAACGTCATGTGGTGCTCTTGTATTATATTCGATATCTTAGTGTTTTAACGTGTTATATTAGATAATTTTAATGGCATTTTATGTAATGTGATGTGACGGAACTGCTGAGATGTAGTGAATATCATATAAAAGTGCTTTACAACATTTACGTTTTTCAAAATTCTCACAAGATACCATTAACAGTGTGGCCATAGCACTGTTGATGGCGACAATTTGACTTACTGACGGACATGACTAATCTGAAGACACTAAAAACTTGAAGATAATTATAACTCGACACTGGCAACAATGGCTCATTTAAGTAGCTGATTGCCAATACATAAAAATAAGAAGAAGAAAGGAAACTCAAGCCAAGTAAGGTACGTTAAGAGATGAGATGATGATACACTCATTTCATCATCATGTCAGCTTATATACATCCCACTTCTTGGCTCGAGCTACCTTCGAAATGAAAGTGAAATAAATTATTATGTACTTTATCATGTTGGTGAGATAAGTTGGTATTGCATTGATATTTTTGCTTACATCCATTATGAACGTCTTCATAAACGACTCGAAGTGTTAGGTAACACCTAATATAATTTCACTTATCGAAAACATTTGTACAGTACTGTTATATTCTATTCACTACGAATAGCACTTCCTCCGCATCACACTATATAAAATGCTATAAAAATATTTAATATTAAAATAAAATACTAAGGTTAAGATTGAAATTATTAAATATTAAGTTATAGGATATAATATAATACCATCATATAGCCCTTTAAGGTTCCCACCAAAAATGCACTTTTGCTCAAATATAATTTTTAAGTATTTTTTGTTTGTTTTCAGAATGCCCATAACCAGAGTAATATAATGGACTCGTTCGGTGGGCTTGATTCATTTAGCGCGTTGCCGGCGGTCACTCACGCACCACCCGCTCCAGTTGCACAAACACATCAGCTCCCACGGCCACCCAGCTGGCTGAAGAGACCAGTCGCAGCCAAATTTTCGGTATGTTTTACTTTATTTTCTTATACTTAGAATAAAGAGAAGATGCATTTTATAGTAAAAAATAGAAGAAAATACTTTTAAAATGATGAAAAGAATGAAAATCCGTTCTCCTTTTTTTAACCGCTTGTATTTTTATAAATTTTGTTGATAACACAAATTATGTGAGAATATTATTTAAGACCAGGAATTATTTGCTTAGTATAGGAATAAGCAAATAATTCTTGTATTGCGGGAGACTTAACAAACATACTATTACCAGACACAGATTACACCCAAATTCAGAACAACAATTTGTGAATTGCTCAAATAATTGTTCTTCATGGGAAGGTGCGATTTTTTTTATATCCGTGGCTGAAATTATGGCGTCACTCGATAGATGGCGCTATCCGTATTTTCTGCATCGCACTTTTTTAGGTCGGCCTTCTACATTAGCGTGTTTATTTTTTTTTTAAATGTCTATTCTACTCGGGGTTGAGAGCCCTCGTTCATAGCCTGGGTTAAGCTGTGAAAGCCACCTGCGGCTAGCAGCTCAAAGGCCTCAAACACATGACAAAAAACCTATGTTTAAACATATTTTAAAATATTAAACTAAACTATTATTTGTTTACAATAAAATGTAGGTATTTCTTTATTAATCGATATATTTTTAATTTAAATTTATTAAAAACTATTTTCTAGTTTTTAGTTTGGTTATCTACAAAATCGTGATTTTAGTTTTTTAATTATATTTGTTTTCAGTTCGGTGGCAAGTTGGTGATGTTCGAAAAATGTCCACAAGAAGTCGGTCCACAAAAACTCGTCTACATAAGTCAGGTAAATTATATGTTATCTACATCTTATTCAGCTGATATATGTAAAATTGTTAAGTACAAGTCCCAAGTACAAGTCCCTTGACTCTTGTCTTAGGATCAGGCAGGTTGGCAAGAACTTTTATTTCGAGTTCTTTTCCCATCCTATGTAGTGTTTGAAATATATATGCTATATCTATAAGGTAAATACAATTATAGTATCCGGCGATAAATATTGCACACGAAGTTTAGAAAGAGACAATCGACTAAGGCTTCGTAGAGCGTTGTCCCTGTCGCACACTAACTCTGTGATGGTTGTTACACGTACAAGTGCGAAATAGTGGAGTTGTGTACAGTTTAAAAATATATATATCCTTTCGGATTATATACCTACGGTCCCACTGCTGGGCGCGAGCCTACCTCACAATGAAAGGGTCATTATTTTTTGCAGTTCCTAATAGATACCAGACTATTAGTACTTTGTACGTCGACGCTGAAGTTTAAAATTATGGTTTTTAAATATATTTTTTTTATAGGTTATTAGTGAACCAGAGATAGTAGAGAGATCGACGGAGTTGGACATGGTGTTGGGATCAAGTCTCAGTCAGGAGCCTGACGCCACGGACAGATTAGCTGAGTAAGTCTTTTTCATTGTTTTTGGTATTAGCATGCAGCCTACTTGATGATAAGTGGTTGTTACCTCTTAGGGGCGAAGCTAAGGCACTGCCTGCCCTATTACTATTTACACAGCCCAAAAATAAGTGGGTCAGGCGGCATGAGTATCTGCGATTGATGCCGCCCTAACCAAGGCCGTGGGTGATTGGGCTGGCTACACGTAGAGAGACTGATTGAACGAGGTCCACGATCTAGTATTTGATAATGTTGCTGGAACGGGTATGCATTGGTTCTCAAAATATGTATTTTTTTTTTTTTTTTTTTTTTTTACACACACCACCCTGCACTAAGGAAATAAACCTTGTATTGCGGGGGACTTTACAAACATGCAATTAACGCAGAAAAATTACACCCAGACTCAGAACAACACTTTGTGAATCACGCAAAGTAATGTCCTCCGTGGGAATCGAACCCACGGCACTGGCACGGAAGGTCGGTATCTTAACCACTACGCCATCTGTGCAGTCAAAATGGTAACCCGTCGGGAGTGCCACCCAAGATTAGGATTCGATATCGGTGGTTCACCCAAATGTTGGTAAGGTGGTTTAAGGGGTCACATGCCGTCTACTCTATCGTGCGATTTAGCTGGACTATAGCTTACTTATAGCTTATAGCAGATTATAAAAATAAAATCTCAAATAAAAGGATCAAAGTTCACTTTTGTCACCTTTTTTGGGCCAGCCAGTCGACTGCCATAATTCGCTATTTTCCTCTCCGTCTATTGATCGTCCAGGCCTGCATAGTGCTATTCAGGGAACAACACGATGTGAGGACCCCCCTGGAAAAGACTAGTATTCTAAATTTGTTATCATAAGTAATTTCGTTCTTTATTTCAAATGAAATACGTCGCACTGTTGGGCAATTACCTCTTCCATACATAAATCCCTTTCCGCGTGGTGACGGAATAAGAATACAATTCACCACCCGCTATCGTACCTGTAGGTGATCGTACGAGACGACTAAGGGATATAAAACGCATATAACATCTATGCGAGAGAAGGTAAACTCGAAACTAAACCCTATACTAATACGCCTGACCAGCGTGGTATATTAAGTCAATTGCCCTCCTATTACGGAGCAGGCTCGAGCCCAACAGTGGGACATATATGAGCTAAGATGATCATACGGTATATAAATACTATATTGACCGAACTGTTTGGCACAGAATTTTATTTGAAGTTATCCTTTAAAACATCAGCAATCTTCTGATATATAAATATTTGTATTCGCAGGTATTGTCGTCAAAAAGGCGATTCATCATCCGATCAAAACACACGTTACACCTGGTTTTTCTTGCGAGCTAACTTCTTACCAAACTTCCGCAGCGAAGTTCTCAATCTATTAGGTAAGTTGTCTATGACCCTCGTATCTATAATCAGCACAGCATATATATTTTTTTGGCTACAAATCGATGATACATGTAGAACTGTTTTTTTAAAAAACCACACCCTTTGCTTAGGAAATATTCCTTGTATTTGGAGAGATTATACAAACATGTTACTAAGAAACATAAATCACATTTAGATTCAGAAAAACAATTTTGTGGATTGCATATTATCATGCGTGGGAATCAAACTCACGACGTATGGCAGTAATAGATAGGTTTATTTTAACCACTACGCCATCTGTGCAGTATCTTAACTGTAATAGCGATTACCTTAAAACAATCAAACAACTGTGTGGAGTAATGACGATTGAGCAATCTTCGTAAGTATAGAAAGAAGAATAATGATGATATGAATATTTCATCATTATCTCAGCTGTCATGCTTACCACTTGTGGGGCTAGAGCCTCATTAAGGATGTGATCTAGTCCGAAGGGTAGACATAGGGTTAGATTTCAAATTTCCTTCTCTTGTATAGATGTTATCTGGGGTGGTGAATTGTATTCTTACATCGTCACCACACATAAGACATAAATATTAAGATTTTTTAAACATTATTTATTTTTCCAGGTTTCAAACAAGATGAAATCCCTTCAAAGTTTAAAAGTAACAATATATTAATTGGCGAGGGTCCACAGACGGATATAAACGCTTTGAGTCGTGTGAGTATTCAAACATATTCAATCAATCCGTTAGTATATCACTGAGGGAATAATCTCAGTATGAAAAAAAGAAAAACTAGATTCACATAGACCGGTCAGTTTCCATAGATTTTCTACATTCTGTTGTTCCTTCATCGCTTAAAGCAAACAATGATTTTATAATTAAAAATACATATGGCTTGATATGGCTTGAAAAATCGCTTGCTTGTGTTGTATTTTGAGACATCACAATATAGAAATTGAATTCTAAGCCTTTGTGTTCTCAGTCCTGGGTAAATATTACTAGTAGATATTGACAATATTAGTAATAGATTAACAGAATTAGTAATATGCATGATATTTGATCTTTTAATTAACTAATGAGTGCTTTGTAATCTAACTGATGTCTTTTCTTGTCCTAATCGATAGCTAATTTTAAAGAATAAATCCTATATTAGTTCATAAGTCCCTGTTTTAAGTGGGACTTGACATACACAGAATTAATTTACACAAATTACACACAGACTCAGAACAATTATTTGTGGATAGCACAAATATTTGTACTGTGTGGGAATCGAATCAACTACCCTCGGCACGGGATGTCGCTACTTAGACGGCTACGCCATCTGTGCAGTCAGACCAGCCCTATTGGGCAATGGGTGCAATTTTTCGAAGAGGTAAATTATAATAAAAATTGCGAATCCCCCAATATCAACCTGGTTGTTTCACCTTCAAAACCTTAAGTCCCTACTATCTCTGGGTTAGCTATAGGCCTACAGATAACTTACACTTTCTAAAGCACATTTCCTGCTTCAAAGTGTTGGGCAAAACTATTCTTATCACAAACTAATTGTAACTATAATATATTCATTTTTCTACCATCATCCACAAAAAAAATGTCTGAAAATTAATTGTTCCAATGAAATTATTATAATAGAATTTCAATGAAAATAAACAGTCGGTTTTAAAGTTCTTCCCTAATATTCACACAAATTAAACTTCAGATACATATAGGATCTAAGAAATTGTATAAAGAGTCTTTTCAATCAATATTTTTTTTTATTGCTTATGGTGGCAAACAAGCAAGCAGCACACCTGATGGTAAGTGTCACTGCCGCCCATGGACCTTTGCAATACCAAGGGTACCTATAGTTAAGGCCGCTGCCTACCAATTAAATCCCCAAAGCCACCCACCCAGTTGGGCTTCCGGCTCTCTCTTTCACCGAACGAAGCGCAATAGCACATTGCCATTGCTCAGACGTCGATCTTCTGCGTGAGTGTGGTACTACCCCGGAATGACCGGCCCGCGGCTGTAGACAGAAAACTGTCAACAGCGTGGTCCTTATTTTTTTTTTTTGCGGTAAGCTATGAATGCGTCTCGTCCCGCCAAATCGGTCCGGAGTGACGAAGTAGGCGGACCCACCATGCAAAATCCTCTCTTCACTGTGCGAGCGGGTCACTGGTACCCGATCTTTGTCTTTGGTGGCCCGCCCGGCGGTTTACCCTCGCGGGTACCTTTCCCCACGCAGTGGCCTCACGTCGGGTGACCGGACTATTCCCCGGTCCGATCACCCGAGGCCTCGGCTAGGGCGACATTAGGCGCAGGTATTCGCGCCTGCGCCGCCCGCTCAACAGCGTGGTCCTACCACTATTGAAAATAATTTTATGTCGTAATGTGAATACAATGCTATACTTCTTCAAGGGCATCGTAAACGATAAAAGGAAAGTTAATTTCGTACGCCCTCTACATAATGCCTGGTAAGATGCTGCATCGTTGCTTATCGTGAAATAAAATATTGCCATTAGCTTTTTGTATAAAATTGTTTTGCATATTTATCGCGTTTGTCTTTATAAATACCCGAATACGAAACGAAAAATTATGTCACAAGCGGGGTTCGAACCCGCACCTATTGGGAATCCGGCCCAACCGTGCTGCCACTTACACCATAGTGAACTATTTTAGGACATGCAGATTTCGCTTCATATTATATCTTACGTCTTCAAGGTGACGTATGCCATCTATCGGACAATGTTTACACATTGTATAGACTTAATACTTCAAACTTTACAGTTAGAATTGTATTAAACGATGACACAACCTTGTTATTCAAATTACTGAAATTTTTAGCATTTAATATGCTTAATTATTTATAAATACCCGAATACGAAACGAAAAATTATGTCACAAGCGGGGTTCGAACCCGCACCTATTGGGAATCCGGCCCAACCGTGCTGCCACTTACACCATAGTGAACTATTTTAGGACATGCAGATTTCGCTTCATATTATATCTTACGTCTTCAAGGTGACGTATGCCATCTATCGGACAATGTTTACACATTGTATAGACTTAATACTTCAAACTTTACAGTTAGAATTGTATTAAACGATGACACAACCTTGTTATTCAAATTACTGAAATTTTTAGCATTTAATATGCTTAATTATTTATAAATACCCGAATACGAATAGTTCACTATGGTGTAAGTGGCAGCACGGTTGGGCCGGATTCCCAATAGGTGCGGGTTCGAACCCCGCTTGTGACATAATTTTTCGTTTCGTATTCGGGTATTTATAAATAATTAAGCATATTAAATGCTAAAAATTTCAGTAATTTGAATAACAAGGTTGTGTCATCGTTTAATACAATTCTAACTGTAAAGTTTGAAGTATTAAGTCTATACAATGTGTAAACATTGTCCGATAGATGGCATATGTCACCTTGAAGACGTAAGATATAATATGAAGCGAAATCTGCATGTCCTAAAATAGTTCACTATGGTGTAAGTGGCAGCACGGTTGGGCCGGATTCCCAATAGGTGCGGGTTCGAACCCCGCTTGTGACATAATTTTTCGTTTCGTATTCGGGTATTTATAAAGCGTTTGTCTTTGTTTTACTTGCCAGACGTTTCAAGCACTCCATTGCTCATAATCTCGAAAGGACTAAGGTATACTGAAACGTATTACTTTTTAATTTTGACCCACTTATATTTTGATAATAATACTATAAGTGAGTAGATAAAAATCTTTTTCATAACGATGACTTGTTGGACGTGAAACATATTAGTTTCTTTGTGACTCTAAACGCTGTAAAGTGTTCGAGACGTTTGGCAAGTAAAAATTAAAATACAAATGCGATAAAATTCGTAAGAATAGTTATATTTCATATTATGTAATACTCGCATAAATTTCAAAAAATATTAAAACCAAAAGTAGTTCTTCAAAAATCAGTTGCTTTTTTTTGTGGATGAGTATTAAATAATTTATTGGCTATGTTTGTTCCTCTGCTATCTAACTCTGTCTGTATAACACGGCTAGGGCGAGTCAACGGAGACTGAGGCGGAACTATCCACCGACACCAGCACAGATCTATCGGTAAGTGGCTTTGACACTGACAGCTGTCAGTTGCATTTGTACTGTTTTTTCAATGTCTAGCAAACATATTATCTATGCAAAATAAAAATTAATGTTTTTACATATTTTTTAATAGATAATTTGTGTCTGTCAGTTGCATTTGTACTGTTTTGTCAATGTCTAGCAAACATATTATAAGTAAAGCAAATAGTAAGGAGAGTCACCAATACTTCGAAACAAAAAAATTCTGCTATAGACCTAATGAAACTCTGACTTTCCCATGCAAGCTGTTAATAAGGTGAATCATTTCTTTATTTCCATTGGTACGGCGATTTCTGAGGAAATCAAACAATCTACACACATTAAAACAGATTGCTTCTATAAGACTTCACCTCCACTTCAATCATTTATAATGCTTGATACAGATAAAAGCGAGGTCCAAATCTATAATTATGTCATTAAAAACTGACTCTACCCCTGGATGGGATAATATCACTATCAAATTCCTCAAAACGTATCAGCATCTGCTAATTCCACACTTAACACATATTTTCAATATTTGCCTCAATACCAGTACTTTCCCTAAATACTTAAAAAAGGCTATAGTAGTGCCAATACACAAGGGTGGCAACAGAAACTGTATCAATAATTATCGTCCGATCGCTTTATTACCATCTATTGCAAAAATACTAGAACGAATTATCAACAAAAGACTGATTAAATATCTTGAAAAATTTAACATGCTATCTAAAAATCAATTCGGCTTTAGGAGCAATCAATCTGTTAATAACACAGTTTAAGAATTAACTAACTACATAACAGAAAAGTTAGATACCAAAAAAAAAAGTATTATCTATATTTCTAGATTAAAAAAAAAGCATTTGATACAATCTCTATTCCTAAACTAATACTAAAATTAGAAGGGCTTGGTATTCGTGGCCGCCCTCTGGATATGTTTACAAACTACCTAAATAACAGATCACAATGTGTAAAGATTGAGAATTACGTAAGTACTGAACGTCCAATTACAATTGGTCTACCTCAAGGAAGCGCAATCAGTCCTTCTCTATTTCTGGTATACATTAATCAACTATGTGATCTTCACCTCGAAAATGGAAAAATTATCTCGTTTGCAGATGATACCGTTCTCACATTTTCAGGAGACTCTTGGAATGCCACTTTTAATTCAGCGCAAAAAGAACTAATACTTGTCACTAAATGGTTAACTAATAACTTACACTGAATGTGGAAAAAACTAAGTTTATTACCTTCCACCTTGGATCATCTGCACTGACCAACTCGCTCACACTAACTGTTCATTAATGTTCTTCACCGTCTGTCTCACCTTGCACTTGCCCAAAACTAGAACGTTCACATACCACCAAATACTGAGGGTTATTCTCGATGAGCGACTTAGTTTTATCACACATATTGCAACCCTAACCTCTCGTGTAAGAAAAATGATTTTCATTTTTAAAACTCTCCGACACATCGCTGAATTCCAGACTATCAAAAAAATATATTTTGCTTTATGTCAATCTATCATCACTTATTGTATAGCAGTATGGGGTAGTGCACCAAAAACATCCATGATAAAGTTAGAGAGAGCACAAAGAGCCGTTCTGAAAGTCATTAATTTTCACCCACGTCTCTTTCCAACAATAGATTTATACAGAATTTGGGAGGTATTAACCGTCAGACAGCTTTTTATTTACACTGTAGTCTCCCTCCAACATCATAACACCCCATATAAAATCATCGAGAAGCGTCGTAAAGACATAATCTGTCCCCCCCCCCCCCATAAATGCAACCTGTCATTTAGTAAACGGTTTGTCTGGTACTTAGGGCCACAACTTTACAATATCATATCAAAGACATTAAACATATATACACTTAAAGAATACGATTTCAAAAAGACAATCACAAATTATCTATTAAAATTGGATTACGACAAAACAGAAAATATGCTCACAATCTAAAGCTCTCTCAAGAAATAAGAAATAAGTTACCATAAAATATAAAGACTAACACAAACACTATCACACACACACACACACATACACACACACACACACACACACACACACACACAGAGAGACACACATACTACACACACCCACATAAACATACTCACAAACACACAACACAAACTTTTCAATTCATTATTTTTAATTTTTATTTCACCAAATGTTACCATATAATTGCTCATTATTTAGAAGAACGAACTGGTACCTTTAATACAAGTTGCTACAACAGCTTAGCTAAGGTACCAGTCACCAGATAAGTATGACAAATGAAATAAGATAACAGTTGTAATAATTAAATAAATATTATTATTATTTGTATCTCCATTTTATTCATGGGATCTTCCGCAGGGAAGATGCCCGGTCCTTTGGGAGGCTTACATGGGGATATGGATCCAACATGCAGAGGCCTTTGGAGAAATTTAATCTAAATATTGGGATGGGACATCTACCGATGACATTCCACGTCTGCACATAACATACGTGGACTGCCAGCGGTAAGTGTAAAACTATTGTGTGATGATGGTAGCTAATATCTGACTATGGGAGTGGGTGCTTAGTGGGCTGGTTCATCTTACATCTATGAAATTTATAACTGTCGTCTGCCTTCAAACCCATATTAAGAGATGACCGGTGGCAGACGGTGAGTCGCCAACTCACTGAATGGGCCCCCTAAGTAGTCGCCACAGGCACACCAGCCATACGGGCAACAGGAGGCAACATTTGTGTAAGTGGCTAGGGGTGTCGAGCGGTGCGGCGTCGGTTTCACCGTTGAGTCTGTGATAAACAGAGCCACGGTTTCACCGTAGTTATGTCCTTGAATTTCCAATGACATTTCCACCCCCAAGCATATAGCTCTGGCGACCCCTCTCTGACTAGCTGTTTAAGGCAAGCCAGAGCTGAGAGTCCTTCGGTTTCCACTCTAGCCAGCCAATGAAGGCCAGCTGGAGATGAGTCCCTGATCGACTCTCTGGAGTATTCAGGACCGCAGTGTCGCCACTCACATTCTGCTCGCCACAAGCTGCCCTGCGGTTTATTGGCTTTCCTGTAAATCTTGTGATACATTTTTTTTTATATCAAAAGAACTTAAGGAGCCATATAATGTTCCTCCGAGTTTTGCGTTAGCCTCATGGTGAGGTAACGACTGGCTCAGAGGTATTTGAATTATTATTATTATTATTATCTATGCAAAATAAAAAATAATGTTTTTAAATATTATTTAATAGATAATTTGTGTCTGTCAGTTGCATTTGTACTATTTTGTCAATGTCTAGCAAACATATTATCTATGCAAAATAAAAATTAATGTTTTTAAATATTATTTAATAGATAATTTGTGCTATGGAGCGGGCTATGCTCGGTATTTCTACATACATACATATCATCACGCCATATCCCTTGCAGGGTAGGCAGAGAGAACAGAGTGCCAGAGAACTCTATCTCTGCATACTTCACTCGCTTCCTCAACATTCATAATTCTCTTCATACACGCTCGCCGGTTTCGGAGACTCTTGACTCCACCTTCCTTCAGTACATGACCGATCTGGTCTAGGTAGGTTAGTCTCGGTCTCCCTCGGTACCTACATCCTTCCACTTTCGCATTGTATATCTTCTTAACCAGGCGTTCGTTCGGCATTCTTTCCACATGTCCGAACCATCGGAGCATTCCCTTTCGCATCTTTACACCAATACTCTCTTTCATACCTACTCGCTCTCTTACGTCGTCGTTACGAATGCGGTCGGTCAGCCTAACTCCACAGATTTTCCGCAGAGATCGCATTTCGACCGCATTAATTTCACTATCATACTCTTTTCTGCATACCCAACTCTCGCTTCCATACAGTAATGTTGGGACAAGCACTGCGTTATGTATTGCTACACGTGCCTTCTGGCTGAAGTGGTGGCTGCCGAGAAGTTGCCCCAACGCTCCGTTCACTCTATTTCCCGCATTCACTCTTCGCTCTATATCAGTGGTGTACCTTCTATCTCGGCTAAATCCACATCCAAGATATACAAATTCATCCACTTGCTCTAGTACATCATTACCTATTGTTACTCTTACATCTGTTCTGGTTTTATCTCTTTCAAAGACCATTATTTTGGTTTTGCTCACATTCACGCGTAGACCCCTTTTCTTACAATCTTCTGTCATTGTGTCGACTAGGGTCTGCAGGTCAATCGCTGACTGTGCCAGCAGGACTGCATCATCTGCATAAAGCAGAGCAGTGACCACTGAGTCGCCCATCTGGACTCCCACATTCATATCGTTCAACCTTTGGAGACATCCAGATATATGATAAACAGCCTGGCTGACAGAACGCACCCCTGCTTAACGCCGATATTGACGTCAAACCAAGGCGACATTCCATCATCCAGCCGCACACAGGCTCTACAGCCCATGTAACTGGACTGCACAGCCTGTAGCAGTTTACCGTTAATACCATACTCCGGTAAAATGTCCCAAAGTTCCTTTCGTACAACCGTGTCAAATGCTCTCTCCAGATCCACAAAACTGCAGAAAACCCTCTGACCTAGAGCCAGATGCTTCTCCACAATGTTGCGCAGAGAGAACACTTGATCCATGCATCCCCTTCCACTCCTGAAACCTCCTTGTGTCTCACACAGTAAACCATCGGACACCATCCTCATTCTCCTTTCAATAATTTTTCCATACACTTTTGCTGCCAAACTGGTCAAGCTTATGGCTCTGTAATTTGCGCAGTCATAACGTGAACCCTTGTTTTTAAACAAAGGCACGATGACTGCGCTATTCCAGTCCCTGGGAACCATTCCCGAGCTCCAACATAAATTGAGGAGCAACAGGAACGCCTCCCAGACACAAGAGCCACCAAGCTTGATCATCTCGGCAGACACCATATCAATGCCCGCTGCCTTACCATTTTTCAAACTTCTTATCGCCCATTCAACTTCATCCATACTGATGCCATCGGAGGACGCCGTTGTCGAATGTTGATCTACTAAACCACATCCAACACCGGCGCCAACCGTAGCATCCGCATACATATCGCCAAAATATTCACTCCATCGGCTTAACACGTCTTGTGTTTGTGTAAGAATGTCTCCACCTTTAGACCTTATTTTATTCATTCTGAAGGCTGACCAACCACCCCGAGACTTCTTCACCTCCCTCCAAAAGAGTTTGGTGTTACCCTCGAAGTTTTTAGTCAGCCTATCTTCTGCACTCATACTTGCTCTATCACGTTTCTCTTTCACTAAGGCCTTGGTGTCATTCTTACATTGCCGATATATTTCTTTCTTCTGTTCAGTCATACTGTCATTCAGATTCAAAGAAGAGACATAGTCCAGCCACGCTTTCTTCTTTTGCTCTACGGAAGCTGCCACTTCCGCATCCCACCATGCATCACCATTTGTTTTTCTATGCTTCTTTGAACTTCCACATACTTCTTTCGCTGTATCTACCATACTCTCTTTCAATACTCTCCAGCATTCTTCAATGTCCGATTGCGGCTGGCTTGCCATCGTCAGCCGTTCTCGGACACCCTCTGCATACTTTTCTCTTACACACTCTTCTTGCAACCTTTCAACCTTTATTCTTTCAAGCCCTCCGAAGTGGACACGCTCTCGCCAGTGCCTCCACTTTCTGAACAGACCACTAAATCTCGCAATAACGAGATAGTGGTCCGTGTCGACTGTGGGGCCCCTGTAGGCTCTTGCGTCCAATATTTTGCTTCGGAGGCGACTGTCTACCAAAATTAAATCTATTATGCTATTCTGTTCATTCCTTCTCCATGTATACATATGGATGTCCTTATGTTGGAAAAATGTGTTTGACACAATAAGGTTTCTCTCCATGCATACATCCGCTATGAGCCTACCTGCGTCGTTCACTCTCTTATCACCAAATGGACCAAGTACGTCCTCATAGTCGGGACGCTTGGTCCCCACCCATCCGTTCAAATCTCCGCATACAATCACGCGTTCACTGGTTTCTGCCATATCCAGAACTTCCCTAACATTGTCCCAAAACTTCTCTAGGTCTGATGCCACCGAGGATCCTACGGGAGCATATGCTACAACCATGAATACCTTGGTGACACCTAGTTTTATACGGACCCAGAGAAGTCTGGGATCATACATTCCGTAATCCTTCACACCTGAGGCCAAGCGAGAGGACAACAGCACTCCTACCCCCATGCTGGCTCGATCGCTCTGTGGTACACCAGACCACAGAGCCATCCCGCCACCAGGAAGATCGCAGGCGTCGCTGCCCCTTCGCTTGGTCTCTGTTACACAGAGCACGTCTAGCTGTTTGTCCGCCATGACGGATATCAGCTCGTGCAACTTACCTTCCACACAACCTCTTACATTCCACGTGCCCACCCGGCACTCCGTTCTCCTCGACTCGCCTAACTGGGCAAGGCGTGATGGGTGGCGGCCCCCATCGCCGCAACTGCCGATGTTCGTACCGACGGGGGCGGGTCGGTACGCGTCGCCTCCGGGGGACGCCCTAACCCGCATTGCGGTACGCATTTCGAGCCGGATTAGCAGTCTAATTAGACTGGCAGGGGACGCGAACGAGCACGCTCCGGACTATGCCCCCCGATTTAATCCTTATAAAAACCCGATTACGAAGCGAAAAAATACCTTTTTCGCTTCGTAATCGGGTCTTTATAAATAATTAAGCATATTAAATGCTAAATTTCAGTAATTTGATTTAATCCTTGTTTCAAGTGTCTTTACAAATATACAACTACCGGGCATGAATAAAAATTAGACTCGGTATTTCTCTACGTGATAAAAGCCGAAATACGGAAATCCGTAGAAGAACGGGTGTAACCGACATAGCCCTAAGGATTAGCACGTTGAAGTGGCAATGAGCAGGCCACATCGCTCGACGAACCGTCAACCGTTGGGGAAAAAAGGTTCTCGAGTGGCGACCACGAATCGGACGACGCAGCGTAGGACGACCCCCCACTCGGTGGACTGATGACCTCATCAAGGTCGCAGGAAACCGTTGGATGCAGGTGGCACATGACCGTTATAGATGGCATTCTCGTGGGGAGGCCTATGTCTAACAGTGGACGTTTACGGGCTGATGGATGGATGGATGGAGATAATTTGTGTCTGTCTGATATTTTAAAAATAATATTCTCTTACAGGATGCGCATACGCTCATCGAAAGGAAATTAGCTAATATTGAGTTGGGAACATCGCTTGGGACCAATGTCGTTATACCCAATGGAGAAGGTATAGCATTTTATATTATATAAATCATTCGCTATCAAATGACCATTGCATTATGTCAGTAGCCTTCAATTTCTTTGAAGGAGTCGTAATAACTGTCTGACGTTAGTAAATGGGCAGCGCTCTCCAAGGATATTGTTTACACTAAGTGCTACTGCTAATACGCCTGCTAAGCCACATTGCTACGAGATATGCATTTGTTGTCAAGCTAATGGACGAAGGCGTAATTTTGTTAATTTAATTTAGCTTATAATGAAACTTGCCATAGACAAGGATTTGGGTGCGGTAGCTCATACAATGGAGTGCATCAGGAAACTATATGTTTTGAGGCCCTATGCCCTGAGACCCTTTGCATCGATTAAGTGGCGCTGCGAAAATTACTTTTGATTTCTTTTTAAGATGCTCTTCATTAAAAGATAGTGGATCTGCAGACAAAGGCTGAATTGTCCAAATTGGCTAGACAAAAAAATTTAACCCAGTGTGATTCGATATATAAAAAGTCTAATAGTGATTTGTATTACAGATTCAACAAGTTTGATCTGCCGCGCTCTCGTATGCGGTAATCTAGAGGAAGCTGTGGAACTCTGTCTTGATGCCAAGAGAATAGCTGATGCGCTGATCATTGCCAGTCTAGGTAATTATTGTACCTCCACAAGCATCGTATAAAATCAGTTTCTTTAACCTCATATTTTGTGGGTAGGGGAAGATAATCTTCTTTTCTTTTCTATAGGTTAAGCACGTAAAATTATAAGCTATTTAATTATTCGAAACACAGCTCCTTTTCTCGTCAGTCTATAACATTGTGGCTTTTTGTGCCAGGCCAAGGTTGGTACGCACCCCACCCATTTCGTTCGGAGCGCACGGCCTCATAACCTACCATATGCCATTGGTCTGACCATTAATATCGTTTCTTTTGGTCCGCATGATACGATTTCCTTTCAAGTGTCATCCCTGACGCTCGGCAACAAATAACAGTATTTTCGTGGAGTCGCCCTCACGCGGTCGGCCTTTTAATTGGTGGCGGACTAATCTCCGATCCATCCACCTTAAATGTGTTAATTCTAGATAAAAACAGTTCTTCAACTGTCAACACTATGCTATGCTAAAATTGATTTTGTCCATATGACCATAATTATGTTTTTATACTATGGTTATTATTTGTACAATATCTGATTTTTCAATTTCATTGTTTGTAATCACAGGTAGTCAAGAACTGCTTTACAAGGTGCAGAAGTATCACTTGAACAACACAGGGCAAGACCCAGTATCGCTGATCAGCGGCAGTCTACTGACGTCACGATGGGAGTTGCTCATCACTTCTACAGCCGCCCAAAGTTGGCGTGATACTCTCGCTACAATCGTCACGCATTGCGAGGGCGAAACGCTTTCGCATTATTGTGGTTAGTCTACAAATATTATTAACCTTTACATTATTCATAGGTAGAACTATAAAAATGTAATACGGTTTTTAATCGTTTTGTTATTAGACATCCTCTTAGTCTTCAGAACAGAGTTATTTAAACGACTTCACCTAACAACTTTTAATGTTTAATAAGACATGAGACATACTTTGTTTGTGGTTTCTGACTATGGCATCTCAGTTTACAATGATATTTGAGATTTACCGTTTCATGATGGAGTTAGTATACAATTCACCACTAACTTATTCGCGAATGTCGTAGAAGATGGCTAAAGGTCTATCATATGATATGCAAGAAAGGAAAAAGTCGAAATAAAACTATAACAACCCGTCTACCGAGCGTGATATTGTAGAACAATTACCCTCCCGATGTGGAACAACCTCTAGCCCGGTAGTGTGACGCATATGTACTGAGATAATTTTTTGAGTTTTACGTCGTACAATCCAAAATAATATTGGTTCTCAAATACATCCTTGTAGCACTCCTTCATGATTTTTTTATATATTCATTAGATAATTTTTATTAATTATCTTAGTATTTAGACACATTGTATGCTACTGTAATTCATTTTAATTTATCAATGTCAAACCTATAATATACTGTCTTTCGTGAATAGAGAGGATGATGAGAAGATAGTTAAAAGCTTTCTAAAGTTCAAAATACTTTCTTTATGATAGAAATGTTGGGTGATAAATTGTCAAAGGAGAGCGACCCATCATTATCAGAGGTAGCAAGCATCTGTTATCTATGCGCTATGAGCCCCGAAGCCCTCGTAGCTCGTTGGGGAAGAACCCGCCGTTCCTCTGTTCGGGCCTTGGCTGCACTCACTGAGCTAGCATTACTGGCGCGTCGTGCTGCCCTTGCACGTGGAAGAAATGTGCCGGTTAGTATTTGATATCAATATTCATAATATAGCAAGCTATATATAGATAGATATCTTTGTATATCTAACCTTGTTTGTCTTGTGGCACATGTATTTAATGGAGGTACAGGAAAGGGGGATGCATAAAGTTCATTATTATTTATTAATATGTAATTAATACAATTTAGAAATGGATTTCTGATTATTATTATTACTTCATTCGGGATAGAATAGTGGAGTAGGGTAGCGGAAAGGTAGTTTATTTACTTGTTTCGACCAAAACATACTGCGATATGTTAGAATTGCTTGAAGCTTGAAGATGTGTTCGCTTGAGACCAGCTGCAAGAAAAATTTTAACTCATATCTAACCTAATAGATGTATGTAAAATGTCTGTGAAATCAATGCCTTTTAAATTTTATATATGATTTGTCAGGCGGGCGGTAAACTAGAAACAGTGGTGAACGAATACGCATCACGTCTAGCGTCGCAGGGATGTCTACAAAGTGCTCTTAATACTTTAGAGGGTATTCAACACGCCGAGTTAAGAGATCGTCTAATGTATGCACTTGGCCTTATCCAACAACAGCAACAACAACCTAGAAGACCGAGTCATGTGAGTTATATCATTTAATCATCATATCCATTATCATCATCTAGCTCTTATCCCAATTATTTGGGGTCGACGCAGCCTGTGCTTTTTTGTAGCAACATTTCCATTCTATAGTTTTATGACAAGCCGTCTTCCTGACGTCACCACCCTTCTTGGAAATATAGTTGTAGACTAGATGGCATCAGATGGAGTTGGCCTAGATAGTAAGACCTTTACATCGTAAAGCTGTTACTAGTTTTTACGACACCCACGAACAATGTAAGGGTTGGTAATATTCGTAGCAGCTATCACACAGTAAATTTATGTAATTATTAGCTTCATCATTTGAAAATAATACTGGGAACCGTTCTCTGACTCAACAGCTAAGCAGTGGTACCAACAAACTCATGTTAGAATTCAATAGACCAATAACTATGGTGATTGATGCATCTCCGTATAATCGTATTATTTTCTTTTATGGGATAATCCCACACACATATTCCCAACACTGTAACTACTGTAAGCCAGGATCCACAATGGTTTCCATAAAAGACACTGAAGTTTGACCCTCAGGAAGTCCCGGGAAATGCTTTTAATTGTCTTGGGACCTGCAACAAATTTAATTAGGAAAGAAAAACAGGAGGAGTTGAAGAATTTCCACTTCCCTCCTATGCAAAGCGGGAGACATGAAGCGAAGTTGGGTAATAGGCCAATAGATAGGAGGATGTACTGACACGTGAAGCGTAGCAGTACAGCACCACGGATATGACAGGGCTTAAGGGGCCTATATGTGAGCCTTAAGTTTGATTACAATAGTAGGTATGGCACAAGAGCCCGAACGCACAGAAATTTTCTCGAGTTGCTACAAGGTCCGTATAATATATAACCCCTGATACGACTTGCAGATTGTCTAACATAAGATTGCGCTCGTTTTATCGTATTAAATTATTTACACAGGCGCAAACACCGCAAGCTCGGTCAGGAGGAGCTCATCATCTCCGACGAGGTCATGTAGCGCATGCGGAACCTGCCCCTTACGGTGCTGGTAAGTTTTCAGTTTAGATGATTTTTAGCAAACATGAAAAACTCATGGGATATTTTTAATCATGTATGTTCAAGTGTTCTCTCTGCGCAACATTGTGGAGAAGCATCTGGCTCTAGGTGAGAGGGTTTTCTGCAGTTTTGTGGATCTGGGGAGAGCATTTGACACGGTTGTACGAAAGGAACTTTGGGACATTTTACCGGAGTATAGTATTAACGGTAAGCTGCTGCAGGCTGTGCAGTCCAGTTACATGGGCTGTAGAGCCTGTGTGCGGCTGGATGATGGAATGTCGCCTTGGTTTGACGTCAATATCGGCGTTAAGCAGGGGTGCGTTCTGTCAGCCAGGCTGTTTATCATATATCTGGATAAATGTCTCCAAAGGTTGAACGATATGAATGTGGGAGTCCAGATGGGCGACTCAGTGGTCACTGCTTTGCTATATGCAGATGATGCAGTCCTGCTGGCACAGTCAGTGACTCACCTGCAGACCCTAGTCGACACAATGACAGAAGATTGTAAGAAAAGGGGTCTACGCGTGAATGTGAGCAAAACCAAAATAATGGTCTTTGAAAGAGATGAAGCCAGAGCAGATGTAAGAGTAACAATAGGTAATGATGTACTGGAGCAAGTGGATGAATTTGTATATCTTGGATGTGGATTTAGCCGAGAAGGAAGGTACACCACTGATATAGCGCGAAGAGTGAATGCGGGAAATAGAGTGAATGGAGCGTTGGGGCAACTTCTCGGTAGCCACCACCTCAGCCAGAAGGCACGTGTAGCAATACATAACGCAGTGCTTGTCCCAACATTACTGTATGGAAGCGAGAGTTGGGTATGCAGAAAAGAGTATGAAAGTAAAATAAATTCGGTCGAAATGCGATCTCTACGGAAAATCTGTGGAGTTAGGCTGACCGACCGCATTCGTAACGACGACGTAAGAGAGCGAGTAGGTATGAAAGAGAGTATTGGCGTAAAGATGCGAAAGGGAATGCTCCGATGGTTCGGACATGTGGCAAGAATGCCGAACAAACGTCTGGTTAAGAAGATATACAATGCGAAAGTGGAAGGATGTAGGTACCGGGGTAGACCGAGACTAACCTTCCTACACCAAATCGGTCATGCACTGAAGGAAGGTGGAGTCAAGAGTCTCCGAAACCGGCGAGCGTGTATGAAGAGAATTATGAATGTTGAGGAAGCGAGTGAAGTATGCAAGGATAGAGTTCTCTGGCACTCTGTTCTCTCTGCCTACCCTGCAAGGAATATGACGTGATGATATGTATGTATGTTTAATTGCCAAGTTAGAGCTTCTTCCGTCTTCCGCAATGAGATAAAACTAGAGCGTTTTCATCCCTGCACCTACCATACGGTTTAGGGGTTGCGAGTCCTTTTTTTTGTGTATACATAGGCACACACATTTTTTTTGTGTTCAGGTGGAATCAAGAATAGTTCAGATTAACAATTGAATCCGGTAGGTGGCGATGTGACCGGTTTCAAGAAAGTCTAGAAATTCACTTTTTTTTATAGATTTATACAAAACAGGATTTATTGGGTCAATAAGTATTGATTAATAATTTATACCTATATTTAATACAGCTCCTGCCCCATACGAGCAGCCGTGGCAACAGGCGTCCGTCCCCGCTGCCCAACCCGCGTACAATCGTGGCGGGTTCCCGCAACCTGTTCAGCCGTTGCAACCAACACCTTTGCAACCTGTTCAGCCTCCACAACCTCCAAGACCTGGCAGTGTAGGACCACAATCTGGTAAGTTTTATTTATTAAGCTCTAATTTTTAAGTTTTTTACTAACTTGGAGAATTCACATATCTGGACAAGAAGTCATGTCCTTATTTACTCCCAAAATTATTTTCTTTTAGGTTCATGATCTCTCCGCCCCTTCTGGACTTTAAGTTGATCGTCCAAATAAGATTATAAAAGTTTTTTTTTATATTACAGGAGGCATAGCATCTCGTTCTAAATACAAGGTGGACCCTTCAGTTCAGTCCGCGCCCTTATATAACCAGTACAGCTTCAACAATCCTCCCACATCACAACCCTACGGAGGCTACAATAGTCCAATACCAGACCAGTACAACTCTAGTGTGCCTGCATACAACCCTGCGAGTTCCGTTCCCGGTCAAATGAATTCATTACCCGGTCAAATGAATTCGTTACCCGGTCAAATGAATTCGTTACCCGGTCAAATGAATTCGTTACCCGGTCAAATGAATTCCTTACCCGGTCAAATGAATTCGTTACCTGGTCAAATTAATCCAGTACCTGGCCAAATCAATTCTACTGTGAATGGTAGTTATTACAATCCTGTCCAAACCGCTCCGGAGCCCGCCGTGCCAGCTGTACCGTCGAAACCTGCAGCCCCAGGATGGAATGACCCACCTATGCTGTCATCAAAACCCAAAGTATGTCACAGAATGTTATTAGTTTTATGCTATTAACCAATTTCTTTATATTAAATATGATATAGAGCTGTATGGTAGCGGGTATGAATACTACCAACTCTTACTTTGCCCATGGATGTTATAAAAGACGACTACGAGTTTTTCTATGTAAAAAAATATATTGCTTATGGTCAGTTGTTATTAAACACATTTTTTTTGGTAATTATTGTAATTAATAAAGAAAATGATTTAAAATGAATAAACTACTAAATTGTTATAATAAAGGGTTTTTCAACAAGAACTTGGTTTTCTAAAACAAAATAAAGCAAGAAATTTAGATGAAGATGATTAAAATTTTTATTGTATTACGAAGAGAAAAGTTCGGCAAATATGAATGAAAAATGATATCTGGCAAATGTCCACCACGACCACGCTGACAGATGTCGATTCTTTTATCCAAGTTTTTAATCACCTTTTGGCAAAATGGAGGGTCTATTTCATTAATCACATCACGGATTTTGAGTTTTAAGGCTGCAATCGATTCGATGGACTCCGTATAGATTCTGTCCTTAACATAGCCCCACAAAAAATAATCCAGTTTAATCACACGATCTGGCTGGCCACATAACATAATTGCTGAACGTAACGTAGCTCTTTGTAATACAATAAAAATTTGAATCATCTTCACCTAAATTTCTTGTTTTAGAAAACAAAGTTTTTGTTGAAAAACCCTATATTATTATGTTACCACAATTTAGTAGATTATATATTATTTTTTATTATATTTTTTTTGATTATATATTTAATATTTTTTTTTTTCATCAGTAAAAATAGTTTAATTTCAACTGTATAATACTCGCGTTAACATCAGATATAATTAATCTTTTAATTTAATTAATATTGATTAAAATGGTATATTATACAAAATGGTATAGTGACTGATAACCTCGCATGTTTGTGATGAGAAAATAATATTATGATATTATTTGATTGGAGTTATATTGCATTATAATAGGAGCAATTAGGTTCAAAGGACATGTCGGCTCTTCACGCGGGCACACGCCAGTGGAGCCACATTATAGAACATAGGAGACACTTAGATGAGGTACAGCCGTATAGGACTTTAAGACCAATGTGTGGCCTCTGTTTCCTTCTTAATTTTATAGGATTTTAATGAATACGATTGCTGTTACCTTATTTTTTTTTGTGTTACCCTAACAAGCAGGATATCTAATGGATAAATATCCCGTGTTTTGATGTGTGATTGATATGTTCAATACGAGTAAGTATTGATTGTTTTGATCTTGTAAATATCTATACTTTTATAGACAATTCGTGTCATTATATCGATTTTTGACATCGGTCATAGACACGTTGACCCTATTTTTTTTTTGGTGGCAGCCAGGTGGAGAAAATGGTAGAAATATGTAATTTAATTTTACTTTTTAATAGAAATCAAATCGATTACAAATAGACACTTATCGAGGAGGGATTAAACTAAATAAATGCTTGTAAAACTAGACAGTTTAGACAAACAGGATTTTAATATTAATGTGAATCCTATTCTGACGTGAATTCTAAAATAACTTGATGGTAATCTTTTAAAAGTATCACCATTTTTGTAGCCGTTCATTGTTTAGTTTTATAAATAAATTTCAATAGGACGCTTAGGGGATTGTCTGGCATCATTTTGTACGAATATATAGAAGTCCAACATAAAAATCTATCTTTTGGTACGTTTTAGTACCACAAATTCTTTGATATCGCATTTTTTATATAGTTTTGTTTTCAGATCTTTAATGAAAATGTAAATATACAATATAGGGCTTTTGATTTTCTTGACGTTGTAGGATATTTAATGAACGGCAATCCATATTTTGAATGCATGCCTTTGTCTAACATATTCTGTGATTTTTATCCATTTCTCATTGTAGTTAGAAATAAACGTTTGTGTGATAATTTGTTTTTATTAATTTGTGTTTCTGTCATAATAAATTATATAACTTCTGTCCTGATCCTGGGCTCAGAGGGGCGAGTGAAAGGAAAGTGCGTGCGCAGAGGGAAGAACTTGCACCACGACTTAGTCGTTTTTTTTAGCTACTATTATTATTGATATAAATATCTTTATTGATATAAAAATCTACATTGAATTAGTAAAAATTATATAGGAATAGTTTTGCATTTCTACGTTTAGCACAAAACTCTATTTTATTTCTAGGAGTTTCTAGTGGAAATGGAAAAATATCATTTATTACCAGCTTTTAAATTTTATTTAATATTTTAGTCAATTTTTCAGAGTTATATTGAAAAATTGATGTACCAAAGCATAGAAAAAGAAAAGAGTAACTGTTAACTTGCCGAATAAGTTCAAACTAGATAACTTTTTGTTCAAGATAAGTCGTTGTCGGCTCACTTACGTACTCAATCTTGTTATAAGGCACTGAACAATTTAATAGTTTTTAAATTTACAGTGATATTTAGTTAATTGTACTACATTCAGCCGAGACTTAAAATAGTATACTTAACAACTTTCCTTCCCCTAAAGTAGTATTTTATTCTTGTTTTCACTTTAGGGCGAATCTTTTGATAGTAATGGTGGAATTAACATTCTAGATTATTCATAAAACTTATTTCTAAACCAGAATGAGATTACCATAAGAGGCATTTACCAAGTTTTTAAAGCGTGAAAACCGTAACAACATACATTCGCATTTATAATATTAGATTTAATTTGTGTACAATACAGCCAAAGCAAGAACTGTCTGCTCAAGCACCAATCACACACCCACTGTTCGGTGTGGAGCCACCTCAGCACGTACCACTGGCGCCAGCGGCACAATACCCGGGCCAACAACAAATCCCCGGTCAACAGCAGCAATTCCCACCGCAACAACACTATCAGCAGCAACAGCAGTACGGTCAGCAGTATCCTGGACAATTCCAGGAACCGTATGCGGCCACACCGGCTTATCCGCAACAGGTGAGCTTAAGTAATATTAATTAAATTAATATATAATTATATCTGAATTAAAAATCAATGGTAGGAAATTGGCTTACTAATATCTGGATGTGTTTTTTTGGTAAATTGTGTTTTTTAGGGTCCCATACCCAAAGGGTAAAACGGGACCCTATTTTTAAAACTCCGCTGTACGTCTGTCCGTCCGTCTGTGTGTCACCAGGTTGTATCTCATAAATCGTGATAGATAGTTGAAATTTTCACTGATGATGTTTTTCTTTTGCCGCTATAGCATCAAATACTAAAAAACAGAATAAAATAAATATTAAAGGGGACTCTCACATACAGCAATCGTGGTGACAACAGACGAGCAAACAATGCTCGTTTTTGCTCGATATTGATAATGGCAACAGGTAGACGCTTGAAATATTCACAGAATATTTAGTTATATATTCATTTTAAAAATAAATAATTAAATTACATACATACATACATATCATCACGCCATATCCCTTGCAGGGTAGGCAGAGAGAACAGAGTGCCAGAGAACTCTATCTCTGCATACTTCACTCGCTTCCTCAACATTCATAATTCTCTTCATACACGCTCGCCGGTTTCGGAGACTCTTGACTCCACCTTCCTTCAGTACATGACCGATCTGGTCTAGGTAGGTTAGTCTCAGTCTCCCTCGGTACCTACATCCTTCCACTTTCGCATTGTATATCTTCTTAACCAGGTGTTCGTGCGGCATTCTTTCCACATGTCCGAACCATCGGAGCATTCCCTTTCGCATCTTTACACCAATACTCTTTTTCATACCTACTCGCTCTCTTACGTCGTCGTTACGAATGCAGTCGGTCAGCCTAACTCCACAGATTTTCCGCAGAGATCGCATTTCGACCGCATTAATTTTACTATCATACTCTTTTTTGCATACCCAACTCTCGCTTCCATACAGTAATGTTGGGACAAGCACTGCGTTATGTATTGCTACACGTGCCTTCTGGCTGAGGTGGTGGCTGCCGAGAAGTTGCCCCAACGCTCCGTTCACTCTATTTCCCGCATTCACTCTTCGCTCTATATCAGTGGTGTACCTTCCATCTCGGCTAAATCCACATCCAAGATATACAAATTCATCCACTTGCTCTAGTACATCATTACCTATTATTACTCTTACATCTGTTCTGGTTTTATCTCTTTCAAAGACCATTATTTTGGTTTTGCTCACATTCACACGTAGACCCCTTTTCTTACAATCTTTTGTCATTGTGTCGACTAGGGTCTGCAGGTCAGTCGCTGACTGTGCCAGCAGGACTGCATCATCTGCATAAAGCAGAGCAGTGACCACTGAGTCGCCCATCTGGACTCCCACATTCATATCGTTCAACCTTTGGAGACATTTATCCAGATATATGATAAACAGCCTGGCTGACAGAACGCACCCCTGCTTAACGCCGATATTGACGTCAAACCAAGGCGACATTCCATCATCCAGCCGCACACAGGCTCTACAGCCCATGTAACTGGACTGCACAGCCTGTAGCAGTTTACCGCTAATACCATACTCCGGTAAAATGTCCCAAAGTTCCTTTCGTACAACCGTGTCAAATGCTCTCTCCAGATCCACAAAACTGCAGAAAACCCTCTGACCTAGAGCCAGATGCTTCTCCACAATGTTGCGCAGAGAGAACACTTGATCCATGCATCCCCTTCCACTCCTGAAACCTCCTTGCGTCTCACACAGTAAACCATCGGACACCATCCTCATTCTCCTTTCAATAATTTTACCATACACTTTTGCTGCCAAACTGGTCAAGCTTATGGCTCTGTAATTTGCGCAGTCATAACGTGAACCCTTGTTTTTAAACAAAGGCACGATGACTGCGCTATTCCAGACCCTGGGAACCATTCCCGAGCTCCAACATAAATTTAGGAGCAACAGGAACGCCTCCCAGACACAAGAGCCACCAAGCTTGATCATCTCGGCAGACACCATATCAATGCCCGCTGCCTTACCATTTTTCAAACTTCTTATCGCCCATTCAACTTCATCCATACTGATGCCATCGGAGGACGCCGTTGTCGAATGTTGATCTACTAAACCACATCCAACACCGGCGCCAACCGTAGCATCCGCATACATATCGCCAAAATATTCACTCCATCGGCTTAACACGTCTTGTGTTTGTGTAAGAATGTCTCCACCTTTAGACCTTATTTTATTCATTCTGAAGGCTGACCAACCACCCCGAGACTTCTTCACCTCCCTCCAAAAGAGTTTGGTGTTAGCCTCGAAGTTTTTAGTCAGCCTATCTTCTGCACTCATACTTGCTCTATCACGTTTCTCTTTCACTAAGGCCTTGGTGTCATTCTTACATTGCCGATATATTTCTTTCTTCTGTTCAGTCATACTGTCATTCAGATTCAAAGAAGAGACATAGTCCAGCCACGCTTTCTTCTTTTGCTCTACGGAAGCTGCCACTTCCGCATCCCACCATGCATCACCATTTGTTTTTCTATGCTTCTTTGAACTTCCACATACTTCTTTCGCTGTATCTACCATACTCTCTTTCAATACTCTCCAGCATTCTTCAATGTCCGATTGCGGCTGGCTTGCCATCGTCAGCCGTTTTCGGACACCCTCTGCATACTTTTCTCTTACACACTCTTCTTGCAACCTTTCAACCTTTATTCTTTCAAGCCCTCCGAAGTGGACACGCTCTCGCCAGTGCCTCCACTTTCTGAACAGACCACTAAATCTCGCAATAACGAGATAGTGGTCCTTATCGACTGTGGGGCCCCTGTAGGCTCTTGCGTCCAATATTTTGCTTCGGAGGCGACTGTCTACCAAAATTAAATCTATTATACTTTTCTGTTCATTCCTTCTCCATGTATACATATGGATGTCCTTATGTTGGAAAAATGTGTTTGACACAATAAGGTTTCTCTCCATGCATACATCAGCTATGAGCCTACCTGCGTCGTTCGCTCTCTTATCACCAAATGGACCAAGTACGTCCTCATAGTCAGGACGCTTGATCCCCACCCATCCGTTCAAATCTCCGCATACAATCACGCGTTCACTGGTTTCTGCCATATCCAGAACTTCCCTAACATTATCCCAAAACTTCTTTAGGTCTGATGCCACCGAGGATCCTACGGGAGCATATGCTACAACCATGAATACCTTGGTGACACCAAGTTTTATACGGACCCAAAGAAGTCTGGGATCATACATTCCGTAATCCTTCACACCTGAGGCCAAGCGAGAGGACAGCAGTACTCCTACCCCCAGGCTGGCTCGATCGCTCTATGGTACACCAGACCACAGAGCCATCCCGCCACCAGGAAGATCGCAGGCGTCGCTGCCCCTTCGCTTGGTCTCTGTTACACAGAGCACGTCTAGCTGTTTGTCCGCCATGACGGATATCAGCTCGTGCAACTTACCTTCCACACAACCTCTTACATTCCACGTGCCCACCCGGCACTCTGCTCTCCTCGACTCGCCTGACTGGGCAAGGCGTGATGGGTGGCGGCCCCCATCGCCGCAACTGCCTAAGTTCGTACCGACGGGGGCGGGTCGGTACGCGTCGCCTCCGGGGGACGCCCTAACCCGCATTGCGGTACGCATTTCGATTCGATTAAAATAAAACAAATATTTAAGTGGGGCACCCATACAAGAAACATATTTTTTTGCCGAATTTATAGATGTAATGGTACGGAACCCTTCGTGCGTGAGTCTAACTCGCACTTGGTCGGTTTTTAGTAAATATTTATTTAGATATTAAAGGGTTGTTGCGGGGTTTCCAATAATATTTAAATATATTTTACTGATTAAATACGAATATTTTTATATCTTATCAATGCAAGAACAATATAAAATGGTTATTTAAATAAAAAATGAAATAATTAAAAAAGGGAAAGTAATAAAAAAAAACAGAAAATCAGGGACCGAACCGAAGCTGTCTGAATTAAGCGACCGGCCGATTTTACTACTAAACTATTTCTCTATTTACACCCCTTAACACAAATTATCGATACTCGGGTAGCACGGGAAAGGTAATTGCGTCTTACAAAAGGGTTACTGACTGTTTTTACATGTCACAGGCAAGTAAATGAACGATGAATTAACAAGTTTATTTATTATTTATAAAAACCCGATTACGAAACGAAAAATGATGTCACCCATGCCATCTACCGGACAATGTTTACACATTGTCCGGTAGATCGCACATGTCACCTTAAAGACGTAAATATGATACGAAGCGAGATTTGAATGTCCTACAATAGTTCACGGTGGTGTAAGTGGCAGCACGATTGGGCCGGACTCCCAATAGGTGCGGGTTCAAACCCCGCTTGTAACATCACTTTTCGTTTCGTAATCGGGTTTTTATAAATAATTAAGCATATTAAGTGTTAAAATATTGAGACCTTGTATTGTTTTATAAATATACAATTTAACAGACACAAATTACATCCAGACTTGTGTATCATATACAACCCAATACTTTATTATCGGTGTGTGATAGCGGCTATGAATACTACCAACCTTTACTTTGCACGTGGATGTCGTAAAAGACGACTAAGAGCGTTATAACGACCTGGGCCAACTCCATCCGATGCCGTTTTGTCAACAATTACATTACCAATGAGGGTTGACGTCAGGTCATAAAACTATCGTCAATAACTCTTGAAATATGAAGGAAGAGGAGTACATGTCGACCACAAGTAATTGGGATAAGAGCAGGAGAATGATGTTGACTTTATTGGTCTGTGTGGGCATCAATCCAGCGACATTTGCCACGGTAGGTTTGTAATGTTGCTATCTATTATTCAGATTATTCATTATATGTTTAATATTTACAGGCGGCGAGTCCGGTGCCGGCGGCTGAACCCGTACCAGTACAGAAGGCGCCGTTGCCTGAACAGCATATCATACTTCAGACGGTGTTCGACTCGCTCAGGAGTGAATGTTCTAACAGAGCAACTAACCCAGTATGTCACTTTATTGAAAAAAAAATATACATATCACATTCTTCATCACCGTTTTCCGTGTAGTGACGGAGGAAGAGTTCAATTCGTCATCACCTTTTAATATACCCATGGACAAAGCCCGTGGATATATATTATTAAAAGATGGTTAATGAAAATGATATGCAAATAACATTTATATAGAAGGAGAACTCGAAATTTAATCCTATATGAACTCGTCTGTGTCTACTATACCACGCTGGTCAGACGTACCGATACAGGGTTTTGTTTTGAGTTTTCCTACTCTTGCATAGATGTTATATGCGTTTTATATCCCTTAGTCGTCTGTTACGATCACCCACGGGTAAGATAGAATTTGTTTTCTTAGTCCATCACTACATTGGAATACACTTTTCTTTCATGTAGTCATTTTGAAGTTACCATTTAGATTTTATATCACAAATATAACCATATTATATTTACATCTCGTAACAGCTGCCACGTAAAAATATTTGATGCGCACTTCAGAATGCCGCAATCGACTAGTATAATATAAACTAATGTTTTATTGTTTGTTCAGCAAATGAAGAGGAAGCTAGAAGATGTTCAGAGAAGACTGGAGACTTTGTACGACATGCTACGCGAGTACAAAGTAAGTGCAATGTACTATAATTTTATGTACCTAAGTACGATCTTATGTTAAACAGTTTGCAAGTCTAGAGTAGCATATGGACATTGTAACTCTAGAAAATTTACTTTTCTGCCATACCTATAATTGCCATCAATGTTGAGGCTCATATACAGGTAAGGTTCTCTCATTGCCGTGGTGTTCTACTGCTGTAATTATCGTAGCTAGTTTATACCCTTATTAGCTTAACAGTCAATTTTTACTTCGTAAGCTGTGTGGTAGCGGCTACGAATGCTACCAACTCTTACTCTGATCGTGGATATCGTAAAAGACGACTAAGAGCCATATAACGACCTGGGCCAACTCCATCTGATGCCGTTTTGTCAACAATTACATTCCCAAGGAGGGTTGACGTCTGGCAGGCGGTCATAAAACTATTGCTAATAACTTTTATAGTACTATGAAATAAGAGTATATATTGTATCGACCTCAAGCAATTGGGATAAGAGTAGGAGAATGATGAGTCAATTTTTACTTCTGTCTCACGTTTGCATAGGCTTTCTATCTTCTGCGTTGCATTTTCAAATAAAGAGCTGCAGACCAGTGTCCTGGTGAGATCTTTGGTCGATTTTTAGAACTCTAAGCAAGTAAGGGGTAGTTACGATTGTATTTTAATCCTATCCCCACACTGGGAATAAAATAAAGTAAATTTTTTAGGTGTGGAATCTGACTACTTTAATTTTTTTAATTGTGAATTTGGAGGTTTTCTCTTGGAGCAGTTATGAAATTCCGTTTATTAATGTTTCTATATTTTACCAACAGTTATCAGAAACGGCATGCACATGCCTACATACGTGCTGTCAGTACGCGCAAAGCGGCAATCACGAAGCAGCGCTGCAGTTAAGCGCTGCGCTCGCTTCAGGCACCGACTTTGCTGCAGCAGCCAGCTTCCTGCCCGGTCTTAAAGTGTTGTTCCAGCTCGCAACACAACTGCAAGTCCATCTACGATAATACTACATATTGGAATCATAGTTATAAACAGGGGTCCTTACTGCGAATTTTGAATAGGGGTCCTACTGCGAAATTTGAATAGGGGTCCTACTGCGAAATTTGAATAGGGGTCCTACTACGAAATTCGAATAAAACTGGATTATTTGTTTATCTAGCATTAATATGTTGCCGATTCGATAATCGATTCTATATTGCGATGTCGTTTACTGTGTCCATTCAAACGATTAATTATTCATATGAAATGTAATCCATTATAGCTGAAATGTGTTCGGTTTTAACACTAATTGTAGAGGGTTCATCTTAAACCGAAAAGATCACTTTCGAATTTATAGTAGCACCTCTGATTTGCTATACCACTGAACAAACTACGTCATAACACGTCCTTAACGTGAGATATTATCGTAAATAAGTGCTCATAGCGAATTAGGGCCGCTGTTTAATCAATAGTTTAATTCAATTGACAGGTAACATTTCGAAATTTATGAAGAAAATGATCTTTATTTGACAAGATTTTTTTTAATAGTTATAATTATGTAAGCGTCTTATTTTATGTTAAACAATAACTGCCGTTCATAGATGTCGCTATATTAAGATTATACTCTAAGCCATCGTATAACTAAACAGCTATTACATTCAAAGACAAAATGGCGTAGGTTACAAATATTTCACGATAAATATACTTCTACTTACCTACTGGTTGGATATAATTAAACTTGCTTAATCTAAACGTTATAACAAGTCATATTTAGTTGAAGGGTAATTCGTGAAAGTATGTAACTTATAAAGGGTAAAACAAAAAAGAATTGTGCAATAATAGTGTATTCATAAAATTTTCGACTGTTCCTTATACAACATAAAATATATAGTGTTATTGGGGTATTTGATTGTAGATATTTCTACCATTTTTCTCTGCTATAATTGTTGTAGTTATTACTACCATGTAATGATGGCATATTGGTTAAATTTTAATTTGATTATATATTTTAAGGAATGTTGTGCACCAAATCTGAGAAAATTCTATTCTCTTTCATTAAAATATGAAACAAACATTTTTAATTTTTGTAATAAATTCACCAATTTATGTCACAACGTAGGTAAAAATTGCAGTCATAAAAATTCATATAAATAGTTTTTGTCTTAATTATTGTAGAAGTATTTGCTAATTATGATACAGTATAATTTTATTAAAAAAAAACGTAATGTTTCGTTCTGTGACATTAACCGTATTATTTTGTCAATATGCAAACAATTTACGCAAAACTTGCAATTTAAATAATCCTTGTAACAACGTACAATGTTTGCAGTAAAGATGATATGAATACATTTTTAAGTTACAGTCAAATGCCCTATAAATAACTTATTCAGAATAATGCATGAAAATTATCTCAAAATGTAAGTAAAGAACTATTTAATCAGCTTAATTAATCGTTCATATTTAGAATAAAATGGACTATAGATTCTATTTGTTATTTTTATATTCTTTTATACGTGACCCCATTGCCTTTTACAAATTACCCTTGAAAAAGGGTAATTTAAAGTAAGATAAACACTCAAATATAGTGTTGCTATATTTTATTGCTGTATACGCATTTAATTTTATAATTACGATAAAATCACATGTAAAAAGAATATAAAGAGCATTAGAGATTGTATAAGAACAATTAAATAATATAATTGAAATAATAAGTTATGTTTGTAATAAATAATAAAAATTTGAAAGCGCCTTATTTATTAAACCTTTACAATTTTTAACATAATAATTTGTGATGTTTACTCGAGAATTGTTCATTTAAACTATCATTTTTGAAAAGAAATATTTTTTTACGGATTTTACCGTAAGTTTGCATTTGATTTTTAATTATCCGACCTTTCGGAAAGGAAGGGAAGGAAAGGGTTATTGAGTAAAAGGAATCCTTCCGTAGCCGATGAGAGCTGAAAAATGTTGAAAAGGTCGTCGGCAAACAAAAAGTAACTAGTAACTTTTTGAATGTTTTATAAAGACTACTTGAATTTCCAAAATGTAATTATTTATTTGTAATTTATATATTACAGGATACTATTAGAGATTTTCTATTTAATCTCATTTAAAATTATCAGTTTTAGTGAATCTGTTTCCATTATAATTACACAGATTTGAGGTTTTGAGATGGGACTATATAAACAAATCCGAATTATACAATTAGAATGCCTGTCAAAAGCATTGATGCCTATATATAAAACTTCAATAACTTCCATATATTTTTACAAAATAAAGGATTGCTTGTAACGAATAATTAAACCTGTACTTAACTGAAATGTTTCTATTTCCACGCAGGACAATAGTATGTGTGATCCACAAATTGCCTTGATTCTAGACGTAATCTGTGTCCATTAATTCTATGTTTTTAAACCCTTCCGCAATACAAGGAGTATTGCTACACTACACGATGGTGTCTCCTTATTTTTTAAAAGATGGAGTTGTTCATTCTACATTTAATTTAATTAACTAACATTTAAAGCATTCTATATCGCCTCATACTATGTCCTATTTTAATCCAAAGACATTTGAGTATTGTATGAAATTAATTATTAATTGAGGAATTTTTCGTTTTATTTAAGCGTTAGCTTGTGAGAATTAATATATAACACAATAATATATAATATTGTATCTAAAGATTTATACTATTAAAAATGATATTTTTAAATTGTTTTTTATTTTATTTGTCTTTATTTTATTTTTCTTTTTTTTTTGTTTAATTGAGGTGTTGACTACTTTTTCTTATCTCATTAACCTTTTACGGACCACTCCTGACTATATTTTTATAGTGGTGGGACCACATTGTGGACAGTTTTGTGCCTACAGCCGCGGGCTGGTACGTCCGGGGTAGTACCACACTTGCAGAAGATTGACGTCTGAGTAATGGCAATGGCTAATAAAATAAATAATATCTTTCGGTGAACGAGAGAGCCGGAAGCCCAATTGGGTTTGGAGTTTCTAATGGTAGGCAGCGACCTAGCTATGATATTGCAAAGCTCTACCTTTACCTACCCTTGGTATTACAAAGGTCTATGGGTGGCAGTAACAATTAACATCAGGTGTGCTGCTTGCTCGTTTGCTACCATAAATAATAAAAAAATAGGATAGCTAAGAAATGGGGGGATAATGTCGTAATCGCTTGGCAGATGGCGCTATGACGTATGCGTTACGACGTATGCGTTTATTATGTATAAGCCCCACAGGGGCACTTACATATTGTCAATATTACATATTTTTTTAAAATTAATTTTAATTAATCTACCACCGGATCGGAAAGCTGCCACAAGCTGAGAAGTTCCGGCAAGAAACTCAGTGGGCTCGCAATTTTTTAAGTTATATATTTTCATCAAAATGATTGCATACATGTTTAATTTATATTAGCTCCAATGAGATATCCTTCGAGTAAGAATTATTTTTTTTTAAATTTATATACAAAATTAAACCAAATATATATATATATATATATATAAAACAAAAAAAAAACAAAATAAAACAAACAAAAATGGCTGGACCAGATCCTTCACTAAGGTATATACCTAATATACATATTTTCTGCTTTTGCTACATACCCCCAGCTTGATGTCACAGATGATATGTAACCGAGTTTCGGTTACATATCTTAAATAAAAATATATACATATTTGAAACCGAAACCGATATAAAATGTTTCGAATAATTTCTAGTCGGTGTACGTATGAGACAACTTACGACAGGTTTTCTTTCAATCACTCAAGCTAATAACTGAAACATAAGCTTCTTCAAAGAGGAATAATATGATAATCACCATATTTAACGTATCCTTTTTACGATTCCCTAAAAATCTAATTTTCGTTACCTACTGAAACTATCGGATAATCGGAAATAACTTTCATGCGTAAGCGTATCCAAATCTGAAATTTCATGTCCGCAACACTTTAGTCGAGACATTGTATGTTCAATGCGTTACCAATTGTAGTGGTAGGCATGCACTATTGACAGCTTTCTGTCGACAGCCGCGGGTCGATCCGTCTGGGGTAGTACCACATTCTCGCAGAAAACCGACGCCTAAACAATGATGATGTGCTGCTGGGCTTCGTTCGGTGAGCAAGAGAGTCGGACGCCCAACTTGCGTGGGTTTTGGTTGGTAAGCAGTCGTACTGCAACTACCGGCCGTACTGGTATTGGAAAGGTTCATGGGCGGCAATAACACTTTCTATTGGGTATGTTGCTTGCTCTTTTGCCACCATAAACAATAAAAAAAAAGAAACTATTGAAGCCCCTACCTACGTTAGTATCTGTAATTGATTGATCCTCTATTTATTGTAGCATAAATAACAATATATATTTCAAACAATGATATGATATTTATGCTTTTAAAAACTTCAACATCATAGCACTTAGTATAAAATATCCGGAGCATGGAGTGCATTTCCCTCGGAGTGGTGGAGCGTTCGTTCGTCGCAATCACGGGCCTATTTCGATAATCACTGTTATAAAACGTAAGACGAACGCCGTGGATTTTATAGCGATTTTGATTTTCATTCTGTAAAATGTAAAACAGGTTTACTTGCTGATATAGAGGCATACTAAGTAATTTAGTAGTTGACAACGTGAACGCATTTTGTCTAAAATATTATTATTATAAAGGGTAAAAACAATTTATAATTAAAGAAAATTAATAAATCAATATGGTCTAGGCCAAATCCTCTCAGCTCATCTAAGTCCTATAAAGCTAGAACCGTTCGAAACTGTAGGGTAATTTATCTATTTTACCATGCTGACGCTGGTGTTGGCATTGAGTTGCATATCTAGTTTTCCTTCTCTTGCATCTATGATATCTGCATTTAATTCCCATCGTACATTATCACCACTGTAATTATAGTAAGCTAAGTTCCACATTGGTCTCCATAAATAACTGATACCTAAGTTTGACCTTCAGGTAGACTCGGGCAACGCTTATAATTGTCTTGTGACCCGCTATAAATTTTATTAAAAAAGAAACAGAGGAGGAGTTGGTAAGAAATCCATCCCTTCTATCCCAAAGTGGGAGATAGGAAGCAAAATTGACTAATAAGCCAATTAATATGAGAATATAGAGCAAGCTAAGATAAGCGCAGCAGTCCCGTGCCACGAATGTGACATAGCTTAAGGTGCCTATATGTGAGCGTTAAGAATTATTGTAATAAAGAGTACCTAAGTATGATTGAATGGTTTGAACGTATGGCAATTTTCTCTAGTTGCTACGAGGTCTACGAGGTCTATATAGTGTACTACACCAGACATGAGTTGCAGACTATTCAACATAATATCGCGCTCGTCACGACAGAAACTGCACACTCAGAAACGGTGAGCTGTTTGTTCGTAATGGCAGTTAGACGTGGAATATTGACAAAATGGTGAAGGTACTACTTTAAAATAAAATAATTTACTTTTAAAATTCCCATGACCAATGAGGAAATTGGGCTATACAGTGACAAATTTACAGCCATATTTTCTCTCCTTCATTCCTTCGCTGATGAATCCTACCTTAACCTGCTGCCAATCGATCAGGAGCTCTTCGTTCATTCGGATTGCGGTGCGAAAGAGTCTAGTAATTTTATTATTAATTAATATATAAATTACTATAAAACTTTTCCTTGGTGGAATAAAATAGTAACGGATGCCTTTTCATCTTCAAGTCGATTGAGAGAACGCCTGCAAGTATTGGTAAGGTTTCAGTCCTAACTGTTCTATATGCCTTACATAAGAACATTAGGCTTTGGAGTAATTTATGCCATGATGAACCGCCATTGGTAGTGGTGGTTCTAGCAACCCAGGCTGGCGCAATGTGATGTTACTTTAATAACAGTTTACGCTGCGAATACTACCAACCCTTACTTTGCTCATAGATGTCGTAAAAGACGACAAAAAGTATATTGACTTGGGCCAACTACATTTGATGCCATTTGGTCAACAATTACATTCCTAAGAAGCGTTGACGTCAGGCAGTCGGCTAGTCATAAAACTACTGACAATAACTTTTGCAATACGTATGAGTACCTACAAATTGTGTAAACCACAAGTAATTTGGATATAAGCAGGAGAATGATGAGAGTACGCTATACAATGTTGACTGTTCTCTGATTTAGGCCATATTTAACCATGTCCAATAGTGGTTTCCCTTCATCCACTAGAACGTCTTATAAAGTGAAATACTGAGCAGTGATCTGTGGGTTCTGTTTCAATCATATCTTGGCAATATATGGTAATCATCTTTATCGTCTTCTTTAGGTATATCTCATTGGGGCGATAGAATCTTTCTTATTAGCTTGCCAAGTCTATTGAAGATTTTGTGTCTGAAGCGAACGCAATGACGTGTTAAAACTTATAAATATTTAAATTATATAAATAGGTACATATTCTGAACCCATATTATAAGTTACGACAAAGATTTCTCTCATATGAATGCATTGCAATACAGTATTCAAATGAAACAAAAAGATAAAAAGCGTACATTCTCGTGCTCAGCGCTGTCGCAGCGAGAACACGGCTACATCATGTAGAGTTCACCGCGATAACTTATAGACTTGTACGTTGAGATGCGAACATTGTTATCTAGACGATCGCTGAGGTGAGCCGTGACACAGCTGTGCGCATTTCCAATGCACATAACATAGTTTTTATTAAGATAAAACTAAAGCCTTTTTCGGTAGCCAGCTGAAATAAAAGAGGGTATGTAGAGACTAAATAGGTTTACGCAGTTTGATTATTACTAAATTGTAGGCGATTAAGAAAAGTTCTTTATAATCCTTAATTACAAAAATATTGTTTCGCTGCAGCCAAGTTACGAAGTAGGCATGGAATTAATATTAAATAATAGGTCGGGGAAAGGGTTAGTTTTCCGTGTGTTGACGGAGTAAGAATACTATCTTACCCGTGGGTGAATGTAAGAGATGACTAAGGGATATAAAACGCATATAACAATTATGCAAAAGAAGGAAAACTTGAAACAAAACCCTATACCAACACGTCTGACCAGCGTGGTATAGTAGGTCAATTTCCCTCCCATTAAGGAGGAAGCTCGAGCCCAACAGTGGGACATATATGAGCTGAAATGATGATGATGAATAGGTCGGGGAAACAGTTTCTGCGTATTCTATATGAAAATTTAAGACATTTTTTTTTCTAAGTTTATTTAGATTTAATTATAATATATGTGCCATTTTGTTTAATGACTGTTTGCCATCTTGTAGTTGTCATCCCGTTGCTGTGGAAATTTTGGGACACATGATCAGAAAAACGCGACAAGTAGTTTTGGCAGTCCTCTTCTCAGTCGCTAGCAGTTGGCAGTCTCCCCAAAAAAGACTTCCCCCGACCTATTATTATTTAATTTAGCCAGCCATCAGCTTATCAATCGCGTCGATCAGGAAAATTCCTTGGAATCTTCAACGTCAATTGAATCAATAATGTTTGCCAAGATGGTGATTATGGTACTAGAACGTAGAGAGATCTACGTCGAACAATCGTACTATATAGATTGATGAATGGTTATAAAATATCTCGTATCGTATTATTATGAAAACGTTCACACCGACTGGGATTAGCTGTGTACGGAGCTGTAACGCACCTGCATTGTTGGCCGGATTAAAAATAATATATCACACTGATATATTTACATAACTAGATATGTTATACAGAATTATATAAAGGAGGACTGACTGGTTTGTCTGGCATTATGATGTTTAGGTTTCCGTACCCAAAGGGTAAAAACGGAACCCTATTACTGAGACCGCTGTCAGTCCGTCCGTCCGTCTGTCACCAGGCTGTATCTCAAGAACGGTGATAGCTAGACAGTTGAAATTATCACTGATGATGTATTTCTATTGCCGCTATAACAACAAATACTAAAAAGAAAATAAAATAAATATTTAAGGGGGGCTCCCTTACAACAAACTTGATTTTTTATAGTTAATGGTAGGGAACCCTTCGTGCGCGAGTCTGAATCGCACTTGTATATACTTTTTAATATTTACGCGAGTATTACACGTTTGAAATAAAACTATTTTTACTGATTCTATCGTATTTGTATTTATTTTTTAATTTCCCCCCACATTTCGAACACTTTACAGCATTCATGGTTACGGGCGGACTAAGGTGTCTCACGTCCAACAAGTCATCGTTATTACAGAGATTTATATCTACCCGCTACAGTATCAGTTATTAAATTTTGACCCACATTTTTAATACAATTTTATTTATCATTATCATCATTACCCTGCTCTTATCCCAATTACTTGGGGTCGACGCAATATGTCCTTTTCTTCTACTCAATCCTATCCGATGTCATCTCTGCGTTCACTCCCTTTCTATTCATATCATGCTTCACGCAATCCATCCATCTTTTCTTCGGTCTTCCCTTACCCCTAAAGCCTTCAACATTCATACTTAAAACTCTTCTCCCAACATTACATTCATCCCGTCTCATCACATGTCCATACCAAGTCAGGCGTTCACTTTTCAACTTATCCGTCACTGGCGCCACTTTCAAACTGCCTCTTATATACTCATTTCTTACCTTATCCATTCTCGTCAGGCCACACATCCATCTTAACATTCGCATCTCTGCTACATGCAGCCGTCTCTCATCCGTCGCTTTTGTAGCCCAACAAGCTGACCCATACAATACGGCAGGCCTTATTAAGGTTTTGTATATTTTACTTTTCAATTTTAAGGGTACTTGAGAGTCACATATGGTACCTGTGACCTGTCGCCATTTCATCCATCCCGCATCAATTCTGTGCTTCACCGCACGATCCAAGTCGCCATTGCTTTGGATAAGAGAACCGAGGTATCGAAAGTTGGAGCATACTAGTATAGGTACTCCATCTAGAGATATGGGTGTAAAATTGGAGAGACCGCCGAAATCGCAGAACATGCACTCTGTTTTTGTTCTGCTGATTTTCAAGCCAACGTTCTCCAATCTACAGCGCCATTTTTCCAGCATGCTCTGTACCTCAAGCCCATCTTCTCCGATAAGAACAACGTCGTCAGCGAAAAGCATGCACCAGGGTGCCTCTTCCTGTATCTCCGATGTTAAGGCATCCATTATCAACAAGAAGAGGTAAGGACTTAACGCCGACCCTTGATGCAGGCCCACCCCAACACTGAACTCATCGGAGTTTCCAACAGCTGATCTTATGTACGACCTACATCGCCGGTACATAGCACAGACTAACCTTATATACTTCACAGGTACACTTTTCTCTTTCAGTGCCCACCACAAAACTGTTCTTGGTATTCTATTGTATGCCTTCTCGAGGTCAACGAATACCATATGCAAGTTTTTGTGTGCACTACGAAATTTTTCACATAGTTGACGCAGTGCAAATATGGCATCCGTTGTCCCACGACCCGGCATAAAACCGAACTGGTTTTGGGTGACCTCACTTTCCTCTCGCAGTCGCTTCTCGATTACTTTTTCCCACACTTTCATACTATGTGACATGAGCTTTATTCCCCGATAATTGCCACAATCTTGAACATCTCCTTTGTTTTTAAAAATGGGCACTAACGTGCTATTGCACCACTCGTCGGGGATTTCTTCTTCCTGCAGCAACTTATTGAAGAACAAAGTCAGCCACTCATAACCACGCTCTCCTAAAATCTTCCACTCTTCAACTGGTATACCATCCGGCCCTACAGATTTCCCATTTTTCATACTAATCACTGCCTTTTTTACTTCATCTAATGTAATTTCATTCACTAGGCCGGAGTTCTCTGATTTATCTTTTAAATCTCCACTCCATGCATTCTCTTCGTTCATTAGTCTTTCAAAATACACCTTCCAACGCTCTTGTATTTCCTCATCTTTCATCAGAACCTTGCCTGCTTCATCTGTTATACACTTTACATGCCTAATATCTCTCGCTCGTTCTTCCCGTGCTTTTGTAATGCGATACAGCGCTTTTTGCCCTTGAGGCCCATTTAAGGAGTTATATAACCTTTCTTGGGCCTGAGCCCTCGCCGTAGCTATCGTACATACCCTTTTAGCCTTTTCTTGCATTCTTTGTATTCGCTCTTTATCACTTTCTTCACACTTTCATTATACTCTTTCTGCCACTTCTTAAATATCTGTCTGTCTTTTCTTTCAATACTTGTTGCACATCTTGATTCCATACAATTTTATTGCCAGTACAAAAAGAAAATAATTCTATGTATAAATTTTATATTGTTTATAATGATTTGTCTAGTAGACCGCGAGTGCCCTGTCTAGAAATAAATTACAAGTTCATCCTTATATTTCCTGTAAGAAAATGGTATGTTAAAAGATCGCCTAATTATATCAAAGCTACAAGTTATTTTTGAAGTAAATCTTTTTATAAAACCTTTCCCACAAAGAATCGATGTTTGAGTAAATTCGATACTATTCTTCGTTTGGTAAGCGAGAAAGCTGAAGAACCTAACCCCACCTTACGCAAATTGGTTGTGCCGCTGGTATTGTAGAGGCCTATGAGCGTGAGTGATCATCATTATCTGATTATCTGATGATCATTTCAGCTCATACATATCCTACTGGACTTGAGACTCCTCGACAATAGGTTGGAAAATGACCTAATATACCACGCTGGTCAGATGTGTTGGTATAGGGTTTTAAGATTATTCTTTCTCTTGCATAAAAGTTAATATACATATCATCCTTGTTTTTTATGATAAGAAGGCAAGAAAGAGAAAGATAAATTCTCTTTTTCTCTGGAACCGACCGAACGATAATTTTTGTGTGCAATATTAAATCTAAAAAAAGAAATGGGTGCGTGTACTTATGTATGCGCGTGAGAAGTTACTTCTTTGGCATCATTAAATAATAGTTTTTATTTGCATACAAATAATTAATTACAATAAAATAATAAAGGGACTGGAAAAGAAAAATAGTAATATAAGAATAGTAATATATAGAAAAGAATAGTAAATTATATTAATCAAAATATTCAATTTAAATCACTACTGAATATAATTCGCATTTGTATGATTTTGTAGCGATTTTGCGGCCAACTTTAATCTGTTTTACTTTTGTGTTACAGTGATGCGCGCGCATCTTATTGCGGCCGACTTCAACCTGTTACTTTTGTGTTACAGTGATGCGGGCGCATCTTAATATTTTAATCTCATAATTTTTTCATAACACACCTAAAGCAGTATAACTTCAAAAAAAAAAAACGAAATCTAGTATTTAATATTTTTTTAAATAAATCCTCAATACCCCCGCTATCATCGCGTATTAAGAGGCCCCGGCCTTCGCCTTCCTTTCGTTAATAATGATTGATATTCTTATCAATTCATCGGTGAGCTGATAATATATTGTTAAACTAATATCAACGACCCTATTTGACCTTGACCAAAGCCTTCGTGATATTGAATGTCGTTATGTAATAAAAACTAAAGAAAATATATTTCGGCAAATAAAAAAAAATCTGATGTTTACGCGTATAACATTTGGATAAGAGTAGGAGAATGATGATGAGTCGTCTCTTACGATCATCACGCACGAGTAAGATAGGGGGTAGTAAATTGTACTCTTACTCCGTCACCACACGGAAAAATGTTCTATTTAAAATAAAAAAAAAATGAAGCCAGCTCGAATTATTTATACATACATACATATCATCACGCCATATCCCTTGCAGGCTAGGCAGAGAGAACAGAGTGCCAGAGAACTCTATCCTTCCATACTTCATTCGCTTCCTCAACATTTATAATTCTCTTCATACACATTATTCATTAGACTATAGAAATTCCACAATATATGTAGACATTAGCTTGACCTAAGGGATTTATGGTCATAACCACTACGCTTTGCAAGTTATTTGGTAATTAGAGTGAGATGTTATATGTTTCGTAGGAGAGCTAATTACTTTCCTGGTGATCACTTAGCGCCGATTTGTATGACTCGAATGAGTATGTGTAGCAACAATTATATTTTTGACGCTGCGCAGAGAAGTGAACAAGGTATTTTAATATCGTTGATCAATATCAATAACAAAAAACGAAGTAACAGTCTTCATTGAGCATAATGCATAATCACTGTTTTAATAATAACTGCTGGGATAACAAAAACTGCGATGAATAGATGTCACTGATAATAATATTAATATTGTGCAATTAATTAGTTTAAACGCAAAATAACATTTTACGTCATCCTTGTGGTGACGGCGTAAGAATACAATTCACCACCCCCTATCTTACCCGTGGGTGATCGCAAGAGACGACTAAGGGATATAAAACGCATATAACATCTATGCAAGAGAAGGAAAACTCGAAACAAAACCCTATACCAACACGTCTCCCGCGAGGGTAAACCGCCGGGCGGACCCCCGAGGTTTACGACCGGGTTTCGGTGGCCTGCTGGCTCGGCTAAGAGAGAGGTACATGTAGGGCGGGTCTATGTCACCCCGGATATATAGCCCGTCACCAAAAAAGAAACACCAGCACGTCTGACCAGCGTGGTATAGTAAGTTAATTTCCCTCCCATTATGGAGGAGGCTCGAGCCCAAGAGTGAGATATATATGAGCTGAGATGAATGACATATTATAGGTTTGTAAATCACTAGCTAGCAAATAAATAGATTTCCTTTTTTAATTTCTTGGATCTATGTTACATAACAACATCCAATTAATATACACGCTTTATTCTCGAAAATATGGAGTATGTATGCAATTTTATACATTAATAATACTTCGATTGATAATTATCGTTATCAATCGTTAATCGTTTGTTATCTTAACGACTGTAACGGCGTTAAGATAAATTTGTTGCTTATCATTAATTACAAACGAAAACTGCTTAATATATTATCATATATAACTGTAGCATATAAATGGAATAATTATATTTTTTTTATAAGATAACATCTGCACTAAATGAAGTAACTAATGTCCCCCACATTAGTTTGTATTACGAATATATAATTAACATCAACCTCCTGCCAGGCTGGCACGGATGTCAAGGATTCGGCACCAGTGGCCAACCCAATGGCCACGGGGATGGGATACAGTAAGTTATGAGGGCACGCCCCGTCCTTTTGTCACCTTGGATGCGACGAAGGGCGTGTATCCAGATCATAGCCTACAAAAAACAAAACTTCATCATGATCCTGCAAAGATCCCAAGTATTTGGGGTTGAAGCATTATTTACTCCTACTTCGTACATATTGTAAAAGTTATTGGCAATAGTTTTATGACCGGCCGCCTGCCTGACGTCAAGATGAAGTTGATCCAGATGGATGTAAAGCTCTTATTTATTTTGCTCCTGGTGGCAAACGAGCAAGCAATACACCTGATGGTAAGTGTTACTGCCGCCCATGGACCAATGCAATACCCGGTGGCTTAGCCACTGCCTACTAATAAAATTTCCAAACCCAGAAAATTGGACTTTCAGCTCTCTAGCTTATTAAACGGAGCACAGCAGCACATTGCCACTGCTCAGATGCCGATTTTCTGCGAGAGTGTGGTACTACCCCGGACGGACCGGCCTGCAGCTGTAGACAGAGACTGTCAACAGCGTGGGCTTATCACGGTAGACACACTTTACATAGAGGGCGCAGAAACAGACAGAGAGCACGCAAAAGTTCACATTTCAAGGAAGAGCATTTATGCCGTGTGAGAGCGGTGTTGTATCAATCGGCTACGAGTCTTAGTCATCTTTTAAGACATCCACGGATAAGATAGCGAGTGGTTATTTCTTACTTCGTCACCACACCAGTGTGACCAGATTTCAATTGATCATGCTAGTTACTCATTTAAATTCTTCTAAAATCTGCTATTATTATTGGAATAAATGTTAAAATTCTGCTTATAGATGAAGTTTTAATGTGTACGAATCTATTAAATAAAAACGCTGCTTAATATTTTCAAATCAAAAAATTTCTAAGTTCTATTCCATATTTTTATATAGAACTATAGAGTTTTGAGTTATGTTAACCATATTTTTTGATAGCGTAAAACTTACGGATCCAGCTTGTTCTTCAACTGCTTGTTTGACATGTAGAATTGCAGCAACATGTTCATTTTTAAATTTGTTTCGTACGTCATTTTCTTTATTGTTCATTTGAAAAAATATGCGCTCACAAGATGTACAGGTATAATCATAGATAAAATCATCATAGCTTTTGCGAAATAATATATCAAGTGTGGGTACTTTTTAAATGCATCTGCCTTCGTGATTTTTTAAAGATGGTGTATATTGGTATTTTACATACATACATACATATCATCACGCCATATCCCTTGCATGGTAGGCAGAGAGAATAAAGTGCCAGAGAACTCTATCCTTGCATACTTCACTCGCTTCCTCACCATTCATAATTCTCTTCATATACGCTCGCCGGTTTCGGAGACTCTTGACTCCACCTCCCATCAGTACGTGACCAATCTGGTCTAGGTAGGTGAGTCTCGGTCTCCCCCGGTATCTACATCCTTCCACTTTCGCATTGTATATCTTCTTAACCAGACGTTTGTTCGGCATTCCTTCCACATGTCCGAACCATCGGAGCATATCGGTACTTTCATCAATGATAACTGAAAAAACAAGGTTTTCTGGAACGAACTGCATGCTGAATTAGCTTCTTGTTTAAATATACTAAACAAGAAGCCAATTCAGCATGCAGTTCTTTTCCTACTTCAGGTTTGATAACATTATATGTCAATGCAGCAGCTTTAGTGCGCTTACATGAAAATAACCTTGCAATTTCTGAATCATGAAAGTATTTTTCAAGTAACTCGTTCAAATGATCCATAACTCTAAATGTTAAATTATGTTCTACTGGAAACATACACATTTTAATTTCAGCTTTTTTACCTCTTCAGTTTCAGATGTTTCTCGTTAGTTTCAGTTACAGACAGATGTGAATTAATAACTAACTACAATACAAGTATTTTTAGAGTAACATAAGTAGAAAGAATATCTTACCGACGACTGTCCAGAATAATCATACTTTTATGTTTCATTGAGTTTCTTTTTCATCTTTCAAAACAGAAAGTCGTGAAACTAATTTTACATTACTTACTTTCCAAAAAACGGCATTGGTCTCATTTTTGGATTTTGATAACAAAGATGAAAACATTGGATCCTTCTCCCATTCAACACGATAGTTCTGGCCATATTTTCTTTTTATATTCATTTACTTTACTAACGCTTACGATACAACTGATTAACGATGGTCTTTGACTGCGTATAATATGTACATTACATACAATTTCAAAGCTAAATATACATTTAAAGAGTATTTGCCCCAAGAATGTATATGTGAATGTGTATGGTGCCAATTCAGAAGAAAAAAAAATTCGCCAAGTGCGAGTAACTCACGCGCCAAGGGTTCCGTACCATAATATATATATAAAAAAAATATGATGTAACTAAAAATTAAAGGTTTTTGGATTTTTTTCTTTATCTGTGCTATAAGACGTTGCTTTGTACCAAATTTCTAGATTCTGAGTTCACGGGAAGTTCCCTGTAGGTTTTGATTCCTTTGCGAGTGTTGAAAATTTGCGGCATAAACGCCTGTATCTTTTGATTGCATTGGCATAGAAGTTTAAACGGACGGACAACAAAGTGATCCTATAAGGGTTCCGTTCTTTTATTTAGAGGTACGGAACCCTAAAAGCTTACATTATTTAAGTAAGACAGATTTTTTTAAATACGTTCAGCGCAACTGCCGAAGGTATTTAATTAATTTCTAATCCTGCTAGTTTCCTGCGGAACTTTTTCAATATTATGCAAAAATCTGCCAAATTTTCAAATCTGCGATACAATCTGCTAATTCCTAAATTTGAAATCGAATTTTGCTAAAATCGCAAAATTCTGCTATATCTGGTCACAAGAAGCACCACAAGACTAGTGACATATATTGTTAATTTTTTACCACACGGGGAGTACCCCGTCTCCATGTAGGTTAAATTATCTTGATAAACTGCAACATATTAATTATAAGCGATTGTGAAATTGATTCCAATAATATACAAAATACTTATCTATAATTAATCGACCAGCAATTTAAAATTCGCTTGAACATAATCTTATCTATGGACTTTAACCGTCTCTATGCAATATATTTTTTAGTGGACGAGAATTTTTTGCTTGAGAGTTTGTCGTGTGGTAGTGGCTACGAATATTACCAACCCTTACTTTGCTCGTGGATACCGTAAACGATTAAGAGCTTAATATCACCCTAGGCCAACTCCACATGGTGCCGTTTGGTTAACAGTTACATTCCCAAGTAGTGTTGACGCCAGGCAAATGGCCGGTTATAAAACTATTGCTAATAACATTTGCAATATCTACGAGTACATATTGCGTCGATTCTAAGTAATTGGGTTAAGAACAAGTGTATGATAAGGTGGTGACAGTGATAAAATTTCATACCAACCCGTTTGACCAGCGTAGTATAATAGATCCCTTCTATTGTCGAGGCTCGAGCCATAAACAACATGAATTAGCTGAGATGTTGATGTACAAATTACTGTAATTCAGCATTGCTGAATTATTTATAAAAACCCGATTACAAAGCTAAATTATAGTTGAATAACAAGGTTGTGTCATCGTTTAATACAATTCTAACTGCAAAGTTTGAAGTATTAAGCCTACAATGTGTAAACATTGTCGGGTAGATGGCGCACGTCACCTTAAAGACGTAAATATGATACGAAGCGGGATTTGAATGTCCTACAATAGTTCACGGTGGTGTAAGTGGCAGCACGATTGGGCCGGACTCCCAATAGATGCGGGTTCGAATCCCACTTGTGACATCATATTTCACTTCGTAATCGGGTTTTTATAGATGTTGATGTATTTATTCGTAAAATTCACCTAAATCTTTTATCTAAAAGTCACCACCCTTTGCTTTACCGTAGGTATCGTATAAATCAATACTAAATTGTGCACTTTTATGTAATAATTATTATTATCCTGCTTCTATCCCAATTACTTGTGGTTGATCCAAGGTACTTCTCTGCCATCGTGCTTATTTCAAAAGTCATTAGCAATAGTTTTATGACCAACTATCTGACGTCAACTCTCCTTAGGAATGTAATTATTGATCAAACGGCATCAGTTGGAGTTGGCCCAGGTTGATATAAATCTCTTAGTCGTCTTTTACGACATCCACGAGCAAAGTAAGAGTGGGTAGTATTCGTAGCCGCTATCACACAGCAGGTGTACTGTAAAGTGTTCGAAACATCGAGAAATTAAAAATCAAATACAAACACGATAGAATCCGTAAAAGTAGTTTTATTTCAAATGTGTAATAATCGCGTAAAACATTAAAAATCATTAAGTAGTTAAATAAGCATCAGAAGAATATTACATCATTAAATTTAATAAAATAAGCCGTATCCAGTAAGAAATGTATGTGTTTTTGATACACAAATATCAAATGAAAAATGGCGTGCATAGAGAAGGCCTTTTGTTGAGTTTATAGTGACCCGGTGCACGTATTGTACTATTATAAAACTAGTATCCATTTTAATATTTAACTTATTTATTTGTTTGTTTTATTCTTAATATGTGCAACTTAATATAAGTAGGGTTACACTGTTGACAGTCTTCTGTCTACAGCCGCGGATACGTGGGTCATGAATTTGAAATGCGTAAACAATAGACACCATTATCATTAGTATAGATTAATAAAAAAACCTAGATTGAAATAGTACATTACTGCAGCGGCCAGCAAAAGAGGCATTGATGGACGAACGTGTAAATGTGGGCCGAGGAGTAGTCGAGGCACACATACGTAAGTCTATCAATTCCTAGTTGTGGCCAAGGCTTGTATAGTACTTTTATTAAATGATGCGCGGCAATTAAAACTAAGTAGTACTAAATAGAACTGTATACATGACGAACAACAAACAACATTTTTCACGTGCTAAAGGGTTCATTTGTTTTTTTTTTTCATTGTCAAACAGGTTTCTTTTTCAAGCCAGTTATAAATTTAAATAAAATTCTGATAATTTGTCTATTTGGTTACCATGTTTTGAAGTAACAAATCGTTCCATTTTTAAAATACACGATAGATATGAATTTACATATTATATATTTATTTGGCCGCTAAAACACGACAGATATGGATTTTCATACATTTTTTGCCTGCCGCTGCTCGTGTGTATTTGGTCAGTACAGCAATATCGATTTATCTCGAAGAAGGTTGTCAAAATAATGTTTAAATTTCCAAGCATGTTTGAGAAAAGGTATTAACGTTAGCACAAGAAAATTTTATAATAAATCTTTTAACATTTGAACATTCTAACATTAGCTGTAAATAATATGAACATTTAGAAGTAAATTCGTAACGTTTCGCGCCATTAATTCGGCCGTTAACTCTATACGTTTAGCGATATATTAACATTTTAAACGTAGTCGAAGTAATTAAGAAATATATGAATTTAGCTGTTAAAGAAATATTTTAGGTAGTAGATGTTTTGAAGAAAATTAAATAATAAAATATACTTCATGAAATACGTTTTTCCGTATGGCAGGATGAAGAAATACAATACATACAATTCACCACCCCTTTTTTGCCTAACTTCATAACTATGGGATATATTGTGCATATAACATCTATGTAAGAGAAAGAAGAAAGAAGATTATCCGTGTAGTGACGGAGTAAGAATACTATTTACCACCCCATATCTTACCCGTGGGTGATCGTACGAGATGACTAAGGGATATGAAACGCGTATAACATCTACGCGAGAGAAGGAAAACTCGAAACAAAACCCTGTACAACACGTCTGACCTGCGCGGTATAGTAGGTTAATTTTCCTCTCATTACGGAGGAGGCCCAAGCCCAACAGTGGGACGTTTATGGGCTGTGATGATGATGATGATGAAGAGATAGAAAACTTGAATAAAACCATGAGATTTTTGTCAACCATGCTGTTTAAACGGTTTGGTATTGACCAAATCGTCTAGCTAGCGTGGTATAGTAGTTCAACAGAGGAAGCTGGAGTCCAGTAGGTCGTTATCTTAAGTATCTAGTATGCCATCTCTGAGATCAATAAGCTGAGATGAATAATAATGTTTAAAAAATATTTTATTTCAACTTTAAAATAATATTCCGATTGCTCCTGTTTTTCTTTTCTATTTAAATTTGTTGCGGGTTCCAAGTTAATTAAACGCACTGCCTGGGACTTCCTGAGAATCAAACTTCGGTGTCATTTATCGAGACCATTGTGAATCTTGCTTTAGAGGGGTTATAATGATGGAATTAAAGTTAATTTGAAAATAAATCTTTTGAAGCTGAAACCGAGTTTTCTTTAAAGTTTGTATTTTATAGAAGTTAATTGTAGGCCCATAAGATCTTGATACGCAAGGCCAACGGGCAATATAGTATGTTACATATACCCCTTCTTTAGTGGTAGGACTTCGCTGTTAACAGTTCTCTGTCTACAGCCGCGGGCCGGTCCGTCCGGGGTAGTACCACATTCTCGCAGAAGATCGAGGTCTGAGTAATGTCAATATGCTATTGCGCTTCATTCGATGAGCGTGAGAGCCGGCAGCCCAAATGGGTGGGTTCCGGGTTTGTATTGGTAGGCAGCAGCCTAGCTATACCCTTGGTATTGCGAAGGTCATGGGCGGTAACACTTACCATCAGGTGTACTGCATGCTCGTTTGCCACCACGAGCAATAAAAAAAATACCCAGTATGTGGTCACGTTACGTGTTTAATTAGTTACATCGAATACGAGCCCAATTATACGTATAATGTAGTATATCTGTAAGTATGAACATGTTTTTAAAGCGCCAACCCTTTTGCAATGATAAAAAAAAAACAAAAAAAAAATAATCTTCTACATAGACACTTACAGTGGGAAACAATTTCTTGTGCGCCCAGAGGGTTCTAAGGCAAACAAGAGATATATATATATTTTTTTGTAAGCCTTTGTTTTTGTGTTGATGTATTAAGGCTCGAGGTCTCTGGACGGTGAAACGCTTTGTACTAAATGTACTCGCACAACAAAGTATTATTTACTTATGTATGTACGTTTAGGTGTAAATGTTGTTATTTTTCAACACTTTTTGGAGTTTACTCCTTAAGAATCAATTTTCATATAAGGCGCCCGGTATGAGAAAAAATTGAGGAGTAAAATCTAGTGATCGAATGACCTCATTACGTTTTTGGTGCGCAACCTATTCTGCGCACCTTTCACTTTCTGATGTGAGATAATATTTTAGTCAAATGAGTTTTTTTTGCGCCTGTTTTGATAATCGTACTTAAGGAGTAAACTCCAGTCGTGCGTCGGAGCTGACACACACACTTTTTTTAACGCTACATTTTTAACTAATATTGTAATAACTTTACAGTGATCATGGTTACGGGAGGACTTAGGTATCTAACGTCTAATAAGTCATCGTTATTACAGAAATTTATATCTACCCACTACAGTATTAGTTATTTAATTTTGATCCACATTTGTTTTAAATACAAATTCATTGCGAGTATAAAAAGAAATGATTCTTATATTTAAAATTTTATATTGTTTATGAACTGTTATTATTAATGTTTTAATTTGTGATAATTATTATATTGTGTGGGAAAAAGCTGTGTGGTAGTGGCTATGAATACTACCAACCCTTACTTTGCTCGTGGATGTCGTAAAAGACGACTAAGATCCATATAACGACCTGAACCGACTCCACTTGATGCCGTTTGGTCAACAATTACATTACCTTCCTAGGGAATATGCGAATATTACACAATAAAAATAAAACAATTTTTACGTATTTTATCACGTTTGTATTTGATTTTTAATTTCCCACATCATCATCATTCTCCTACTCTTATCTCAATTACTTGGGGTCGATATGTACTCTTGTTTCATAGTAGGTACATATTGTAGAACTTATTGACAATAGTTTTATGAGCAGCCGCCTGCCAGACGTCAACCGTCCTTGGGAATGTAATTGTCGACCAAACGGCATCAGATGGAGTTGGTCCAGGTCGTTATAAGGCTCTTAGTCACCGTTTACGATATTCACGAGCAAAGTAAGGGTTGGTAGTATTCATAGCCGCTACCACACAGCAAGACTAGAATTTCTAGTAACACGTATACAATTATAAAATTAAAATAAAACATATTCTCTAACTCAAAACCAATGAAGTGAAATAGTCGTATTGATATGAAACTGTGTAATAATTTGGCATCAAGCTGATTTAATGATGAAGTTAGGCAGATGGAGAGTAGAACTCTTCAATGGCTGCTAGTAAAACTCTCAAGTTTGGGCTTGTATGATACCTATTAACGATTTTATTAGGTACTAGCTGTTACCCGCTCGCTTTACTGGACATTAATAGAGCAGAAAAAAAAAATCGTACCAAAAATCAAGTCTTTAGAAGCTATATTTAAAATGTGATTTTTTTCAGGTTAACAGCCTCGTAAACCTCCTTGCGGGTGGAATTTCGTAAAATCTGTTCTTAGCTGACCTTTACTCGGCGAAAGGAACATTCCTACCAAATTTTAAGTTACAGACTTATGGTTCCAGAGATATCGTGATGTGTCAATACATAGGAAATCTCTTATTATACATAATATATATATAGATAAATTGTGCGGAGTAACCAGGATTTTATAATAAAGGCAAGAAGATCGATAGTGAACTCTTCAATGTTTTTTTATATTTTTTAGTCTTTAAAATATATTTTATTTTTAATACAAATCATATTGAGAAACAGCGCAAACACTAATTGCTCGCTAGTATGGAATAATAAAAGAGTAATGTATCTTTTAATTGCGTTACGTAGTTATGGATAAGTACTGTTTATATTAAATAGTAAATATATGCTCCTTCATTCTTACTTATCCGACGAAGATAGAAAGACAACTTGTTAAATTTCTTTAAATTTAATAAATTATATGACATATAATAAATGGAATAATATAGATTCTAGATATATTATATTTTTTTGATAGATTGGTTATTTTTTTCTTTAGATAGATTACTAAAAAAATTAAAGATATATTACTAAAGTCTTGGATTAAGATTTTCTTTTAAAATTTTCTTTCATTGCGAGGGATTTTGCAATTATAGTATTTTATTATTTTGAATTAGAGGATAAAAAAATATCTCATTACCTTCATCGACTTAAAAGTATACTGCACACCTCAAAATAGAAGGAAATGTGTGATGGAGTTAAGGTCTTTCTTTTTTTGTACTGTGGAAAATGCGTTTACACATGCACAATACCGTCTTTACCATTAGGGCACACGGGGCCTGTGCCCAAGGCCCCCATTCTCAGGGGGCCCCGAAGGACCGACAATTTCTCTCACACATTTATTCTCAAAACATTATCGTCGAGCACTTTTTTCACGAATCAGTAATCTTATCAGGAAGTATTTACAAGGCATATACTACGGCATTAAATCGGTGACTGCGCCTATTCCTACTGTACTAATTAATAATATTTACGAACGCATCCTATCTAATTTACTAAGTACACCATCTAGCGATCATTCACGCAATCCCTCCGATTTCAAAGTCAAGCTGCAGCGTCAAAATAAGGCCTAACATAAATGTCGCCATTGTCTATGGTTAGGGGAATCCCCGAATGATGTATTAAACTTTCAGTCTGATAGGAGTGAGTGACGTTATTTCGTTTCGTTTGATATTTAAAAATGAGTAAGATAAAGAAAAGTTTTGATTTGTTCGTTTAAACATTAATAGCGTTATGTCGAAAAGAACATATTTAAGTGGTTCACAAAAAAGAATATATAAGTTATAGCTCAAAAAGAAATAACGGAAAATTTCCAAAGCTCACTTCATTATTTACGGTTGAAGAAACAAATAAGTCGAGGGATTATTCATTCTCATTACCGCATGACTCAAGTACCTCTGAATGTCACCAGGAAAAAGAGGTTAGGTGGGACGAAAATGATAAACACACATTAGACGCTGAACCATCGTCTCAAGCTACTGTGAATTAATAACTGCAAGTTTAGAGAATGTCTCTGTATCTTCTGATCCTGGTACTTACTGTGGCATTTTACCGAAAGGAGTCCATGATATTTGGATTCGAAAAGGGCCAGAGTTTTTCCAAAATAAAAATAGTGACTTCTCCGAAACTTCTACAAGTTTTCCAGTTTCAAATGGTAAAACGAAAACTAGATACTTGACTAAAAATATTTTTATTCGTAAATTGACGAATGGCAAAGGAATCTGTATACTGTCATTCCTGCCGTCTATTTAATACCACTACTGGTACTGGATATAATTTAAGTTCTCCTATATGGATATAAAGATTGGAAGCATATAAGTAACTTATTGATAGAACATGAGAACAGTTTACAGCACAGGGAATTTATGATGATTTATGTTGCAAGAATGAGAAAGAAAGAAAGAAGAAAGAAAGAAAAAACATTTACTTTGTTCTCGTTAAAAACTAATGAAAATAAACATAACTAAAGAAAACAACTTCTGGTATAAAATTACATTAACGAGAAACAAAAAAGGCTATTGGCTCAGCTTTGGCTATTTTATTTTATAAAATAGTGCTGTTATTCTGCCAAAACCTAGTACATTTTAAAGAAATTATTAAAAACATGACTAGTATAAAAGTGTCAGTGTGTGTGTGTGTATGTGTGTAACGATGTATAAATAATTTTAACATAAGTATAACAACATTGCATACATATATAATATAAATAAAATTGGCAATATTTAATAAAATATATTTTTTTAAGAGCATCGAAATTTCGCACTATATAATACAGTGTAATTGTGTATTAAGTAAATGTTGTTTTAAAATTTTGTTAAAAGTAAATACAGATTTTAAGTCTCGCAATGGTGGAGGTAGATCATTCCAACACTTGGTGGCAGACAATTTAAAACTACCACGGAATGTTGAAGTGCGATATTTAGGGGTATTTAAAAGGTATGATAAAGCTCGAGTCTTGTATTTATTAAGAGAACTAGACCAGCTAAGTTTATTGTAGAGGTAAGTTGGCTTTTTGGATAAAATTACACCGAAAAGCAAATTAGCTAAATGGAGTTTTCTGCGTGATTCCATTTTAAGAATTTTTCCCATGTTTAAAAACGGCGTAACATGAGAGCGTGGTGGGACAGTGAAGCAAAATCGAGCACAAGCATTCTGTACGCGTTGTATGAGTCTTATAGTTCTAGTGAGTAGACAAGGTCCATAAACTATGTCACCATAGTTCAACTTGGGCAATACAAGTAACTCACAGAGCATGATACGCGTATCTAAGTTGATGTAAGGTCGAATACGATACATCAATCTAAGACGATAAAAACATTTACGTACTGCATCTAGTACATGGGTTTCGAACCGTAGTAATCCGTCAAAAATTACCCCAAGATTGTGAGCTTCCATTACCCGTTCAATTTGCTGTTTATTGACTAATATATTGAGGTTATTATTTTCTGTTTTTCTTATAATATCTGATGAACCTAGAATCATGAATTTCGACTAATCAGGGTTAAGCAACAACGAATTTTTTTTAGCCTAGTCGTTAATCCTTTTTAAATTTTCATTTATATTTCTTACGAATTCAGATGTATTTTGTGGCTGAAAAGAAGTATATAGTTGAAGATCATCAGCGCATATATGATACCTGCAATTGATTATATTTTTGACTATGTCAGCAGTGTATATAATAAAGAGTAATGGCCCCAATATCGATCCCTGGGGAATTCCTCTATTCACAGCCTTCAGTGAAGATGCAGCATAGTTACTATCTTTGCTGTTCGAAACAAGTACAAACTGATGACGATTACTTAGGTAACTGTGGAACCAGCGCACTGTGTCAACATCACAACCATAATATGAGAGCTTCGAGAGTAGTAGAGAGATATTAATTGAGTCAAAGGCGCGTGTGAAATCAAGTAAGATTAGTAAAGTGCTTAAGCCTTTATCTCTAGCTTCAAGCACATTATCAACAACATCAATTAAGGCTGTTGTAGTACTATGTCCCATACGAAAACCAGATTGGTGTTTGGGTAATATATTATTATCTTCAAAATATTTCCTAAGCTGATAAAAGACCACTTTTTCTAAAATCGAGAACTACTAGACGAATTGATACTGAATTGCTGTCCCAATATAATACAGAAATTAACTATTGGAAGAATGTGGTTATGAGGATTGTTGCAGTAATGAATTGGCTTCAAGAGGTCTTGCTTTTCGTGTTTTTTTTTTGGCGGCGGGCTACGGTACGTCAAACCCCGCTAATCCGTCCGGGGCGACAGGAAAAGCGGTGCGAGACCCCGTAGACCCGCCCTACAATATGCCTCTCAACGCCGTGCGGGTGGGTCACTGGTACGCGGTCTTTTTCTTCACTGGCCCACCCGGCGGTCTACCCTCACGGGTATCCTCGCTAATGTCAACGCCCGGACAGTTTGCACCATCAGGGCGTCGTCTTCACGCAGTGGCCTCACTCCCAGGGCGACCAGACTAATCCCCGGTCCGGTCACCCGCTGCCTCGGCTAGGGCGGCATGAGGCGGAGGTATTCACGTCTCCGCCGCCCCAGACGCCGGCGGCGGCGTGAATCCTCGAAGAGAAGTTCCTCTTGGGTTCGCTCCGCCCGGTCGCCCGTATCCTGAGGCGCTGTGTAAGCTCCGCGCGCAGCCCTCCCCCCCTCACCGAAACCCTTCAACCCGACCTCCTCCGCAGGGTGGTCAAGGGACTGTTTCCACAACAGCCGGAACACACGCCCCCGGTTATGGCTTCATTCCGGGAGTTGATGATGTTCTTCGAACACCTGGAGCCACGTCTTAGGCAACTGTACAACGCCTGTCTAGCGGCTGGACAGTTCCCTGAGTGGTGGAAAGAGGAGGTTGGTGCTCCTGCCAAAGCCGGAGCGGTCCCCGGATTTGCCGTCGGCCTACGGGCCTATCGTGCTGCTGGACGATGTGGGCAAGCTGCTGGAGCGTATCCTCGCTGCCCGCATCGTCCAGCACCTAGACGAGGTGGAGCCCAATTTGTCGGACGCTCAATTCGGTTTTCGAAAGGGGCGTTCGACTATTGCGTCTATACTGCGCCTGAGGCAGACGGCGAGGGAGGCCGTCACTGGCAGAGGAGTGCGTAACTGTTGGCGGTGTCAAAAGACACCGCCAACAGTTACGCATTCAATAGTCATTCAAACGCGAACAAACAAACAAAACGCATTCAATAGTCTGCCATTCAGCTGCATCAGAGAGGCGCTCCGGTATCACGGAGTGCCCTTATACCTGAGGCGGCTAGTGACATACTATTTACTGGGGCATAGTGTCCTCTGCAACTGACAATCCCACCTATTAGCGAGGAAGAGATAAATACCGCTCTTTTACGTCTCCAAGCTAAGAAGAAAGCCCCAGGCCCAGACGGAATCCCCGGACTAGTCCTCAGTATTGCCGCCGAATGCCTTAGGGAACAACTCCAGAATCTGCTCGACAAATGCCTAACATCTGGACATTTCCCAGATTCCTGGAAGGAGGGTAAATTATACTTGCTCCAGAAGGAAGGTAGGCCCACCGACTCTCCCTCGGCATACAGGCCACTTGTGTTGCTGAATGAGACTGCAAAGCTCTTCGAGAAAATACTTGCGGACCGCCTCGTACAGCATCTCGAAGAGGTGGCACCGGGCTTGTCAGATGCACAATTCGGGTTCCGGGCAGGTCGGTCAACCATTGACGCACTAGCAGTATTAAAGTCCCTTACTAATGCAGCGGTGGCTGAGGGGGAGGTCGTCTTAGCGGTGTCCCTTGATATCGCGAACGCCTTCAACAGCCTCCCATTTGAGACCCTGGTGGAGGCGTTTCGCCACCATACAGTGCCGCTGTACCTTCGGAGATTGTTGAAGTCGTATCTCGAAGATAGATACGTGGTCTGGGAAGGGGGCAACGGGCGTCTGTCTCGACATCAGGTAGGATGTGGTGTTCCACAGGGATCGGTATTGGGGCCGGTCCTGTGGAATATTGGATTCAACTGGGTATTGCAGGGTGGCCTTCTGCCTGGGATGAGGGTGATCTGTTATGCAGATGATACCCTTGTCACAGCAAGAAGGCCAAACTATCAGCAGGCTGCCCGATTGGCAGAGGTCGGTGCTGCTCTCGTTGTAGATCGAATCAGTATGCTGGGCCTGAGGCCTCTATCTCCACATAAGACAGAGGCCATCCTCTTCCACGGCCCTCGCCGAGGTCCTCCTCGTGGAGCTCAAATCAACGTGCAGGGGATTGCTGTGCCGGTGCTGAACCGCATGAAATATCTGGGCTTGCATCTTGACGGAAGGTGGAGTTTCGAGCCACATATTGCTCAGCTCGCGCCACGGCTCATAAAAACTGCTGCATCCCTAGGTAGGCTCCTGCCTAATATAAAGGGGCCTGGTTCATCCTGCCGCCAGCTATATACGGGTATACTCCGATCCATGGCACTGTACGGTGCCCCTATATGGTCGGAATCCCTCACTGCTCGAAGCAAACGTCTTTTGCGACAGCCACAGAGAGTAATAGCGATAAGGATTATAAGGGGCTACCGTACGGTGTCGTGGACTGCATCCACGATGCTAGCAAGTGACCCACCCTGGGAGCTCCAAGCGGAGGTCCAGGCAGAGGCCTACCGGCTTCGTGTCACTACGCGGGCCCAGAGCGAGCAGTTCCCTGACGGAGATATGGACGGACTGATGGTGACGGCTCGAGGAATCTTGATCCAGCGATGGAGGGAGGATCTAGAATCCCCCGTAGCCGGAAGGGAGATAGTGGAGGCTGTTGGCCCACACCTCTATCGCTGGATCAATAGACGGCATGGCACTCTGACATTCAGGCTGACACAGGTACTTACCGGACATGGGTGCTTCGGTAAGTACCTGCATCAAGTTGCAAGATGCGAAGAGACCCCTGGATGTCACGAGTGTGGCGCGTCCATAGACACAGCGCGCCACACATTAGAAGAGTGTCCTACATGGAGAACTCAAAGACTCGCCCTGGCATCTGTTATGGGTGAAGACCTATCACTGCCGACCGTTATTAATAAGATGGTCGACAGTGATGGGTGTTGGATGGCTATGACCTCCTTTTGCGAGGAGGTCATAGCGCAGAAGGAAGCGGCGGGGCGGGCCCGTGAGGCATGTGCCTATGCTGACCCGCTACGCAGGCGACGGATGGGGAGACGGAGAAGACGCTACGCGCTCCTCTTCCCTCAGTCGTGATTGACCTAGGGCGCTAGTCAGCTAACCGCCGGAATGTCAGAGTCGTATGCCCAAAAGGCGAACCTTTGGCGTTCCACAACCGGCGGGGACGCGGGGCCGCTGTGGTTTTTAGTAGGTATTCTGATGCAGTAAAACCATACTGTGTCAGTGAGTCCTACATACCCCTTTGCTGTAACAAGTAAAGGGGATGCGAAAACGCATTTTCCACAGCGAAAAAAAAAAAAAAAAAAAAAAATAGTGTCCTCTGCGCGAATAGCGCGGGGGACATTGTGCGCACGCCCATGTCGTGCGGTGTCCCACAGGGGTCGGTCTTGGGGCCGACTTTGTGGGACATCGGTTACGACTGGGCGTTGCGAGGGAGTCTCCCTCCTGGGCTGGGGCTTATATGCTACGCTGACGACACGGTCATCACAGCCCGGGGCAGGACACTGGAAGATGAGCCTGGCCACTCTCGGCACTGAGGAGATGGTCAGGCGTATCGATGCGCTGGGGCTTAGGGTGGCCCTGGACAAGATAGAGGCGCTCCTGTTTCATGGGCGCCTCATGGGGTCGCCCGTCGGCGTCTCGATCGTCGTCAACTCCGTCCCCATCAGTATCCAGGCCCATATGAAGTATTTGGGTCTGGTGCTCGACGGGAACTGGTGGTTTCGAGAGCAGTTCCCCGGCTAGTCGGCTCGGCGTTCGCCCTATCTCGGCTGATGCCAAACTTGGGCGGACCGAGTTTCGAGAGTCGACGGCTATATGGGGGGTGATGCGTTCAATGGCATTGTACGGTGCTCCCGTATGGGCGAGTGCTCTGACCGTCCGCCTTAGGGCTATTCTGCGGAGACCGCAGAGAGCCATGGCGGTCAGGGCTATCCGCGGATATCGCACGGTTGCGACCGAGTCTGCATGCGTATTGGCCGGAACACCCCCTTGGGACTTGGAGGCGGAAATGCTCGCCGAAATATATCGGCGGGTGTCTTCAACTCGCGAAGAAGGTGGCGATGTTTCGCCTAGCGAATTGGCCACCTAATTAGCCACCTGGCGTGAGGACGCTCGCCGGGAGGTTCTTTCCCGTTGGGCAACGCGGCTGGAGCGGCCTCGATTCGGATTACGAGCCGACCGTTCAACAACTCCCGCCAACTCTCGTCCTTGGCGAAACGGATGGCCATTTTGAAGGCAGACCGCACACTGCGATAAGCCTCATACAGTTGGCCCTCCCGCTCAACATTGCGGCGACCCCGCCCACTGCGGGTGTAGGCTCTTCGGGCACTGTTACAGGCCGCACGAAGATCCGCTAGCCTCGGGGACCACCAGTAAACCCCCTGCCTCGGAGGTAGACGCCGTGCTCGGGGCATGGCCGCATCGCAAATCTGCGTCATCGCACTGCGAATACGGATAGCCTCGGCGTCCACTCCTCTGTCCGCTGGGGGCGGTGAGGACAGCCATGAATGCACAATGGCCGCCTCCGCCAGCAGGTCCTCATCCACAGCCCACCGCGGAAACGCGGGAGCTCCGTTCGCCCTGTGACCCCTACCGGCGCCCAGGGGTGATATTTCCATCCGAATGTAAAGATGAACGGACAGAGTCTCAGCCTCCTCGAAGACATGCCAGTTCCTCACTCGTTATGCGAGCGCAGGGCTAGCGAACGATAAGTCCACTATCGACCTGCCCTGCGGCCGCACACACGTGTTCACTGAGCCCCTGTTGAGAGTGCAGAGGCCCAGGTGATGATAATGAGACATTAGGATCGCAAAATAATGGGAATTATTTGGGATGATTAGCGAATTTGATCCTTTTCTTGCTGATCACATACAAAACTAGAGGTAGGAGACTTCATATTTTCAATCTATAAGGAAAATTTCTACACTCGTGTGATACATATACCAAAGATGCCTCTTTTAGAGGTGAAACATGTGTCTTATTAATATTGGATGTTATTCCACAAAGTGGAATGTCAAAATTTTTCGGTCATATCAAGAGATAACATTGGAAAGAAAATAGTTATCATAATAGTTTTCAACAAACACAAATAATTACATATTTTAATAATGAAAATTCATAGTTCCAGAAGCATGATATGCTTATAAATCTGAGATCATATCAACAGTTAGAAACTGAAGATTTTATGATCGAATATGATTGGAAATATATTGGCAATTCACGATATTATCACTAATTTATCACTATTTAATACATTTTATACAAATAATCATTGTAATAATTTCATATATGAAAACGCATTATAAATTGTAACGAGATAATACTCAAGTAACGACTATTTCTTTTTATCAAGTATAGCGATTAAATAAGGATTACTTTGTAACTTTATTTCGATAAATATATATTTATTAGCGTGATAAAATTAATCAGATTATATAGTATATATATATAGCCTGCCTATATTGGCTGTTAGGCCTAATCATTGAATAAACGAAAACATAAGGTACCAGTTACTTGTGTCAAATTAGTTTCAAAACAAATCAAAATGGTTTCTGACTTCAGGAAAAAGAAATTACTTCATGTGTTCAACGCATTCTTTGATACAGATAGAAGTGGAACTGTTGAAAAGAAAGATTTTGAATTGGCCGCTCAGAAAATATCCGAGTTAAGAGGATACAAGCCAACTGATGCTAAATATAAAGATATAAAAGATACGCTCATGAAAATTTGGGACGGACTACAAGAACGTGGAGATGCTGACAATGATGGTGAAATTTCTAAGGACGAATGGATTTCTATGTGGGACGAGTACGCGAAGAATCCAGCTGCCGCTAGCGAGTGGCAGAAACTTTATTGCAAATTTATCTTTCAACTCGAAGATGCCAGCAATGATGGAGTTATTGATGAGGATGAATTCTCATCCGTTTATGTATCATTTGGATTAGATAAGGAAGAGTCTATTGAAGCTTTCCACAAAATTGCAAAAGGTAAAACAACAGTTAATTTTGAAGAGTTCGAGAAGTTATGGAATGAATATTTCTTGACTGAGGATCAGGAGGCACCGGGCAACTTCATTTTTGGATGTTATATTTGTAGTTTGTCGAAACACTCTCATTCGCATACTCATTCACATTAGAGTAAATATTTAATGAAGGTAGGACTGAATCGTCATGGTGTAATTTATGTTCATGAGCTGAGGATGTAACTCATATTTGTATGATGATTGTGATAATAATGATGATACCTTGAAATACTATTGTAATATAATAAATTTATATGATTGCCATATTTTAATTTCTATCCATTCACTTCCATCCTTTCATTTTTATCCATTTATTTTTGTCCATTAATTTTTATCTATTCATTTCCCTATTGACTTAATCTGTTGGACATAAAGGAAGCGTTGCTAGTTACCCATACAGATTTCTGACTTCTTTTGACAAAAAAATATTGAGCGGTATAGAAAAAGGGATGACCCCTTTTTCTATACCGCTCAATATAGTAGATATTAAGTAATTAATATTAAATTTACAGAGAATCGTGAATAATATAGTAGGTACATTATTGCAGCGGCCAGCAAAAGAGGCATTGATGGACGAACGTGTAAATGTGGGCCGAGGCGTAGCCGAGGCACACATGTAAGTCCATCAATTCCTAGTTGTGGCCAAGGCTTGTATAGTACTTTTTTCTAATAATACGTGGAAATTAAAACTAAGTGGTACTAAGTAGAACTGAATACATGGCTTACATACATGATAGATATGAAATTACATAATATACCTATATTTATTTGGCCGCTAAAACCCGACAGATATGGATTTTCAAACATTTTTTCCGGCCGCTGCTCGCATGTATTTGGTCAGTACAGCAATTTCGATTTATGTCGAAGAAGGTTATCAAAACAATGCTCAAATTGCCAAGCATGTTTGAGAAAATGCAATTATTATGCAAGATTTGTATCGGAGACTTCATACATTCTATGACATGTATTTATAAGTGAAGTTAAAAATAATTGCTGTAATGAATTTGAGGTATATTAAGATCTAAGCTTAGAAAGTTTGATTTATTTACTATTTCTGAAATAACTAAAGCGTTGGTAAAAAATAATGGTGAGGAGTATCTTCAAAGAGGATGGACAGCAATCAAATCAAAACTTTTAAGCGTTTTACCAATTTTATATGGACGTATGAGACCATAAAGGACCATGAAACTTCATAGGCATTACATTATATTAAATATGCATATATACATACATATCATCACGCCATATCCCTTGCAGGGTAGGCAGAGAGAACAGAGTGCCAGAGAACTCTATCTTTGCATACTTCACTCGCTTCCTCAACATTCATAATTCTCTTCATACACGCTCGCCGGTTTCGGAGATTCTTGACTCCACCTTGCTTCAGTACATGACCGATCTGGTCTAGGTAGGTTAGTCTCGGTCTCCCTCGGTACCTACATCCTTCCACTTTCGCATTGTATATCTTCTTAACCAGACGTTCGTTCGGCATTCTTTCCACATGTCCGAACCATCGGAGCATTCCCTTTCACATCTTTACACCAATACTCTCTTTCATACCTACTCGCTCTCTTACGTCGTCGTTACGAATGCGGTCGGTCAGCCTAACTCCACAGATTTTCCGCAGAGATCGCATTTCGACCGCATTAATTTTACTTTCATACTCTTTTCTGCATACCCAACTCTCGCTTCCATACAGTAATATTGGGACAAGCACTGCGTTATGTATTGGTACACGTGCCTTCTGGCTGAGGTGGTGGCTGCCGAGAAATTGCCCCAACGCTCCGTTCACTCTATTTCCCGCATTCACTCTTCGCTCTATATCAGTGGTGTACCTTCCATCTCGGCTAAATCCACATCCAAGATATACAAATTCATCCACTTGCTCTAGTACATCATTACCTATTGTTACTCTTACATCTGTTCTGGTTTCATATCTTTCAAAGACCATTATTTTGGTTTTGCTCACATTCACGCGTAGACCCCTGATTAAATATGAATTAATTATATTATTTATTACATTTAGATACACTATACGAAATTCGATTTTAAATGTTCATTAATTTTGATTTCATCTCAGCTCATATATGTTCCACTACTGGGCTGGAGCCTCATCCACGCTAGGAGGGAAATTGACCTAATACACCACACTGATCAGATGTGTTGGTGTAGGGTTTTATTTTGAGTCCTCCTTCTCTTGCATAGATGTTATATGCATATTTTATCCCTTAGTCGTCTTTTATACGATACGATAGGGGGTGTTCAATTGTATTTTTACTCCGTCACCACACGGAAATCTCATCAAAGATTTTCTTTTCTCTTCATCTCATGAAATTTTTCATTAACAATCGTTTCGACGCTTGTGATTTGATACATGTCGCTTACAGCATGCTTAAGATCTTTTTTTATATAAGAAGCGAAATGTATTGTTACTATAATTTTGATGATAGGTTTAAGGAAGATAAACATAGTATGGTCGGTTTTCCTAAACGATCACTTTTGAATTTGATAGTAAAGCCCCACAATTTTAAGAGATATTTAATTTGAAATTAATAACTACATATTTCAAAGTAAACATATTTGAAATAAAACCGTTTCAACGGATTTTATAGCGTTTGTATTTGATTTTTAATTTACCGACGTTTTGAATACTTTACAGCGTTCATGGTGATGGGAAGATGCTGTACGATAATAGTTATATTTCAGGTGTGTAAATACTAGTATTTGATATGAATTTCAATTTAATACCTCTACGCATAATACCTCTACGCATTCATGAGGAAAAGGGTAGTAAGTTTAAAATTATTAAAAATATTTGTATTATATGATGTAATTAAAAATATACGGTTTTCGCAATTTTTTCTTTATCTGTGCTATAAGACGTTGCTTTGTACCAAATTTCAAGATTTTGAGTTTACGGTAAGTACCCTGTAGGTTTTTTGATGCCCTTGCGAGTGTCGAAAATTTGCGGCAATTTGTGGCATAAACGCCTGTATCTTTTGATTGCATTGGTTTAGTAGTTTAATTTTTTCACAGCTTTAAGGGACAGTAGACTTGGGTATTTGATTTAAATTTCAGCTTGATACCTCCACGCGTTCCTGAGAAAAAGGGTCTTGACAGACAGACAGACGGACGAACAGACGGACGTAAGGACGGACACCAAAGTGATCCTATAAGGGTGCCGTTTTTTCCTTTTGAGGTACGGAACCCTAAAAATAGAATGAAATACATATTTAAGGTTTACTTCTTTCATATAACAAATGTGAACTCAGCGTTTTTATAGATAATGGTAGGGAACCTTTTGTGTGCGACTCCGACTCACACTTGGCTGGTTTTTTTAGGGTTCCGTACCTCATAAGGAAAAAACGGCATTCTTATAGGATCACTTTGTTGTCCGTCTGTCTGTCTGTCAAGACCCTTTTTCTCAAGAACGCGTGGCGGTACTAAGCTGAAATTTATATCAAATACTCAAACCTACTGTCCCTTCAAGCTGTGAAAAAATTAAACTTCTAAGCCAATGCAATCAAAAGATACAGGCGTTTATGCCGCCAATTGCCACAAATTTTCGACACTCGCAAGGGAATCAAAACCTAGGGGTACTATCCCAGAAACCTCCACGCGGTGTACCCTGGGTGCGGACGGCGGTCCCCAGTTCTTCTGTTGTACTGTCGTCCGTAGCAAATATCTGCGCGATTTCGCTCCTTACTCTACTACAGTCGTGGTAGAGGGTATAGGACGCGAAATATTGGGACGGGCTCAGTCACTCATTCATTTGAGGGCTGGGCAGGCACATGCCACCACCCACACATCGTAAACCTGATTCTTTGCTTGTCTTAGTTTCAGGAGCGAGGGTCTTGGGTTAACCGCCCGGACCGCGAGGAAGACAACCTCTATAAAGAGTTCGAAGTAACATTCGGACTCGTAAATCACCCAGAATCTTAAGTTCTGGCGTGCGGCGAGAAGATGCATGGCAGATGGGTTGTTCTGTCGTTAGCACGCTCCAGCCAGAGTACCGGCTGACCCCCTGGTTGGTAAATGTAGGCTTGCCCGGGTAAAGGGATCTCTGCCCGGGTCGACGCAATGTATCTCCCATTCTCGTGGGAATCAAATGGATACTCAAAATTTAAATAAAACCGACGGGGATTGTAGCGATCCTCACCCCAAGGCCCGGTCAAGCCGATCAAAAACTGACCAAGACGACGCCTCGTCCTCAGGACTTGAGGCGTCCGCCGAGGGCCCGGCACAAACCGTGGAGGCCCAGAAGAAGAAGAGGAGGTCGCCTCGAAAGTCTCGGGGCAACGGCCTGAGCCACAAAAGGCGGCTGGAGGAGCGGCGAGCGCGCAGGGAGGCTGCCGCCGCTGAAGAGAAGAAGGACGGTAGACTCGCAGCAGAGCCGTCGACGGACGAGGGCGACAGCGATGTCGCAGAGCCGTCCGAAGACGAGGGCGGCGGATCTACCGTCAGAATGGACGAGCGCGGTGATATTCCCGCAGGGCCGTCCAAAAAGGACAGTGGGTCGGCTGGTGAAGGCCCCACTAGGTCGTCGGCGCGTCTAGCAGCAAAGACGCCGCCGGCGACCGCGACTAAGAAGGAGGAGGCCCTCCCCTCGCAGGTGCGAAAGCGCCCCCTGAGTAAGGGAGGCAGCTCGAGCGCCGAAACCGAGGGGAGCGTGGCCAACATGCCTCCACCCAAGATCCAGGCCTCCCGAAGAGGGCGAGGGACCTCGGTCATGGAAAGGGCGGCGGCGGTCGCTGTCCGCGCCGGCGAGGCCACGGATCTGCAGGCCGAAAATGTCCGCCTTAGAGGCGAGATGTCAGGCCTGCGGACCCGAAACCGGAACCTGGGCGACATGCTGGCGGAAATGCGTCGCGCAAACCGCCAGCTGTTGATAGACGTGGCCGACCTCAAGGCGCAGGTGGCACTGTTCGTGTCACCCGCGCCAGCCGCGCTATCGGCCAGGGCCGGATACTCGGCGGCCGCTGCGGCGCCAAAGCCGCCTCGCGCTGCGGCGCCGACGACGTTGGGTGATGGCGTCAGCGTCACACCCGTCCCCGCGGCGAGGAAGACGCCTGCCGCCGCGAAGCGCGCGCCGCCGGCTGACGCTGGCGCGGTCACCGCGGTGAAACTCCCTGTTCCCGTGGTGAGGCTGACGCCTCTCCCCGCGGAACGCTTGCCGCCGGCTAGCGCCCCTGCGGCGCCAAAGCCGCCAGGCGCCGTAGAACGGGCCCCTAAGGAGGCTCAGCCGACTGAGGTGGGAGGCATATCGGACGAGGCCCTCGCCAAAATCATCGGCGCAGTGGGCAAGCTCGTCGATGCGCGCTTCGCCGTTCTGGAGGCGAGGTTGCCTCCAGAACCACGTGTCCGACCACCTCTCGCCGCGGACAAGCGGCCGCATGTGGCACCAGCCCCCGCCCCGCTGCCTTGTCAGGGTGGCCGCGTGGGGAGCTACATCGCGGCCGCGGCCGGGCCTAAGCCCAAAGGCCCCGGCCCAGCTCCGAAGGGACCCGCCCTGAGGAGGAAGACGGCTCCGGCTCCTGCCGGACCGCTGAAGTCGCCCGCAACAACACCGCCGGCGACGACCAGCGAGGCCGCGACGAGGCCTTCCGCGTCTGGCACGACTGCCGTACCCGAACAGGGTTGGCAGGTAGCCGAACGCGACAGAAGGAGTCGCGGCCAAAGGAGGAGAGCGGAGGCCAAGCGCGCCGCTGAGGTCCCCGCTCCTCAGGCAGGAGCCGGACAGAAGAAGAGACCGCGCAAGGGGCTCAAGTCGCCGAAGACGGCCGCAGTGGTGATCACTGTGCTGCCCGAGGCGGCCGAGAAGGGCCTCAGCTACGAGGCCGTCTTGAGGAAGGCCCGGCGGGAGCTAGACGTCTCCGATATTGGAGGCGTCGAAGCCAGGACCCGCAAGGCCCGGACGGGGGCTCGAATTCTCGAGTTCCCAGGGGCCGAGGGCGCCAAGACGGCCGACAGCGTGGCCGAGAAGCTGAGAGGTTTGTTCGCCGAGGAGGGTGGCATCAAGATCGCCAGGCCCGTCAAGTGCGCCGAAATGCGCATTTCGGGTTTGGACGATTCAGTGACGGTGGAAGACATCCGGGAGGCTATTGCCTCGAAAACCGGGTGTCCCATAGACACCGTCCGGGTCGGTGCTATTCGTCCCGGTCCGGGTGGCGTAGGTGCTGCCTGGGCGCAGTGCCCGGTGGAGTCGGTCAGGCAACTGGCCGGCTCAGGCAGGCTCCTCGTGGGCTGGAGCTCGGCGCGTGTAACCGTGCTTGAGCACCGGCCTGCGAGGTGCTACAAGTGCATGGCGGTCGGACACACTCGACCGACGTGCACTAACTGCTTCGACTGCGGCGGATTGTGTTTCCGCTGCGGTCAGACCGGGCACGTGGCGGCATCTTGCGCCGCCCCGCCCCACTGCCCCGCGTGTGCGGCGGGCAATAAGCCCGCCAAGCACCGCATGGGCTCTGGGGCGTGCAAACCTCCAGCTTCGGCCCCAAAGGCGCGGGGCGGCCCTACGACCACGGCCGCTCCCGCTCCTAGCGCGGTCCGATCGCCCGCTGGCGAGGAGGTCATGGACACAACCCGATAATGGGTACACCAGCCATGCACCTCCTCCTGCAGGCCAACACCAACCACTCCGCCGGAGCGCAGGATCTCCTCCTGCAATCCATGGCGGAGTGGTCGATTGGTGCAGCCGTAGTCGCGGAACCGTACGCCGTGCCTGATCGCCCCAATTGGGTGGTCAGTCGAAACGGTACCGCGGCAATCGTCGTCTCAACGCAGCGGCACTTCCCGTCCTTGTCCCTTTTGGATAGGGGCGAGGAATTTGTCGCGGCGGAGTGGGGAGGGGTCACGCTGTACAGCGTATACCTCTCCCCCACTAGAAGGATGGACGATTTCGGGGCCTCACTCACCACCTTGGAGGCCTCGATACGGCGACTGGCACCGGGCCTCGTCCTGGTTCTGGGGGACTTTAACGCCAAATCCACGGCGTGGGGGTCCCCTACGACGGACGACCGCGGGCGGGCGGTCAACGAGTGGGCGGCTTCACTGGGCCTCTGTGTTCTGAACAGAGGCTCGGTGAACACGTGTGTGCGGCGGCAGGGCGGGTCGATAGTGGACTTGTCGTTCGCTAGCCCCGCTGTCGCGCCACGGGTGAGGAACTGGAGTGTCCTGGAGGAGGCGGAGACCCTGTCGGACCACCGGTACATCCGGATGGAGGTCTCCCCCCGGGAACCCGGTAGGGGTCACAGGGCGGACGGAGCTCCCGCGTTTCCGCGGTGGGCTGTGGGTCGTCTTGACAGGGATCTACTGGCAGAGGCAGCCATTGTCAGCACGTGGCTGTCCTCACCACCCCCAGCGGACGGAGTGGACGCTGAGGCTGTCCGCATTCGCAGTGCGTTAACGCAGATCTGCGATGCGGCCATGCCTAGAGTGCGGCGGCGTCCACCTCCGGGGCAGGGGGTCTACTGGTGGTCCCCAAGACTGGCGGACCTTCGTGCGGCGTGTATCAGTGCCCGAAGGTCCTACACCCGCAGCCGGCGGCGTCACCGCGACGTCGAGCGGGAGGGCCAGCTGTACGAGGCGTACCGCAGTGCGCGGACTGCCTTTCGGCTGGCCATCCGTGCCGCCAAGGGCGCGAGTTGGCAGGAGATGCTGGACGGTCTCGACCGTGACCCCTGGGGTCGCCCATATCGCGCGGCGCTGAACAAGCTTCGCGCGCGGGCCCCCCCCCTCACCGAGACCCTCCAGCCCGACTTCCTTCGTAGGGTGGTCGAGGAGCTGTTTCCACGGCAGTCGGAACACACGCCCCCGGTCATGGCTCCGCCAGATCAGGACCGGGAGGCCGACGACGACGAGAGTGTTCCGCCCGTGACGGAGTCGGAAGTGGGGGCGGCCGTGGCGAAGATTCGTTCCGCCACCACGGCCCCCGGCCCGGACGGAATTCCAGTCCGGGTGCTGACGTCGCTCCTCGAGCACTTCGAGCCTCGCCTCAGGCAGCTGTTCAACGCCTGTCTGACGTTTGGACGGTTCCCTGAGTGCTGGAAGGAAGGGAGGTTGGTTCTCCTGCCAAAGCCGGGACGGTCCCCGGATTTGCCGTCGGCCTACAGGCCCATCGTGCTCCTCGACGATGTGGGTAAGCTGCTGGAGCGTGTGCTCGCTGCCCGCATCGCCCGACACCTGGAGGAGGTGGGGCCCGATCTGTCGGACGCTCAGTATGGGTTTCGGAGGGGGCGTTCGACCATCGGGGCCCTATTACGCCTGAGGCAGGCGGCCGCGGAGGCCGTCGCCGGGAAGGGAGTGCTGTTGGCGGTGTCGTTGGACATCGCCAACGCATTCAATAGTCTGCCATTCGGCTGCATCAGGGAGGCGCTCCGGTTCCATGGAGTGCCCCTGTACCTTTGGCGGCTGGTGGCAGACTATTTGGAGGGCCGCAGTACCCTCTGCGCGGGTCCCGCAGGGGACATTGTGCGGACGCCCATGTCGTGCGGCGTTCCACAGGGGTCGGTTCTGGGGCCGACTCTGTGGGACGTCGGGTACGACTGGGCGTTGAGAGGGAGTCTCCCGCCCGGGCTGAGCTTGGTGTGCTACGCTGACGACATGCTCGTCACAGCCCGGGGCAGGACACTCGAAGAGGCGGCGAGCCTGGCCACTCTCGGCACCGAGGAGATGGTCAGGCGGATCGAGGCGCTGGGGCTCAGGGTGGCCCTAAACAAGACGGAGGCCCTACTTTTCCATGGGCCCCGTGTGAGGCTGCCCATCGGCGCCTCGATAGTGGTAAACTCCATCCACATCAGCATCAAGGCCCATATGAGGTACTTGGGTCTGGTGCTCGACGGGCGATGGTGGTTCCGGGAGCATTTCCGACAGATTGCTCCCCGGCTTGTCGGCGCGGCGTCCGCCCTTTCTCGACTCATGCCGAATGTGGGCGGACCCAGTTTTGAGGCCCGACGGCTGTATGCGGGGGTCATCCGCTCGATGGCCATGTACGGCGCACCCGTGTGGGCGAGGGCTCTGAACGCCCAGCTCAGGGCGGTTCTGTGGAGGCCACAGAGAGCCATGGCGGTCAGAGCCATTCGCGGGTACCGCACGGTGTCGACAGAGGCGGCGTGCCTGTTGGCCGGGACACCCCCGTGGGACCTAGAGGCGGAGATGCTCTCCGACCTCTACCGGCGGGTTATCACAGCGCGCGAGGAAGGTGGCTCCCCATCGTTGAGCGAGATAGCCACCTGGCGCGTGGATGCCCGCCGAGACGTCATCGCCCGTTGGGCTACGCGGCTGGAGAGGCCTAGGCACGGTGTGGAGACCGTTGAGGCCCTCCGGCCCGTATTGATAGAGTGGATGGAGCGGCGGCACGGAGTCCTCACCTTTCGGCTGGTGCAGGTATTGACGGGGCACGGGTGTTTCGGGTTGTACCTGCACAGGGTCGTGTATAGGGAGTGGACTCCGGCCTGCCACCACTGCAGGAGTGACGAGGACACGGCGCAACACACGCTGGAGGTGTGTCCGGGATGGGAGCGGCAGCGCCGTGACCTCGTCGCTGTCATCGGTGCCGACCTGACGCTGCCGGCCGTCGCGAGAGCGATGGTCGACAGTATCAGGAACTGGGACGCGGTCGCCGCCTTCTGCGAGGCTGTCATCTCGCAGAAGGAAGCGGCGGAACGGGCAAGGGAGGATTCCCGCGCCCCGGGCCGCCGCCAGCGGCCGGGGCGGCGCAGGCGCGAATACCTGCGCCTGATGCCGCCCTAACCGAGGCTTCGGGTGATCGGACCGGGGAATTGTCCGGTCACCCGACGTGAGGCCACCGCGTGAGGGCGACGCCCCGACGGCGAAATCTGTCGGGGCGTCGACGAGAGGAACCCGCGAGGGTGAACCGCCGGGCGGGCCACCGAAGTTAAAAATCGGGTCCCGGTGACCCGCTCGCACGGCGAAGAGAGAGGAGTTTTTACGGTGGGTCTATGGGGTCACGCGCCGCCTTTTCCGTCACCCCGGACCGATTTGGCGGGGCGAGACTACTCCATAGTCCACCAAAAAAAAAAAAAAAAAAAAAGGGAATCAAAACCTAGGGGTACTATCCCAGAAACCTCCACGCGGTGTACCCTGGGTGCGGACGGCGGTCCCCAGTTCTTCTGTTGTACTGTCGTCCGTAGCAAATATCTGCGCGATTTCGCTCCTTACTCTACTACAGTCGTGGTAGAGGGTATAGGACGCGAAATATTGGGACGGGCTCAGTCACTCATTCATTTGAGGGCTGGGCAGGCACATGCCACCACCCACACATCGTAAACCTGATTCTTTGCTTGTCTTAGTTTCAGGAGCGAGGGTCTTGGCTTAACCGCCCGGACCGCGAGGAAGACAACCTCTATAAAGAGTTCGAAGTAACATTCGGACTCGTAAATCACCCAGAATCTTAAGTTCTGGCGTGCGGCGAGAAGATGCATGGCAGATGGGTTGTTCTGTCGTTAGCACGCTCCAGCCAGAGTACCGGCTGACCCCCTGGTTGGTAAATGTAGGCTTGCCCGGGTAAAGGGATCTCTGCCCGGGTCGACGCAATGTATCTCCCATTCTCGTGGGAATCAAATGGATACTCAAAATTTAAATAAAACCGACGGGGATTGTAGCGATCCTCACCCCAAGGCCCGGTCAAGCCGATCAAAAACTGACCAAGACGACGCCTCGTCCTCAGGACTTGAGGCGTCCGCCGAGGGCCCGGCACAAACCGTGGAGGCCCAGAAGAAGAAGAGGAAGTCGCCTCGAAAGTCTCGGGGCAACGGCCTGAGCCACAAAAGGCGGCTGGAGGAGCGGCGAGCGCGCAGGGAGGCTGCCGCCGCTGAAGAGAAGAAGGACGGTAGACTCGCAGCAGAGCCGTCGACGGACGAGGGCGACAGCGATGTCGCAGAGCCGTCCGAAGACGAGGGCGGCGGATCTACCGTCAGAATGGACGAGGGCGGTGATATTCCCGCAGGGCCGTCCAAAAAGGACAGTGGGTCGGCTGGTGAAGGTCCCACTAGGTCGTCGGCGCGTCTAGCAGCAAAGACGCCGCCGGCGACCGCGACTAGGAAGGAGGAGGCCCTCCCCTCGCAGGTGCGAAAGCGCCCCCTGAGTAAGGGAGGCAGCTCGAGCGCCGAAACCGAGGGGAGCGTGGCTAACATGCCTCCACCCAAGATCCAGGCCTCCCGAAGAGGGCGAGGGACCTCGGTCATGGAAAGGGCGGCGGCGGTCGCTGTCCGCGCCGGCGAGGCCACGGATCTGCAGGCCGAAAATGTCCGCCTTAGAGGCGAGATGTCAAGCCTGCGGACCCGAAACCGGAACCTGGGCGACATGCTGGCGGAAATGCGTCGCGCAAACCGCCAGCTGTTGATAGACGTGGCCGACCTCAAGGCGCAGGTGGCGCTGTTCGTGTCACCCGCGCCAGCCGCGCTATCGGTCAGGGCCGGATACTCGGCGGCCGCTGCGGCGCCAAAGCCGCCTCGCGCTGCGGCGCCGACGACGTTGGGTGATGGCGTCAGCGTCACGTTGGGTGATGGCGTGGCGGGTGATGGCGACCCCGTTTGAGGTGGGAGTCATATCGGACGAGGCCCTCGCCAAAATCATCGGCGCAGTGGGCAAGCTCGTCGATGCGCGCTTCGCCGTTCTGGAGGCGAGGTTGCCTCCAGAACCACGTGTCCGACCACCTCTCGCCGCGGACAAGCGGCCGCATGTGGCACCAGCCCCCGCCCCGCTGCCTTGTCAGGGTGGCCGCGTGGGGAGCTACATCGCGGCCGCGGCCGGGCCTAAGCCCAAAGGCCCCGGCCCAGCTCCGAAGGGACCCGCCCTGAGGAGGAAGACGGCTCCGGCTCCTGCCGGACCGCTGAAGTCGCCCGCAACAACACCGCCGGCGACGACCAGCGAGGCCGCGACGAGGCCTTCCGCGTCTGGCACGACTGCCGTACCCGAACAGGGTTGGCAGGTAGCCGAACGCGACAGAAGGAGTCGCGGCCAAAGGAGGAGAGCGGAGGCCAAGCGCGCCGCTGAGGTCCCCGCTCCTCAGGCAGGAGCCGGACAGAAGAAGAGACCGCGCAAGGGGCTCAAGTCGCCGAAGACGGCCGCAGTGGTGATCACTGTGCTGCCCGAGGCGGCCGAGAAGGGCCTCAGCTACGAGGCCGTCTTGAGGAAGGCCCGGCGGGAGCTAGACGTCTCCGATATTGGAGGCGTCGAAGCCAGGACCCGCAAGGCCCGGACGGGGGCTCGAATTCTCGAGTTCCCAGGGGCCGAGGGCGCCAAGACGGCCGACAGCGTGGCCGAGAAGCTGAGAGGTTTGTTCGCCGAGGAGGGTGGCATCAAGATCGCCAGGCCCGTCAAGTGCGCCGAAATGCGCATTTCGGGTTTGGACGATTCAGTGACGGTGGAAGACATCCGGGAGGCTATTGCCTCGAAAACCGGGTGTCCCATAGACACCGTCCGGGTCGGTGCTATTCGTCCCGGTCCGGGTGGCGTAGGTGCTGCCTGGGCGCAGTGCCCGGTGGAGTCGGTCAGGCAACTGGCCGGCTCAGGCAGGCTCCTCGTGGGCTGGAGCTCGGCGCGTGTAACCGTGCTTGAGCACCGGCCTGCGAGGTGCTACAAGTGCATGGCGGTCGGACACACTCGACCGACGTGCACTAACTGCTTCGACTGCGGCGGATTGTGTTTCCGCTGCGGTCAGACCGGGCACGTGGCGGCATCTTGCGCCGCCCCGCCCCACTGCCCCGCGTGTGCGGCGGGCAATAAGCCCGCCAAGCACCGCATGGGCTCTGGGGCGTGCAAACCTCCAGCTTCGGCCCCAAAGGCGCGGGGCGGCCCTACGACCACGGCCGCTCCCGTTCCTAGCACGGTCCGATCGCCCGCTGGCGAGGAGGTCATGGACACAACCCGATAATGGGTACACCAGCCATGCACCTCCTCCTGCAGGCCAACACCAACCACTCCGCCGGAGCGCAGGATCTCCTCCTGCAATCCATGGCGGAGTGGTCGATTGGTGCAGCCGTAGTCGCGGAACCGTACGCCGTGCCTGATCGCCCCAATTGGGTGGTCAGTCGAAACGGTACCGCGGCAATCGTCGTCTCAACGCAGCGGCACTTCCCGTCCTTGTCCCTTTTGGATAGGGGCGAGGAATTTGTCGCGGCGGAGTGGGGAGGGGTCACGCTCTACAGCGTATACCTCTCCCCCACTAGGAGGATGGACGATTTCGGGGCCTCACTCACCACCTTGGAGGCCTCGATACGGCGACTGGCACCGGGCCTCGTCCTGGTTCTGGGGGACTTTAACGCCAAATCCACGGCGTGGGGGTCCCCTACGACGGACGACCGCGGGCGGGCGGTAAACGAGTGGGCGGCTTCACTGGGCCTCTGTGTTCTGAACAGAGGCTCGGTGAACACGTGTGTGCGGCGGCAGGGCGGGTCGATAGTGGACTTGTCGTTCGCTAGCCCCGCTGTCGCGCCACGGGTGAGGAACTGGAGTGTCCTGGAGGAGGCGGAGACCCTGTCGGACCACCGGTACATCCGGATGGAGGTCTCCCCCCAGGAACCCGGTAGGGGTCACAGGGCGGACGGAGCTCCCGCGTTTCCGCGGTGGGCTGTGGGTCGTCTTGACAGGGATCTACTGGCGGAGGCGGCCATTGTCAGCACGTGGCTGTCCTCACCACCCCCAGCGGACGGAGTGGACGCTGAGGCTGTCCGCATTCGCAGTGCGTTAACGCAGATCTGCGATGCGGCCATGCCCAGAGTGCGGCGGCGTCCGCCTCCGAGGCAGGGGGTCTACTGGTGGTCCCCAAGACTGGCGGACCTTCGTGCGGCGTGTATCAGTGCCCGAAGGTCCTACACCCGCAGCCGGCGGCGTCACCGCGACGTCGAGCGGGAGGGCCAGCTGTACGAGGCGTACCGCGGTGCTAGGACTGCCTTTCGGCTGGCCATCCGTGCCGCCAAGGGCGCGAGTTGGCAGGAGATGCTGGACGGTCTCGACCGTGACCCCTGGGGTCGCCCATATCGCGCGGCGCTGAACAAGCTTCGCGCGCGGGCCCCCCCCCTCACCGAGACCCTCCAGCCCGACTTCCTTCGTAGGGTGGTCGAGGAGCTGTTTCCACGGCAGTCGGAACACACGCCCCCGGTCATGGCTCCGCCAGATCAGGACCGGGAGGCCGACGACGACGAGAGTGTGCCGCCCGTGACGGAGTCGGAAGTGGGGGCGGCCGTGGCGAAGATTCGTTCCGCCACCACGGCCCCCGGCCCGGACGGAATTCCAGTCCGGGTGCTGACGTCGCTCCTCGAGCACTTCAAACCTCGCCTCAGGCGACTGTTCAACGCCTGTCTGACGTCTGGACGGTTCCCTGAGTGCTGGAAGGAAGGGAGGTTGGTTCTCCTGCCAAAGCCGGGACGGTCCCCGGATTTGCCGTCGGCCTACAGGCCCATCGTGCTCCTCGACGATGTGGGTAAGCTGCTGGAGCGTGTGCTCGCTGCCCGCATCGTCCGACACATGGAGGAGGTGGGGCCCGATCTGTCGGACGCTCAGTATGGGTTTCGGAGGGGGCGTTCGACCATCGGGGCCCTATTACGCCTGAGGCAGGCGGCCGCGGAGGCCGTCGCCGGGAAGGGAGTGCTGTTGGCGGTGTCGTTGGACATCGCCAACGCATTCAATAGTCTGCCATTCGGCTGCATCAGGGAGGCGCTCCGGTTCCATGGAGTGCCCCTGTACCTCAGGCGGCTGGTGGCAGACTATTTGGAGGGCCGCAGTATCCTCTGCGCGGGTCCCGCAGGGGACATTGTGCGGACGCCCATGTCGTGCGGCGTTCCGCAGGGGTCGGTTCTGGGGCCGACTCTGTGGGACATCGGGTACGACTGGGCGTTGAGAGGGAGTCTCCCCCCCGGGCTGAGCTTGGTGTGCTACGCTGACGACACGCTCGTCACAGCCCGGGGCAGGACACTCGAAGAGGCGGCGAGTCTGGCCACTCTCGGCACCGAGGAGATGGTCAGGCGGATCGAGGCGCTGGGGCTCAGGGTGGCCCTAAACAAGACGGAGGCCCTACTTTTCCATGGGCCCCGTGTGAGGCTGCCCATCGGCGCCTCGATAGTGGTAAACTCCATCCACATCAGCATCCAGGCCCATATGAGGTACTTGGGTCTGGTGCTCGACGGGCGATGGTGGTTCCGGGAGCATTTCCGACAGATTGCTCCCCGGCTTGTCGGCGCGGCGTCCGCCCTTTCTCGACTCATGCCGAATGTGGGCGGACCCAGTTTTGAGGCCCGACGGCTGTATGCGGGGGTCATCCGCTCGATGGCCATGTACGGCGCACCCGTGTGGGCGAGGGCTTTGAACGCCCAGCTCAGGGCGGTTCTGTGGAGGCCACAGAGAGCCATGGCGGTCAGAGACATTCGCGGGTACCGCACGGTGTCGACAGAGGCGGCGTGCCTGTTGGCCGGGACACCCCCGTGGGACCTAGAGGCGGAGATGCTCTCCGACCTCTACCGGCGGATTATCACAGCGCGCGAGGAAGGTGGCTCCCCATCGTTGAGCGAGATAGCCACCTGGCGCGTGGATGCCCGCCGAGACGTCATCGCCCGTTGGGCTACGCGGCTGGAGAGGCCTAGGCACGGTGTGGAGACCGTTGAGGCCCTCCGGCCCGTATTGATAGAGTGGATGGAGCGGCGGCACGGAGTCCTCACCTTTCGGCTGGTGCAGGTATTGACGGGGCACGGGTGTTTCGGGTTGTACCTGCACAGGGTCGTGTATAGGGAGTGGACTCCGGCCTGCCACCACTGCAGGAGTGACGAGGACACGGCGCAACACACGCTGGAGGTGTGTCCGGGATGGGAGCGGCAGCGCCGTGACCTCGTCGCTGTCATCGGTGCCGACCTGACGCTGCCGGCCGTCGCGAGAGCGATGGTCGACAGCATCAGGAACTGGGACGCGGTCGCCGCCTTCTGCGAGGCTGTTATCTCGCAGAAGGAAGCGGCGGAACGGGCAAGGGAGGTTTCCCGCGCCCCGGGCCGCCGCCAGCGGCCGGGGCGGCGCAGGCGCGAATACCTGCGCCTGATGCCGCCCTTCGGCCGAACCGAGGCTTCGGGTGATCGGACCGGGGAATTGTCCGGTCACCCGACGTGAGGCCACCGCGTGAGGGCGACGCCCCGACGGCGAAATCTGTCGGGGCGTCGACGAGAGGAACCCGCGAGGGTGAACCGCCGGGCGGGCCACCGAAGTTAAAAATCGGGTCCCGGTGACCCGCTCGCACGGCGAAGAGAGAGGAGTTTTTACGGTGGGTCTATGGGGTCACGCGCCGCCTTTTCCGTCACCCCGGACCGATTTGGCGGGGCGAGACTAATCCATAGTCCACCAAAAAAAAAAAAAAAAAAGGGAATCAAAACCTACAGGGTACTTCCCGTGAACTCAAAATCTTGAAATTTGGTATGAAGCAACGTCTCATAGCACAGATAAAGGAAAAATTGCGAAAACCGTATATTTTTAATTACATCATATAATACAAATATTTTTAATAATTTTAAACTTACTACCCTTTTCCTCATGAATACGTAGAGGTATTAAATTGAAATTCATATCAAATACTCAGATCTATAAGACCTTTAAGCTGTAACAAAATCAAACTTCTATGTCAACGCAATCAAAAGAAACAGCAATTTAAGCAACATATTTTCAAACACGCAACTACTCGCAAGGGAATCAAAACCTAAAGGGTACTTCCAGTCGACCTAGAATCTTGAAATTTCGCATGAAGCAACGATTTATAGCATATATAAAGGAAAAAATCCGAAAACCTTAAATTTTTAGTTACATCACATATTTTTTTTAGTTTTACGGAACCCTTCGTGCGCGAGTTCAACTCGCACTTGGCCGATTTTTTAGTTAACATTTGACAAATTTCTTCTGAAATGTGCCAGATATTAACTAACGTAGTTTTAAGTGGTGAAACGAAAGACTAGCTTCTTACTCTTTTATATATACGAATCGCATTTTACAATATTCGTTTTCGTTAATTGCCAAAACTACTTAAGTCATTTTAATATTTTTTTAAAATAATGTTTTGGTTACATTAAAGAAATAAGATAGTTTTTTATTTATTTTCACAAAACTCCTATACATTATGACATAGTTTAAAGGTGTGAGTGGTAGATTTTATTTTTGTAGGCGTTTTAAATTAATTTATTGTTAAATGCAAACGATATAAATTATATGTTTTCTAATTGGATTTAAATAATTCCATATTCCATTTTTGTTTAATATTCGCGGTTATTCTTATATTACGGCTCCTACAACAAAGTAAGGGGTAATGCTTTGTATTTTTAATTTATCTCAACACGGCACAAGTTCTGATAAGAAAGAAAGAAAGAAAGAAAAGCAATACCTGGTAAGTAGTATGTTGTACATAATCATTCGCCTGCTCTTTTCCCAATTACTTGTGACCAAAGCAATATTTACTCGTACATATTGAAAAACATATTGGCTATAGTAAGCGACTACCTGCGTAACGTCTAGCTTTCTAGGGAATGTAATTGTTGACCAAAGGTGATCAGATGGATGTGGATCAGGTCGATATAAAGCTCGTAGTTTTTTATGACATCCACGAACTAAGTAAGTGTTGGTAGTATTCGTAGGCACTACCACATAGCACGTAGAATGATACATACCATAAATAATAAATATTTTTAAAAGTAAATTATCTAAACTCACATACAAATGGCAGATCACAGACATATGGCATTTATAAAACTTACAATATATGTACATTATACAGAATGTATATAACGGTATACGAAGTTATGTTTGTCATTATTTTGTAACTGTTTGATAGGAGTGCCCATAAAAAATCTATAAGTTTGGACAATTTGGCAAATGAGTGGCATGCCCCCCAAACGTTAGGCTACCCCTCGTCTACTACATCGCATTAGTTGTGCGTACAATGTACGAAGAATTATGGATATGCTACGAGGTATCAATGTTGCCAAAATATTAATATTTAATCTTAATGTAGCCAATCATAATTTTATTATTGCTACTAAAAAAATATAGAACAAATATCTTTTAATATGTCCATTCCTTTAATACATTTTATTGCTTTAGTTAAAATTAATATCTTTGTTTAGTGATGAAATATAGTACATTACTGCAGCGGCCACCAAAAGAGGCATTGATGGACGGACGTGTAAATGTGGGCCGAGGCGTAGCCGAGACACACATACGTAAGTCTATCAATTCCTAGTTGTGGCCAAGGCTTGTATAGTGCTTTTCTTAAATAATTCGCGGAAATTAAAACTAATTAGTACTAAGTAGAACTGTATACACGACTAACAACGAACAACATTTTTCGCGTGCTAAAGGGTTTATTTGTTTTTTTTTTTCTTTATCAAACAGGTTTCTTTTTCAAGCCAGTTCGAAATTTAAATAAAACTCTGATAAGTTATATATTTGGTTGCCATGTTTTGAAGTAAGAAATTGTTCCATTTTTAAAATACACAATAGATATGAATTTACATATATATTATATTTATTTGGCCGCTAAAACACGACAAATATGGAATTTCTTCCATTTTTTGCCGACCGCTGCTCGCATGTATTTGGTCAGTACAGCAATATCGATTTATCTAGAAGAAGGTTGTCAAATTAATGCTCAAATTTCCAAGTATGTTTGAGAAAGGTTTTTTTGGTGTAGCTAATTCTATATTATAATTTGGTTAAATAATACTTAAAAAGCTGTACGGAGGTGTCAGAATAGTGACTTTAGGTATAAGTTCATAACTATCGATTAATTAACAAAGCAAAATATGTTTAAATACTTAGTCATCATGTCTGATCGATTTTTGTTTTTTTTTTTAATAATTTCGATATGTTGTCGTCCATGAAGCATCATTTAAATGATTCGAACATATTTCGTTAAATTTATGATGAAAATGTGGTGAAAAATTTAGAAAACTTGTAACAAACTTAGTGAGAAAGACCTTTATTAATTACTTTAAGATAAAGGCCATGAAAAAGCCATGAATTACAAAAAAATGTTTACAAATTATATAGTGAATATTTAAAGCACTTGTTTAAAGGAATGGGAGAGGGTATTTGAAGTTTGACGTATTTGTAATTTGAACAAAATCGAAAAACAATATTAATAAATAACTGTTATTTTTGCATTGATTTTACTTGCATCGTCGGCTGAAGACTTACAGACGATGGTAACTACTATGCATGATGCATTTGAAAGAAAAGGAATGAAAGTAAATCTTTAAAAAGGATAAATGTATGACGGAATGTAATATTTTTATAAATGGTGAGGGATTGGAACAGTTGAAATAATTTGTATACTTGGGTGTACTGTTTACTAGTGATGGTAAAAATGATGAAGATGTTGAAAGATGAGTTAATGCTGGTAATAAAGTGAATGGGACACTGTACACTTTTATGAAGAGTAGGAATGTCTCTAAAAAGGCACGCCTAGCTGTACATAAGGGAGTATTAGTTCCCACTCTCATGTATGGCAGTGAAAGTTGGATTTGGCAGGGAAGACATGAAAGTAGAATAAATGCTGTAGAGATGAGAGCTCTTCGTAGTATGTGTGGTGTAAATCTGAAAGATAAAATTAAGAATAGTGTTATAAGAGAGCGCTGTGGTATGAATGAAGAAATAGTGACAAAGATAAAAAGGGTATGCTGAGGTGGTTTGTGAAAGGTCAGATTAAGAGTAGGCGTAATCGTAGAGCATACATGAAGACTGTGATGAGCGTGAATGAAGCGATGGAGGTATGTCAGGATCGTGGTTTGTGGCAATCTGTAGTCTCTGCCTACCCCTCTGGAAAACAGGTGTGAGGCTATGTATGTATGAATGTATTTTTGCATTGATAAATTACATGATATAAATAAAAAGAAATTATAGTAAAATACTGCAGTCAGATGATGTGCCATTTCCTATTGATAAAACAGATATTCAAGAACAATCGGTTTGGTTGAACACATATGTATAAAGTAGAAGATTTCTCGAATGAACTTGTTAGCGATTTTCAAGATGTATGTTGCCCAAGTGACTTGATAAGAGACTATTTCGATAAATCTTTCTCTCAACAGATCTATCTTTCAAAACAGCACTGAGCTACTTATATCTAGACTGAAAGTATACGATCCTTTATCACCAGTAGTGTCTTCAAAACCTTTGTTAATATTGTGAAAAATTTCTTAGGGAATGAGAAACGTAAAAATTACTAGATGATAGTTCAAGTTCATTTAATTAGCCTTAAACATCTTGGACGTAATATGAGTATAAAGATATATTGTTTAAACAGACCTTTACAAGATTTCTGAAAATTTCTAATCGTACAACAAAGAACAAGAACAACGCTTTCATTAATACTTAAAAATTATGGGATAGCAAGTTTATTGGAATGCATATGTAATAGTATGCAGGAGCGTTTTAAGGACGTTCATTGTAGAAAATCTAAAAAAAGAGAAGCTTCTAATCTATAGAAAAAACAAGAAAGGTATTGCAAAATCGTTAATTTTCGTTCTTTTTTACTTCTGCAATTTCTTGATACATACATATATGTATTATTGAAATAATAAGTATATACTTAGAATTTATTATTTTTCTAATTTTTAATCTTTCCGTGTGGTGACGGAGTAAGAATACAATTCACCACCCCCTATCTTACCCGTGGGTGATCGTACGAGACGACTAAGGGATATAAAACGCATTAATATCTATGTTAGAGACGGAAAATTTGAAACGAAACCCTAGACCAACACGTCTGATCAGCGTGGTGTAGTAGATCAATTACCCTCCCATTATGGAGGAGGCTCGAGCCCAACAGTGGGATATAAATGAGCTGAGATGATGATGATGACGATGAAAAATAGTTTTAATTTTGGCGGGACCAAGATTATTGTAGGCCTGTGTTATTAAATATGATCCGTGTCTATGTTGCGGCATCACATCTCGCAAACGAATGTATTGATTTGAAAGCTAAAGTGATCTGTTCAAGAGTTTTAAGGTTATTAGTTCTTTTTGTTAGCAGGCGTAGGGAATTTATACACATAATATGGGTTCTGATGCTATGTGGTTGAAGTTGTGAATACTACCAACCCTTACATCGTTCGCTATCATTATTAATTCCATATTAAATAGCCAGAGGTAACTTTATTTCTTTTCAATAATGGATAGAGAGATATAGATATAAAAAAAGCAGTCATGAGGACTGCCGATAGAAGTAAAAACTTAAACCTATGAAAATAATAAATATTATAAATTAAAATAGAACAACAAGTATATATTTCAGCTAATTTCACGACGCTCACTTTATAGCAAGAATACCACGCGCATGTGCTTGCGATCTACCCACTCACTCTCTTTCTCTCTCCTACTTTCTATCTCTGTTGTGTCATTCTTCCTCTCTCCCTCTTGCTTTGGAATATTGGACGCTACTCGTTGCTAACGCTTGCGCTAGCCTGTAACAGGTATACTACGCGCATGCGTTCGAGTGCCATTACGTTAAAAGTTTAAAGCAACCTTATTGGAAGTCGCATTAGAAGTTTCACTTCAAAAGGTCAGGGTACACTGTTGACAAGGCAATGTGCTATTGTGTTTCTTTCGCTAAGTGAGAGAACCGGCGTTCCATGTTTCTAGAAAGAATGGGCTTTAATTTTTTTTTCTTGTGGTGGCCTATAGATGTGGTCGCACCCTGCCAAATCGGTCCGGAGCGACGGAAGAGGCGGCGTGCTACCTCATAGACCCACTCTGAAAGTCAACACCTCGAGCGGGCCACCGGTATTTTTGTCTTAGGTGGCCAGAGGCAACGGCCTAGCTGATGCACCACAGTCACAGATGCAGTAATACTTACAGTAACATCAGTTATGCTGCTTGCTCGTTTGCCATCACAAACAATAATATAAAAAAGAGATTATGTTGGAACTCTATTGCCGTATCCATATTTATGTTGTACATGTGCATCTATGTTGGTGGGCGTATCTTGAGTGATGTTTCGTATCTGTCACAGCGAGCATCAGTACCACAAGGTCTGTTCACTGCACTCATCTTATTGTCTACTCCTCATATTAGATATTATGGTGATAATGATATATTGATGTCATCACTAATATAAGGGAAATACTATCTAATCATCATCATATCAGCTCATATACTTTACACTGATAGATTCTATTCTTCATAGGAAGGAAATTTAATTACCTAATGATTGCACAAATGTGGGTTAAAATTTAAAAACGAATACTGTAGTGGATAGATATAAACCTCTATTATAACGATGACTTGTTGGACACGAAGCATCTTAGTTCTCTTGTGACCATGAACGCTGTAAAGTGTTCAAAATGTAAAGTAAATCAAATACGAACGCTATAAAATAAAAGATAGTTTTTTATAAATACCCGATTACGAAACGAAAAATGATGTCACAAGCGGGGTTCGAACCCGCACCTATTGGGAATCCGGCCCAACCGTGCTGCCACTTACACCATTGTGAACTATTTTAGGACATGCAAATTTCGCTTCATATTATATCTTACGTCTTCAAGGTGACGTATGCCATCTATCGGACAATGTTTACACATTGTATAGGCTTAATACTTCAAACTTTACAGTTAGAATTGTATTAAACGATGACACAACCTTGTTATTCAAATTACTGAAAGGACCTGGCCAAGATTCGCCCCGGATCTACGAAAATACCTAATAATAGAATTAAAACGTACAGATTCGACTTATCGTTATAAAAACTTGATTTGTATTTCCTGTTATTAACCATTTTTCCATTTTGATATTAAACTAGCAGAAACTATTCTTGCAATAAAACATTAGTCAATTTATTCATTTTAGCTTCATCGCCATTTTATTTGGACGATAGTATTAATAGAGATTGACCTGTGTGTCGATTGCTTCTATAGATCAAAAATTCAGTTATGAATATTACGATATATGGAAAGTAATGTTAATGTTTTGTATTTGTGCGTTGATTACGTTAACTTAAGCTTATTTATTTTTTTATTGACGCTGGCAATATTTATTTTAAAGAACTAATTTAAGCTTATAAAAATAATCAGTCAATTATTTTGTTAGTTAGTTAGGTAGCTACAATAAACTTTATTGGTTGCGTAATTATAGTAAAAAAATCAAACAGTTAACCCGATACGCCTATATTTATTAGATTCGTTGAACTGATCACAACTGTCTGATAAAATTCTAAAATAGTATTCTGAACAATTTTCTAGATATCTTATATCGTATCGTGCTTCGATGCTATCGTATTCGTGCTTTTATATCTAGGTCATATTTCAGGACATCTTTACACTCGAAAATTGATTTAGAAATACTTATACTCACAACAGTAAACCTGCTATGTATAAAAATTAATGATTGACTTTTATTGTTTTACTATTAATGATACCATAAATCAGAATAAATTAATTGAAAATGTCTTGAATATAATTGTTGACCAAACGGCATCAGATGGAGTTGGCCCAGGTCGTTATAAGGCTCTTAGTCGTCTTTTGCGACATCCACGAACAAAGTAAGGGTTGGTAGTATTCGTAGCCGATACCACACAGCACCATATATTCTTTTAGTATATCGTATGGTATAGATATTCCACAAAATTCAAATGATAGGAATTTATTGCTTCGTGTAGTTTAATAGAGATTGCAAATTGACTGCTTTGCATGAGTTAGACATATTGAGTAAGGCATAACTCGAAAATAACTAGGCATGCACTAAGAAATACGTTCTGGCTATACCTATTTATAATAGCATTATTGTTGAAAGTGCCTGATATTTGTGTCATAGCAACAAAGTAAAAACTTATTTAAAAAAAAAACTGCAACTTTTAGAGACATTTTTGTTTTCGATTTGTAATCTAGAGACCAAGTACTATGTAATAATACCAATCTTATGTCCGTACATGAATATTAACAAGTGGGGCAAATGTCCATACAATGTTGGCCAGCTCCTTTTTAGCATTTAATATGCTTAATTATTTATAAATACCCGATTACGAAACGAAAAATGATGTCACAAGCGGGGTTCGGGACATGCAATATGCAGCAAATATGAAGCGAAATTTGCATGTCCTAAAATAGTTCACGATGGTGTAAGTGGCAGCACGGTTGGGCCGGATTCCCAATAGATGCGGGTTCGAACCCCGCTTGTGACATCATTATTTCGTTTCGTAATCGGGTATTTATAAATAATTAAGCATATTAAATGCTAAAAATTTCAGTAATTTGAAAGATAGTTTTATTTGTAACGATGACTTATTGGACGTGAGACACCTTAGTCCTTCCATTTTTTTTTGCGGTTGACTGTGGATGTGGTCTCACCCCACCAAATCGGTCCGGAGTGACGGAAGAGGCGGCGCGTGACCCCATAGACCCACCATGCAAAGCTCCTCTCTTCGCCGTACGAGAGGGCCACCAGTACCCGATCTTTGTCTTCGGTGACCACCCTAGTCTTTCCATGACCATGAACGATGCAGTGTTCAAAACGTTGATAAATTAAATATCAAATACAAACGCGATAGAATCCGTAAAAATATATTTTATTTCAAATGTGTAATACTCGCGTAAACATTAGGAATAATAATGAATGAATTGTTAGATGGATTGGTATCGCGTTTTATTTCAAGTATTATTTTTCTTGCATAGATGTTATCTATATATACCTATATACAGCTGTGTGGTAGCGGCTACGAATACTACCAACCCTAACTTTGCTCGTGGATGTTGTAAATGACGATTAAGAGTTTTATAACGACCTGGAACAACTCCATCTGATGACGTTTGGTCAACAATTACATTTCCAAGGAGGGTAGACGTCAGGCAGGTGGCCGGTTATAAAACTTTTGCCAATAACTTTTACAATATGTACTATGAAAGAAGAGTATATATTGTATCGACCCTAAGTAATTGGGATAAGAGTAGGAGAATGATGATGATGATGAGATGTTATCCATATAACTTATATACTTAAATTGTTTTTCCGGATAACCATGAACAAATTAAGGGGCTGTGAATTATATTCTTAATTCGTCACCAAAAATAACGTTTATTATCGTATAATACTTGAAAAATCCCCCGTGTGGCGACGGGAATAGAATACAAAGGTCGTCACCCCTTACTTGCCCGTGGGAGTCGTAAAAATCGGCTAAGGGTCTCACCGGGAGATTGGGCAGCGGCTATCTCCCGGGAAACTTAATAACATCTACCGCGATCGCCAATCCGCTCGCTAAGCGTGGCGATTATGGCATTATTACCCCCCCAAAATAAATATGGATGCACAAAAAGTCACGGCCCCCAGTCACGGCAGTTCCGCTGTTTCACGGGCTCATTTTGGTAGCGGGCCTGTTGGTGGCGGGGCAGGGGGTGCTAGGAATCTCCGGCCGCGATCCGGCTACCAAAAAAATTGACCCTTGGCCCTGGTAACACACAACGTTCGGACGCTTAGGACCGACGAGAGGGTCATCGAACTGGAAGAGGAATTGAGCAAAATCCGATGGGACATTCTAGGATTATCAGAAGTGCGAAGAGAGGGGGAGGGCACGATAATCCTCCGGTCTGGAAATTTGCTCTTCTACCGGGAGGGAGATCACCCATCCCAAGGCGGTGTAGGGTTTATCGTTCGTAAGTCTCTCGTAGAGAACGTGGAGAGGATCGAAAGTGTGTCAACAAGGGTAGCGTACCTTATACTCAGAATTACCAAACGGTATTCGTTGAAGGTCATACAGGTTTACGCACCGACTTCGACATACTCCGAAGACGTAGTGGAGGCCTTATACGAGGATATCTCGAAAGCCATCCACACGTCCAAACCCACTTCACGGTAGTTATGGGAGACTTCAACGCAAAACTAGGCAAAAGGACAGACGATGAGTTGAGAGTGGGGCAATATGGATTTGGACAGAGAAACCAAAGGGGCCAAAAACTGGCCGACTTTTTGGAGAAGGAAGGCCTCTTCATGATGAATTCCTTCTTCAAGAAACGGCCACAAAGGAAGTGGACCTGGATTAGCCCTGATGGATCCACTAAAATGAGATAGACTTCATCTTGACGGACAAACGACAAATATTCAATGATGTCTCTGTGATCAGCAGGATTAAAACTGGGAGTGATCACCGGATGGTTCGAGGCACATTGAATCTTCGAACGAAAGTCGAGCGGTCCCGCTTGATGAAGTCTACACTCCGACCTACACCTGTCCAATACCAGAACCCCGATAGCTTTCAACTCGAATTATATAATCGCTTCCAATGCCTGGAAGAGTACGAATCTTCGAACGATATGAACAACAGGTTCGTGGAAACTGTCCACGCGGTTGGGTCAAAATTCTTTAAGGCCCGTCGCGCTACTAGAACAAAAAAGCTTTCTGACCAGACTCTTCAACTCATGGAGAGGAGAAAGGAAATGACGGTACAGTCTTCAGCCGATTGGTCCGAACTCAGGCAGCTTAATAGACAAATCTCTAAATCTATGCGACGCGATATTCGCCGATTCAATACACTGCGTATTGAAGAGGTGATAGAGCGAAATCGAGGCTCCAAAGTGTTCGCACGAGATTTGTCTATCGGGCAGAGCCAAATGACTAAGCTGAAGACCGATAACGGTACTGTCATTTCATCCCAGAGTGAGATCTTGGGAGAGGTCGAAAGGTTCTATGGGCAGTTGTACAAATCATCCCTGAATCCTGTTGTCAGCTTGGTCCAAGACCCCAGATCCAAGCTAACTCGGCACTATACCGAAGAAATCCCGGACGTCAGCTTGTACGAGATCAGAATGGCTCTAAAACAATTAAAGAACGGAAAGGCACCGGGAGATGACGGAATTACCACAGAGCTCCTGAGGGCAGGCGGCAAGCCAGTTTTAAAAGCCCTACAGAAGCTGTTTAATTCTGTCATTCTCGGGGGCGACGTTCCAGAGTCGTGGACCAGGAGTGTGGTGGTGCTGTTTTTCAAGAAGGGCGATAAAACGCTCTTAAAGAATTACAGACCCATCTCACTCCTGAGCCACGTGTACAAATTGTTTTCAAGAGTCATTATGAACCGACTCGCGCGCAAGCTAGACGACTTCCAGCCGCCCGAACAAGCCGGTTTCCGAAAAGGTTATAGTACCATAGACCACATCCACACGCTACGCCAGATTATACAGAAGACCGAGGAGTATAATCGGCCTCTGTGTCTAGCGTTTGTGGACTATGAGAAAGCCTTTGATTCTGTCGAAACTTGGGCAGTGCTGCAGTCCCTTCAGAGGTGCCGAATTGACTATCGATATATCGAAGTGCTGAAGTGTTTGTATAAAGACGCTACTATGTCAGTCCGCATCCAGGATAAGAGTACAAAACCGATCCAGCTGCAGAAAGGCGTGAGACAGGGAGACGTTATCTCTCCGAAACTGTTCACCACTGCGCTGGAAGATGTCTTCAAGCTCTTAGACTGGACCGGACTCGGCATCAACATCAATGGCGAATACATCACTCACCTTCGATTCGCAGATGATATCGTAGTCCTGGCAGAATCCCTGGAGGACCTTGGCACCATGCTCAATGACCTCAGCAAGGTCTCCCAACTAGTAGGGCTGAAAATGAACATGAACAAGACGAAAATCATGTCTAATGCCCATGTCATTTCTGTACCGGTCCTGGTTGGGAATGCGATTCTCGAAGTTGTCGATCACTATGTTTACCTAGGACAAACAGTCCAATTAGGTAGATCCAATTTCGAGAAAGAGGTCAGCCGACGAATTCAACTCGGCTGGGCAGCGTTCGGTAAACTTAGGAGGATCTTCTCGTCTAATATTCCGCAGTGTCTGAAAACAAAGGTTTATAACCAGTGTGTGTTACCAGCGATGACTTACGGCACTGAAACGTGGTCTCTAAATGTCGGCCTCATAAAAAGGCTCAAAGTCGCTCAGCGTGCTATGGAGAGGGCTATGCTCGGTATTTCTCTACGTGATAAAATCCGAAATACGGAAATCCTTAGAAGAACGGGTGTAACCGACATAGCCCGAAGAATTAGCACGTTGAAGTGGCAATGGGCAGGCCACATCGCTCGACGAACCGACAACCGTTGGGGAAAAAAGGTTCTCGAATGGCGACCACGAATCGGACGACGCAGCGTAGGACGACCCCCCACTCGGTGGACTGATGACCTCATCAAGGTCGCAGGAAACCGTTGGATGCAGGTGGCACAGGACCGTTATAGATGGCATTCTCGTGGGGAGGCCTATGTCCAACAGTGGACGTTTACGGGCTGATGGATGGATGGATGGAATACTTGAAAAGATTATTATCTTCTAAACTTTAGTTATGGTCCTGTCGTTGTTGTTTAATGAATTTAATGAAAGTTACATAAAAAAAAGGGTCAACGTGTGAATGTGAGCAAAACCAAAATAATAGTCTTTGAAAGAGATGAAGCCAGAACAGATGTAAGAGTAACAATAGGTAATGATGTACTGCAGCAAGTGGATGAATTTGTATATCTTGGATGTGGATTTAGCCGAGATGGAAGGTACACCACTGAGAGTGAATGCGGGAAATAGAGTGAGCGGAGCGTTGAGACAACTTCTCGGTAGCCATCACATCAAGGGAATTATAAATGTTGAGGAAGCGAGTGAAGTATGCAAGGATAGAGTTCTCTGGCACTCTGTTCTCTCTGCCTACCCTGCAAGGGACATGGCGGGATGGGGACATTATAATTGGTAGCGGGGTGAATGTCGTTTGTCGCGACATCTTGCTATGTAGTTTAACATAGGCGTTATCGACACTATAAATAAAAAAAAGTTCATAAAACGAAATCTACTGGGCAAAACTATCTTAATTTTTTATGGGACCAAATGTCAGCTATTCCGAATCAAACTAAAGAAGAATCACGTAAATCGGATTATAAATCTCAGTGTAATCGGTATACATACATAAAAAAAACGTACTAATCGAATTGAGAACCTCCTCCTTTTAGAAGTCGGTTAAAAATTTCAAATCTAAAAAGTAACGAAACGGGAGCATCGAGCTCTCGTACCAAAACAACTGTTTGCGTAAGTTATAAAATAATTACTTGGAATTTAATTGACAGCCATTTTTATCCGCTAATTAATAAGTTTATAATACAAATAGATCTATTAAAATTTGTACAGATTCAAAGCCAGAACATTCCTTACCAGAGATCTGAATTTTAACCATTGCGCTGTGCTAATCATAAAACTATTACCAAGATTTTGTTAATATGTACAATGGAAGAAGCGCACATACGAAGATTTCAAGTATTTTTTTTATTGCTGTTGGTGGCAAATGAGTAAGTAGCACACTTGATGGTAAGTGTTACTGCCACCCATGGATTTTTGCAATACCAAAGGTATAGTCAGGCCACTGCCTACCAATATGAATCCCAAACCGTTTTCAGAAAGTTGGGCTTAAGGCTCGCTCACCGAAATAAGCACAGTAGCATTTTGACAGTGCTCAGGCGTCGATTTTCTGCGAGAGTATGGTACTATCCCAGACGGACCAGCCCGCGGCTGTAAATAGAAAATTATCAACAGCGTGGTCCTACCACTATTGCTAAGAACAGTAAATTAAGAAGTAACGGTTATATAAGTCAAGGACAGTACATTTTCCTAGACAGTCTCGACGACTAGTGACTGTGTATACGAATTAATATTTTAAACCACAATAAACACACGTAATCAGTATATTCTATATATTAGATAAGTAATGATAATAAAGATATTTAAAAAGGTAAAAAAATACATTATTGACGCACGAAACTGATAGGGAATTGTGTGATACATTTATTTAATCTACTAAAGCTTATGTTTCTTAACATATAGATATCCTATTCTGACTAATACTACGAGTGAAAAGATTTGGGATAGTGTTTCTGCCATCGTCCATAGATTTATTAGCCTATAAAGGCCCACTTTTCCGTGTGTTGACGGAGTAAGAATACTATTCACTACTCCATATCTTACCCGTGGGTGATCGTACGAGACGACTAAGGGATATAAAACACATATTTTTTTTTTCCGTAAGGTGGACCATGGATGTGGTCGCGCCCCGACAAATCATCCGGGGCGACAGATGAGGCGGCACGCAATCCCATGGACCCACCCTGTAAACAACTCTCTTCGCCGTGCGAACGAGCCACCGGTAGCCGATCTTTGTCTTCGGTGGCCCGCCCGGCGGTTTACCATTGCGGGTTTCTCTCATGTCGATGCCGCGACAGCTTTCGCCGTCGGGGCGTCGCCCTCACGCGGTGGCCTCACGCCGGGTGACCAGACAATTCCCCGGTCCGATCACCCAAAGCCTTGGTTAGGGCGGCATCAGGCGCAGATACTCGCGCCTGCGCCGCCCCGGCCGCTGGCGGCGGCCCGGGTCACGGGAATCCACCCGGACTCGTTCCGCGGCCTCCTTCTGCGAGATGACAGCCTCGCAGAAGGCGGCGACCGCGTCCCAGTTCCTGATGCTGTCGACCATCGCTTTCGCGACAGCCGGCAGTGTCAGGTCGGCACAGATGACAGCGACGAGGTCACAGAGTTGCCGGGCCCAGGTCACGCAGACCTCCAGCGTGTGTTGCGTCGCGTCCTCGTCACTGCCGCAATGGTGGCAGGACGAAGTCGACTCTCTCCTAACGATCGTGTGCAGGTATTTGCCGAAGCACCCGTGCCCCGACAACACCTGCACCAACCGAAAATAGAGGACTCCGTGCTGCCGCTCCATCCAATCCATCAATACGGGCCGGAGAGCCTCTACGGTAAGAACACCGTGCCTAGGCCTCTCCAGCCGCGTAGCCCAGCGAGCGATGACGTTTCGGCGGGCGACCTCGCGCCAGGTGGCTATCTCGCTAAGCGATGGGGAGCCACCCTCGTCGCGCACTGAGGTCATCCGCCGGTAGAGGTCAGAGAGCATCTCCGCCTCTATATACCACGGGGGTGTCCCGGCCAACACGCATGCCGCCTCGATCGACCCCGTGCGGTATCCGTGGATGGCTCTGATCGTCATGATCCTCAGAGGGCGCACAGAAAGGCCCTCAGCCGGAGGGTCAAAGACCTCGCCCACACGGGTGCGCCGTACATGGCCATCGAGTGGATCACCCCCGCACACAGCCCTCGATCCTCAAAGCTGGGTCCGCCCACGTTTGGCATGAGCCGTGATAGGGCGGACGCCGCGCCGACCAGCCGGGGAGCAATTCGGCGGAAATGCTCCCAGAACGCCCATCGCTCGTCCAGCACCAGGCCCAAGTACTTCATATGTGCCTGGATACTGATGTGGATGGAGTTGACGACTATCGAGGCGCTGATAGCCATCCTTACACGGGGCCCATGCAGGGCCTCCGTCTTGTTTAGGGCCACCCTGAACCCCCGCGCATATAAAACGCATATAACATCTAAGCGAGAGAAGGAAAACTCGAAACAAAACCCTAAACCAACACGTCTGACCAGCATGGTATAGTAGGTTAATTTCCCTCCCATTACGGAGGAGCCCCGAGCCCAACAGTGGGACGTTTATGGGCTGTGATGATGATGATGAAAGGCCCACTGTTGCTTATAGGCCATCGAAAAAGTTGGGGATTGTGTTCTAAGATTTTTTTTTCTAAACCTCTTTTGTGAAGGTTTTTGAAGTGATAACTTCTTAGGGGAAGGTAAACCGCTTCGTTATGTAATGCGTAACGGCGCCAGTCTGTCTTGCTTCCCTTTCTCTCACGCATACGACAGCGGTAGGGAGGCACTTCCTCTCTCAGTCTATACCACAGCGCTAGCCGTATTAAGATGTTATAAGATTTTATTAATAAATAACCTTTCCTTACATTATCATATTACATACATACATATCATCACGCCATATCCCTTGCAGGGTAGGCAGAGAGAACAGAGTGCCAGAGAACTCTATCCTTGCATACTTCACTCGCTTCCTCAACATTCATAATTCTCTTCATACACGCTCGCCGGTTTCGGAGACTCTTGATTATTATATTATTATTATTATCATATTAATATACATAAAATTAAAGTAATAACCTAAGCTTTTCTCAAGTTAAATGATTTCAATATTAAATAGTTCAACTTAGATTAAGTTATCACTTCTGTCGGGCGTACCGAGCCACACAAGATTTTTATTTCAAGCATTAAAAATGTTCACTTCAAACTAAGTGACCAATACGATTCAGCTCTTTTCCTTACAAACTTGAAAAGAGTGAGACATATACTCTATTTGCTTTTAAGAGCGACGCCCTAGGCCAACCCCATGTGTTGCAAATGTGTGTGAACAATTAAATTCCCAAGGAGGGTTGACGTCTGGCAGGTGGCCGGTCATAGAACTATTGCCAATAACTTCCACAATATGCTTCATATTATAGAGCATTTTATAAACATTTCATTAGCGAATATAAATTACATGCAGGCTCAGAATTACAATTTGTGTCCCGTGTGGGCAACGAACCCGAGGCTTTTGCGCCGTAGGTCTGTTTCTTAACCATTACGCTATTTATGCAGTACTGACATAAAATTAACCAGATTGAGAACAAAAATTCATAAGTCCTAAAATTCGAACCCACGGCACTTGACAGCGTAGATTGCTCTTAACCACTTACCTGTGTAGCCTAAATAGCAATATATGTATGTATACAATTAATATTATTGTATTGGCTGTAATTTACTGCATTGCAGTAAAACTACATATCTATATACCGCAATGTTAGCGATAACAACAGACGTCATAACAAATTCAAAACTGCCGATGTTCTTATCAGATTGCGCATAAACGAATATTTTTTGTACGATGTCTCAATGTTAATAAATTTTGTCCAATTTACTAACATTATATTAGTCTCATCATCATCATCTCAGCTCATACATATCTCACTGTTGGGCGCGAACCTCCCCCATAATGGGGAGAAAATTGTCCTACTATATCACGCTGTACAGACATGTTGGCTCTTGCATAGATGTTATATGAGTTTTATATCCCTTAGTCGTCTCTTACGATCACCCACAGGTAAGATAAGAAGTGGTGAATTGTATTATTACTTCGTCACTACATGGCAAACTCAACTACTGGTCCGTTCTTATTTGTGACAACATTCTGTCATCATCATCATCACAGCCCATAAACGTCCCACTGTTGGGCTCGCGCCTCCTCCAGACAACATTCTGTATAGCTTATAAATTTTCAGCAACTAGCAGTTACTAAGATTAGCATGTGCAAACAAACAAATAGACTCTTTAGGTTTATAATACTAACAATATGTACTCCTCTTCCATCGTACATATGGCAAAAGTTATTGGCAATAGTTTTATAACTACCCGTCCGTCTGATGTCAAGCCTCCTTGGAAATGTAATTACCAGACGACCTAATTGCGTTTTTCTTAATTTTTCTGTATTATTTATTATTTTTTGCTCGTATATATTTTTTTTATAAATAACCTAGTATGGGATAATATCGTCGTTTAATACACTTTCTAACTGAAAAGTTACGAGTATTAAATTGGTGCAATGTGTAATAGTTGTCCGGTAGATGGCGTACGTCTCCCATAACGACAATAAAATAATACAAGTCACAATTTGATTTTCATATGAGAGGTCACACTCGTCTAAGGGGTAGGACGATTGAAATATAATGCCAATAGGTCTGGGTTTGAGTCCCAGGTATGACAATTATACGCTCGTAAACAAGTTCGAATTATAAAAGATATAATATATTGATATTGATTAGGTTGAGACTCCATTACTCGGCACGGGCTAGAAAAGGATAGCCTATCATACCACTGGTTAGATATATTGGCAACGCAAATTATTTAGTGGTAGGACCACGCTGTTGAAAGTTTTCTGTACAGCTGTACAGCTGTGGGACGGACTCTCGCAGAAGATTGACGTCTGAGTAACAGCAATTTTCTATTGAACTTCGTTCGGAAAGCGAGAGAGCCGGAAGCCAATCAGGGTGGGTTTGGGGTTTGTATTGGTAGGCAGCGGCCTAGTTATACCCTTGGTATTGCAAAGCTCAATGGGTAGCAGTAACAAGTGTGTGCTGGTAAGTACCAGCAGGTGTGCTGCTTGCTCGCTTGCCACCATAAGAAAAAAACTGGGTTTTATTTCAAGGTTTTAACCGATTTCAAAAATAGAGGAACTCAATTTGATATATCTTTATGTATATTCAGGCATGCCTCACTCGAATACGGATTGATTTAAAATATAGTTTTTGTTTGATCTTTCAAATTGTTTAAATTTTAATATTGTTAAGATTTAATAATGAGTTTCGCAGACTAACATCAGAACTCCTCAATAAATTGCAGCATATAAATAGCAATTGCTGCTTTTGCATATCTTGTTGTTAGTTTTTTTTATTTAAAAATTTCAATTTTCATATTTGTTTTAAAGGAAGTTGATAGTTTGTAAACTAGCTCACAGACAAATCTATAAAGTTGAACCTGAGATCATATAAATTAAGCGCTGTATTTGTTATGATTTGGATTTTGCATTTAAATATATCATCTCGATAATTTTGCCGGCGGGTGTTGTACAGAACCTGAGAAAATCTGATAAGCAGCTGCAGTATCTTATAAAGCCATGCCACTACTCTACCTGAGATATATTCTTATATGATATTACACATTTTTAAAGAAATATTCATGCAAATAAATAAATATTTCTATTTCGTAGTCTTTCTAAGCATAAGTTTTAATGCTTGCTTGGGTTTTCATCAAGTACAGAGAATTGTATTTCACGAGAATCGAACTCAAAAGTACAACAAATGTAAGATCATAAGAGTCTTAAAATATTTAACTTAAAAGTGAAATACAAATATATAGTATCGCTTTATCAACAGCGACCGCTTATCAATTGGTGTGATAAGCGCTATGCATTCCCAGATGGTGAAATGACTAAGAATTATGCAATTGCTTATATTAAAATTTAAAAATACGTAAACTTTGTATCATCATCTCAGTTTATATAAGTCCCACTATTGGGCTTGAGTCTCTCCTACAATAGGATCCAAATTGACCGAATAAACCACACCGGTCAAATGTATTTGTATTTATTTGGAGATTGCCTGCTCTTGCATGGATATTTTCTGCATATTATATTTCTTAGTCTATGCCCATATTCATATGTATTCGTAAATTCTTTATCATTATTGAAAATTTCAGGCCAAAAATTAGAAAACCTAAATTTTATTCTACTTAGTTTTAAAACTCTAGTAGATGTAATCTATGTAAATGAAGCAGCCAAATGGTCTATAACTTCATGACTATATTAGCGATAGTCTGAAATCGTACCAAGAAGATAGTAATAAGATCACCTCCATTGCCTAGAACTTTTCTCTAATGGTAGGACAACACAGCTGACAGTTTTACTGCTCAAGGTTCGGTTCTGTCCGGTCCACACAATTGCAGAAAATTGACGTTTGAGAAGTTGCAATTTGCGACTGCATTCAGTTCGATGTAAAACAGAAGAGGAGACACAAACTATAACTTTTGGAACGAAGTTCCTTATCGTGCGTTGTGAAAGGGGGCTAGACGGAAAAAATTCTTACGAAAAGTTGTCACGACACTTTTTGCTATAGTAAGCTATTGTAAGCTGTGCGGCGTCGCTCGTCGGCTCTCTTATAGAAAGCAAGCCAGATATTTTCATTTCTATTTCGCATTGAACAGTGTGGTGTCGCGACGATTTTTTTTATAGATAGAGTGATTCAAGAGGAAGGTTTATATGTATAATATATGCATAATGTACTAGAGAAACACTGATAATTTTAGAGGTTTCTAATGTGATGTCGTAAATAAACACATTATTTTGCGCTTACATTGCAAACGCTGGCTGTACCCTACGAAATAGATCAAAATAAAGTACTACAGTATTATACAGCTTAAAAAGGCCTACAAAAAAGTCCGCGATGGTATATATCTATCTCTTAAGGATAACATACTATATCCATTTTAATACTTTAAAAAATGTTCTATTATAAAACGGTAATTGAAAAGCTATTTACACAAATACTGTATTAATCCTTATCATTTTAAATACATTAGTTGGCTTGAGCATTTCATGAAGATATTTTTTTTCCTTCAGATCATGCAAATTAAATCAATACCTTAAGAGATATAACAAAATCAAAATAATGCGCAACGAAATTATTTTCGCCCGTGACCGGGCCGCGTGGCCGGCTCGCGTTCGAGCTCGGGGCCGAAAAGTTTTGGTAGTCTAGTGGAATTGTATATCCTATTATTAATATTATAAACGTGAAAGTATGTAATAATGTATGGATGTGAACATGTTTGTTGCTCTTTCACGTAAAAACTACTGAATGGATTTTGATGAAATTTATAGTAATATAGCTTGCACATCAGAATAACACATAGGCTATAATTTATAAAGATATTTTGCAAATTGGCTAAAATATAACTATAAAAATCGCTTAAGGCAGAAAAAAATTATATAATTAAAATAGAACTTCGTTCCATCCGGGTGTCCCTTGACACCTCCGGTTTTTTTTTTTGTTGGGTGGGCTACGGTCGTTGCCCTCCTCGCACGACTCCGTCCGGGGTGACAGAGGGGCGTAAGCACACACACCCGTAACCCACCCGTGAATCTCGCCTTCGTCGTTGGACCGGCCACCGGAGCAGCGTGTACTTGTCATCAGTGGCCGGCCCGACGGAATACCCCCTGAGGGGTACCCTCTTCTTGAGCGACATCCCCTCACTCGGAGAGAACGTCGGTGTTTTCCTCGCGGTCAGCCTCTTGGCGGGTGACGGACGCGGCCTCGGCTAGGGCGGCATAAGGCGCAGGTAATCGCGCCTACGCCGCCCCAGTCGCCGGCGACGGCTCACCACGTCGAGGAGACGCTCCTCGCGCACGCGCTCCCCCGCCTCCTTCCGCGAGACTACTGCCTCGCAGAAGGCTGCGACCGCGTCCCAGTTCCTGACGCAGTCGTGCATCGCCCTGGCGATGGTCGGCAGCGTCAGGTCAGCACCGATGACGTATGCTGCACCGTATCCTCGTCGCAGTCGCAGTGGTGGCAGGACGGTGTACTCTCCCTCCTAACGACCGTGTGCAGGTATTTGGCGAAGCATCCATGCCCCGTTAAAACTTGCACCAGGCGGAAGGAGAGCACCCTGTGCCGCCGTTCCAACCACGGCATCAGCACCGGCCGGAAGGCCTCCACGGTCCGCACACCGAACCGAGGCCTCTCCAGCCGGACTGCCCAACGGGCAATGACATCTCGAAACTATAACCTTAAGGTAGATTAATCTAGACTGTGGTTCTTGGCTAATCTTTTGAATCCTTTGGTTGAGACGAGACAAATCCGTTATTTCTCATCGAATCTGCTCAGTGGTGGTCACGTTCCGATCTGGCAGTAGTATATTAAGTTAGTTTACGGTAAAACGCTAAAATTGACAATATGTAAGTGTCGTAATTGGGTTTTAATAAATAATATGTAAGTGCCTTCGCAAGGTTTATGTAATAAATGATTTAGAATATGAATTTAGAAATTAACACATTATTCTGACATATAAATAGTAGCATCAAAACAAACGTACAAACCTATCCATTATGACAATAGAACAATAAACACTTTTACTTTAATTACTCAAGCAATCATATCACGAATAGATAATAATCTTACATTAAACATGATATTAATAACTGTATTTACATTACGATGATACTATATAAAGATTGCAGAAGACAGCTAAAACATTCATTGTCACGCAAACATCTAGCAAAATGGTGTCCGATTTTAGGAAAAAGAAACTCCTTCACGTATTCACCGCCTTCTTCGATACAAATGGCAGTGGTAGTATCGATAAGAAAGATTTCGAATTAGCTGTTGAAAGGATAGCAAAACTTAGAGGATGGTCTGCAGGGGATGCTAAATATAAATCAGCTGAAACTACCCTAATGAAGATCTGGGATGGAATTCAAAGCGGTGCTGATGCTAATAAAGACGGTGAGGTTAGTCAAGATGAGTGGCTTTCGATGTGGGATTCATATGCGACGAATCCTTCTACTGCAGCTGAATGGCAAAACCTGTACTGCAAGTTTGTTTTTGAAGTCGAAGATGCCAGTGATGATGGATCAATAGATAGCGATGAATTCTCTACAGTTTACGCTTCTTTTGGTCTAAACAAGACGGAGGCGGTTGCTGCTTTCGAGAAGATGTCCAAAGGTAAAGCCTCCGTATCCTGGAGTGAGTTCCAAGAACTGTTCAAGGAATACTTTTCAACTGAAGATGTTAATGCTCCAGGAAATGGTGTCTTTGGGAAGACCAGCTATTGAGTTATTTATTGCGAGAAGTAGAAAAATATTTGGTATGTTTGTTGGATTTAATATCACTCGCTGGGTAATCTTTATTAAAAATGAAGGTCAAGGAATCAACTCATCATAAAGTTTTTGTTCTTTAATATTTATTTTTAATATAAGATTATTTTTGGATGTTCCTATTGGATGGTTATTTTTGTAAGAGTAGAAATAAATGTATTTATAAAATTTGATTCGTTCATAATTTTATTTATAACTAACCGACCCGGCAAACTTCGTTCCGCCTAACAGTTAATAAATGAGATTAGCAGATTTCGATTAATTCAAAATTATTAAGTTATTCTTTTTATTATGATAATAAATATGAATAAGTATTATTCATTCATATAATAAATATGAATAAGTATTATTCATATTTATTAAAATACTTGATTTTTCATGAATTTTATGAATTATAAATTTTAATAACGTGCCAGCAAGACGAAGAACCTTGTGTTATACGACATTTTTCTTCATGCGCGTTGAAAATTATCTAATTGTTGATCTCTCTGAGATTTGCTCGACGATTTTGCATTATCAAACGAGCCGTTCCACGGTCTGCCTCAGTTTACTCTTGTGACTGTGAAGCACAAAGTCGGGCCATATTAACACGGTGGTCTTCTCGTGCAATATCTTGTTCTTCTGCCGTGGTAACATTCATGACGTTTCAAATTCTAATTGCTTTACTTTGCCGGGAAAGATTTGATCTTATTGGTCGCGGCATTGTTGATGACAATGCGATTTATTATAACAATATTCGTAAAAATTCGTAATACTCGCACAAAACGATGACCGGTCAAATTTAATTTCAACTTTTTGCGGTATTTGCCTAGCAAACCATTACTTGAGCTGTCAGTTGCGTTTTGTTACATCATCAACAAACTAACATTTAGTACTGATGTTTTTATTATGTACTTTTTTTGTTTATTAATATAATATTTTATATCCTATATCCTATTCGCGACGAAACAAACTCAAAAATTTAAAAATAGGTCCAGCCGTTTTCGAGTTATAAGTGTTGTAACGAACACAACTTTGTTTTATATATATAGATTTCAATTTTTTTCAGCAAACTTATAGTCAATACACGCATAAGAACATATTATAAGCAACATAAGGCCATTTAAAAGTTTTCATATTATACAAACAACAAAAGTCGATAAACGGGTCGGGACGTAATTTGTGTCCATCAAATTGAACGTTTGTTAAGTCCTCGGCAATACAAGGATTATGTCCTTAGTGCCAACTCCTGGTTGGGTATAAACTAAAAATTTAAAAAATAATAAAATGCAAACCAACAATTCAAAGCTAATAGCTAAACAAAAAATATAATTTTCATCCCATTTTATACATGTCCCACTCTTGGGCTCGAGGCTCCTATACAATCGGATGGAATCAAACAATAAAAAAATGTGCAATATAATTTTTCGTTCTATCTACTTTATTAAAAAACAATCGTTGGTTAAAATATTTTTCATTTGAGTGACCTTGCCTGACTGGCCTTAGCATAAAACAAGGACTTATATTGCAAAATCTTTATGAGTTCTTAAAGGCACGTATAATGAAGGAATTAAGTCTAAAGACTTTGTAGTAGAAAAATAGTCTATTTAAAAATGGTACTAGCAAAAGACGTATGCAATGTTGGTTGTTTATATAAATCAGCCATTTCTTATACGCGCTGTGTGGGGATAAGTTAAAATATAATATGTCATCATTTACTTTATCGTAGAACTGTAAAAATCAACTGAAAAGGTACAGCAGCTTACCCATAAATCCCCTCAAATGAGTGGCACAATAAAAACGGCTCTCAGTCACGACGATATAGTATCCTACGAGCTCAATTTTGACTTAGTGACATTTGTTGGGAGTCATTGGATGCGAGTGGAGAAGTTCCGTGCTTTGTATTCTATTGTAGAGTAAGTCCAGCAGTGGACGGTGAAGGTTGAATGATGATAATGAATAATGATGATGTAATCTGATGATATGTCCTAGAGTGAACGTCCATGGCGATATATTGCAGTGTTTATCGTATTTCTTAGTTCAACAGTAAATTTTGTCTCTTGCCTCTCACACTGAATACGAAGGAAATGGAATCAGTCCTTTCCAACTTCATTTATTTTATCTAATAAAATTAATTGCGGTTCTCAAGACAGTTAAAATCGTTACCTGGAACTGCCTGAAGGACAAACTCCTGTGTTATTTGTGGATACCATTGTGGATCTAGACTTCTTTTTTTCCTTGCGATGGACTATGGATGTGGTCGCACCCAGCTAAATCGGTCCGAGGCGACGGAAGAGGCGGCGCGCAACCTCATAGACCCACCTTGCATGCACCTTTCTTTGCCGTGCGAGCGGGCCACCGGTACCCGATCTTTGTCTTCGGTGGGCCTGGATCTAGACTTACAGTAGTCCAATCTGGGTGAATGCTCCACGTGGAGCACGCAGTGGCACGCCCTAGTAGCGATCATTGGAGGAGATCTGTCACTGCCGGCCGTAATCCCTAAAATACTCGGCAGCGATGGATGCTGGTCGGCCATGGCCTCATTCTGCGAAGACGTGATAACGCAAAAGGAGGCCGCTGAACGGGCACGAGAAGCTGACGCCCACGCCGACCCCATCCGCAGAAGACAATTAGGTAGACGGCACAGAGACTACGCGCGTCTCTACCTCCCTTGATAGCTGAAATTTGGGACGTGGCCGCTGGGCCGAACGTCGGGGACGTCAAAGTCGTATGTCCAAAAGGCGACCCTTTGGCACCCCAAAATAGACGAGGTAGTGGGGCGCTGTTGATTTTAGTGGGTATTCCGATGCCATCTTGCGTCGGCGAGTCCTACATACCCCACTTGCTATAACGTGCAGGGGGAATGCATAAAAGCATTTTCCACAACGTGAAAAAAAAAGGACACAGTAGTTAGAGTGAATGTGTGGTGGGTTCAGTTCTACGAAAAAATAGTGGTGAGATATTTTTTTAGTACCCGTTATCAACATGCGGAAGTTATGTAGTCATGTGATTCTATTAATACAGTTAGTTATCATAAATATTCTTACGTTATCACAACTATTAAGATTTAAAGTTTGTCTTTCAGATTAAAATATAAAAGTGCGATGTAATATTTGATGAGTCTGGTGTTCTGAGCTCTATTATAATAAATTGTAAAGTGGAGCAGGTCTCTCCCTTCCCTCCAAGGTGGTTGAGGGGAGTGATGGCTGCTCTAGTAATTAACTCGTGACTGGGTGCCGCTTGTGGAATTCGGTCCAGGCATGACCTTTTATATTGTATTTAAACTATTGGGTTTGAAGGACATCGCACTGGAGCTAAGCGTTAATTATTACGCTTGTAAAGTCCCTAGATATACAAGGCTTATTTCCTCAATGTAGGATGTTCGGTATCTTAAAAAAAATCTTTGTTAAAAAAAGTCTTTCTTAAAAAATACTTTCTAAAAAAGTCTTTCTTAAAAAAAGGCTTTCTAAAAAAGTCTTTCTTAAAAAAATATATGGACTGTGATAATGATGAATTCGCCTAAATAGGCAGATTCATCATCATCGCAGCCCATATATGTCCCACTGCTGAGCTCCGGCCTCCTCCGCAATGGGAGGGAAATTAACCTACTATACCACGCTGGTCAGACGTATTGGTATAGGGTTTTGTTTCGAGTTTTCCTTCTATTGCATAAATGTTATATGCGTTTTATATCCCTTAGTCGTTTCTTACGATCACCTACGGGTTCTTACCCGTGGGTGATCGTAAGAAAAGAAAGATCGTAGCGGGTGGTGAATTGTATTCTTACTCCGTCACCACACGGATAGAGGCGGGTTAGGAATACATAATAACGCTACGGTTTACTTTCAATACAAATACTACCAACCTTTACTTGGATTGTGGATGTCATAAAAGACCATTGGACGTCCTGGGTTAACTCTACCTGATGCCGTTTGTTCAACAATTACCTTCCTAAGGCGGGTTGCCGTCAGACAGACGGCCGATCATAAAACTATTGCCAATAATTTTTGCAATATGTACGAGTACATATTATATCGACTACTAAATAATTAGTAATTGGGATAAAAGTAGGATCGCGATGATATATACAAATTATTCTGGAAAATTTCAATTTATCTATAAAAATGCTCCCCTAATTGATGAGAGTTATATTGTCTGCCATTCAGCTGTATCAGAGGCGCTCCATTCTCCGAGACAGACTACTTGTAGTGGTGCAGCGTCCTTTACGCGGACCGAATAGGGGACATTGTGCGGACGCCCATGTCGTTCGGTGTTCCCCGGGATCGGTCTTTAGGGCCAGTGGAATATCGGCTACGCCTAGGAAATTCGAGATAACACGATGCCGGACTGGACGTAATTTGTTATAAAAGAGCAAAATAAAATGTCTACTTAAAATACGTAAAATATAATGGTTAAAAGACAAATAAAACAGTTTTATTTTATAAAACATTTCGGACCGTGGGCATTTTTGTTGAAATACCACAAGTGCTAATTACTGGGACGAATTATCGTTTTGAGTATACGAGTGGTTTAAAACGTAAGCGAGGGAGAGTTAACACATTTTAATTGTGTATTCCATAATATCTGAGTGACGGATGAGCTTAGCTGGGTGTTTTTTTTGTGTATTAAAATTATGAAAATAAAAAAAATAAAAAAAAGGGTCAATAATAAAAAGATATAAACAAGGACTGAACTATGGATTTTAAAATATTGGTCCAAATGACATAGGGTAAAGACAAAATTATGTACCTTAAATATTAAAAGCAATAAAAGCATTTTTTGAATAAAATTCAATTTCGTTACTACAAAATATCAATTGGAAATAAAAACCAAAATTTTATTGTATTTTTGTTTTACTATTTTAACGATCCTGGCTTACACATAAAAGATAGATATACGCTGTCGTGGATTTTTTATAGAACTATTTAAGAGGTATACTTCCACTATCTATCTATACATATAATAATAATGTAACGGGTCGCTGTCTGTACATGGAAGATAAAATATAATAAATAAACACGTGTTTCAGGATTTCTTAATTTTCACCCTCTGGGGGTGTAAATTAGGCCTGCGAAGCGGTTGGACGACTCATTAAGTCATTAGCGCCAAGCCGATGTTATTGAAGCTAGCAACTTGAAATTTTGACAGTAGTTTCTTTCTATGACTTAGAGATTTACTAAGAAAGGATTTTACGAAATTACACACCTAAGGGAGTAAAACAGAGTTTGTATGAGGAGAAAAATCTTCAAATTACTGACTGACTCAACGATGAAATGATGATGAGGTATTTATAAATAATTAAGCATATTAAATGCTAAAAATTTCAGTAATTTGAATAACAAGGTTGTGTCATCGTTTAATACAATTCTAACTGTAAAGTTTGAAGTATTAAGTCTATACAATGTGTAAACATTGTTCGATAGATGGCATACGTCACCTTGAAGACGTAAGATATAATATGAATCGAAATTTGCATGTCCTAAAATAGTTCACGATGGTGTAAGTGGCAGCACGGTTGGGCTGGATTCCCAATAGGTGTGGGTTCGAATCCCGCTTGTGACATTATTTTTCGTTTCGTATCGGGTATTTATAAATAATTAAGCATATTAAATGCTAAAAATTTCAGTAATTTGAATAACAAGGTTGTGTCATCGTTTAATACATTTCTAACTGTAAAGTTTGAAGTATTAAGTCAATACAATGTGTAAACATTGTCCGATAGATGGCATACGTCACCTTGAAGACGTAAGATATAATATGAATCGAAATTTGCATGTCCTAAAATAGTTCACGATGGTGTAAGTGGCAGCACGATTGGGCCGGATTCCCAATAGGTGCGAGTTCGAATCCCGCTTGTGACATCATTTTTCGTTTCGTATCGGGTATTTATAAAGAAAAAAATCTTTACTAATTCTTTTCAAATTACGAGTCGAATCAAATATTCTATGGTAATATCCGGCTTTTGTCAATTTTCACCCTCTGGTTGTGTAAATTAGGTCAATATGAAAGGATTTTATGAATTCCACCCCTAAGGGGATATAACAAAGTGGCAAAGTGTGTATGGGGAGAAAATTTGTTTATCGATTCTTTTCAAATTACGTACAAATATTTTTCGGTAAAAATAAATAAACACGTGTTTCTCTCTCCCACTCCATCAACCCTGCACCAGTGCCGGCGTGATAGCTCACACGATACACATAGTAGACGGCAATAGGTTCTTGCCTAAGGGTTTAAGATACAGTTTAAGTTTAGCTTCAAAAATGTTCACTCCATAACTCAAATAATAAATCATATCTAACGAGGTCGCAACTCTGCTGGTGAAACAAAACAGTCAAATAAAGGATGGCGATAATTATATTTTTATCCCATTATCATACCGTAAATAGTATATTAAAGGCAATATAATTTGTAGAATTAATAGAACATTGAACAACCTTTTTCTTTAGTGACCGGCTATGGTATATAGACACACCGCGCCCAATCCGTCCGAAGTGACGCGTGACCCCATAGCGCGCCGTACACGTACTTCTACGTTATGCGGGCGGGCCAGCGCAACCGGGTATCATCTCGAGTCGAAGCCATCATGCAGTGAATCTCAATACAGGTACTCACGCTTGCTCCGCCCAAAGCACCGACGGTAGAGCGTGTCAAAGTAGAGTATGTTCTCTCGGACCCACCCTATTGCCTAATTCCGTTAGATAACTAACTCGCAGAAAGCGGCGACTGCATTCCAGTTTCTGACGCTGTTAATCATCATCCTAGCGATAAACTTTCAACACCTTGCATTGCTTCTTCTATTTAACTCTGTCAGAGATGACTTCTGCGTGGACGAAGTCGCAGGCGAAAGTCAAGTCTAGTACATAATATGCCTCTAATTTTTATGACTTTTGTGTGCACTCAAGAATGGGTCGCAGGTGGGTGAATTTTTGCGAGTCTTACATAGAGTTATATTTTAGCCAATTTTCAATATATCTTTATAAATTATAGCCTATGTGTTATTCTGATGTATGAGCAACAATATTGTAAATATTAATTAAAATCCATTCAGTAGTTTTTGCATAAAACAGTTGTAAACGTCCATGCAAATTTCACATTTAAAATATTAGTAGGATACATTCTGGCTGGACTATATACTACAAGCGGAACAAGGATGCAAAAAAGTTATTATTCATTCAGTGCAGGGCAAGATGATTTGATAAGGCAACAAAAGATTTATAAAAATCCGATTTCAGTAATTTGAACAAAAGATTTTTATAGTTTTTAAATGATGTATAGTTTTTAAATGAAAAGATTTTTATAGATTTTAAATGTTTATTTAATATAATCATTTGTTTACAACAAATGATTATATTAAATAAACATTTCTTACGAATATTTCAAAGAAAAAGACGCAATTTCTAGTGACCGAAGTGCAATAGCGTATTACTACTACTCAAACCTGGATTAAAAATAATAAAGGTTGCGAGAATTTCGAGACAGTAACAGCAGTTACTACCGTTGAGAGCATTATTCCCTTTGTTGGAAAGCCTATGCGCCCTCAGTGGCTAATAACTATGGACTAAAATGGTGAATCGCTTATTTCTTATAATTTGTACTACTCTGTTGCCTGGCGCCCTACTTGAGGTCAGCCAGGAGTGGCTCTAGGATATTTATTGCGGTGTTATTACGTATAATCACTGGATTTACCTACCTCCTTTATAATATGATCTCTTGATTATTAACCTACCAAATGGAAAGTGCCCTCACTGACCTATATATTCGAGTGCATTTAAAATTATTCATTTTGTTCGCTTATTTTCTGTCTGTAAGGAGGGCTTTTGTTTGTATGGTTTTTTAAGACGTTCTGATGATCTTGTATTGTTTGAAGTGAGTTGAGGTATAGAATGTCTTTTATTTAATTGGATGTCATTTTGAAACGGGACCATAATGGCTTATTTATTCTTATTGTTTCTTTAAAAGCGCTTTTGCATTGGAAGGGTGGTTATTCAAATATTTTATCTGTATAGTACTAATATATCAATATTTTTTTTTATTACTCTTGTTGGCAAACGGGCAAGCAGCACACCTAGTGGTAAGTGTCATTGCCGCCCATGGACCTTTGTTAATACCAGGGGTACAGCTAGGCCGCTGCCTACCAATAAATATCCCAAACCCACCCAGAAATTTAGGTATCCGATTCTTTCGCTCACCGAATGAAACACAACAGCATATTGCTGCTGCTCAGGCGACGATATTCTGTGAGAGTTTGGTACTACTCTGGACGGACCGGCCCACAGCTGTAGACAGACAATTGTCTACAGGGTGATCCTACCACTATTAAATAAGCTAGCTTCTCCGTGTGGTGACGGAGTAAGAATATAATTCACTACCTCATCATCATCCTATATCTCATCGGGTGATGGTATCGGGTATGGGTAAGACATATCCTCATCACCCATGGGTAAGGGTAAGACCCATGGGTGATCGTAAGAGACGACTAAGGGATATAATATCATATAACATCTATGCAAGAGAAGAAAGAAAATTCAAAACTAAACCCTATACCAATACGTCTGACCAGCGTGGTGTAGTAGATAGAATTTACCCCTTGTTATGGAGGAGGCTCGAGCCCAATAGTGGGATAGATAGCTAGCTAAATACAGTTTTATTTTAAATAAGTTAGCTATAAAAACTTTTTTTTCATTAAGCTAACTAAAGAGAGATCTATTTCATAAGCTAGCTAAAGACAGTTATTTTTGTTTTGTTACAGAATTTGCCATTTTAATAATGACCTTGCCACTCCTCCTCCTCCTGTATTTCTTTTAGTTACGTAGTAATAATACCATTAACTTATGGTGGGAGCCGCGAATCTTATCAACGACCTAAGTCAATTCCATATGATATCATCTGGTAATGTAATCTTATCAAGGATGTTTGATGACGGTCAAGGGCCTGGCCTTAAAACTATCGCCAAAACTTTTTCAATATGTACTGTGGAAGAAGAGTACTGACTTTTGGCGGGAATATCAACATTTGATATGGTAGTCTTGTGTTATATTCAATATCTTAGTGTTTTATCTATACATAAAATGCTTTGTCCTGAATGGCTGGCTGCCGGAACAACACACAGCGTAAATTGCTGATCGAAGAGACCTAAAAGCTTGGATGGTGTGTTTTTTATAGCACGCAGGCATCCGATAAGAAAGGATTTTCCAAAATTCTACCTCTAAGGGGATGAAAATATTGTGTTTGTCCATACAAACACAATATTTTGGATGGAATCATGTTGTTCCATAACAACATGATTCCATAGTCCAATATAGGTACTTCAAATTTTGCATAAACATTCTTCAATAGAATTGAAGATGTATTTCATATTTTATTGAAATAAATGCCCTAATTTTGGGGCTGATTTATTTCAATATAAATATATAAATATATAAATACTCGTTTTGATTTAAAATACATTTTATTGTGACACTTGTTCGAAAATTCAATATGATTTTATTCAGAAGAGGTTGGATTTATATAAAAGCTTAGTGCCATACCAATACTCTTAAAAATTGTAATGTCTCGAAAGTCAATGTAACTACTATAAAAAAAATAATAACGTAAAAACCAATTAAAGATTGTAATAGAACCTTTGTGGATTTCTATCCGGATGAAGTCGTTGGCAAAAGCTAGTACTAAATAATTTTGATGACAGTTGATATAATGTAATGCAGAGAAACTATTGAGATATAGCGAATATGATATAAAAGTGCTTTACAACATTTTAGTCTTACATCAAAATTCTTAGAAGACAACCATGACACTATTAATGCAACGATTTAACTTACTGATAAACAATGATTACAACTAAGAGACTAAATAAATAAAGAAAATTATAACTTGATATTGGCAACAATAGCTCGTATAAGAACTTCTTCTTCTTCTTCTCTTTGTATATTGGCAATCAGCTACATATACGAGCTATTGGTGCCAGTGTCAAGTTATAATTATTTTTACGTTTATAGTCTTGTCAGGTCAGTCATTGTCTAAGTCAAATTGTCACCATTAACAGTGCAATGGCCACACTGTTAATGGTATCTTGTGGGAATTTTGATGGAAAACGAAAACGTTGTAAAGCACTTTTATATGATATTCACTACATCACAGTATTTCCGCACATCACATTACATAAAATGCCATCAAAATTATCTAATATAACACGTTAAAACACTAAGATATCGAATATAATACAAGAGCACCACATGACGTTTTCAAATTCCCGTCAAAAGTGTATAAGAACTTATAGTCCATAAAATATTGCTTGATTTTTGTGACAGTTGTCACTAGTGCACGCTTATGACATAGTCTATATTTTTGTGGTTTTTTATTATTCGAAAGTAGTACATCCAAGTTCATTGTCACTATTATCATCATTGTTGGAGCATTCCTACAGGTTGATGATGAGTTCTTGGTCACAGATTATTTCATGAATAATCGTGTTTATTTTATAAAAGAAATTATCTTTTTAATATAAAAGAAATGGTCTTATTTAATATTATATGTAACTGATGTCTGAATACTAAATTAACACAATTTTCTTATTTATAGAGTAACCATGTGGTTTAATATAGGTAATGTTTTAGTTTCAATTGTTTTATAAATAATTAATAAGGGGGGCATAGTCCGGAGCGTGCTCGTTCGCGTCCCCTGCCAGTCTAATTAGATTGCTAATCCGGCTCGAAATGCGTACCGCAATGCGGGTTAGGGCGTCCCCCGGAGGCGACGCGTACCGACCCGCCCCCGTCGGTACGAACATCGGCAGTTGCGGCGATGGGGGCCGCCACCCATCACGCCATGCCCAGTTAGGCGAGTCGAGGAGAACGGAGTGCCGGGTGGGCACGTGGAATGTAAGAGGTTGTGTGGAAGGTAAGTTGCACGAGCTGATATCCGTCATGGCGGACAAACAGCTAGACGTGCTCTGTGTAACAGAGACCAAGCGAAGGGGCAGCGACGCCTGCGATCTTCCTGGTGGCGGGATGGCTCTGTGGTCTGGTGTACCACAGAGCGATCGAGCCAGCATGGGGGTAGGAGTGCTGTTGTCCTCTCGCTTGGCCTCAGGTGTGAAGGATTACGGAATGTATGATCCCAGACTTCTCTGGGTCCGTATAAAACTAGGTGTCACCAAGGTATTCATGGTTGTAGCATATGCTCCCGTAGGATCCTCGGTGGCATCAGACCTAGAGAAGTTTTGGGACAATGTTAGGGAAGTTCTGGATATGGCAGAAACCAGTGAACGCGTGATTGTATGCGGAGATTTGAACGGATGGGTGGGGACCAAGCGTCCCGACTATGAGGACGTACTTGGTCCATTTGGTGATAAGAGAGTGAACGACGCAGGTAGGCTCATAGCGGATGTATGCATGGAGAGAAACCTTATTGTGTCAAACACATTTTTCCAACATAAGGACATCCATATGTATACATGGAGAAGGAATGAACAGAAAAGCATAATAGATTTAATTTTGGTAGACAGTCGCCTCCGAAGCAAAATATTGGACGCAAGAGCCTACAGGGGCCCCACAGTCGACACGGACCACTATCTCGTTATTGCGAGATTTAGTGGTCTGTTCAGAAAGTGGAGGCACTGGCGAGAGCGTGTCCACTTCGGAGGGCTTGAAAGAATAAAGGTTGAAAGGTTGCAAGAAGAGTGTGTAAGAGAAGAGTATGCAGAGGGTGTCCGAGAACGGCTGACGATGGCAAGCCAGCCGCAATCGGACATTGAAGAATGCTGGAGAGTATTGAAAGAGAGTATGGTAGATACAGCGAAGGAAGTATGTGGAAGTTCAAAGAAGCATAGAAAAACAAATGGTGATGCATGGTGGGATGCGGAAGTGGCAGCTTCCGTAGAGCAAAAGAAGAAAGCGTGGCTGGACTATGTCTCTTCTTTGAATCTGAATGACAGTATGACTGAACAGAAGAAAGAAATATATCGGCAATGTAAGAATGACACCAAGGCCTTAGTGAAAGAGAAACGTGATAGAGCAAGTATGAGTGCAGAAGATAGGCTGACTAAAAACTTCGAGGGTAACACCAAACTCTTTTGGAGGGAGGTGAAGAAGTCTCAGGGTGGTTGGTCAGCCTTCAGAATGAATAAAATAAGGTCTAAAGGTGGAGACATTCTTACACAAACACAAGACGTGTTAAGCCGATGGAGTGAATATTTTGGCGATATATATGCGGATGCTACGGTTGGCGCCGGTGTTGGATGTGGTTTAGTAGATCAACATTCGACAACGGCGTCCTCCGATGGCATCAGTATGGATGAAGTTGAATGGGCGATAAGAAGTTTGAAAAATAGTAAGGCAGCGGGCATTGATATGGTGTCTGCCGAGATGATCAAGCTTGGTGGCTCTTGTGTCTGGGAGGCGTTCCTGTTGCTCCTCAATTTATGTTGGAGCTCGGGAATGGTTCCCAGGGACTGGAATAGCGCAGTCATCGTGCCTTTGTTTAAAAACAAGGGTTCACGTTATGACTGCGCAAATTACAGAGCCATAAGCTTGACCAGTTTGGCAGCAAAAGTGTATGGAAAAATTATTGAAAGGAGAATGAGGATGGTGTCCGATGGTTTACTGTGTAAGACACAAGGAGGTTTCAGGAGTGGAAGGGGATGCATGGATCAAGTGTTCTCTCTGCGCAACATTGTGGAGAAGCATCTGGCTCTAGGTCAGAGGGTTTTCTGCAGTTTTGTGGATCTGGAGAGAGCATTTGACACGGTTGTACGAAAGGAACTTTGGGACATTTTACCGGAGTATGGTATTAACGGTAAACTGCTACAGGCTGTGCAGTCCAGTTACATGGGCTGTAGAGCCTGTGTGCGGCTGGATGATGGAATGTCGCCTTGGTTTGACGTCAATATCGGCGTTAAGCAGGGGTGCATTCTGTCAGCCAGGCTGTTTATCATATATCTGGATAAATGTCTCCAAAGGTTGAACGATATGAATGTGGGAGTCCAAATGGGCGACTCAGTGGTCACTGCTCTGCTTTATGCAGATGATGCAGTCCTGCTGGCACAGTCAGCGATTGACCTGCAGACCCTAGTCGACACAATGACAGAAGATTGTAAGAAAAGGGGTCTACGCGTGAATGTGAGCAAAACCAAAATAATGGTCTTTGAAAGAGATAAAACCAGAACAGATGTAAGAGTAACAATAGGTAATGATGTACTAGAGCAAGTGGATGAATTTGTATATCTTGGATGTGGATTTAGCCGAGATGGAAGGTACACCACTGATATAGAGCGAAGAGTGAATGCGGGAAATAGAGTGAACGGAGCGTTGGGGCAACTTCTCGGCAGCCACCACCTCAGCCAGGAGGCACGTGTAGCAATACATAACGCAGTGCTTGTCCCAACATTACTGTATGGAAGCGAGAGTTGGGTATGCAGAAAAGAGTATGATAGTAAAATTAATGCGGTCGAAATGCGATCTCTGCGGAAAATCTGTGGAGTTAGGCTGACCGACCGCATTCGTAACGACGACGTAAGAGAGCGAGTAGGTATGAAAGTGAGTATTGGTGTAAAGATGCGAAAGGGAATGCTCCGATGGTTCGGACATGTGGAAAGAATGCCGAACGAACGCCTGGTTAAGAAGATATACAATGCGAAAGTGGAAGGATGTAGGTACCGAGGGAGACCGAGACTAACCTACCTAGACCAGATCGGTCATGTACTGAAGGAAGGTGGAGTCAAGAGTCTCCGAAACCGGCGAGCGTGTATGAAGAGAATTATGAATGTTGAGGAAGCGAGTGAAGTATGCAGAGATAGAGTTCTCTGGCACTCTGTTCTCTCTGCCTACCCTGCAAGGGATATGGCGTGATGATATGTATGTATGTATGTAATAAGGATGTTATCGATTTACGTTTGACGATTGTCCCATCTCTATCTTATTCTTAGGCCAGTATGACCTTGTACTTGGGTAAGCATCATATTTTTATAAAATGGTTACTAAGTATTTTAAAACATATGAAGTACAAATTTTGGTGTAAATATTGATATGTTTATATTCATAATTCAGTTGAGATAGTACTGGCTTATAAAGAATGAAAATATAGGTAAACATGACGCGTATTCAAAATTACTTCATCGGTTTTGTAGCTATCTGTCACAGAGATCAAGCTATATTTTAAGGACTATAATTGCCAATACAATAAAAAAATAAGAAGAATACATATTGTGTCAACTCTAAATAATTCAGATAAGAGAGGGATGGTTCATTAATAAATCGCACTAAAATGAAGCCGTTTATATTCTCATCTATTGTACCTTCAATCTAACGTAGCTACGTTAAAGATCTATATGTAGGTGTATGTGAGAACAGCGAGGGTATGACGTTGATTGGTCCCGTTCCTTTGATGAATGGATCAAAGCGTCTGATTACTGGACGTTAGTACTAGTTAGATGACGGAAAATATGTACTTGTTAGTACTTGGTTACTTAATACTTAACTGTTAACTAATCCATTGGCTTTGCTTGTTTGATTTTATTTTAATTTTACAAAAACAACACTCGTATTGCGAGGGGTTATTCGTGTGGTGACGGAGTAAGAATACAATTCACCATCCCCTATCTTATTCGTGGATGATCGTAAGAGACGGCTAAATGATATAAAACGCATATAACATCTATGCAAGAAAAGGAAAACTCGAATCAAAACCCAAAACGTCTCACTAGCGTGGTATAGTAGGTTAATTTCCCTACCATTACGGAGGAGGCCCGAGCCCAACAGTGGGACACATAGGGGATGATGATGATTGCGAGAGAATTTATAAAAATATTTTTAAAGAACCCAAGTTGTATCTAGAGTAAAATAAATTAAGCGTATAAATTGTTATCTTGTGCGGGAATCGGATTCATAACACTACCACGGTACTCTTGATATATGCCGTAGGACATAGGTCTCCTCAAAGGCGTAATGCTAAAATCTTCACACCTAAGCGTGTGTTGGTGATTGCAGATGGCATTATGAGTATGCCATGAGAGCGCTGCTACCTGCTCCTATAATGTTGATCTATGGTTTCTATGCCTTTTACATTAAAGTAGACACTGGCGAAATTTTTAAATTATTTAATACAAATCTTTTCATCATCGTGTTTGTCGTCATTACGTGTGTCATTTACGTCCGTGGGACGTGTGCTGGGCTCGGGTCTTCTCCATAATGAGAGGGAAATTGACAGAATATTCCACGCGGCGCCGTCGTTAAAATATAGGCTATAATCTATTTCTTTTGAAGGTTCTTTCTCTTGTATAGATGTTGTATTCTTTTCTTTTTTTTTCTTCTTTAACACCAACCTGCGTTAAGGAAATAATAATCCTTGTATTGCGGAGAACTTTACAAACATGCAATTAACGCAGACAAATTACATCCAGACACAGAACAACAATTTGTGAATCGCACTATGTGTTGTCCTGCGCGGGAATCAAACTCACGACACTGAGACAGAAGGTCGGTATCTTAACCACTACGCCATCTGTGCAGTCTATGCATATTGTAGCCCTTAGTCGTCTTTTGCGACACCCACAGATAAAAAATATATACAATACGGTGGTGAATTGTAATCTTACTCCGTCGCCATATCGGAAATTTGAAGAAAGAAAGAAAGAAAAACATTTATTTTGTTCTCGTTAAAAACAAATGAAAATAAACAGAACTAAAGAAAACAACTACTGGTATAAAATGACATTAACGAGAAACAAACAAGCTATGAGGCTCAGCTATGGCTATTTTATTTTATATTGTAAAATAGCGCTGATATTCTGTCACCACATTTTAAAGAAATTATTAAAAACATGACTAGTATAAAAGTGTTAGAGAGTGTATGTGTGTGTCATATATTTACATGATCATCCGAATTTACAACACAGAAAGTAGGAAATTTATGTAATTTTAACATAGCCTTTTCATCCTTTGTGATCTAAAAGTTTTAACTGTAAGTTTATTAGAACGCGTGTGAAACTATAATTGGCTATACTGTTAGAATTTTGCGGGCATTATTCCAGTACTTGGTGCCGGAACAAAGGGCTGAAAGGTCCGAAAGAAATAACAAATCCTTTTGCGTCACATCAAAGCGAATATTCGTCGGTGGCAGATTTCACACAATTCAATAAATAAATAGCCCGTTTGAGATGTATGGTCCAAGTTGAAACCATATTAGCACTAGAATTTATTTTGCCTCCTTTGCAAACGCGGTTTCTGAGTTCTTTACTCTCAAGGCTTTTCTACTCTCAAAATACTGTATAAAACACAATGCTTTCTATTTACTAAGTGTCTATTTTGCAGTTATTGACTGCACAGATGGTGTAGTGGTTAAGATAACGTACTTTCTGCGCCAATATCGTTGATTCTCATGAACGACAATACTTAGTATGACCCATAGATTACTGTTTTTTGTTTTATTTATTTATTTACCACATACAACCATCATTACAGATAGTAGGTCCCTAATTCAATGGAAGTATACGAATTATAAAAAACATAATTATTAAAATCAAAATACCCTCATTAAAATCAAAATAATCTCATTATTTAATTTAAATTCTAAATATACCTAATATATATCAAATTATAATTATACATCTTCAGAAATGTTCATAAATTACACATGTTCTGAATCTGGGTATAATTTGTGTCCATTAACTGAATTTTTTTGTTTGATTAGTTTCTTAGTAATAGGTTTTATCATTTAAAAACATTTTTTTTTGTAGTTTCATCATTTGATTTTGTAACATCTGGCAATTCAGTTATAAATTCTATTGTAGTTGTTATTAATTATGATTTACTATTGTCCGTGTGGTGACGGAGTAAGAATACAGTTTATCACCCTCTATCTTACCTGTGGGTGATCGTAAGAGATGAATAAAGGATATAAAATGCATATGTATGAGAAGGCACTATGTAAGAGAAGGCAAACTCGAAACAAAACTCTATACCAACACGTCTGGACCAGCGGGCTATAGTAGGTTAACTGCCCTCCCATTACGGAGAAGGCCCGAGCCCAACAGTGGTACATATATGGACTGTAATGATGATGATTTACTAATTGATATTTGTATCACCTCAAGTAGTCCTGTCGTAGAACACCGTAATTCAGTTATTTTCCATCCATCAGACGATTGACGTCCACTGTTGGCAAAAAGCCTCTCCAGCATTCATGCCACAATTTCTACGCTTGGTATAAGGCTTACTGATAACAGATGAGGTTGTGAGGTTCTTCATAAAGGTTACCGCCTATTCTCCTGATCCTTATTCCGGTTTTCCCGCTACCTATGTAAATTTTAAGTTATGAGATATTATCTTTACTAATATTATAAATGCGAAAGTAACTCTGTCTGTTTGTCGCTCTTTCACGCCAAAACTACTGAACCGATCTAAACGAAATTTGGTATACAGACAGTCTAAAACCTGATAAAGGACATAGGCTACTTTTCAATGCAAAAAAGGGTTGTAAAAGGGAGATGAAAAGTTGTAAGAAAGTATCGACATTTTTAAAGCCAGAAGCTTGAAACTTATTTTTAGGCTGTCGATTAGATATAAATAAATATGACATTAACATGTTGTAAAAAATTACCTTTAAGGGGTAAAATAAAAATAGGGAATGAAAATGTTTAGGAAAGTAACCTTTTACGAAGCCGCGGGAAGAATCTAGTGTTCTTATAAATTCGCCACCACTTAGAAGATTATGACTTCTAATTAATAAAAATAAATTATAAATAGGATAAAATCGCTTTCGCTTTTGTCTTATATAATTTTTTTATATAAAAATGGCAGTGTCTGTCCGACCTGCATCCAATATCCGTCTGTCTATCTGACTCTGTGCTCGAGTGTTTACGACGGATGAGATTATTTTGTGTCCACGTAATGTATGTACTATATAAATAAATATCTTTTTTTTTATAAAGGATTACACACGGCATTAAGGAAATAGTCATTTTAGGACTTTCATCATTATAGCCTATATATGTCCCACTGTTGGGCTCAGGCCTCCTCCGCTATGGGAGGGAAATTAACCTACAATACCGCGCTGGTCAGACGTGTTGGTATAAGGTTTGGTTTCGAGTTTTCCTTCTCTTGCTTAGATGTTATATGCGTTTTATATCCCTTAGTCGTCTCTTACGATCACCCACGGGTAAGATAGGGGGTGGTGAATTGTATTCTTACTCCGTCACTACACGGATAATTATATGACTGTACAAAAATATAATTAACGGTCACAAATTACCCTCAGACATGAGTCTGCATAACAGCAATATGTGGGTCACATGAAATGTTGTCCTACGTAGGCATCGAACCAACGACACTGGGCCAGTATATTAACCTACACGCCATCTGTGCATATTTTTTCTATACATTTAATTAGGTATTAATTATTATATCGATTTATTGATTTTAGCAATCACGTGTCACAATTGTTCGTGTGGTGACGGAGTAAGAATACAGTTCACCACCCCATATTTTACCTATGGGTGATCATAAGAGACGACTAAGGTATATAAAACGCATATAACATCTATGCAAGAGAAGGAAAACTCGAAACATTACCCTATACCAACACGTCTGACCAGCGTGGTATAGTAGGTTAATTTCCCTCCCATTACGGAGGAGGCCCGAGCCGACAGTGGGACATATATGGGCTGTGATTATGACGATTATGATTTTAATTTACAAAAAAGGTGATTCAAAAGATATCACAAACTACAGGCCTATAAGCTTACTCTCAGTTATCTACAAACTGTTTTTCTCCGTAATTAACAAAAGAATAGGTGTTAAAATAGAAGCAAACTAACCAATAGAACAAGCAGGTTTTCGCAAAGGCTTCTCAACAATCGACCATATACATACTCTGGAACAAATAATGGAAAAATACCAAGAGAAGCAAAGAGCGCTCTACATCGCATATATTGATTATAAAAAAGCTTTTGTCACACTCAAGTATATGGACCGCCCTGCAAGCTCAAAAAGTTGAACAAGAGTATAGATATAATCAGAAACATTTACAAAGATAGTACAGCTAAAATAAAACTAGAATCCAATGGACCTACGTTCTCCATCGGAAGAGGCGTGAAACAAGGCGACCCGCTGTCTCCAAAATTATTTATCTCTAACCTAGAGTCTATAATAAATAGTCTCAACTGGGCAAAGTCAGGAATAACCATCAATGGCAAGTGCTTGTCCCATCTACGCTTCGCAGATGACTTAGTTCTGTTGTCAGAATCTAGCACACAATTACAAAACATGATTGGTTCACTAAACTCAGCTAGTAAGGAGGTAGGTCTAGAAATGAACCTTTCAAAAACAATGGTCATGACAAATAGTATACAGAGAAGAATATCAGTGGACAATGAAACTTTGAAATATACAGAGAAATACAGCTACCTTGGAAACCAAATTGGCTTCAACAGAAAACAACATGAACTAGAAGTAGAACGAAGAGTACAAAATACATGGAACAAGTACTGGTCCTTAAAAGAGATATTCAAAAGTAATATGCCAACAAATATCAAAACAAAAGTCATGACGTCATGCCTCCTACCTTGTCTAACCTACTCATGTCAAACTTGAAAATTTACATCTAAAATAAAAAGAATAATCAATACCTGCCAGCGCGGAGTAGAACGAAGTATGCTCAAAATTAAAAAGATGCAAAAAATACGTCACAAAAAAATTAGAGAAACCACCAAAGCGACGGATGCTCTAACCTACGCTAAAAAACTAAAATGGAAGTGGGCTGGCCACATAGCGAGGCTAAAGGACGAGAGATGGACCAACAGGGTAACAACGTGGAAGGGTCCAATCGCTAAACGTCTCAAAGGCAGACCTCACACGAGATGGGCAGACGAGCTGATAAAAATAGCTGGTACCTGCTGGCCACAAATAGCTCAAGATAGAGACACATGGCATTCTTTAGAGGAGACCTTCACCTTCACTTGAAGAGGGGTTCATGCAATCAAACTTATATCATATCTTATATATATATCAAATCATTTTCTAAAACAAGTGAATTAGGTGTAAATAACATCACTATTTTCCTAAACCATGTATTTATCGTACTTTGCATGAAATAAAAGGTTTATTATTATATATTATTAATCATCTTTTACGATAGCTACAGGCAAGAGAGAGGTCGGTGAATTGTATTCTTACTCCTTCACTTCACGAATAGGAATATTATAATAATTATCATCATAATTCTCACATATGTCAATTATTTCATGTCGACGCAATATGTTCACTATTAATTTGCTTTATACATAGTCCAATCGAATTGTTGATTGACCCAAGAAAAATTATAAGTAGAATTTTTCTTTCAGAATTCGTTAGAGGGGGTCACTGGGAGTCTACATTTCAGTTTTCGAATTCCCAGTGGTCTTGGGTTTACCGCCATCTTGATTTTAAGGGCGGTTTTTTGTTTTTTAAATAACTCGTTTATTTTCAATTTTACACGAAAAATGGTTATTACCAAAGTTGTTCAGAATTAAATTGCCTACAATTTTTGTTCTCAAATTTTTTTCCGTAGGATCGATATTTTTCGATTCAAACCCGAAAAGAAAGGGTGATTTTTTTGTTTATTGAATAATTCTTTTTTTTTTCAATTTTGCACGAAAAATGATCATCACCGAAGTTGTTCGAAAGTAAATTGCCAACAATTTTTGTTCTTATCAATTTTTCTGTAGAATCGATATTTTTCGATATACGCCAGAGAAGAGGTGGGGGTGAAATTTTATTATTGCATTATTACGTTTTTTTGCAATTTCACGCGAAAAATGGTTATAACCAAAGTTGTTTGAAATTGAATTTCCTACAATTTCTATCCTTATCAATTTTTTCGTAGGATCGATATTTTTCGATTAACCTCCGAAAGGAGTGGGTGGAATTTCTGTTTGTCGAATAACTCGTTTATTATTAATTTTACACGAAAAGTTGTCATTACCAAAGTTATTTGAAATTAAATATCCTACAATTTTTGCCCTTATCAATTTTTTCGAAGGATCTATATTTTTCGATTAACATCCGAAAAGAGGGAGTTTTCAGCACCGGAATCGTTGCTGAAAATGATATCTTGCAAATGCAAAGGGAGGTGCGAGAAAATGTGTGGTTGCCGTAAAGCAGGTCTTCAATATTCTGTGTTATACCACAACTGCACCAGAGAAACGTGCGAGAACGTCGTTGCAATTCGAGAGCAGCTCTGAAGACGACGTCGATAATGGGGAAAGTCTACCGTCAGAACGAGTCACCATCGATCCTCCTGAGCTTCTGGACGAAGTCATCAACAGTGATGAAGAAGAATCAGAGGACCAAAACTTGGCCGAACCATCGGCTAAACGTTCGAGGCAGGCATGAATGAAATTTCGAAGGATTTTCAAAAATGTACTGAACAAAAATAAATATTAATTTCTTTCAATGTAAAAGTTCCACAGTTCGAGAAACGGTTTATTTGCACCCTCATTCCCTTTACCGTAAGCATGGTTCAAATAATATTAATCTTTAAAAAAATATCTATATAAATTGATAAGAACAAAAATTGTTGGAAATTTACTTTCGAACAACTTCGGTGATGACCACTTTTCGTGTAAAATTGAAAAAAAAAAGAGTTATTCAATAAACAAAAAATCACCCTTTGTTTTCGGGTGTGAATCGAAAAATATCGATCCTACAGAAAAAATTATGAAAACAAAAATTGTAGGAAATTTAATTCTGAACAACTTTGGTAATAACATTTTTCGTGTAAAATTGAAAATAAACGAGTTATTTAAAAAACATAAAACCACCCTTAAAATCAAGATGGCGGACAAATGCAAGACCACTGGGAATTCGAAAATCAAAATGTAGACTCCCAGTGACCCCCCTAACGAATTCCGAATGAAAAATTCTACTTATAATTTTTCCTGGGTTTGGTCCGTTTTTCGTCTAATTCGTTTTTCGTCTAATTCGGGCTACTGTTAAAGTTTTTACCTACCACCCGCGCTAGTCAAAATTGTTTTATAGCGAGGTATTAGTGACACACCTTCGCTTCATTTCATTATACGGACATTCTGTTCCCGTATTTTAAATCTCTGAAAATTTTTAATATTATAATTTTAATGATAAGTTGTAAATGTCGATTATAATTTAAATGCACCATGTATCTGATGTATTTAATTAGATAAGAAGTAATACTGTATTGTTTAAAATATATGACTAAATAACACATTATTTTTTTAGTGACGTGTAAAGATAAACTTGATTATTGTGGGTTAAATTTAAATTTAAAAGTTACATTTTAGTATGAAAAATTTTTCCGTGTGGTGACGAAGCAAGAATACTATTCACTACCCCATATCTTACCCGTGGGTGATCGTACGAGACGACTAAGGGATATAAAACGCATATAACATCTATGCGAGAGAATGAAAACTCGAAACAAAACTCTATACCAACACGTCTGACCAGCGCGGTATAGTAGGTTAATTTCCCTCTAATTACGGAGGAGGTCCGAGCTGAACAGTGAGACATTTATGGGCTGTGATGCTGATGATAATGAAAAAGTCGCGCTCTAAAACGTATAAAGCAAGATTTTTTTATTACAAGGTCAAAACATGAGGAAATATTATAAACTACCAAGAGAAATACAGCTGATCATTTTCCTCGTAATTCGTAAGGTTTTTACGATTACTTCGAGAAAATGAGGGGTAATTACATATTGTATTCTTTTCTATGAAGTGACGGAGTAAGAATACGACTACATTATCTTCTCTTATCCATATAGTATGTTTTATCCGTAAGAAAAGTAAAACTCGACATAAAACCATGTACCAGCATATTTGAACAGCGAAGCATAGTAGGTCAGTTTTATTCCTACTCTAACTGACGCCCAGGCATTTAGACATCCTTGGGGTTATAATGATCCAAGCAAGAGAGGAAAATTTGGCTATAAAATTCACCACATCTGACTAGCGTGATATAGTAGGTCAAATTTGATTTCACTATGGAAGAGGCTTGAGTCCAACAGTGACGTATATGGCCTTGTAAGGGCGAGAAAGATTCTTAATCCTTCACCACAGTGGTTAAACAGTTTACCATCATAGTTTTAAAATGAAAAGAGACCATACTTCAACGTACATCATGGTTGGCTTAAAATATTTAATGAAACTTTAAGACCTTACATACGCTGACAATGTGAGCCAAATTTGTCCGCCGTAATATTTTACATAATTTAGAGCTGCACTTGAGTGGATGGGTTGGGCCTATAAGTTATAATATACGCCTATAATTTAGTCTGTCTTTCACATAAAATGCAGGGCTTGTTAATATATTCCTTTATGAAGTAGTATGAAGGTTTTAGCTTAGGATGTATTTGGTTGTAGCCAGCTGGGACTGATGCAAAATGTTTTAAGATATTTTGGTAAAATTTCGGTTCGGAATAGACATATAGAAGTGAATTAATTGCAAAGATGGCGTAATGGTTAAGATATCGATCTCACGTGCCCTGGCTGTCGTGGCTTTGAGTCCTATCTAGGACTAGGTTGTGTGATTCTCAAATTGTTGTTCAAGTTCAGGTGTAATTTATGTTCGTTAATTTCTTTTTAATGTCCCTCGCAATATACGGATTACTTCTTTAGCGCCGGGTGTTGTATTTTTTTATATATTGCACGCCTCATAAGCGAAGCGTTGAGGTCTTACTCTACTCTCGATATATAAAAATCAAGTACTTTTCAAACCTAAAAATTATTTTATTTTTCTCACATTGCACTTATAGGATAATATTATAATATATATGTCAAGAAAAAAATTAAAGTAAGAAAATAGTTGATTAAAAAAATATTCGAGGAAGTCGGATAAAATATTCTGGATCTGGCACGAATACGACCGTAAAAATTAATGTATCAAAATATTTTTTTTTATGCAGATGAGTAGGTATTTACCTAATAATTTGAATTCAAGTTAGCTGTAATTGTTAGCAAATTATACAGTTCTCGAAGTGTTTAATATAGTCTTTTAATTATGTAGGCACTGAATTTTGGTCGGTGAAAAACATTATCTTATGAATGTATGAATCAACCACCGTTTATGTTAATTTGCAGGGTTGAGTCATTTAATCTGAAAATCAAAATACGCCATGACACTTAATAGGTCTTCCCAATTTTAACGAGCGAAGGGTTAACTTTGGGGCTTGAGAGTCATGCCTAAATAATTAAGGCACGTTCAAATTATAATTTCCATACATTTTTTCCTTTCGTTTAGTTTTGCATTTTTTAATATTATTAATACTTAAAAAGGTTATGACGGCAACTGTTAATAGACTTAGGAATATTGCTGAGAACATTTTTTGAAGATTTCTTTAAGTTTCTAAATGAAATCATATAATTTTACAATAAATACTTATAATTTTACAATAAATACTAAAGTATTTATTGTAAAATTATATGATTTCATTTAGAAACTTTAAAACGTTTGACTGAAGTAATTGGCAGAAAGTGTCTGGCAGTTTCGATTGTCATTTTGTAATAATATTTTATGTTTTTTTTATTACTTATGGTGGCAAACGAGCAAGCAGCACACCTGATGGTAAGTGTCACTGCCGCCCATGGACCTTTGCAATACCAAGGGTATAGCTAGGCCGCTGCCTACCAATGCAAACCCCAAAACCATCCAGTTGGGCTTCCGGCTCTCTCGCTCACCGAACGGCACGCAGTAGCACATTGCCAATAATTAGACGTCGATCTTCTGCGGGAGTGTGGTACTGCCCCGGACGGACCGGGCCGCGGCTATAGACAGAGAATTGTCAACAGCGTGGTCCTACCACTAACAAAATTTATGTAATATTTATGTAAAAAATTATGTAAAATTTAATAAAAATCAATGATAAGAGTTTATTTAAAATTAGTTGTCATCTCAGCTCACATATGTCCCACTGTTGGGCTCGAGCCTCCTCCGTAACGGGAAGGAAATTGACGTACTATATCACGCTGGTCAGACGTGTTAGTATAGAGTTTAGTTTCGAGTTTTCCTTCTCTTGCATATATATTATACGCGTTTTGTGTCCCTTAGTCGTCTCTTACGATCATTCACGGGTAAGATATCGGTATAGGGTTTTATTTCGAGTTTTCCTTTTTTTGCACAGATGCCAAATGCATATTATATCCCTTAATCATCTTTTACGATAGCCACGGATAAGAGAGGGGGTGGTGAATTGTATTCTTACTCCGTCACCACACGGATAGAAAAATAGTTACATTTTATTTATATTTTTCATCTGGTATCTCTAAATTAAGTGTCTATACTTTGGAGGCATGCTAGCTTTCAATATAGACATGAATATAAGATTCATGCGAGTAGAATATGCGAGACACAATATTTTGTTTTTCACAAAATAAAGTACGTCTGGGAACTATGGGATCTAATTCTAAAGTGAACACACTGTATATGGAACCGTATTCACTTCTAATCACCACGGTTTCAAAATAGTCGATGAAGTAGGAGTACTTTTCCAGTGCCTAGTGATCTGATTTAATTTGGAGCAAAAAATATTTTTTGTTTCAACAAAATAATAACTATGTTTGCGTTTTTCTATATTTTATTTGATCCTTCAGTCGTGTTTTACGTCAAGGATAAGAATAGTGAAATATTAAATCTTTAGCTCGTTATTACAGAGACAACTAAATCCATTTTCTATTTTAATAAAAGTAATAAAAAGTTGTAAAAAAATACAAGATTCCAATTCTTGCAAGTTACAAATGTTCAATAGATTCGAGAGTACTGCTTCATTATTAATCATTCACGAGGTCACCGCCATTTTATAAAACTTTTAAAAAAAAGTTAACATTATGAACTGTTTAAAAATAAAAAATCTCAAAGCGAAATAGGTCACGTCCATTAACAAGAGGAAAAATTATATTTCAAAATTATTTCTAAGCATTTATGAAGTTCTTAAACGTTAAAATTTTTGAATACTTATTTTTTTAAATTCGTGCATAATATACCTATACATTTTTTTACGTTGAGTCAAAGGACATTTCCATTTTACTGTGTTGAGTATTTGTGAATTTCTCTAAAGACTTTTTTTTTCGTATGGATCTTCTGGATTCGGTACATAATGAGTTTGGTTATTGGATGGATGATATACGTATCTATCTATATATGTACAACTGCACAAATGGCGTAGTAGTACATAGCGACCTTCCGTGCCAGTGCCGTTGGTTTGTTTCCTGCGCAGGACAATAATTTGGGCGATCCACAAAGTGTTGTTCTAAGTCTGGGTGTAATTTGTCTGCGTTAATTGTATGTTTTTGAAGTCCCTCGCAATACAAGGATGATTTCCTTAGTACAGGGTCTTTAAAAAAATATGATACAAATTAGAGATGTCAAATTGTAATTTGAAATTATTTTAAACCTCCCGTTGCAGTTATATATGATTATTTTTATCGTCTCAGCTTATATATGTTCCACTGTTGGGCTCGAACCTCCACCATAACGGGAGGGAAAACGGCGGGCGACTTCGTTAAATACGTTCGGGGTGACAGAAGAAACGGCGCACGACCGCACAGAACCGCCCTTCATGTATCTAATTATGGCGTCAAGCGGGCCCTTGTCGAAGACCCGCCAGGCGGTTTACCCTCGCAGGTATCCTTTCGACTCGACGCCCCGACAGCTTGACCTACGTCTTGCTATCAGGGCATCGTCCTCACGAAATCAAATCGATACTATATCACGCTGGTTAGACGTGATAGTATAGGGTTTAGTTTCGAGTTTTCCTTCTCTTGTATAGATGTTATCATCATCATCATCTCAGCCGACACATGGCCCACTGTTGGGCTCGAGCCTCCTCCATAATGGAAGAGAAATTGACCTACTATACCACGCTGGTCAGACGTGTTGGTATAGGGTTTCGCTTCCAATTTTCTTTTTCTTGCACCTATGTGTTATATGCGTTTTATATTCCTCAATCGTCTCGTATGATCACCCATGGGTATGATAGTGGCGATGAATTGTATTCTTACTCCATCATCTGATGGATTTTTTTTTTAATATTTACCTTAAATTAATTGAATAAATTACTATTGAATCGGAAAGCGACTGCCACTGAGAGGATCCGGCATGCAAATTTAAGGGTTTTTCGTTTTTATATAATTGTATACAACATGATAAATAAATATTAGTTCCAGACTGATGCTCTTTGAACCATGATAAACTAATTCTTAAATAAAATGCAAGATATTGTGGCTATACCGGATTCCACAAGTGGCATCCAATCACGAGTTAACTACAAGAGCAGCCATTACTCCCCTCAATCACCTTGAAAAGAAGGAGGAAATCTGAGCATACTAACATGAACATTAAATATTACAAAATAATGACTGTTAAACGTAGAGCTCTTTTGTACAACATATCGGTCAATCATCTACCACCTGCATTTAAAGATTCTCAGGAATTGTTTCTACGTCATTAGTTCAACTTGCGTGCATTGATACTATGATATTTACCTTTACTTTGAAACGGAGAAAAGGAAGGGAGACTTACCACTCTTATTGCCGTCCACTGCTGGACATAGGCCTCCCTCATGTTAGGCCACAGAGTGCGTAATATGAGGGAGGCCCACGTCCAACAGTTTTCATATAGTTAAGCAATATTTTTTTTTTGGGGCGGGCTTCGGTACCTCGCGGCCCGCTAATCCATCCGGAGCAACAGGGGAATTAGCGAACGACCCCGTATTTTTATTTTATTTTTTTCACGCTGTGGAAACGCATTTACGCGCTGCCCCGCCGGTAACAAGCGAGGGGGAGTGTGGGACTTGCCGGCCAGCTGCCTGACCGGAATACCCACTAAAACCACAGCGGACCCTTCCGCGCTTTTACGGGGTGCTAGAGAATTCGTCTACTGACATTCGATCTCCGACACCCCAACGCTTGGCTATTGGCCCACACCCTGTCATTATTTAAGGCGGTAGGAGGAGGTGCGCATATCGACGCCTCCTCCTCCCTGGCCACCGGCGGCGGAGCGAATTTGCAGACGCAATTGCCTCGCGTGCCCGCTCCTCCGCCTCTTTTGTAGAGATGACCTCTTCGCAAAAGGAGGCCATCGACGACCAGCACCTGTCACTGCCGAGCATCTTCGAGATGATGGTCGACAGCGACAGGCCCCCTCTAATGACCACTGACAGGACGTGGCGTTGAGACCCCCAGGCGGGGCATACCTCCAGTGTGTGGCGCGCATCGTCCACTGGCGCGCCACACTAATGGCACCCTGGGGCCTCTTTTCTCCCAATTCTGTGCAGGTACTTACCGAAGACCCCGAGTCCGGTAAGCATCTCCGTAGACCTGCCCTACAACATACCTCTCGACTTTATTTTTCATAAGGTCTCGATGTCAGGGCATCGTCCTCACGCAGTGACCTCGCTCCAAGGGCGACCAGACTAAGTCCCCGATCCGGTCACTAGCTATCTCGGCTAGGGCGGCATAAGGCGAGGCTGCGACGAGGCCTTCCGCGTCTGGCATGACTGCCGCACCCGAACAGGGTTGGCAGGTAGCCGAGCGTGACAGAAGGAGTCGCGGCCAAAGAAGGAGAGCGGAGGCCAAGCGCGCCGCTGAGGTCTCCGCTCCCAAGGCAGGAGCTGGCGACAAGAAGAAGAGGCCGCGCAAGGGGCTCAAGTCGCCGAAGACAGCCGCAGTGGTGATCACTGTGCTGCCTGAGGCGGCCGAGAAGGGCCTCAGCTACGAGGCCGTCTTGAGGAAGGCCCGGCGGGAGCTAGACGTCTCCGATATTGGAGGCGTCGAAGCCAGGACCCGCAAAGCCCGGACGGGGGCTCGAATCCTCGAGTTCCCAGGGGCCGAGGGCGTCAAGACGGCTGACAGCGTAGCTGAGAAACTGCGAGGTTTGTTCGCCGGGGAGGGTGGCATCAGGATCGCCAGGCCCGTCAAGTGCGCCGAAATGCGCATTTCGGGTCTGGACGACTCTGTGACGGTGGAAGACATCCGGGAGGCTATTGCCTCGAAAACCGGGTGTCCCATAGACACCGTCCGGGTTGGTGCCATTCGTCCCGGTCCGGGTGGCGTAGGTGCTGCCTGGGCGCAGTGCCCGGTGGAGTCGGTCAGGCAACTGGCCGGCTCAGGCAGGCTCCTCGTGGGCTGGAGCTCGGCGCAGGTAACCCTGCTTGAGCATCGGCCTGCGAGGTGCTATAAGTGCATGGCGGTCGGACATACTCGACCAACGTGCACTAATTGCTTCGACTGCGGCGGATTGTGTTTCCGCTGCGGTCAGACCGGGCATGTGGCGGCATCTTGCGCCGCCCCGCCCCACTGCCCCGCGTGTGCGGCGGGCAATAAGCCCGCCAAGCATCGCATGGGCTCTGGGGCGTGCAGACCTCCAACTTCGGCTCCAAAGGGGCGGGGCGGCCTTTCGACTACGGCCGCTCCCGCTTCTAGCGCGGCCCAATCGCCCACTGGCGAGGCGGAGGTGATGGATACGGCCCACTAATGGCTGCAGAATCCATTCACCTCCTGCAGGCCAACACCAACCACTCCGCCGGTGCGCAGGATCTCCTCCTGCAATCCATGGCGGAGTGGTCGATTGGTGCAGCCGTAGTCGCGGAACCGTACGTCGTGCCTGATCGCCCCAATTGGGTGGTCAGCCGAAACGGAACTGCGGCAATCGTCGTCTCAACGCAGCGGCACTTCCCGTCCTTATCCCTTTTGGATAGGGGCGAAGATTTTGTCGCTGCGAAATGGGGAGGGGTCACACTGTACAGCGTTTACCTCTCCCCTAACAGGAGAATGGACGATTTCAGGGCCTCCCTCACCACCTTGGAGGCTTCGATACGGCGACTGGCACCGGGCCTCGTCCTGGTTCTGGGGGACTTCAACGCCAAATCCACGGCGTGGAGGTCCCCTATGACGGACGACTGCGGGCGGGCGGTCGTTGAGTGGGCGGCTTCACTGGGCCTCTGTGTTGTTAACAGGGGCTCAGTGAACACGTGTGTGCGGCAGCAGGGCGGGTCGATAGTGGACTTGTCGTTCGCTAGCCCCGCTGTCGCGCCACGGGTGAGGAACTGGAGTGTCCTGGAGGAGGCGGAGACCCTGTCGGACCACCGGTACATCCGGATGGAGGTCTCCCCCCGGGAACCCGGTAGGGGTCACAGGGCGGACGGAGCTCCCGCGTTTCCGCGGTGGGCTGTGGGTCGTCTTGATAGGGACCTACTGGCGGAGGCGGCCATTGTCAGCACGTGGCTGTCCTCACCACCCCCAGCGGACGGAGTGGACGCTGAGGCTGTCCGCATCCGCAGTGCGTTAACGCAGGTCTGCGATGCGGCCATGCCCAGAGTGCGGCGTCTACCTCCGAGGCAGGGGGTCTACTGGTGGTCCCCAAGACTGGCGGACCTTCGCGCGACGTGTATCAGTGCCCGAAGGTCCTACACCCGCAGCCGGCGGCGTCACCGCGACGCTGAGCGGGAGGGCCAGCTGTACGAGGCGTACCGCAGTGCGCGGACTGCCTTTCGGCTGGCCATCCGAGCCGCCAAGGATGCGAGTTGGCAGGAGATGTTGGACGGTCTCGACCGTGACCCCTGGGGTCGCCCGTATCGCGCGTCGCTGAATAAGCTTCGCGCGCAGGGCCCCCCCCTCACCGAGACCCTCCAGCCCGACTTCCTCTGTAGGGTGATCGAGGAGCTATTTCCACGGCAGTCGGGACACACGACCCCGGTCATGGCTTCGCCAGATCAAGACCGGGAGGCCGACGACGAGAGTGTTCCGCCCGTGACGGAGTCGGAAGTGGGGGCGGCAGTGGCGCGGATTCGCTCCGCCACCACGGCCCCCGGCCCGGACGGAATACCAGTCCGGGTGTTGACGTCGCTCCTCGAGCACTTCGAGCCTCGCCTCAGGCAACTGTTCAACGCCTGTCTGACGTCTGGACGGTTCCCTGAGTGCTGGAAGGAGGGGAGGTTGGTTCTCCTGCCAAAGCCGGGACGGCCCCCGGATTTGCCGTCGGCCTACAGGCCCATCGTGCTTCTCGACGATGTGGGTAAGCTGTTGGAGCGTGTCCTCGCTGCCCGCATCGTCCGACGCTTGGAGGAGGTGGGGCCCGATCTGTCGGACGCTCAATATGGGTTTAGGAGGGGGCGTTCGACCATCGGGGCCCTGCTACGCCTGAGGCAGACGACCGCGGAGGCTGTCGCCGGCAAGGGAGTGCTGTTGGCGGTGTCGCTGGACATCGCCAACGCATTCAATAGTCTGCCATTCAGCTGCATCAGGGAGGCGCTCCGGTTCCATGGAGTGCCCCTGTACCTCAGGCGGCTGGTGGCGGACTATTTGGAGGGGCGCAGTATCCTCTGCGCGGGTCCCGCAGGGGACATTGTGCGGACGCCCATGTCGTGCGGTGTTCCACAGGGGTCGGTTCTGGGGCCGACTCTGTGGGACATCGGGTACGACTGGGCGTTGAGAGGGAGTCTCCCCCCTGGGCTGAGCTTGGTGTGCTACGCTGACGATACGCTCGTCACAGCCCGGGGCAGGACACTCGAAGAGGCGGCGAGCCTGGCCACTCTCGGCACCGAGGAGATGGTCAGGCGAATCGAGACGCTGGGGCTCAGGGTGGCCTTAAATAAGACGGAGGCCCTATTATTCCATGGGCCACGCGTAAGGCTGCCAACCGGCGCCTCGTTAGTCGTCAACTCCATCCAGATCAACATCCAGGCCCATATGAAGTACTTGGGTCTGGTGCTCGACGGGCGATGGTGGTTCCGGGAGCATTTCCGACAGATTGCTCCCCGGCTGGTCGGCGCGGCGTCCGCCCTTTCTCGGCTCATGCCGAATGTGGGCGGACCCTGTTTCGAGGGCCGACGGCTGTATGCGGGGGTCATCCGCTCGATGGCCATGTACGGCGCACCCGTGTGGGCGAGGGCTCTGAACGCCCAACTCAGGGCGGTTCTGTGGAGGCCACAGAGAGCCATGGTGGTCAGAGCCATTCGCGGGTACCGCACGGTGTCGACAGAGGCGGCGTGCCTATTGGCCGGGACACCCCCGTGGGACCTAGAGGCGGAGATGCTCTCCGACCTCTACCGGCGGGTTACCTCAGTGCGCGAGGAGGGTGGCTCCCCATCGTTGAGCGAGATAGCCACCTGGCGCGAGGACGCCCGCCGAGACGTCATCGCCCGTTGGGTTACGCGGCTGAAGAGGCCTAGACACGGTGTCGTGACCGTCGAGGCCTTCCGGCCCGTATTGATGAAATGGATGGAGCGGCGGCACGGGGTCCTCACCTTCCGACTGGTGCAGGTGTTGACGGGGCATGGGTGCTTCGGGAAATACCTGCACACAGTCGTGTACAGGGAGTGGACTCCGGGCTGCCATCATTGCAGTAGTGACGAGGACACGGCGCAACATACGCTCGAGGGATGCTCGGGCTGGGACGGGCAGCGCCGCGACCTCGTCGCTATTATCGGTGCCGACCTGACGCTGCCGGCTGTCGCGAGGGCGATGGTCGACAGCGTCAGGAATTGGGACGCGGTCGCCGCCTTCTGCGAGGCTGTCATCTCGCGGAAGGAGGCGGCGGAACGAGTCAGGGAGGACTCCCGCGACCCGGGCCGCCGCCAGCGGCCGGGGCGGCGCAGGCGCGAATACCTGCGCCTGATGCCGCCCTAACCCAGGCCTCGGGTGATCGGACCGGGGAATTGTCCGGTCACCCGACGCGAGGCCATCGCGTGAGGGCGACGCCCCGACGGCGAAATCTGTCGGGGCGTCGACGAGAGGAACCCGCGAGGGTAAACCGCCGAGCGGACCACCGAAGACAAAAATCGGGTACCGGTGGTCCGCTCGCACGGCGAAGAGAGAGGATTTTACGGTGGGTCTATGGGGTCACGCGCCGCTTTCTCCGTCACCCCGGACCGATTTGGCGGGGCGAGACGCACCCATAGCCCACCAATAAAAAAAAAAAAAAAAAAAAAAAGGGCGGCATAAGGCGCAACAGTTAAACGATATACCGTATACCTCAAAATAGGAAGAAATACGGGTTAGATAACGTTGGAATAGGATATAAGAAAAACTCCTATGTGATGAGCAGTCCCCAGAACCTTACATTGCAATTTTCTGCAGAACTTGCACAGTTAAAGCCGAATTGTCTTGATGATGCCGTTTCATATGTGAAACAGGTGTCGAATTCAATAGGTATATGAAAATGTAATTACATAGTCGCTTCGATCTCGGTAGTGACATCTCTATTTATAAATAGGTAGTAATTAATCACGAGAATCATTCTTTTGCAGTCCATATGAACACCACTAATTAAGCCTCAGACTCCTGGAGTGGTGATATACTGTCCTCATGGAAGCTAGATCTAAAGGTATTAAATCGTGCTTGTCAGTTTCTTTGTCAGGTGTTAGTAATATTTGGTTTATAATGGATAACGTTGTGTACGAAAATTGTATTAAAGCTTTTTGGCACAATGTCTGGTTTTTACAACTTAGTTAATATATTTTCCTATCCCAAATCAAGTAAATCTTTATCCGGAAGCCTTAAAACAGTGCCAAAAATATGTGAAAGGCAAATGCTTTTCCACTCGCCCAGTTTTGTTAGTAATTTTATAAATAGAAATGAGGTTTTGAACATTTTCAATTAGCAAATGGCTCGGAAAGATTCGATTTAATCAAACTCCCTTTCAGACAAATGTACCTTTTTGTTTTACTTTCCCAATTGATTCGCGTTGATAACTAAGATTTCAACTTTATTGATGCGAAGCGGAGACTTGCGGGAATGTTTTTTCTAAATTTGAAACCTTTAGAAGTTGGTCATTGATCGTTTCGATATTTTAATTAAATTTGAATGGAATGAACTAGTCAACTGTGATATTAAAACGAATCAATCATTTATAATCTTAGGATTTAAAATAATAATATTTTATTTGGAAAATCTTATTTGGTTATTGCCAAGAATTATTATATAGAAAGCTACATTGGAGTAATCCTATTGTGTGAAGTTTTCATAAGTACTGATAGTGAGAACTGGACCAGGCTAAAACTGACCCTTTTTTTTCGCAAGGATGTGGTCGCGCCCTGACAAATCAGTCCGGGGCGACAGAAAAGGTGGCGCGCAACCCCATGGACCCACCCTGCAAACACCTCTCTTCGCCGTGCGAAAGAGCCACCGGTACCCGATCTTTGTCTTCGGTGGCCCGCCCAGCGGTTTACACTTTTTTTTTTTGGTAGGCTATGACGCAGATACTGAAGATACACGTCGCCCGCTCCGTCCGGGGCGACGGAAGGGCAGCGCGTGACCACCGTATTCCCTCCCCATCGCCATTGAGCCGGCCACTGGTACCGCTTCCTTGCCATCCGTGGCCAGCCCAGTGGGTTACCCTTTCGGTTATCATCCCCTGTCGACGCTCCAGCTAACTGCCGGAGCGTAGCTCTGCCGCGGTCAGCCTCTCTGCGGGTGACGGACTATTCCCTGGTCCAGTCACCCGCGGCCTCGGCTAGGGCGGCATCAGGCGCAGATACTCGAGCCTACGCCGCCCCAGGCGCCGGCGGCGGAGCGTGTCACCGAAGAGGATTTCCTCTCGGAGCCGCCCCGCCGCCTCCTTCCGTGAGACAATTGTCTCGCAGAAGGCGGCGACCGCGTCCCAGTTCCTGACGCTGTCGAGCGGCGGTTTACCCTTGCGGGTTCCTCTCGTGTCGACGCCCCCGATAGCTTTCGTCGTCGGGGCGTCGCCCTCAAGGCTAAAACTGACCCAAGGAATTGAATAAATACAGTTATATGTGTTCTTGTTATATGTGTGGTGACGGAGTAAGAATACTATTCACCACCCCATATCTTACCTGTGGGTGATCGTACGAGACGACTAAGGGATATATAACGCATATAATATATATGCGAGAGAAGAAAAACTCGAAACAAAACCCTATACCAACAGGTCTGACCAACGCGGTACAGTAGTTTAATTTCGCTCCTATTACAGAGGAGGCCCGAGCCCAATAGTAGAACGTTTATGGGCTGTGATGATGATGATGAAATGTGTTCTTTAGTAACAATGAAGATATTTATATAATTCAGGAATTGGACCGTCTTTATTGTATATAAACAAATATAGCATCTTTATTTGAAACAATCTTATTAATTCATTTTTAAAAGTATCTAAAAATATATAAAACGATAAGTCATAGAAATCAATATTCAGTTTGTCAAAACAAAAACAAGAAATCCAATACAACATGTGTAACTGCACCCCAGTCAAATTAAACGCAATCTGAGCGCAATATCTTTGACGTGCGCTCGGGACGCGTGACGAATGATGACTGACGGGTGACAGCGCGCGGGTTGCGAGGTAACCTCGGTCCCCCACCCTGCGGCCCGCCTGTCACTCGTTCCGCTATATTAAATTCTTTGAGCGCCCGTATGGAAATGTTAGTAGATGTATTCAATTAGTTTAGGCAAGTGGTGTTGAATTATGAGCAGATGTTCTTTACGGATATATATATATATATATATATATATATATGACGAAAAAATATTATTTATAGTGCATGCTAGTGGAAATATAGTTATATAAAATAAAAAAAAGTTCGGAACAGTTCTTTTTTGTATCGTAAACAAGATACAAGTGGCTACTTGTGATCATACCATACTGTTTCTTGGGAATAATAAAAGTAGTGCTCTCCTGGAAGCCTTACAATATTAACTGCAATTGCCAACCCTAACCCTAACCCACCTGGGTTGACGATGTGATTGATGAAGAGTGGTAACTATAATTTATCATCTTAATGAGGCCCATATGCAATATCGAACGTAAGTAGCCTGACAAATGGATGATACACGCAAACAGTTATAACGTATTATATATTTTTAATATCGAATCATATTCTGTTTGTAACCCGGAATACGGCAGTCTGTAGAAGAACGAGTGTAACCGACAGTCGGAAGAATTAGCACATTGCAGTGCCAATGTTCAGGCAACATCGCTCGTCGAACCGACAACCATTGGGGAAGAAAGATTCTAAAGTTGCAACTACGAAACGGATGACGCAGTGTAGGCCGATCCCCTCTAGGTAGACTGACGACATCTGAAGAGTTGCAGGAAGCCGTTGGATGTAAGTGGCGCAGGACTGTTCTAAGTGGCATTCTCGTGGGGAGGCCTATATCCAACAGTGGACGTCTACGGCCTGGTGGAAATGAATTTTATACTGTGGTGACGGAGTAAGAACACAGTTCACCATCTCTTATCTTAATAAGGGATTAAATATGCATATAATATTTGTATAAGAGAAGGAAAATTTGAAATGAAACCCTATATCAACCCGTCTGACTAAAGTGATGTAGATTTACTTTTATTGCAGGAGGAGGCTCTAACCCAGTAGTAGGACGTATATGAACTAAGATGATGTAGACAATGATTATGATGATCAGATCTTAAAAAAGTCATAAACGAGAATATAAGTTTGACAAAGGAAAAAATCGTCGAAAACCGTTGAATGCAGAGGGCACAAGAAAATTTTGAGTGGTATTCTCGTGGAGAGAGCTATGTCTAAAAGTTGACATCTACAAGTAGATTTATGAATAAATGTGAGTTTGTTTGTTATGCTTTCGTGAATTAATTTCTCAACCAAACATCTTGAAATTTCACATACACATTGTCAGATACATAGATTAGGTCTTTTATTATCTCAACTTAGCGTACATATAACCTATTGCTGGGCTCAATATCTTAATAATATCTTGCATAATACAAGAGAAATTGACCAAATATACCACACCAGTTAGACAGGTTAGCATAAGTAGATATTACTAGTTCGCGTCTACGCGTGAATGTAAGCAAAACCAAAATAATGGTCTTTGAAAGAGACGAATCCAGAACAGATGTAAGAATAACAATAGGTAATGATATACTAGAGCAAGTGGATGAATTTGTATATCTTGGATGTGGATTTAGCCGAGACGGAAGGTGCACCACTGATATAGAGCGAAGAGTGAATGCGGGAAATAGAGTGAACGGAGCGTTGGGGCAACTTCTCGGCAGCCACCACCTCAGCCAGAAGGCACGTGTAGCAATACATAACGCAGAGCTTGTCCCAACATTACTGTATGGAAGCGAGAGTTGGGTATGCAGAAAAGAGTATGAAAGTAAAATTAATGCGGTCGAAATGCGATCGAAAATCTGTGGAGTTAGGCTGACCGACCGCATTCGTAACGACGACGTAAGAGAGCGAGTAGGTATGAAAGAAAGTATTGGTGTAAAGATGCGAAAGGGAATGCCCCGATGGTTCGGACATGTGGAAAGAATGCCGAACGAACGCCTGGTTAAGAAGATATACATGCGAAAGTGGAAGGATGTAGGTACCGAGGGAGACCGAGACTAACCTACCTAGACCAGATCGGTCATGTACTGAAGGAAGGTGGAATCAAGAGTCTCCGAAACCGGCGAGCGTGTATGAAGAGAATTATGAATGTTGAGGAAGCGAGTGAAGTATGCAGAGATAGAGTTCTCTGGCACTCTGTTCTCTCTGCCTACCCTGCAAGGGATATGGCGTGATGATATGTATGTGTGTATGTATGTACTAGTTCGCAGATATTAGCAGCCTAGTATAACACTAGGCTGCTAATATCTGCGAACTGACTGACCGGTCGCCCTTCTGACGTATATCGTCCTGTAATTTCTAACCAAATGGCATCAGATGGAACTGGCCCAGGTCGATGTAAAATTCTTCGTCATCTTTTAAAACACCCCTTTTCATTTCACTTTTACCACTAAGAATTCATATTAAATGCATATTATATAGGAAGTGGTGAATTGTATTCTTATTCCATCACCATACGGCAAATACCTTTCATCATCTCATCATCATCATCATCATTTCAGCTCATATACACATGTCTCACTGTTGAGCTTGAGTCTCCTCCGTAATGGGAGGGTAATCGACCAACTATACCACGCTGGTCAGACGTGTTGGTATAGGGTTTTGTTTCGAGGTTACCTTCTCTCGCATGTATGTGTTTTACATCCTTTAGTCGTCTTGTACGATCACCCATGGGGTAAAATAGGGGGTGGTGAATTGTATTCTTACTCCGTCACCACACGGAAATTAATAAATTTCATAGATGAAAAATTACAAGTTAGTTAATTACAAAAATATTAATAATATCTACATTAATTCGAATGAAGTCCAGAACATTTCTGATTTACAATAAAGATTTAACATAATAAATCATTAAAACAAATTCGATGAAGCCATACGGCCTATAATAAAACAATATTTGAAACCAGTAACTTGAACATTCGAATAAAAACTGCATTGTAATCATCAACAATCGGTTAATAATCGATTCATTTCATTAACTCGCATTCGATTTCGGAAGCTACATCACTAGTGTCAAATCGATTTAGCTTTTATCTAGACGATTTAAGGTTTATATTCCATTTACTTGATGTGGAACTGCTCTCGATTGGCCATTCGCGGTGTTGTAAAGATTTCAACGTTGGTTAAGCTTTGACTTCAATATTGACTTGGAATTATTATATACTGGAAGTGATATTATCAACGATAATATGTTTTAGTTGTTTATAATTTCTTTATTCGTAATTTATTATATCATTTTTAGGCATTCGTAATCTCAAAAATGAGAAGGGATTGAAACAAATTTTTAACCCATATCTACTTTTAGGCTCGGATTTTTTTCATAATCGATTCGAATATATATAGGTATTTTTGCTGCATAACAGGTATTTGAATAATAGGTATTTTTGCTGAAATAATGATTAGGTTACTATGTATCGTTAATAATTTTGGCAAAAAGTATTAATACGAGTGTCACTTTTCCTTCTAAGTATACGTCTATTCATCACCTTATTGAAGCCTTTTTTTTTTTTTTTTTTTGCGTCGTGCGTCGTCGTCATACAACACCATTAAACCACCCTGCAAGCACCTCTTCTTCGCCGTGCAAGCGGGCCACCGGTAACCTTATTGAGGCCTACAGCTGGCCAAATATCTAACTATAAGAATGCTACTTATATAAGTCCTGATTTCCTTGCACACAAACGTTCTCTGTGACTTCTGTTTTATTGCTATGGTGGTCAACGAACAAGCAGCACGCCTGATGGTAAGTGTTATTCTGGCGCCTATGAACCTTTATAATACCGAGGTTATAGCTAGGCCGTTGCCTACCAACCAAAGCTCACATAAGTTCGGACCGGCCCGCGGCTGTAGATAGAGAACTGTCAACAGCGCGGTCCTACCACAGTGTGACTTTTCTACTACAATAAATAATAAATGCCACAATGATATGTCCTATTCATATCTAGAACCAACGAAATCTAAGCACTGGCATCTAGCCAGAAGAGCAAAGCCATTGTCTATATTGAGATTTACTATCTAACGGTTGCCATTTGGAGAGAAGTTTCTTTTTCGGTACAAAGTAATTAAGCTGCCTTGTTGATCTAGTGACTATATTGACTATTGCCAGGCAGTCATTTTTATTTTATAAAGACTAAACCATTTTATTGTGGTGGGATTTTACGAATATAATAACACAAATTACATCTAGACTCAAAATAATACTTTGTGGAGCGCATATAGTATTGTCCTGCGTCGAATCGAAGGACACGACAGTGTATCGGTGAAAAAAGGAAAATTGACACTATGCAAATGACCTTATGGATAATAAATGATTTGATTTGATCCTTAAGAGGTGATAAAATAGTTAACAATCGGGTTGGCCATCATTATTATTGCTATGAGTTTTCCAAGTAAAGGCTGACGCTAATTTTCCTTCAACTGGTTTTCATGGCTCCCACGGCAAATTAGAGTGCAGAGATATTTAGTTCTTAGTTTATCATTGCATGGAGTAATCAATCAATCAAAGAATTCTAAATGACAATCAGAGTCTTGTATTGTGAAAGAAGATAAGAAGAGAGTCTGCGAGTCTTTTCTTATTTTACTGCGATAAAAAATTGTATAATAGAATGTGGAAGTTGTCCATTTATCCATCCATCAGTCCTTAGATGTCCAATGCTAAATGTTACTCAGAACAGTCCTTTGGCACTTGTACCCAAAGTTTTCCTGCGCCTTTGAAGAACTCATCATTCAACCTAGTAAGGGGTATTCTTACGCTACGATGTTAATTTTATGGTAGCAACTTAAAATAATCTTCTCCCACGTCTGTCACTTCGACGTGCGATATGGTTTGCCGATTGCCACTCTGACCTTACTGATTCTTTGAGCTAAATCGGTTATATCCATTCTTCTATAGATTTCCGTATACAAGGTTTTATCACACAAAGAAAAAAAAAGTCCTTGCCACAGCACGCTGAGTGACTTTGAGGCTTTTTATGAGGGCTGGCATTTAGTGAGCGTTTCGTCTCCTCGTTATAAAGATTCAGATAGAAAATGACAATAATTAGATGTATTTAAATGATCTCTGTTAATTATAATGCTAATGCTATTGTCGCCATCTTTATTACACCAAATCCGTAGCTACGTAATGAATTTTGCAAACACCTAAGTATTTGAGGTATTTGGAGAGTTCTTGTTTTGTTACTAGATACTGACTGTTAGCAATTATCCTCTTTTTTAAACTGGATGCAGTTCAAAGGCTGAAAGATCAAGGGGTCAGGGAGGAGGTACTAGATATAATCACTCAATCATCATCTTATTCTTATGCCAGCTAATTGTGGTGGACGCAATACTCTTCTTCCGTAGAACATATTGCAAAAGATGAACAGTAGTTTTAGGTCGCCCTCCTGATGTCAATCTTATTTGGGAATGTAATTGTTGACCAGATAGAGTTGATCATGGTTCTTAATTGTTTTACTGAAATTTAGCATTTAAAATGCTTGAACATTTATAAAAAACTTGATTACGTGCGAAAAATGCATGTCCATCCAATGATCGAATAACGAAATCCAACGATAACATGTGCGACAATCATTTTTCGCTCAAGTCAAGTTTTTATAAATGTTTTTAGTCGTCTTTTACGACACCCACGAACAATATAAGGAATGGCAGTATTGCGTAGCCGATACCAAACAGCAATAGAATGGTGATAGTTCATTAGTCCAATGGCTTAAAAAACATTGAACAGTCACACGGCTTATAATATTATAACGGATTCCCATTGTCTAGCTCTCAATTTGAAGAATCTGTGGAGGAGAGATCAAAGCATAGCGTGATTTAGAATTTTCTGTGAAGGACCTACTATATTTTTGTTTGTAGCAAAAGCTAGAACATCCTGTCTTTATTCTTTACCTATTTCATTCTCATGATGTGTCAGTTTCAGTCAGTATATTTATAATATTGGTGGGAATTTATTCAGACACAGCTGGCTGGATAGTAAACACACTAATTAAAACATATCAAATCAATCGATTCTTTTTACTCTAAATAAAGAGCTATCTTTCAAATATTAAAAGTAATATTAATGATTTAGTTGTAAATTTATCGCCGTCACAAAGGTGGATTTATTTCCACAGCGTTACCCGAACCAAGCAAACCAATTACCCCAGTAATTAAAAATGACTTAGCTGATACTTACGCCCGATAAAAAGTTAAACTCTATTTGTTTTATTCGGGTAACTGGAAAAATGTGTTTTTATCTGGATTATATTGTATTTAGTTCGGGAGTTCGGTTTGATTTATGTTTTACGGAATATCTTTGAAGGAAGCAGATTAACAAAATTATTGACATTAATAAAACTTTTTCGAAAAAGTATCAGTGATAATTCGAGGATAAAAGAAAGAAGGTAATCGTGAAAGTCAAATACGCCCTAGAAAGTATGGTCTATGATCATGAATGGTTTATAAATAACTAGAATCGCCTATAATCATGAATGATTTTTTAAATAATTCTTTATTTCCTACAACCTATACATTTCTTCTTACTAAGTATGATCTTTTAACATACTTCTTCTTTTTCAAGATAAATCTCGGTATTGGGCATAGGTATCTTAAATAACAGCAAGGAAATTTACCTGGTATACCATGTTGATTCTGATCATATGATTCATACGCGAAACAAAAATGTATTTTTGTTTTGGTTTTCCTTCTCTTATAGTCAGCTAGTATCTATTAGTCTTATGTTACGATACTTACGAGAAAAGAAGACATTATGACACATTCTTCTTCCATTACCACATAGAAATACTATCGCCATAATAACAGGGAAATTAGCTTAACAATGTCACTAGATCAGTTAGCTTTTAAGTATTGTATTTTACGTCTTAGAACTGTTACGATGGCACTCTGTGGGTCCTTTTTAAAACACACTTTTATACTTAATATATCTCATCATCATCATCATAATCACAGCTCATATATGTAATGGGAGGGAAATTAACCTACTATACCGCTGGTCAGACGTGTTGGTATAGGGTTTTGTTTCGAGTTTTACTTCTCTTGCATAGAACATCTATCTATATGCGTTTTATATTCCTTAGTCGTCTCATACGATCACCCACGGGTAAGATATAGGGTGGTGAATAGTATTCTTACGCTGTCACTACACGGAAAATGATATATCTATATTGATTGAAAATATACAATAAACTACACTGAACAGTACTGTAAAACTGTACTCTGACTGACTCTGATGAGCTCCCATGTTGTCCTTATGTTTCTACCGGGTCTTGAAGTGATTTGGTTTATGCATATTTGGCAACTTTAATAAACATAATTTGTTCATTACAGAACGTAACTAATGACATTAGAAACCCGATTACGAAGCGAAAAATGATGTCACAAGTGGGATTCGAACGTACACCTATTGGATTGAATGCCCTACAATAGTTCACGGTGGTGTAAGTAGCAGCACGATTGAGACGGATTTCTAATAGGTGTGTGGATTCGAATCCCACATGTGACATTATATTTTGTTTCGTGATCGGGTTTTTACAAATAATTAAGCATATTAGATGCTAAATTTCAGTAATTTGAATCATGACACTAGCACCGTAGGTGTATGTGTGTGCTATTTATTTCCGTCTCTTAACTATTTTTTATAATACCCATAAACCATGGACTTCCAGCCATGGCCTCTCAATAAAATGGGGTTAATGCTAAACATCACTTTTGACAGATGGATTGACGATAACAATTTTTGTTGTTACTTTAACAATACAACTACTTATTCCCTTGGTAATCTTTTATCCGTGTGGTGGCGAAGTAAGAATACAATTCCCCACCCCCCTATCTTACTCGTGGGTGATCTTAAGAGACGACTAAGGGATATAAAACACATATATCATCTATCAATGCTAGATTTGAGAAAACTCAAAACAAAACAAACAGCAATGGGACATATATGGGCTGTGATGATGATGATGAATCTTTTAGTCGATTTTTATAATACCCGGTGGAAGTAAGGTATGATGATATATTCTTATCCCACGACTGGAGAACTACCACAAGTGCATTTCTCGTTTTTATCCAATGTGAGGATGATGTTGTAAAAGAGTTTTATATCGATTTGAGTCAATTTCGACTGGACAGGTGGCGTAGTGGTCAAAATACTTACCGTGCCAGTGCTGTGGTTTCGATTCCCACGCACGACAATACTTCATGCGCTCCACAAAGTATTGTTCTAAGTCTGGGTGTAATTTGTGTGCGTTAATTGTATGTTAGTAAAGACTCTCGCAATACAAATATTATTTCCTTAGTGCAGGGTAGTGTTTTTTAAAAATAAAAGAAAAACTATACTTGATGCTGTCTGGTCAACAACTACGTTCCCATGGAGTGTTAATATCAGACAGGTCATAAAACCATTACCAACGACTTTCGCAATATGTACAATGGAAGTGGAATACATATTGTTTCGACCACAAGAAAACAGGATGATTTTGATAACAGTTATACAGGGTGGAAGTGGACCGCTCCCGAAAATAAAGACAGGTAACCACACTAGTCCTACTTGTAATGATAGGCTAGAAAAAAAACCGATTCGGATGAAAAATTTTTTTTCTTTTCACCACCTGAGGTCGTTGAACATATGATCGTGAGTTTTGAATTGATTGCTTCTTTTCTCATCTGAGTAAAGTTACGTATTTTTTATAGAATTATCGTTACATGCCACTGTTCTCATACAATGGAATGTGAAAAAAAAAATTCGTTGTGAAAAAATTTTTTTTTTCTTCCAAATCGATTTTTTTTCTAGCCTATCATTACAAGTAGAACTAGTAGGGTCACCTGTCTTTGTTTTCTGGAGCGGTCCACTTCCAACCTGTATAATATATCACGATTGAATTAAATAATCTGTACACATTGATTTTATATAAAAGTAAAGAAAAACAAAATGGCGTACCAATCAAATCAAACAATGAATTAATATCAATTCAATCAATCAAATGAAATCAAAACGGAGAACAGGCGGAGCTCATCTACAGCTGTATTATGCACAACTCATCAATCGTCAACAATTAATGATTACTTCTCTTTGTTCTATATCTGTAAATTAATAGTTATCTGTCTCCCAGACTATATGCGTAGTCCGATTATAGTGATGTGAATATCGATACAAAATCGATATAAGTCCAATTTATATTTGTGTGATTTATATATATGTATACATATTTTTCTAGAAAATATTTAAATTTACAGCAATATACTGCTTCACAAAAATATTTGTGTTGGTTTAAAAAATATTTTATATTAGTACTATAATTGACGTTAACAATCTATGTATTTTTATGCTAATAATGTGATTAAAAAAAATAGCTGTGTGGTAGCGGCTACGAATACTACCAACCCTTACTTTGCTCGTGGACATCGTAAAAGACGACTAAGAGACTTATAACGACCTGGGCCAACACCATCTGATGCAGTTTGGTCAACAATTACATTCTCAAAGAGGGTTGGCGTCTAACAGGCTGCCGGTCATAAAATTATTGCCAATAACTTTTATAATATGTACTATGAAAGAAGAGTACATATTGTTTTGATCCTAAGTAATTGGAATAAGAGTAGGAGAATAATGAATGTGATTTAAATAACGATTTACCGTGCTTAGTCCCATGAGTTCAATCCCAAAACAGGACAAGAATCCTTTCTGCGCAAATGATGATTATGAGTCCGTTATTATTTTTATACATTAATATAAAATGTTTAAAAGAACGTAATTTTGAGAAGCTATATTATATCACAACATTAAAATTAAAAATAAATATTCTAAGCTAAAACATAGTTCATATAAGTTGGTATAAGTTCTAAAAGAAGATATGGTTCAGTTTAAGCTGTATTGTTATTAACATTGTAGTACCCGTACTACAATGTTAACTAAATACCCGTATTTAGTTAAGATATTAATCGTGAAATAAAAATTAGTACTAATAATGTTCAATATTAATGTGCCAGTATAAAGCCCGGCATTCAAACAAAATGGGAAGGCAATACTTATGCATGCATTTCGAGTTATGTTTCTATGAAATGAATGTAATTTATATATTTTATTTGCAGTGATGGAGAAAGAGTACAGTTCCCCACCAACTATCCTACCCGTGGGGGTTCGTAAAAGATAACAAAAGGATCAAATATGCTTTTAATGTCAAGAGAAAGAAAACTCGAAATAAATCCCTATACCAACACGTCTGACCAGCGTAGTATAGTAGTTTAATTTTACTCCCCTTACGGAGGAGGCTGTAGCCCAGCAGTGGGACATTTGTAAGCTGAGATGATGACATTAATATTATATCCATCTTTGCCTTAATCTTTTTTATAATACTTACAAAAGAGGAAGGAATCAGAAATCATCCAATATGTAGGGATGAAGAAATCATAATTAAATACGATAAAATCAGTAAAACGATTTAAATTAATTTCAATATAGATACATCGATATATTTTAATGTTACCAATTTAAATGACATCACTAGTTCTCATGATAAATGGCCGGCTACAGGGTGCTCCGTTATAATTCGTTTTTAACCGTCGCACGTCAGCGAATCGCGTACCTGCCGTATTTTATATACAGTACGTTATATGACGATGTCGACTTTGTTTTGTTCGAGGAAATTGGATCTGATGTAATGTCAATATTGTTGGTGGCATACATTGTCTGTGAGAATGAAAATACAGCGGCGCCAGTAAATACGTCTTTGAAAATACAATTCAAATAACCTTTTTTTAATATTTTTTATTTCGTATAAGTAGTAGACCCGTGTGGCAATGGGATAAGAATACGATTGTCGTCAATCTTTATTTGTGAATTATTTCCTCATTTATGATGGAGTGGAGAGTGGAAGACTGAATGATAATCATAAGTCGTAAGACTAGACTGCTGACTGTTTTTTGTCTGCAGCAATAAATGGGCTGACTTGTCCGAGGTAGCACCATATTCTCGCAGAGAATCTATGTGTAAATAGTTTGCTATTACGCTCCATCTGTTGAATAAGAGAGCCAGAGTTCCAAGCGACGAGGAGTAGATTCAACATTTATTTTACTTGAACCATATCATCCCGTGGCATTAATAATAATATAAAGTTATATTCATAATACATCGATTACTATAAAAGTTTTCTCAACGGTTGTTATGACAACGGCAACTGCATAGAGCACTTGATCTACGATGTCCCATTGTTAATATTTTTTTTGCCAATTCGTTAACTTACATAGACACTGCTCCACTATTATTTATCGCAGTATTTTTTATTATAGCTTAAAACCTTCCTTGATATTTAAGTTGTATTATACTTTAAAATTTTTGGATTGATTTTTCTGTTATCGTGGTACCCATTAGTTGTAAATTTATTTCTTCTTGATTCAGCTTATATAGGGCTTCTTCTAAATGAAGAAATTTAGTTAAATTTAGATACCATCATGTCAGACGAGTTTGCACAGGGTTTTTTGTTTTGAGTATTTATTTCTTCGCACTGATATTATCTTCTTATATCCATTAATCAATTATTACAATTACACAAGCAAGGAAGGAGTGATGATTATTGAGTTCTTAACTCATCATTACGTGGAAAATAGTGAGACGATGCTCATCATCATCACTATCCTACTTAATCCCAATTTCAAATCATCAAAAGTCATCATTTTTTTTTCACAAAATTATATCAGTTGTTTATACACAGTTGTTTATACATGTCACGTTGGTCAGACGTATTGGCACAGTGTTTATTTCAAGCATTCTCTTGCAGTGATTTTATCTGTTTACGTCCATCATTATTCCCCTACTCTTATCCTAATTACTTGAGGTCGATACAATGTGTACTCTTCTTTCATAGTATGAGTACATATTGTAAAAGTTATTGGCAATTGTTTTATGACCGGCTGACACCGACCTGCCCGACGTCAACCCTCTTTGGAAATGTAATTGTTGACCAAACGGCATCAGATGGAGTTGGCCCAGGCCGTTATAAGGGTCTTAGTCGTCTTTAACGACATCAACGAGTAAAGTGAGGGTTGGTAGTATTTGTAGCCGCAACCACACAGCTAATCTGTTTACGTCCCTTATTCATATTTAACGGTTCACCTACGCGAAAGGAAGAGCTTGGTGATAATTATATTTTTACTTCGTGATCACATGGATGGACAGACAAATTAATCCTTCATATTTTAAATTTTCCACCACTTTTTTTTTGGGGGTGGTTTACGGTCGGCGCACTCCTCGCACCACTCCGTCCGGGGCGACAGAGGGGCTTACGCCCCTCTGTCGCCCCGGTCCGGCCCGGTTACGGGTGTGCGTGCGTAAGCACGCCCGTAACCCACCCGTGACGTCGCCTTCGTCGTTGGGCTGACCACCGGAGCAGAGTGACTTGACGTCAGTGGTCGGCCCGACGGAATACCTCCTGAGGAGTACCCTCTCCTTGAGCGACGTCCCCCCCTCGGGGAGGATGTCGGTCTTTCCTCACGTGGTCGGCCTCTCTGCGGGTGACGGACTAATTCCCGATCCAGTCACCTACGGCCTCGGCTAGGGCGACATTAGGTGGAAGTCTAAATTTTTCACCACTGACGATTTTGTTAAGCAAACGTACTTTGTTTAACAAAAATCGATATATTCATGTTACTATATGACTACATCCTGTATATATAGGGCGCAACTGGAGCCTGATATTGAAGAATGATTGTATATCACGCGATCGCTTCATTTGGCTGACCACGGCCAGAGTGCGAGTGAGACAAAACATAGGTACGAAAGTGAATGCTTTTGCGTATCTTAATCTTAATAAATTTATTAGTTTTGCTTGTAATTGTATAGGAAATATGATTTTTATTCATTACAGTATCATATTTTTGCTTATAAATGGAAAAGTTGTCATATAATATATGTATGACCCTAGCTATAGGGTAACGAATGGTGATGAGTTAAGAAAAATATATGGTACCTTCAAATTACTGAAATTTAGCGGTTAATATGTTTCATTATTTATAGAGACCCGATTACGAGCGAAAATACCGATTACGAGTGTAATTGGCAGCACGATTGGGACGGATTTCCAATAGTTGTGGGTTCGAATCCCAATTGTGACATCATTTTTCGCTCGTAAACGGGTTTTTATAAATGTGGTACCTTACTTTGCCTTAAAAGTTTTTAAAATCGACTGAGGGAGCGATCCTTCAGGAGCAGATCCAGCAGGAGGATACGCAAGAACCCTTTCCTGGGAAACTTCTAATACAGACAGTTACCAGCCTTTCTACGAAGACCTATGTTCATCATGAATATAGGCTAATGTAAGAAGAAAATAATCAGTGATATTGATAAAAAATATCCCCATTACCTTTCAACCGGCTACGAGGATTTTTTTAATGAGGTATCACCCTTTTTTTTTTTGAGGTGGGCTATGGACGTCGCACCCCGCCAAATCGGTCCGGGGTGACGGAAGAGGCGGCGCGTAATCCCATTAACCCACCCTGCAAGTAACTCTTCTTCGCCGTACGAGCGGGGCACCGGTACCCGATCTTTGTCTTCGGTGGCCCGCCCGGCAGTATGCCCTTTCGGGTTCCTCTCTCGTCGACGCCCCGAAAGCTTTCGCCGTCGAGGCGTCGCCCTCACGCGGTGGCCTCACGTCGGGTGACCGGACAATTCCGCGGTCCGATGAGGTATCACCCTGCACTAAGGAAATTATCCTTATATCGCGGGGACTTTACAAACAAGCGGACTACGGACACCAATTACACTTAGAGTCAAAAAAATTATTTGTCGATTGCACAAAATATTGTTTTGCGTGAGAATCGAACCACGATACTTAACAGGGTCGATATTTTAACCACAAAGCGTTAAGTAATTCTAATTTAATGTAAAATGACATTTTTTTTACATAACCACCTTGCGCTAAGGAAATAATCCTTGTATAGTGGAGGACTTTACAAACATATAATTAACTCGGAAAAATTACACCCAGACTCAGAACAATACTTGTGGATCGCACAAAGTATTGTCCTGCGTGGGAATCGAACCCCAGCACTGGCACGGTAGATCGATATCTTAACCATTACGTCATCTGCGCAGTCGATCGAACTTCTTTTGTATTTATTAAATAATTTGTTCAGACGTTCAGTCCTTATTGATGCAACCATAATGCACGGGTGGAGACCAATTTACAATTTAAACCAGCAGCCTGGGGGTAGCAAACGGAATGTATATTGATTCAAGTACCTAGTATTTATACTGTTTATGCTAAGTTTTTTTAGAAACATTTGCGATGCTCTTAAGGGGAAATACCTTGCAACATCGAGTCGAATTCTTTTAAGTAACAATCGCTTGTACCTTCGTATTAAGTCTAATACTATGCACTTTTTATATACGAAAAAAAACGCACCATGTGGTAACTGAGTATGGTAACTAACTTTCCATATTCTGATTGAGGAAGAATACAATTCGCAACCCTTTGCTTGCCAATAGGTGTTATAAATATCGACTAAGAAACTTAATATATTTAAAAATGAAGTGGAAGGATGTAGGTACCGGGAAAGACCGAGACTAACCTACCTAGATCAGATTGGTCACGTACTGAAGGAAGCTGGAGTCAAGTCTCCGAAACCGGCGAGCGTGTATGAAGAGAATTATGAATGTTGAGGAAGCGAGTGAAGTATGCAAGGATAGAGGTCCCTGGCACTCTGTTCTCTCTGCCTACCCTGCAGGGGATATGGCGTGATGATATGTATGTAAAAATTAAGAGCTTAACTTAAAAAATGACGAGCCCGCTGAGTTTCTTGTCAGATCTCCTCAGTTTGTGGCCACTTGCCGATCTGGTTGTAGATTAATTTGAATTCATTTAAAAAAAAATGACCATATGTATAGTCCATATATATTATGGGTCCATATATATTATATATATATATTATGGGGCTTATATGTAATAAATGTTTTGATTTGATTTAAAAATAAATCTATGTAAGAGAAATAAAACTCAAAATAAATACATGTGACCAGCGTGGTTATAGTAGTTCAAATCGGAGGGATTTATTTTTTATTTTAATTTTATAGTGAAGTAGATTCGAGCCCAGTACAGAGACGTGTATGAGCTGAGATGATAACAATGACTGAGTAAGTATAAAATTGTTATTACCTCCTTTCTTTATTGTCAATCCATCCGTATCATCCATCAGCCCGTAAACGTTCACCATTATTCGAAATTCGACGAATAATTCGAAAAAAATCGAATAATTCGAAAAATTTCGAATAATTCGAAAAATTTCTAAAAATTTCGAATAATTTGAACAATTTGCGAATTATCGAAATATCATTGGATTTTCTATTGTTCCCACAATTTGAATGTCATATTTGAATATCGAACATAACAAACTCCGAATTTAAAATACAATAAAAATTTGCGAATATTATAATTCGGAAAAAATCGAAATTATTCGAATAATTCGAAATTTTTCGAATTATTCGGGAACTTTCGAATAATTCGAAATTTCGAATTATTCGATTCGAGTTTCGAATCGAATATTAATATTCGATTCGAAACTCGAATATTCTATACTCGAATATTAATATTCGATTCGGAACGAATAATTCGTAAGTTCGAATTATTCGCACACCCCTACAGTCCACCTAGTGAGGGGTCGTCCTAGGCTAACTTCTTTATTGTGGTCTGTAAACTAATACTGTGTCCGATCACATACATATATCCTGTATATTATACAAGAAACTAGCTATAAAATCTGTAAAAATTGTTTTATCTTTTAATATCTTCAATTTAAAAGTCTAGAAGATGTATTTAAATAGACAAATTATAATTTATTTAAATGGACGTATTAAATATTCTGGCGATGTCCGCGGCGTGTCCTCGACAAAAGTTGTGTAAAAACAAAATGGCGGTTAAGATTTATGGACCGCCCCCGCGCCAAGAGATCTTGTAATTTCACATTACTTATGGTTAAAGAAACTTAAAAACGAGATGATAATAATAATTATATATTTTTGTAGCATCATAATTTATTGAGAAAAATAGGGTTTTAATCTAGCATTCACACCTCGAGCCATCTATTTTGCTTCCCTTGCCTCTTGTATGAGAAAGCTCAAAGCTGATTAAAGCCGTTCTTGCTGTATATTATCTGACGAAATTCTGGATCAATTGCCTTCCTACTCCGATCTTGAAGCATCTCTTCACGTTGCTCTTGGCATAACCACAGGATATTATTTGAAAGAAAATAAAATAGTTTATTTCGCCTCCGAAAAAGAACACACATGTATACAATAAAGTTAATATTAATGACTAATACATGATCCAAGAGCTATGTAAGTACTTCATGTAAAAGCTGAAGTCTCACCCGCGAGAGAGCAAAAGGATCGCCATTCAAAATAATATTGTAGTACCTTTCATGAGATCCACAACGCTATTCTTCCACAGCATAACTTCGCTGTTCTTTTGTAACGATCTTGAGTCTGAGTTGAAATAACATATCGGGTTGTTATTCAATGACATTGCCTGCAAACGACTTAGAAAATTTCCATGTTCTATGAGGGTCTATGATACAAAGTAGTTCGGTTCAAGCTAAACGTGCTGCAGTTAGCCTTCACGTCCAGTAAAAAGCTGTCAAGTCCCCTACCATTAGTGCTGGCATTCCAGTATTTTTTTTGGCTTTGTTCAACGATGTCCGTCCTCACTTTACTTTTTTTTTATATCCGGTAGTGGCAAACGAACAAGCAGCACACCTGATGGTACCACCTTTTCCATTCATTATGTTTCCTCCTGACCAATACAGAACCCTCTTCTTCGACTCGTCTGTAATGCCATTTGTATTTACAAAATGGCAGCAACGTTAAAACTGCCTGTAGTGCGTCGAAATGGATTTGACTAGAGAAAATTTTCACTCAGTGATTTATTACGCCTTTTGTTACAATCTTATTTAATAACAATATTATGATAGATTTCAGTTAGTATTACATGACGAAACTCTATCCCGTGCCACTGTTTACAACTGGTTTAATAAGTTTAAACGTGGTTGAGGTACGGCGATTATCGAAGGTGACATGATTGCTGTGCGGATAATGATAGAAACTGATAGCTCCCTCTATATATTAACAGATTTGGGCAGCTTTAAACATTGGAATGAGTGAAATATAATTTTTTTTATAAGAATATTTAAGGGTCAGAAACATTTGTAATAAATGGATATTTAGTATTAAAAAAGTTCGATCAGAATTTTAATAACTAATACTGTAACAGGTAGATATAAATCTCTGTAACAACGATTACTTGTTGGACGTGAGACATTTTATTCTTCCCGTGACCATGAACGCTGTAAAGCGTTGAAAACGTCGGGAAAAAGAGGAATAAATCTCTTTATATTTTACCACCACTCTTACTCCAAACCAGTACAGCAAATCAAAAATTCCACAATGATCTCTAGAAATAATACTAAGCTTTAACCCTCAAGAAGTTTAGGGAAACGTTTTTGTTTTGAGATCTACAATACATTAAATTAGAAAAGAAAAACTTGAGGAGTTGGAAATAAAAACATTTATTCCTCTTATGGAAAGCGGGCGATATGAAACAAAATAAGCAAATAAATAAAAGTATGGAGCACAGTTGCGATAAACGTAGTAATACAGCAATACGGACATGATACAGCTTAAAGAGCCTATATGTGAATCTTAAGATTGATTTCACTAATAGATATGGCGCAAAAGTACACGGTAGTTTTCTCAAGTTGCCACAAGGTTCGTGTAGGATGCTACTCCAGATGATTTGCAGACTTGTCTAACATAAAGTCGTGCTCGTTACGCCAAGAAATTGTTAAGAAGTTGTCCACTATCGAAGCTACAATGTCCCGATCCATAGGGTCGAGGGATGAGTGTATGTGAGACGCTTCAACGATCAAAGGAAACATCCCATTGGGGCCTTTAAAATTCTGCGGTCAATTTTATCGCTCAATGATTTGTCGTTTTTATTTTGTTGAATAAATATTTTGAAGAATATACCTTTGTGAGTTATAAATAATTTAAGAAGCTTTAGAAGATTACATTTAATTTGACAGACATTTTGTGAAGTGCCTATTATTCAGTGCAGTCATCTCAGTGTCAATTGCCCACGGCGACATTGATTTTTAATAAGGGCAATTTTTTAATGATTAAAAAATAATTGTTTTGTGACAGTAATTCGTTTTCTTTAATTGTTTTTTACAGCCCTTTATCATACAAGGATCCTTTCTTTAGTGTGGGCTTATTTGGCCACCGAAGACAAAGATCGGGTACCGGTGGCCCGCTCGCACGGCGAAGAAAGGAGTTTGCATGGTGGATTTATGAAGTCACCCGCCGCCTCTTTCATCACCCCGCATCGATTTGGCGGAGCAAGACGCATCAATAGCCCACCGCAAAAAAAAGCAGTGTGGGCCTATTTTTTTAAAATAAACATATCAAAATCTGAGCATGTTGAACTTCTAATTTTTATTTTTATTTTATTGCTGATGGTGGCAAACAAGCAAGCAGTACACCTGATGGTAAGTGTCACTGCCGCCCATGGACCTTTGCAATACCAAGGGTTATAGCTTAGGCCACTGCCTACCAATAAAGTCCCCAAACCCACCCAGTTGGGCTTCCGGCTCTCTCGCTCACTGAATGAACCGCAATAGTACATTGCCATTACTCAGACGTTGATCTTCTGCCAGAGTGTGGTACTACCCCGGACGGACCGGTCCGCAGCTGTAGACAGTCAACAACATAGTCCTACCATTATTTTTTTTTTATTTGGCTATAATATAAAATAATTTGGAAAAATCCAAAAGTGCACGCCTCATAATTAATTTTAGCCTTTTTTAAAAACAAGCTTTTATTATTTGCTAATAAAATAAAATAAAAAGTTAAAATAAATTAACTCTAATAAGACATATAACACTTTACAAGTTCATTGTAACCTTTAACGATAATTAAGCTTCTTCGTCTACTACAAAATAATTCCATATCGTACATAATTATATATTTTTAACACTAAAACTTTACACCATAATTATTAAATCTTCCCGTTTCTATCACAGTCCCAATTTTATAAATAAAAGCGTGTTACATTTTGATGGTATGATTAAGAACATTTAGCACCTTCTTTTTTCTATGGCCAGCTTCCAGGTCCAACATCAGACCCTGGTTACCATATAGTATCAAAGTACTCGTCAAGACGAATCAAACGAGTCCAAACTCGATGGAGTTGCGTCGTTTAATTAAGGAGTTCCTATGGCCCGCTTCTAGGTCGATCGTCAGACCCTAGTTACCATATAGTATCAAAGTAACCGACAAGACAAATCAAACGAGCCTAAACTCGATAAGGTTGCGTCGTTTAATTACGGAGTTCCTATGGCTAGCTTCCAGGTCCATGATCAGACCCTGGTTTTCATATAGTATTAAAGTACTCGCCAAGACGAATCAAATAAGCCCAATTTCGATTGGGTTGCGTCGTTTAATTACGGAGTTCCTATGGCCAGCTTCTGTTTTTTACTTTTTAGTTTATTATATTAGCAAATAATAAAAGCTTGTTTTTAAAAAAATATTTTTCTTTAATTTTATTTTTAACTTTTTAGTATTTTTATTATTCGTGTTGTTCCCACAAATATAAGACAAAAAGGGTTCATCACCCCAGAGGTCCATTGTGGAGGGATAAGGGCTTCAGTATAACAGGGTTCACCCTGGTACTCTGAGGCGCAACGTTAGCGATATGGATATATAATTACGGAGTTCTTATGTCCAGGTTCCAGGTCCATCATCAGACCCTGGTTGCCATATAGTCTCAAAGTACTCGTCAAGACGAATCAAACGAGCCCAAACTCGATGGAGTTGCGTCGCTTAATTATGGAGTTCCTATGGACAGCTTCCAGGTCCATAATCAGACTATGGTTTCCATATAGTATCAAAATATTTGTCAAGACGAATCAAATGAGTCCAAACTCGGTGGGGTTGCATATTTAATTACGGAGTTCCTATGGCCAGCTTCCAGGTCCATCATCAGAACCTAGTTAACATATAGTATCAAAGTACTCCTCAAGACGAATCAAGCGAGCCCATACTCGATGGGGTTGCGTTGTTTAATTATGGAGTTCTTATGGCCAGGTTCCAGGTCCATTGTCAGACCCTGGTTACCATATAGTCTCAAAGTACTCGTCAAGACGAATCAAACGAGCCCAAACTCGATGGGGTTGCGTCGCTTACTTACGGAGTGCCTATGGATAGCTTCCAGGTCCATGATCAGACCCTGGTTTCCATGTAGTATCAAAGTTCTCGTCAAAACGAATCAAACGAGCCCAAACTCGATGGGGTTGCGTCACTTAATTACGGAGTTCCTATGGCCAGCTTGCAGGACCATCATCAAAACCTAGTTACCATATAGTATCAAAGTACTCGTCAAGACGAATCAAGCGAGCCCAAACTCGATGGGGTTGCGCTGTTTAATTACAGAGTTCTTATGGCCAGGTTTCAGGTCCATCGTCAGACCCTGGTTATCATATAGTCTCAAAGTACTCGTCAAGACGAATCAAACGAGCCCAAACTCGATGAGGTTGCGTCACTTAATTACGGAGTTCCTATGGACAGCTTCCAGGTCCATTATCGGACCCTGGTTTCCATATAGTAACAAAGTACTCGTCAAGACGAATCAAATAAACCCAATTTCGATCGGGTTGCGTCGTTTAATTACGGAGTTCATATGGCCAGCTTCCAGGTCCATCATGAGGTCAGCTCTATGTCACAATAATATTGCATTGTCATCTAATTTATACATGCATGCAAAATTTCAGCTCAATCGGAAATCGGAAAGGGGATCAAATTTAACTTGCAAGATTTGATTACAGACAACGGGACAGGTAAAACTAAATAAAAGCTTGTACATACTCGTAATGAAAGAAAAAAAATACTTTAGATATCTTATGCCATTCTCGACGTAGAGCTAAACATAGCTGTATAGGCTGAATGGGATTTATTTCCTTTGCTTGTCCGAATGGACGAACAAAAAATATAACGAACCCAATTTTCATAAAGTATACATACACTAATGACTAACCAGTTTAGTTTTTTATTAATTGCAATTAAACGACAAAGAATTACCAAGCCATTTTCGAAAGGAAACAGCACGTTGCGATTATGAAGCTTTTAATAAAAGAAAAACTTCGATACATTCATTTTTACGGTCGACAGAATGCCAGATACTTTACAGTAACATCCAGACGGCCTCGAATATTTTTATTAATCAACTTTTTTCTTACTTTAAACAAAATAATTGCTTTTTAAAAATATCAAATACGTTTAGACGAATATTTTTTCTTGACATGTGTATAATAATATTATCCTATAAGTGCAATGTGAGAAAAATACAATCATTTTTAGGTTTGAAAAGTGCTTGATTTTCATAAGTCGAGAGTAGAGCAAGACCTCAACGCTTCGCTTATGAGGCGTGCAATATACACTCATTTGCAAAAAAAACGGGCACCTAAGCAATGAACCATTTCAAATGTTAATATTTCTTTGTTTGATAATTATAGGTAGTTTTATCCACACAATTTGGTAAATTAATAAGAAAATAATCGTTTTCATCAGTATTTCATAAAATTTAGATACAATTTATGGGAAATAATGCTAAACCTCGCTAGTAGTGTATATTCGCTAGTAGTGCATATGCTCATGAAGTAAAAATAAAAAAGTTTTTTTGTTTGTTTTTCTTTAATAAAGTAAAAGCAGATAAATGTTTAGTATCGAGTGTGACCCCCTCTAGCTAAAATCACAGCTTGAATTCGTCTGGGCATGCTAGCGAGTATATCCCGGATACTTGCTTGCGGAATACGTTCCCACTCCGCAGTAATCACATTCTTCAGCTCTCTGATGGTCTGCGGAGCCGGGTGTACTGATCTCACACGCCGTTTCAGAACGTCCCAGACATGCTCTATGGGATTGAGGTCGGGACTTCGAGCTGGCCAATCCAAACGACGAATGCCGACCTCTTGCACATACGCATTAACATCGCGGGATCGGTGGGCGCGAGCATTGTCGTCCATAAAAATCGAGTCTTCACCTAGAGCGGCCAATGCGGGTTGTGCATGAGAAATTAGAACTTCCGTTATGTATCGATGCCCAGTCAGTGAGCCGTTTTCAATGAAGACTAACTCTGTACGATCCATTGAATTTATTCCTGCCCAAAACATAACAGAGCCCCCACCATAAGGTGTGATTTCTTCGAAACATGCCTCTGCAAAGCGTTCTCCTTGTCTTCTTAGCACTCGCCGACGTCGATCTTCACCGAACAGAGATATCCTGGCTTCATCAGAGAACAAAACCCTATTCCAATCGTCTTGAGTCCATGATTCACAATTTCTAGCGAACCTAAGCCTGTGAACTCTGTGCTCACGGAGTAATTTGGGGCCGCGGGCCGGGCGGTGACTGCGTATATTGGCAGCGAGAAGCCTCCTCCTGACCGTCCATAGACTAATATGCACATTTCTTACTTCTTGGAGGTTGTTCTTAAGATCCACATACGAAGATTTGCGATTTCTCAATGCGCGACTCACAAGAAAACGATCATCCCGTGGTTGGGTACATGGTTTTCTTCCAGAACCAGGCCTTCTCTCGACGGAACCAGTCTCCTGATATCGCTGCCAGGTCCTTTGGACTGTCGAGCGACTAACATTTAGCCTCCTAGCCACGAAACATTGGCTGCAACCCTCTTCAAGCAGCGCGATAATTTTGGTAGCTTTTACCACTTTATCTACCATTTTTGATACAGCCAAACAGCATTAAATAAAGCTTTGACAGTCAAGGATATGAAATTAATCGATAAAAATTGAATAAAAGTTATGAAAGTCGATGTTAACTTCTGGAACTTCGCGCCAAAAATGTAGGATAAAAAGGGGTTTTCTGTAAAAATGAACATCAAATGAAAAATTGAATTTAGAACGTACTTTTTTAAATACCACAGCATTTTTAAAACCGGCCAGTAACGTGTACAAACGATTGAAACCTTTTTGGTATTGTATCTTTTTAAATATGAATGAAAATCAAAACCGCCCGTTTTTTTTGCAAATGAGTTTATTACGAATGCATGGTATGTGGTGGCTTCTTAAACCGCTATGTCATCTGTATAATCGTCTGTGAATTTTAGTTTCATGTAATAAGGGACTTACTGCAGTTAATCGAGTATATTCAAAACTTTATTTACAATTATCATCATCATCTCAGCTCATGCACCTCCCACTGCTGGGCTCAAGCCTCCATATGAATGAAAGAAATGGACTAAACCACGCTGATCATTCAGAGAATTTTATTAGTATTTTTCTGTTGCATAAATTTTATGTACCTTAATGGTCTTTTATAAGACTAGTCATTAAAAGAGACGGTGATCTGTATTTTTACTACGTCACAACATATATAAGGTAAGACGATGATAAGAGGAGGTTTATGTGTAACTATGGACTGATAGTAAATTGGTGAATAGTGTCACTAGTTCTTTATTTCTCATTTGTGATAGAACCATGCTGTTTACAATTTTCTGTCTATAATCATGGGCCGGTCAATCCGGGATAGTTCGACGCTCGACGTTTTCTCGCAGAAGATCGACGGCTGAGCAATGGCCTTTGCCATGGTATTGCGCTACGTTCGGTGAGCGAGAGCGCCGGAAACCCAACCTGGTGGCTTTGGGGTTTGTATTGGTAGGCAGCTAGCGCCTTAGCTATACCCCTGATATTGCAAAGGTTCATAGATGGCTGTAACACTTATCATTAGGTGTGCTGTTTGCTTGTTTGCCACCAAAAGCAATAAAAAAAATGTTATGATGAGTATAAGCTTTTGAGCATTATATAGATGTAAAAAAAATGTGTTACAGTTCGAAAGCTGTCGTGTTGGGAACTTATTGACCCATTTCCCTAATTGTATTCCTTATAAATTTCCTAGTAGGATAAACATCAGGGAATAATAAATGGGAGGCTTTGTTCGTGGTTTTATTTAGCTCCGTTCAGCCGGAGCAAGCCATATCTATAGTGTTAAAAGTTGTATTTAGAGTTTGTATTTATTAAGTGGAACATATATGGCGGTTCACCTTATGGTATTTGCGTTAAATTGGTATGGAATTATACTGTCAGTAGCGTAGCGCTAAAACTAGAATCGCAGCCATTTATTTCCATCCATTTTTGCATATTCATGATTTATATGACGAGTTATAAATTAATTTGGTCAAAGCCTATGAGTGCTACGCAATTATCATCGTAGCTTGTAATACGTAGTCATTTGCTACGTGTACTACACATCTTTAAGTCTTATCTTAATATATATAAATTGCGTGTCACGTTGTTTGTCCGCGATGGACTCATAAAGTACTTAACTGATTTTAACCAAATTTGCACAGCAAATGTAGGTTGATCCAACTTAAAAGAAAGGATAACTTAAATCTCAATTTATAGTAATATTATTTTATTGCAAATTATATGTCTAATATTTGACAGTCAAAATCATATGTTATATCAAAAGGATTTTAAAAGATGGCGGAATCTGTTGACTGGACTATTTAATCGATGGCGCTATGTTAAATGTACAAACGCTTCATATAAGCTAAAATTTATTAGAATAAACAAAAAGTGTTACTGAAGCTAACCTAAGCCACAGCAACGCGAGGCGCGGTTTGCTAGTCTTAATAAACTCATTTGCAAAAAAAACGGGCGGTTTTGATTTTCATTCATATTTAAAAAGATACAATACCAAAAAGGTTTCAATCGTTTGTACACGTTACTGGCCGGTTTTAAAAATGCTGTGGTATTTAAAAAAGTACGTTCTAAATTCAATTTTTCATTTGATGTTCATTTTTACAGAAAACCCCTTTTTATCCTACATTTTTGGCGCGAATTTCCAGAAGTTAACATCGACTTTCATAACTTTTATTCAATTTTTATCGATTAATTTCATATCCTTGACTGTCAAAGCTTTATTTAATGCTGTTTGGCTGTATCAAAAATGGTAGATAAAGTGGTAAAAGCTACGAAAATTATCGCGCTGCTTGAAGAGGGTTGCAGCCAATGTTTCGTGGCTAGGAGGCTAAATGTTAGTCGCTCGACAGTCCAAAGGACCTGGCAGCGATATCAGGAGACTGGTTCCATCGAGAGAAGGCCTGGTTCTGGAAGAAAACCATGTACCCAACCACGGGATGATCGTTTTCTTGTGAGTCGCGCATTGAGAAATCGCAAATCTTCGTATGTGGATCTTAAGAACAACCTCCAAGAAGTAAGAAATGTGCATATTAGTCTATGGACGGTCAGGAGGAGGCTTCTCGCTGCCAATATACGCAGTCACCGCCCGGCCCGCGGCCCCAAATTACTCCGTGAGCACAGAGTTCACAGGCTTAGGTTCGCTAGAAATTGTGAATCATGGACTCAAGACGATTGGAATAGGGTTTTGTTCTCTGATGAAGCCAGGATATCTCTGTTCGGTGAAGATCGACGTCGGCGAGTGCTAAGAAGACAAGGAGAACGCTTTGCAGAGGCATGTTTCGAAGAAATCACACCTTATGGTGGGGGCTCTGTTATGTTTTGGGCAGGAATAAATTCAATGGATCGTACAGAGTTAGTCTTCATTGAAAACGGCTCACTGACTGGGCATCGATACATAACGGAAGTTCTAATTTCTCATGCACAACCCGCATTGGCCGCTCTAGGTGAAGACTCGATTTTTATGGACGACAATGCTCGCGCCCACCGATCCCGCGATGTTAATGCGTATGTGCAAGAGGTCGGCATTCGTCGTTTGGATTGGCCAGCTCGAAGTCCCGACCTCAATCCCATAGACCATGTCTGGGACGTTCTGAAACGGCGTGTGAGATCAGTACACCCGGCTCCGCAGACCATCAGAGAGCTGAAGAATGTGATTACTGCGGAGTGGGAACGTATTCCGCAAGCAAGTATCCGGGATATACTCGCTAGCATGCCCAGACGAATTCAAGCTGTGATTTTAGCTAGAGGGGGTCACACTCGATACTAAACATTTATCTGCTTTTACTTTATTAAAGAAAAACAAACAAAAAAACTTTTTTATTTTTACTTCATGAGCATATGCACTACTAGCGAATATACACTACTAGCGAGGTTTAGCATTATTTCCCATAAATTGTATCTAAATTTTATGAAATACTGATGAAAACGATTATTTTCTTATTAATTTACCAAATTGTGTGGATAAAACTACCTATAATTATCAAACAAAGAAATATTAACATTTGAAATGGTTCATTGCTTAGGTGCCCGTTTTTTTTGCAAGTGAGTGTATATATAAATTACGTGTCACGTTGTTTGTCCGCAATGGACTCATAAAGTACTTAACCGATTTTAACCAAATTTGCACAGCAAGTGTAGTTTGATACAACTTAAAAGATAGGATAGCTTGAATCTCAATTTATAGTAATATTATTTTATTGCAAATTATATGTCTAATATTTGACAGTCAAAATCATATGTTATATCAAAAGGATTTTAAAAGATGGCGGAATCTGTTGACTGGACTATTTAATCGATGGCGCTATGTTAAATGTACAAACGCTTCATATAAGCTAAAATTTATTAGAATAAACAAAAAGTGTTACTGAAGCTAACCTAAGCCACAGCAACGCGAGGCGCGGTTTGCTAGTCTTAATATATATAAATTACGTGTCACGTTGTTTGTCCGCGATGGACTCATAAAGTACTTAACCGATTTTAACCAAATTTGCACAGCAAGTGTAGTTTGATACAACTTAAAAGATAGGATAGCTTGAATCTCAATTTATAGTAATATTATTTTATTGAAAATTATATGTCTAATATTTGACAGTCAAAATCATATGTTATATCAAAAGGATTTTAAAAGATGGCGGAATCTGTTGACTGGATTCAGTAAGTATTTAATAGATGGCGCTATGTTAAATGTACAAACGCTGCATATAAGCTAAAATTTGTTAGAATAAACAAAAAGTGTTACTGAGGCTAACCTAAGCCACAGCAACGCGTGGCCCGGTCTGCTAGTTTATTATAAAATATCATATATTTTATTGACTTTTGGTAGCTCTGTCTACCTTAAGACAAGAGGTCTTTTTTAAACCTCGTTCGAAGATGGTTTTTCCACAGCGCTGCAACACCGCAGCAATTTTGATTCCAGAGCCTGTACTTGAGTGGGAGAAACGAACGCTGAAATCGTACAGTCGATGTCAATATCGTTTTCAGGTGATATCGGTAAACCCTACTGCGGTATCGAGTGATACAATGATAGAAAGAAGACCATATATTTTGGAAGTATTTGTATTATTAGTATGTTATAAGTAATATTAAAGGGATTTTATTATTAACGTATACAAAAGCCATCTATGGAATCGAATAGTACTACTACTACTACTATTTACAAATATACTAATTATATTTAGATTTTCCACAATTTCCGTGTGGTGACGGAGTAAGAATTCGAATTAGAATTCACTACCCCCTATCTTACCCGTGGGTGATCGTAAGAGACGACTAAGGGATATAAAACGTATATAACATCTATGCAGGAGAAAGAAAACTCGAAACAAAACTCTATATCAACACGCCTGACCAGCGGTATAGTAGGTCAATTTCCCTCCCATTATGGAGGAGGCTCGAGCCCAACAGTGAGACATATGTGAGCTGAGATGATGATGATGGTGATGAATATTTAGATGACCGAATTTCGCTCAGTATTTACTTGTTTAATAATTTTTAGAAAATATATTTAGATAATTAAAAAAAAATATATGAGAATTAAAAATATAAAAAATAATAAAAAAGCGAAGACTAAATATCGAATTGAAGCTCTCTGGAATAGACGGCTCGATTTTCCAATTGAGCTCTGCCTATTTTCAATGATAGCGTCAAAGTATGTCTTCTCTATGTCTATCTCTATATTGTCTATCTCTATATTGTCTATCTCTATATTGTCTATCTCTATATTGTCTATCTCTATATTGTAATCGTTTTTGAAATATTGTGTTTTTCTTTGGCTGAAAATACTAAAAACGATATTTTCTTTTAATGAAACCTAGTTGGTTTTGTCATCCATGAAATCTTGTGAAACTAAATTTCATTAATAATAATCATATCAAGAATATCTCTTTTAATTAGACACTTAAAATAATGTGAATGGTTCATATATACATTTAGGTACGTGATAAAATTATATTGTTATCACTAAACCAAACTTAAATTGTTAGCTAAATAACCGCATGTGCTGTCCATATGTTATAGACCCAAAACATCGATGACCGTCAGACCCCTAAAGGTACTACGAAAGTTTTTACGACCGCCCAAACTTGCAGCTATTCCATGAGTTTCGAACATAAAACTATACGTACATAATTTATATAACGCTTGTTTCATAAATGCTTTCGTAAAAGCGTTTTATGTTATTAATATACCTAACTAATGTGGTATTTTGGTAGATTTGTTCAAGGTTAGATATCTTACATTATTTTATTAACCGACTTCAAAAAATGAGGATGTTCTCAATTTGACTGTATTTTTTTACAATTGTTAACTCAGAACTTACGAGTGAATCGATTTTGATGATTCCTTTATTTGAAAGCTGGTGCTTTGCGTGTGGTCTCATTTCAATTTAGTCCACTGATTACCAGTTGAAGTTGTTTTTTGAAGTTTACTCCTTGAGAATCGATTTGCATATGAGACCATGAGAACCGCCAGATTCCAAATTAAAAAAAAAAGCACCAGTTCACACCAGAACATCGGTTCACCTTCACATAAAAAAAACCGGTAGAATTCTCTTCTCTTTTTTTTTGAAGTCGTTTAAAAAAGATTGTCTGATTTTGATTGATGTCTGAGAGAAAAAGAACTGATTGTCGTAATTATTGTAATAAATTTCGAAGGGCAGACCAGAAGCATGGCGTTAACTTTTACTCTAGTTCCTTTACTAGTTTTTAAGACTTAGATTATTTTGATGATCCCATTGTTTTCATAACCTTATACACTGGGCTATTCAAAAACTTTGAAATTACTTCATCATTCTCCTGCTCTTATCTCAATTACTTGGGGTCGACGCAATATGTACTCTTCTTCCTACATATTGCAAAAGTTATTGGCAATAATTTTATGACCGGCCACCTGCCTGATGTCAACCCTCCTTGGAAATGTAATTGACCAAACAATCAGGCATCAAGTGGTATAGGCCCAGGTCGAAATGAGGCTCGTCGTCTTTTAGGACATCTATGAGCAAAGTAAGGGTAGGTAGTATTCGTAACCGCTATCACACAGCTAAAATTTTTAAATTACATGGTTAATAATAAATTATAATCCTTATATTGTAGTAATTTTCATAATCCGGTAGTAAAACTGTTATCTAAAGAATCTAAGCTCACGAAAACTGTATAAGACGATAACGACGGTCGAGCTTCCAACAAAGTGTTGCTAGAGGAAATAACTGTAATAAAATGGTGGAAATAATAGTTTTATTAAACCAAACTGTACGCTATTTGGTTCTACTGATGGCGTAGCTGTTAAGATACCGATCTACCGTACTATGTGTCGCAATTTTGATTCCTATCCAGGACAATAATTTTGATCTAGTAATTAGTGTTCTGAGTCTGAGTTTAATTTGTATCAATTAATTATGTTTTTGTATAGTCTTTCGGGATACCAAGAGCTTTTTTCAGTGCGTTAAAATATTGATAGGTTGTATCATCTATGTTTCTTTATAATATGAAATATATATTCATACATGGATTATTTTCTTATGCTATGTGGTAGCTACGAATACTATCAACTCTTATTTTGCTCGTGGATGTCGTAAAAGACGATTAACAGATTTCTATCGACCTAGGCCAGGAGTCGGCAAGCTGTGGCTCGCGAGCCACATGTGGCTCTTTAGTTCTATACACAAAAAATATTTTATAACGGAAACATTTAAAAATGGTTCTGAATTGATTAACGAGGATTATGCATAAATTATTCTTGGCAAAAAAATGTGGTTCTTTAAAAACTTTAAACTTTTATAAATTCATATTTTTGGCTCTTCCGATTCCAAAGGTTGCCGACCCCTGACCTAGGCCAACAATTGCATACATAAGGTGCCCTAACGATAGGCAAAAAACTATTGCCAATAAGTTTAAAATATGTAGGAGTACATATTGCCTCCACCCCAAGTAATTGTGGTGAGAGCAGGAGAATGATGACAAGGATTATTTTTTTTGACTTATTGAAGACAAATAAAAAAATTAATAGTAATATTATTTTATGATCTTTAAGAAACAATTAACATATAAATAACTACGACATTGCATATTTTTAACCAGTATCTCATTAATAAGTCCTTAAGTCCTATAGTGCTTTACAGAGATAAAATTAATGGACATAAATTATACCTAGATTTAGAATAATTATTTGAGAATTGATCACTTGAGAATGGGTAACGATTCATGTTTTTGTTTTCAGTAAGTAGTGTAAGAGAAGAAATAGATAATACGTACGGCAAAAGAAAGTAATTTCGAAACAAATCCAACATCAACCCGCTTGATTAATATAGTAGTAAGCCTTTTTCCATTTGATTGTGTGACTTATTGCGACAATTGCATGTAGCGGACGTGCGAATGTTGAGATGGATATACGGCGTTACGAGAAAGGATAAGGAATGAGCGTATAAGAGAAGTTTGAAAGTGGCGCCAATGATGGATAAGTTAAGAAGTGAACGCTTGACTTGATATGGACATGTGATGAGACGAGATGAAGGTAATGTTGTGAAAAATGTTTTAAGTATAAATGTTGAAGGCTTTAGGGGTAAAGGAAGACCAAAGAATGACCTTACCTGATTCTACACGTAATCTATCCAAGATGAATTGCCTGAAGAATGACATGGATAGATAGGGAGTAACTACAGAGACGACGTCTGATAGAGCTGCATGGAAGAAGATGGACATTACGTTGACCCCAAATAATTGGGACAAGAAAAACATAGTGATGTGTGACTTATAAAGGCAGATAAAAAAAGGAAAGAAAACTCGTATCAATCTCCATGTGAATAATTTAGACCCATTTTCTTCCCATTTTCATCTTCCAAATTTGCTTCTATATTTAAAATGTATAAGAATAATTTATTTTTAGTTTAATTTATTGATCTTTTAAAAAACTTAGAGGAAAGGAAGGGTTAGGACACATTTTATTATTATTTCTTAACGAGATAGATTACGGGAAATATTTTTTTTACATATATACCATCACGGCATGTACCTTGCAGGGTAGGCAGAGAGAAGAGAGTGCCAGAGAACTCTATCCTTGCATACTTCACTCGCTTACTCAACATTCATAATTCTCTTCATACACGCTCCCCGGTTTCGGAGACTCTTAATTCCACCTTCCTGCAGTACATGACCGATCTGGTCTAGGTAGGTTAGTCTCAGTCTCCCCCGGTACCTATATTTTTTTTTTACATACATACCATCACGGCATGTCCCTTGCAGGGTAGGCAGAGAGAACTCTATCCTTGCATACTTCACTCGCTTACTCAACATTCATAATTCTCCTCCATACATGCTCCCTGGTTTCGGAGACTCTTGATTCCACTTCCCTGCAGTACATGACCGATCTGGTCTAGGTAGGTTAGTCTCGGTCTCCCCCGATACCTATATTTTTTTTATCAGTTTAAAATGCAGTTGGATCTTATATTTGTTTATGGTATGTTTTCAGTATTACATCATACAATTACAAGATGGTAATATATTGTGTTCTGTGGCAATGACCGTAGCGTTGCAATGACCGCATCGCACCACGTGCAAAGCGAAACTTCCTATCCCCATCCTATTCTCACTGATGTATTTTCTTGAAAACGCAATTTCCATCTCCCTCTATCGCGGAAAACTGTAAGGGTAGAATCCTAATGCCTCAGTTTACGTCGCGTCGTTGCGGCCTCTGGACGCATTTGAAGCGATATTACCCAAGCTTTATATGTATCACGCGAAGTATTTTATATAGTGACGTATAGTTTCAAACTGCTTATTAGATTAACTTTACTGAATTAATTTATGGTATAATTACTGTGTTTTTTGTTTAATTTGGGATTGTTTTTTATTTATAGTGTTGTTTGGATTAAGGTTTTTAAATAAGTGAAGTGTTTGTGTTTAGGAAGGATACTTTTATTTATATATGTAAGTATTTTTTAAATTTCTCTGGTACATAAAATATGTTTATAGTTGATGAGTTGACATCTAATGTTTTTTGATTCCCGCCATTAATGAATTAGTAGCAAAAATATGAATATTATTGCTTTAAAATATTTTTATTTTTGCTTTATAATTTTCTTAATAATTACTATTATAATATTAGCGCTTTTAGTGATATAATGTTGATTTATAATATGTATTTTTTTCGTTTATAAATAATTAGTTATATCAGAAAACTATTGTATTAATTTTCAGGATAATTTATTTATATAAAGTTTATTCAATAAACTCTGTTTTTTTTTTAATATATGTAAGTAAAAAAAAATATTGCAGAAAATTCGTTTGTCTAAAAGCACTTTATTTTATAGCCAATATGTCTAACAATTGGGAATGACTATTTCTCTAAGTAATATCTTGAGCTAAGTTTTGTACCCAATATTGAGTACCCTTGGGTCTCGTAATAAATATTTTGGTTTGAAAGCACTCTGCGCTCAACACTAGTAAACACAAAAGCATGTTTTAATACTATGGCATGTTGGGAGGTAGTTTCCCGTCTGGTGATCGAAAGAAAGAAAGAATAAGAAGCAATAGAGTAAGAATATCATTCAGCATCACCTATCTTGCTTGTGGTTGTCGTAAAAGACGACTCAAGGATATAATACGCTTATAACATCGATGCAAGGGAAAGAAAATTCTATATAATCCTTTTATCAACACATTTACCCAGCGTGGTACAGTTGGTCAATTTCCTTTATATTGTGCATTAGGGTTGCCGTCTTGTACGAGGTTAGCTCAGCAGTGGGACATATCGCTTGCCCGGAAGAATACTGTCACAACTCTAAAAATTACAATTTTCATTATATTTCAATTTTTGATGGCGGAGGGGTGTTAATATTATAAGTTCTCCCTAGTAACTCTTCGTCGTCATTCTTAAGTATATTATGCTGACATTCGTGCATTTGAAATCGCTGCTGAACCGAGTTGAAAACAAGGAAATACTTATTTTGACCCTCCTGAAACATTTAGCTTTTTTGAATTGTGGCACTATTCTTCTGGGCAAGCGATATATTACCTGTGAAGATTATGATGATAAAGATAATGTGTGATTTCGTTTCTATTATTTCTTCTCTTGCAGTAGAATTATCTGTTTTAGATCAAATTACTGAAATTTTAGCATTTAATATGCTTGATTATTTATAAAAACCGAATACGAACGAAAAATATCACAAGTGGGTTAATACAAATCTAACTGCAAAGTTTGAAGTATTAAGTCTGTACAATGTGTAAACATTATCGGGTAGATGGCACACGTCTCCTTAAAATACGTAAATATGCGATGCGAGAATTGAATGTCCTACAATAGTTCATGGTGGTGTAAATGGCAGCACGATTGGACCGGAATTCCAATAGGTGTGGGTTCGAATCCCACTTGTGACATTTTTCGCTCGTATCTGTTTAGATTCTTAGGTGTTGTCATATGAAAACCACTGAAAAGAAAGGGTAAAAAATATTTAGTGAATATATAGGTTTATCCGTGTGGTAACGGAGTAAGAATACAATTCACCACCACTCTATCTTACCCGTGGGTGATCGTAACAGACTACTAATTATATCCATAGTGCATATAACAATTATACAAGAAAAGGAAAACTTGAAACAAAACTCTTTATCAACACGTCTGACGTCTGATAGTAGATCAATTAGTCATTATAGAGGAGGATCGAGCCCAACAGTGGGACGTATGTGGGCTGTGATGATAATCCTTTATCCATTTTTTGGCGATATTCACGGACAAGATCGGAATAGTATTCTTCCTCTGTCGCTACAGAAAACTTCAATTATTTGAATAATATAATTAAGTAAAAAAAATATATCGTCATTATTATTATATTATTCTAATATCATTAGCAAAGTTAATGACGTTCTTATAAACAGCCATTTCTATTTATACTATATATGAGTTAATAAGTCACGTATTATGTTTAGGGATGGCCTCTACATATGTAGAGTACCGCCGGCCAACCCTCCAGCGAGGCGTGTGATTACAGAGTACTTGGACGGTATCGGCACATGGTAGAGTTATGTATGTAGAGCTTTAAGCTACGTCATTTAGTAGAGTTAAGATTAAAATATTGGTGTTTTGGTTAAGGGATCACCTAAGAATGGGCAGTATCATTCTTTTGGAGACATAGTAAGCATTTTTTTAAGCTTTATTTTACCTTAGGTAGGTCTTTATGTCCAATAATAATCCTGGATAGATTGATGAATAGACTCCATTTTTCTAATTGCGTTCACAGAATTTCGACAATAAGTTAATTTTGATTAACAGTTAAAGAAAATTAAATTCGTTTAGGTGAGATATTTCCGTGTGGTGACGGAGTAAGAATACTATTCACCACCACATATCTTACCCGTGGGTGATCGTACGAGACGATTAAGGGATATCAAACGCATATAACGTCTATGCGAGAGAAGGAAAACTCGAAACGTGTCGTAAGTCGTATGTCAACACGTCTGACCAGCGCGGTATAGTAGGTTAATTTCCCTGCCATTACGGAGGAGGCCCGACCCCAACAGTGGGACATTTATTGGCTGTGATGATGAGGTGAGATAAATTTTGTTGTTGGCATTTAGAAATTTCATTTATATTGATTTGTTGGTTTATCGTTAAAAAGACACCATAACTTTTAGCTACAACTATGTGGGTAACGATTTACAGAAACTGGAAAAATATAATATACATTGAATAATGTTATTTGAATTAATGTAATCTGTTAGAATTTATGCAATGAATAAATAATAAACATAAGTGCATAAGTAAATAAAAGACCAGGAATTCAATGGAAAGATATCGTATATAGTTCACTTTGTATGGTCTGGATGGATTTTAAAACGATCATAAAGTATGATCGTTTGTGTCTTAATCCAGACCGTATAAAGTGAACTATCGTTAATAAAAACTCCATTCTAATTAACTTTTTTTTTTTAGAAGACACCACCCTGCACTAAGAAAATAAACCTTGTATTGCGGGGGACTTTACAAACATGCAATTAACGCAGAAAAATTACACCCAGACTCAGAACAACACTTTATGGATCGCACAAAGTAATGTCCTGCGTGGGAATCGAACCCCCGACACTGGCACGGAATGTCGGTGTCTTAACCACTACGCCATCTGTGCAGTCAGACTTTATTTGATATCTGTCATAATTAATATTACATTATCATCAGATAAAAGAATCTATGCATATAATAAATGCGTAGATACTGCATTTGATAAATTTATTAAAAAAATATTATAGGCAGTAAGGATAGCCCAGCAGAAAACGAAAAACGTTTTTTGGAATTTTTTATCTGTCTGTATGTATATACACACTAATCTCTAAAAATAATGAACATATTGTTTCGCAAATTTATTAAGCTGAGATTAGAGTAACAATTAGTCTTTGTTTCATTAAAATCTGACGTAAGTCAAAAAAGTTATGGTCGTTTAAATTTAAAAAATCATCGCTCTATCACTAATAGGGTCAATTCAAGAATATTACGCGGACAGAGTCGTGGGCATCAGCTAGTTATATAATAATTCCGCTTGCAAACATCATGCTTAAATGATGTTGAATATAAAATAGTTCGCCCTAGAATCGATCGGGTATACATCTGTTATTCGATATGGAAGCCTTATTGGCTGTAATGCTTTGTTTTGTTTGTGTTTGAGCCCGTTCATTGCCAACTCGGACTTTGGATGCGGGCTGTTTAAATAGTTGAAACTTTAAATGCGCTTTTATAAACCAGACTTTTTAAAGATATAACAAAATTTCATAAAATTATACATTTAATGTTTGTAATTTTTTTTTATTGCCTATGGTGGCAAACGAGCAAGTAGCACACCTGACGGTAAGCGTTACTGCTGCCCATGGATCTTTGCAGCAACAGAGGTATAGTTAGTTCGTTGCCTGTCAATACAAACCCCAAACCCACCCATTAGTGTAGTTATGCAAGAGAAGGTTAACTCAATAGAAAGCTAACAGAACACCTATGCCCAGCGTATTATAGTGGATTAATATCTCTCCTACAGAGGAGGAGGCTCGAGCCCAACAGTGGGACATGTATGAGATCAGTTCATAAAATATTCTTAATTCACTACATGGAGTATCATTATCATCACAGCCCATATATATCCCACTGTTGGGCTCGGACTTCCTCCGTAATGCGAGGGACATTAACCTACTATACCGCGCTGGTCAGACGTGTTGGTATAGGGTTTTGTTTCGAGTTTTCCTTCTCTAGCATAGATGTTATATGCATTTTATATCCTTTAGTCGTCTCTTACGATCACCCACGGGTAAGATAGGGGGTGGTGAATTGTATTCTTACTCCGTCACCACACGGATAGCACGGAGCACGTGGAGTATACTATGTTAAATTTATTACAAAATATATTTTGTAAGCTAATAAATAAACCGATGTGAATGTTTGTTATTGACTTGTGTCTATAAAATAATAATGGTTATTATCGGGACTTGGGGGCTGCATTGCACGCATAGGAATATTGATCGCTACCTAACTATTAAGTGCACGCGTACGTGGCACAAGTCTTAAGAGAATCGGATTGTGGTCGATATGCGGTTGTATACATTACTTAATAGACTGATTCATCAATGCCAAGCTGAAACTATTGAAACTCAAAACGAAACGATATTTAGACAACATAAGAAATAAATCACACCATTATCATTATAACTACATCACAGAGGACAACAGCATCTACAAGTAGAAGGGTTTTACTAATAACAAGACCACCAGCGCCAAGAAGAAACCACAAAAATACATGTTGTCACTTAACATCTATGACACATGAATTGCGCTCTTAAAGCTTTAACCAACTCTTATAAAACCAATTCAAGAAAATTAATTTTGTAAACAAACCACCACAAAAATTAAACTAAACATAAAAAAGTCTGTGGAATAGCTTAAAATAAATAAGAAAAAAATCTAAAAAACATGGAATTTTGATGGTTGATTCATTTCGTGATATAGAGACTTCCTAAGAAACGATCTTTAACTATTTTCTTCAAATTAAGCACATATACTCTTCAGTAAAAATACTAGTCTTCTTGTGACCATGGATACTGTAAAGTGTTCGAAACGTTAGGCAAATACAAATTAAACACAAGCGCGTTAGAATTCGTAAAACACAGTTTTATTTCAAATAAACATACATATGTTTCTTTACGTGTGGTGACGAAGTAAGAATACTATTTACCACCCCATATCTTACCCGTGGGTGATCGTACGAGACGACTAAGGGATATAAAACGCATATAACATCTGTGCAAGAGATGGAAAACTCGAAACAAAACCCTATGCCAACACGTCTGACGTAGGTTAACTTCCCTCCCATTACGGAGGAGGCCCGAGCCTAACAGTGGGACATATATGGGCTGTGATGATGATGAAGTATGTACTATCGAGATATTGTTGAAATATAGTGAAACTAATTAAAATTAGTTGTAATGCTTTTAGCAACGTACATTATAAAAGAAAAGGTCACATATCTTAACGCAATCCATGACAAGAACCGGTTACTAATGGCCCTTGCAATGACATTGTGAGGCACGTGTACCAAGGCTATGGTGTTGCCCGCCATCCTTTCTATCGCCCCAGATGGATCGGGTGTGATCATATCATAGTTTGCCCAAAATAAAACAAAATACACAGGCAAAATTCTTCACAAAAGAAGGATGTTTTGAATTTGTCTATATTTTTGTATATACATATGTGTCACCTCAGAATTTTCTTATAAGTGGGCCGATTTTGATGATTTCTCTTTTTATTAGTAGTAGGACCATGCTGTTGATAGTTTTCTGTCTACAGCCGCGGGCCGGTCCGTCCGGGGTAGTACTACACTCTCGCAGAAGATCGACGTCTGTGCAATGGCAATATGCTGTTGTGCTTCGTTCGGTGAGCGAGAGAGCCGGAAGCCCAACTGGGGGTGTTTGGGATATGTATTGATAGGCAGCGGCCTAGCTATACCCCTGGTTATGCAAAGGTCCATAGGCGGCAGTAGCAAGTACCATCAGGGGTGCTACTTACTAGTTTGCAACCAAAAGCAATAAAAAGAAATTTAAAAGCTAGTACTTTCGACGTAGCCCCATTTCACTTTCATCAAAATCTGACCAGTAATTTTGGAGTTATTCTCAATATATACATATTTGGTTGACCTCAATTGTATAGGTTTGAAGTTTGTTTTTTTTGTTAACATTTTATATTGTTACTCCGTCACTAAACAGAAACCTCCTCACTATGTGGGAGTGTTATTCTATACAGTTGTTATTAGATAGTCTTTACAACAAATTTGTTAGTATATGTACATGTAGTTTACAAGATAAGGGTATGAATGTATTACCGTAATTCCACGCGAGCCGCACCGAATATTCCTCCCTAAGATATTAATATTATCGACCAGTATAACTACATTGGAAGAATTCGGTTTTTGTCTCGCTCTAAGGTTCAAACTTTGAAATAGATTAATGTAAAGAGAACTCTTTTGATAATAAGTTTTAATAATATATAGAAATACAAAATAAATTATATTTTTATAAAGCAGAAGCGTCTTTATTTTCCTAAGGGCAATAGTCTCAAATAGCCTGGCAAAGGCTACAAAGGCTTACTTATGGGCCCCTTAAGTGGTTCTGTACTGCTATGTTTCTTGTAATTCTACTTCTGTCTTCTATAAGACAATTGGTTTGTAAAACAATTTCGCTTTGCATAAGAGGCAATCTTTCTAACTCTTTCTGTTTTTCTTTTTCAATTTAAGTTGCGGGTTCAAAGCATTTCTCGAGATGACTTGATGGTAAAACCTTTAACGCCATTTATTGAGAGTGCTGTGTAGTTGGCTTACGAGATTTAAAGTAGCGGGAATGTATGGTCGGATTAGTGCCATTTTTAATCTCAAGTATTTACCAGCTAGATTCCTAGAAAAAAATATTATGTGAGGTAGCCTGTTCATCTACAAAGGTTATAGAATAATATATAATGCTGTGTTCTGCACACAAGGCTAAGTTGAACTAATATCTCAAGGGAATGCATTACTGGAATAAAAAGTATTCTATATTTTGGTTGTATGCTATCCAGGAAATGTTCTATATATGTGGCAGTTATCCGTATGGTGATGGACTAAGAATACAATTCACCAACCCATCACATCCATCTTACTCGTGGGTGACCATAAGAGACGACTAAGGGATAAAATAGGCATGTAACATCTATGCAAGAGAGGGAAAACTCGAAACAGAACCCTGTACCGACATGTCTGACCAGCGTGGTATAGTAGGTCAATTTCCCTCCTATTACGGAGGAGGCTCTAGCCCAGCAATAGGACATATATTAGCTGATGATGTTGATGTGGTAGTTTTCATCCAAATCTGTTGAATTGTTTACGCGTCATTGCATTATGAATTTGAATTTTAATTATCATTAAACGCCGTTGATGTAAATAAAATATCAACGTCATCATCTCAGCTCATACATGACTAAATATTGGCCTCGAATGTTCTCCGCAGCAGGAGTGCAATTGATGAATTGATTCCTTGTCCTGCATAGATGTTATCTGCATATCACATCAATTAATCGTCTTCTGCAACACCCTTTTTTTTTTTTCTTTGCAAGGTGGGACCATGGACGTGGTCGCGCCCCGGCAAATCGGCCCGTGGTGACGGAAGAGGCGGTCTTCTGCAACACCCTCGGGTAAAGTGTGGCGAATTGTATTCTTACTTCGTTATTAGACGAGGAATATGCGTATATATATCTACTATTTAAGTATGATACCCACGTAAGCGACAATTACATTTCCAAGATAGGTTGATGTCAGCGAGGTGGCCGATCATAAAACAATTGCCAATAACTTTTGCAATACGTACGAGTACACATTGTATTGACTATAAGTAATTGGGATAAGAGTAGGAGAACGATGATGATTCACGTAAGGGAAGCCAACAGCATAGCTATTTTAATATAATATATATTTAAAAATACTCGCAGATTATTCAATGTAGATTGTGATCATGAAATCTTAAGTTGGAATCCCGAATCGATGAAAAGGTTGAGTTTTGCCGTTTTGAAACTTTTAGATTGAAAATTTGATGCGTCAATATGGATTTGACTCAGCAACTTATTTTTTTTTCCGGAGATTTCGTGAGACTGCGAAATACACTTATTTATTTAATTTTTTTGAGTTCCGATTCGGTGATCAGAGTTGCTGGCATAATAAGGTTTTAGTTCAAGTTTTCTTTATGTCACAGTGATGTCATTAGCTTATACCCTTTTTTTTGCGGTAGACTATGGACTTAGTCACGCCCCGCCAAATCGGTCCGGGGCTACAAAAGAGACGCGTGCGACCCCATAGACCTACCCTGCAAAGCGCTACTCTCCTTTGGATCTTCTTCTACGTCCCCACAATAAACGAAGGACTATATAATGCTTTTTTAAGACACCACACTTCTTTTTTTTTGCGGTGAGCTATGGACGTGGTCGCGCCCCGCCAAATCGGTCCGGGGTGACGGAAGAGGCGGCGCGCAACCCCATAGACCCACCCTGCAAGCACCTCTCTTCACCGTGCGAGCGGGCCACCGGAACCCGATCTTTGTCTTCGGTGGACTCTTCGATTTTTTAAACACCACCCTGCAGTAATGAAATGATTCTTGTATTGCAGGGTACTTTACAAACATATAATTAACGCAGACAAATTACACCCAGACTCAGAACATCTTGTAGATCGCCCAAAGTATAAAGGATAATAATCCTGTGAAGGAATGGAACCATGGATAACCACCACTGGCACGGAAGGTCGGTATCTTAACCGCTATACTACCTGTTTAGTCCTCGTTATCATTCAGTCATCGGTATAGCTAAGCCTTTGCCTACCAAAATCTAGTCTGTCCTCGTGCAAATAAAATAGCATTAATAACATTTCTAAACAGAGTAAGAAATTTATCGGTAAGATGTTTCCTTAATATATTTAAATTTAACTTTACTTTCGCTCCTACTTAGTCCTGATTAAAGTTGTTACCAGTTTGTGAGATAATTTAACGTTCCCTGGGACACTCCGCTCCTAATTATTTGCAATACTCTAAGATATTTCTCTTCGTTACAATTATAATTTTGTTGTTGAATTCGTTTTTTGTAAAAAAAATGTTTAAATAACTTTTTATTTTATATGTTATTAGAAAATAATTTGTTTATTTGTTTTAATCATTGTGGTTGAAAAATAGCAAAGTAAACTTCATCTCCTCTTCTATATTTTCATAAGATTAATTGACAAATACTGAAATAACTCTTTCTTAATTTTTTTTTAAATTATATTATAATTAACACCACCCTACACTAAGGAAATAATTATTAACGCAGAAAAATTACACCCAGACTCAGAACAACTCTTTGTGAATCGCACAAAGTATTGTTCTGAGTAGGAATTGAACCTGGGACACAAGAAAGGTCGGTTTCTTAACCACTACGTCATCTGTGCAATCCATTGAAATGTATTTGTGCTTAATTTGAAGAGTACAATTATAGTTTTTTTTATTGCTTATGGTGGCAAACGAGCAAGCAGCGCTCCTGATGGTAAGTGTCACTGACGCCCATGGACATTTGCAATACCAAGGGTATAGCTTAGGCCGCTGCCTACCAATAAAATCCCTAAACCGACCCCAGTTGAGCTTCCGGCTCTCTCGTTTACCGAACGAAGTGTAATAGTACATTATTTTTGCTCTGACGTTGATCTTCTGCGAGAGTGTGGTACTACCCCGGACGGACCGGTCCGCGGCTGTAGACAGAGAACTGTCAACAGCGTGGTCCTACCACTATTATTTATTCTGTCCATACGAAGCTTTAGTAATGTGTTTCACGTATTTGAGTTCGATTTCTTAAGAGACTTTCTTAGTGAAAATTTACGTGAAATAAAAAATAATGCCCGAATTTCATGTTTTTAGTTTCAATAGTTTCAGCTTGGTATTAATGTCTCAATAACCAGCTTCTTTAATTTCAATAGTTTCGACTTAACGTCGATGAGTGAAACAGCTTATTTATATCTATAGATTCTATATACGTTATTTAGCATTGGAATTAATCATTAAAATGTATAACTTTTATTTTAAACGGATAAAACGCAATAACTTTTAGCTTTATTAGTAATTATTGCAATTACTCATTTAGAGACTCACATTAGATAATTTTTTTTTAGAAGCCCACCCTTTTTTTTTCTTGCGGTGGACTATGGAGGTGGTCGCGCCCCGTCAAATCAGTCCGGGGCGACGGAAGAGGCGGCGCCCAACCCCACAGACCCATCCTGCAAGCACCTCTCTTAGCCGTGCGAGCGGGCCACCGGTACCCGATCTTTGTCTTCGGTGGCCCGCCCGGCTTTGAGACCCACCCTGCGCTAATGAAATAACCCTTGTATAGCAGGGACTTTACGAACATATAATTAACATAGAAAAATTACACCTAGACTTAGAACACCTTGTAGATCGCACAAATTATTATCCTACGTAGGAATCTAACCATAGATAACCAAAACTGGCAAGGAAGGTCGGTGCCTTAACCGCTACACTATCAGTTCAGTCATCGTTAAATGTACATACTAAATATATGTACTATATTAATTAATTTAATACAAAAATAAGCAATATTGTTCAAGAAAATATAATCCTTATTATATATTTATTGGACGCAAGTGGATAATATTGTTTCGAAACTAATACTACCTTTAAGATATTTTTTTTATTGCTTATGGTGGCAAACGAGCAAGCAGCATACTGAAAGTAAGTGTCACTGCCGCCCATAGATCTTTTCAATACCAAGGGTATAGATTAGGCCGCTGCCTACCAATAAAATCCTTAAACCCACCCAGTTGGGCTTCCGGCTCTCTCGCTCACCGAACGGAGCGCAATAGCACATTGCCATTAGTCAAACATCGATCTTCTGCGAGTGTGGTACTACTCCGGAAGGACCGGCTCGCGGCTGTAGACAGATAATTGTCAACAGCGTGGTCCTACCACTATTAGATATATTTTATGAGTCTTATAATATAGCGATAATTTGATAGTTACTACGAATACTACCAACACTTACTTTATTCATGGATGTCGTAAATAATGACCAAGAGATTTGTATTGACCTAGGCCAATTCAACCCGATGCTGTTTGGTCAATAATTATATTCATAAGGAGGGACATCAGGCAAGCGGCCGGTTAAGAAACTATTGCCAATAACTTTTGCAATATGTACATACCTATTTCGTCGCTCCCAGGTGATTGGGATAAGAGCAGCATGATGATGATTATGAAGAGATATTGTGTATTATTGTTTGAAAATTAAATTAACCTTTAATGTTTTCCTTAGGCTTTTATAAGTTATATATCATCTAAATAATAAACTTTTTAAAAATTTAATTTGACATATTAATTTTTATAACTTTTAATTTATTTTATTTTTTAATCAAATGAGTATGCCATCATTTTTATTATATTAAGCAATTTTTAATCATATATTCAGACATATGTTTTTAAATTCAAATTACAATTTAAGTAAAAAGTAATATACTTTTATATAAAAAAGTAATATACTTTTATTAACGTCTACCATTAGTTATTTCGGTACATTCCTGATTTCTAATGTTTACGCAAGTATTATACATTTGAAATGAAACTATACTTTACGGATTGATTGCCATTGTATTTTAATTTAAAATTGGGAAGCGTTTACTTGAAACGAACACATTTTTGCTTTCATGGTCACGAAAGGACAGTCCTCCAATGACTGCGAAGTGAATATTTTTACTTTATCATCCGCTCTTTTCGTACTATTACGATTAGGCGTGGCTGTCCATTCGTAAACTGTATAGTTTAATACTACAATCTCACTGCGATGGCCTAATATGAGTGAATATAACTTAAATGTTATAGAAAAACTTTTTCAGATATGTAAATTCTCTCTTTAAAATTAAAGTTAATTAAAAAATAAATGTCTCTAACTTTGTGAAAATAAAAGGAAATATTAGCTCAAAGGCGATTCAACTTTAAAATAAATATCTAACAAAAGTGGCCACGGTTCTTTAAAAAAATCAGCACGGAATGCATATAATTGTAAACGGGCCGTAAATAAAAGAAACGAACAGCTAATTAAACCACCGCATAAATTGGTCGGTTTAAATGAAAAATGGCGGCCGTCTAAAGGGTTGGAAGACTCAACGGTTGGGTATGGTCACCAAGAGTTAGATGAAAAAAAGTGGGATATTAATTTGGAGATACTAAATTAAATACAACTTAATAATGAAAATAAAAGTTAATATGATATCCGTGTGGTGGTGAAGTAAAAATACAATCCTTTATTCTTGCTCATGGATATCCTAAAAGATGACTAAGGGTATATAGAACCCCTTCTATATACCCTTAGTCATCTTTTAGGATATCCATGAGCAAGAATAAAGGATTGTATTTTTATAATATACAAATAATATTTATGCAAGAGAAGAAAAAGAAATCTAGACATGAAATACTGTACCAATCCGTCTCACCAGCATAGTATAGTGGGTTAATTCTTTTGCCTCAAAGACTCAAGCATCCTGAAGCAAATTATATTTCACATATAGCCTAATTAGTGATAGGATCATGCTGTTGATAGTTCTCTGTCTACAACCGTGGGACGGTCCGTACGGGGTAGTACCACACTCTCGCAGAAGATTAACCTCTGAGTAATGGTAATGTGCTATAGCGCTTCGTTCGTTGAGCGTGAGAGTCGGAAGCCCAAATAGGTGGGTTTGGGGATTGTAATGGTAGGCAGCGGCCTAGCTAAACCCTTGGTATAGCAAAGGTTCATGGGCAGCTGTGAGACTTACCATCAGGTGTGCTACTCGTTTGCCACTATAAGCAATAAAAAAATAGTAATAAAGTAAGAATTTAAATCTCCCTCGTAGATATCGTAAAAGATGGATAAAGGATACAATAACCATATAATATCTATGCCAGACACATAATTGTAATTCTTGGCAGACGGATTAGCATTCGCAGTTTACTAGAAAAAAGCTTTTGCACACTCTCTTAGTGTTCCTAGCAAATTTTTAAGAAGCCCATGGGCAAATAGATTGTGATAGAAGTTGTATTATATTAAAACTCACATATACCAATCGTAGAGACGTATATATCAGCGTCAATAGTTGTAATATTCTCCTTAATTAACTATATCCGCTGATGGAGAGTACGATCAATTGCCAGTACCACATGGCGCATCAAAACTAATAAGGTACTAATATTAACTGGCACACCAGATGTCAACGCATTATTAGGTATATGAAGCTAATGGATTCACATTGTCATAGCAAACTTTGCTATTTTACTGCAAGTACTTATGAAATAAGTTTTAATATTTAAATACAAAGTTTATTTACAAACACGAAAATTACTACACATGAGATTTGAAGCCTTATTTTTATAAATATTATGACAAATGTCTCAGTAATTAAGAACTTAATTCACTATGTATACAGGAATGTAAACAGATCAACGCAAGAAAAGGGAAGTTTAAAATTATATGGTAGGTACATCAAACCTGGCTGTGGAAGGTGATGTAGTAAATTGAATGTGCTCACATTATGCAGGAGATTACTAATTAAAAAGGACATGTATATGGATTGTAAAAGATGTTCTGTTATAGTATATTATCAAATCGAGCGAGTAGGTATGAAAGAGAGTATTGGTAAAGATGCGAAAGGGAATGCTCCGATGGTTTGAACATGTGGGAAGAATGCCGAATCAACGTTTGTTTAAGAAGATATACAATGCGGAAGTGGAAAGATGTAAGTACCGGGGAGACTGAGACTAACCTACCTAGACCAGATTGGTCATGTAATGAAGGAAGGTGGAGTCAAGAGTCTCCGAAACCGACGAGCGTGTATGAAAGTCATTATAAATGTTGAGGAAGCGAGTGAAGTATGCAAGGATAGAGTTCTCTGGCACTCTGTTTTCGCTGCCTACCCTGCAAGGGATATGGCGTGATGATATGTATCTATGTAATATGTATGTATTATCATATTAAATCATTTTATTAAAATGCATTCCTGACAAATTTGCCAAATCTAACTTTCCTTAAAAAAAATAAGTCTAATAAATAACCTAACAACACAGGTTTTTAATAAAATAAAAAGTATTAAGATATCACGACCCTGTAATTACATTTATTATCACAGAGATGATCTCCGTGTGGTGACGGAGTAAGAATACAATTCACCACCCCATATACCTGTGGGTGATCGTACGAGTCGATTAAAGGATATAAAACGCATATAACATCTATGCGAGAGAAGGAAAACTCTAAACAAAACCCTATACTAAGACGTCTGATCAGCGTGGTATAGTAGGTTAATTAACCTCCCATTATGGAGGAGGCCCCAGCCCAACAGTGGGATATGTATGGGTTGAGATGATGATCACAAAGATATAACTAAACATTTTTTAGCTATATTTTCAATACCTATTAAGGACAATGGTAGAATTTTATAACTATTATGGTTAACAAAATGATTTACTGCTTATGCTAGGAAAGCTTTGATTCAATACAGCAACTATTACATTATCTTACCATATTTTTTAAAGTTACTCGGAAGGTATAAACTTGATAAATATACGAGAATTTTTACTTTTTTTTATTGCTTTTGGTGGCAAACGAGCAAGCAGCACACCTGATGGTAAGTGTCACTGCCGCCGATGGATCCCTTCAATACCAAGGGCACAGCTAGGCCGTTGCCTACCAATACAAATCCCAAACCCACCCAGTTGGGCTTCCGGCTCTCTCGCTCACCGAACGAAGCACAACAGCACATTGCCATTGCTCAAACGTCGATCTTCTGTGAGAGTATGGTACTACCCCGGACGGACCGGCCCGCGGCTGTAGACAGAAAACTATCAACAGCGTGGTCTTACCACTATTAAACTTACTTCTTAAAATATGAGGAAAAAGAATAGGTACGTCAGCAATATATTAAGACTTATATTATATACTCTCTAATATTTATAGTACTCCATTTACATTCATCACAGGCCATAATGTCCCAATGTTGGGCTCAGGCTTCCTCCGTAATAGCAGGGAAATTAACCCACTATACCACGCTGGTCAGACTTGTTGGTATAGGGTTTTGTTTCGAGTTTTTCTTCTCTCACATATATGTTATTTGTGTTTTATATCCCTTAGTCGTCTCGTACAATCACCCACGGGTAAGATATGGGGTGGTGAATAGTATTCTTACTCCGTCACTACACGGAAATCCAATTACATTAAGATATTTATAATTATATCTTCTCCAAAAAAGTAAAATGAATTTATAAACAAAAAAAAAAATAAACTTACCTTATCTCATGGTCACACTACTTCAAATTTGTCAGTACACAAAAAATAACAAAAAAAAAAGAGGAAATGTCACACGTTCGTTGTGATTTAAAAACATTAGCGTTTTAACATTTGTCTTGTAGCTCGTTTATTCTGAATAATTTATATCTTTTTAATACTAATTTGTGAAACCAGGTGCATCTGTTATTTTATATATGTATGTGTACATATTCTCCGTCTGTAGATGGGTAAAGGACGCTATTCTTTACTTTCCTTAAAAGCTGGCTGGGTGGACACCTTAAGGCAAAAATAAATTATTGATTACTGTTTGTTCATTTAGTATATTATATACTAGCTACTGCCCGCGGCTTCACCCGCGTAAACGGTTACTTTCCGAAAATTTTTCGTCCCCTATTTTTATTTTAGCCCTTAAGAGTAATTTTTTTACAAAAATTTAATGTTATATTTATTTATATCTAATCAATAGCCAAAAAATAAGATTCAAGCTTCTGTCTTTAAAAATGACAATACTTCCTTACAAATTTTCATCTCCCTTTGTAAGCCTTTTTTGCATTAAAAAGTAGTCCATGTCCTTTATCAGGCTCTAGAGTCTAGACTATCTGTGTACCAAATTTCATTTAGATCGGTTCAGTAGTTTTGGCGTGAAAGAGCAACCGACAGACAGAGTTACTTACGCATTTATAATATTAATAAGGATTAGGATATTTATATATACTTGTTTATGAGTAAAAAAAAAACTATCATAAGTAGCGCTTAAACTTATATCCATTAGAAAACCGCCTTAATAATTCGAGCAGATGGATACCTAACCAGATAGCCTAATCAGTAAGGCGTACGTAAATGTATAAAAATTAAGACAAGAAGAATAATAGTGGTAGGACCACGCTGTTGACAGTTTTCTGTCTACAGCCGCGGACCGGTCCGTCCGGGGTAGTACTACACTGAGCAGATGATCGACGTCTGAGCAGTGGCAGTATGCTGTTGTGCTTCGTTCGGTAAGCGAGAGATCCGGAATCCCAGCTGGGTGGGTTTGGGGTTTATATTGGTAGGCAGCGGCCTAGTTATACCCTAGGTATTGCAAAGGAGGCATTGCCCATGGAGGGCAGCAGTGACACTAACCATCAGGTGTGCTACTTGCTCATTTGCCACCAAAAGCAATAAATATTTTTTTTTTCTCTTAAGTAATAAGAGTTGTATCAATACTGTATTACAGTTCTAGGCTGCATTAATAAAAAAATCTTGACGTAAATTTTCTTCTAAATAGACGGTAAGGAAATAATAATATCTTGCAGTAAAGAAATAACGTACCGGAAGACGCAGTGTGGGACGCCCTCCCACTAGGTGGACAGACGATCTAGTGAAGGTTGCTGGGCGTCGTTGGATACAGGTGGCACAGGACCGCACTCTGTGGCATAAAATGAGGGAGGCCTACGTTCAGCAGTGGACGGCAATAGGCTGAAATGATGATGATGATGAAAGAAATAATCTTTATATCCCGCGGGATTTTACAAACATATAAATAAAGCGGACTAAATTTCATCCAGACCACAACTACAGTCTGTGGATCGCACAAAGTATTATCCTACGTGGCGATCGAACCCAAGACCCTGACACGGTAGGAGTCAACTCAAGTAATTATATTTGTTTAATTTATGTTCAATTGCAAGACTTCAGGATCAGTAATCGCGTTCTCACGATATTGGACTAATGATCTATATAAAAAAAACTATGAAATTCATATTTACCATTTTTTTCTGATAACAAATAAAATTTTATTTATTTAATAAAAAAGTTATGCTAATAAAAGTTAAGATTAAATTAATAATAGGGTTCAAACCACAGACCCTAAAAATACAACGGCTGTAAACGGTGTTACTTCCGACCCGCGGCCATCTCCGGTATCCTTTTTGTTATGTCGGAAAGGGTTATATTGTCATCTATGGCCTATATGTGATAACTTTAACTGTCTATTGTAAGCCACTGGAAGGGTTATAAGCGGTATATAGAGGGACACTTCTTTAAAAGCAGTATGGTATTTTTTTAATAAAACATTTAAAATGATTTGATTTTTCATTGCTTATGGTGACAAACTAGCAAGTAGCACATTAGATAGTAAGTTTTACTGTCGCCAATAGACCTTTCTAAGCAGGCTATCTAGGCTGGTGTCTACCAACCAAAACCTACCCAGGAGTTTGGGCTTCCCGCTCTCTCGTTTACCGAACAAGGCTCAGTAGATGTGTGGTACTACCGCGGATCACGGATGGACCGGCTTGCGGCTGATGACAGTACAGTTTAGTCCTACCATTGCTGGAATTAGATTAAATGTGAAATATTTCCTATTTTTCCTTAAGGCAGGTCTTATCGGTGAATGTCCATGAAAATCTCTAGCTAGAGGCTTTTACTTCACTTCAAAGTTTTATGTAAACTTGATATTAATTGATTTTTGCAATGATGATATGAAAAGTCACTCCTTTATCCCGGATCATTTTCCTCTGGATCGGAAAACTTTCCATTTTATTTTACTTTTACCCATTTGATTGAAACTTTTTTGCATAGTCATCTGAGGGTTTCAGAAAAGGTTTTTTAGTTTTACATGACCAACCGTTCTCAAATCTACAGTCATCTTATTTGATATATTAACGGTAATTACTGGAAATGATGAGTAAAAATGTTGTAAGAAAACTTATGGTGCTGGTGTGTAGCCCAATGTTGATCGGGAGATATTACGATAAATTATGAAGCCGCAACTTATCCTTGCCTCACCCCAGATGGATAAGAGGGGATGTACCCAGGCCATTGTTGTATCGTTTACTTAACCAATACGCCATCTGAACCGTTTATACCAGGAACAATAATGGTCCATAATCTCGTGTAAGAAGTAAAGAAAAGTAGGCTATAGTTACTCTTTATTCTGCCGGTAGAATTTCTATTTTTTTTCCATATAGTAACGGATTAAAAATACAATAGTCGGTGTCGTAAATAGCAAATAAACAAAATCGAAATAGTGGCAAAACCTGACAAAAAAAAAACTATAGAAAATCCGACTGGTTAGCGCGGATTAACAAGATACGTCGACATTTCATTCCAACGTGAAAATGCATCAAATCGAATAAATATTTTTACCATGTGGCAATGAAATCAATTAAAAATTATAACACTAAAATATTTTCAGCTTGCTTGCAGTAAATTTAGAAGAACAAACTAATATTTCAGAACCCATAGTAATTTTCTGGAAATACGACAAGGATATTTTATGAGGGTCAAAGAGTTATCAATAAATTGATCAAGGAACATTCTTTCTCAATTAATGTGGCGAACAATTGATTGGAGAAATACTTTCAATTAACTCCTCGTAATGGATTACCGCCATCTGGATAGGTTCAGACCGACCGGAAGCGGACGCAATAAGTCCGCCCGTCGGTCCGGAAACTATTACTAGTAAAGTTACCCTTTCGGTTGCATGGAGCCATAACTCGGTGATGGGGTTACGTGAATCTCAACGACATACTGTATTTTATGGGAGTGTTGTTACGTAGTTGAGAATGTTTGGACTAACTAATGTATTTGAATTGATAAAGCCCTATTTTGTAATATTGCTATGTAAACATTTTGTTTATTTAAATGTTTTAATATTTGACTGCTGTATTCTTTATCAAGGTATAGCAGAAAATGTTGGTGAGATCTTCATTTACCTTAGCGAAGTCATGATCATAGTTCATTGTCATCATCATCACAGCCCATAAATGTCCCACTATTGGGCTCGTGCCTCCTCCGTAATGGGAGGGAAATTAATATACCGCACTGGTGAGATGTGTTGGCATATATGATTTGATTTGATATAAGCTCAGATGATGATAATCTAGTTTGCTATAACCAATCTCAATTAGCTACCGTCTGCTTCTGAGGATGAACAAGCAACCTTATTAATGTATTTGGCGATACGTCGATTACTCTGTGATTGCGTATTCAGTACGACACGATACAACCTTTGACATACAAGTTAACTACGTTATATTAACTGTACAGTTTTGCTTCAATTAATTGTATGGTATGAGTTAAAAGTGATTAGCGTTTTAGATATTGACAGCTAAGGTATGTATAAATAAAAAGGTTTTTAACTCTTAATTAAAATACAGTAATCATTATCAATTAACTTTTTACTGTCTATTATTTTACCACAGAATGCTATATAGCGCGGTTATTTAAAAGCTTTATTGCCATAACTATCACGAATAGCAAGACAGTTGAGTATTGCAGTAAGATTTTGATTTGATTTGGTTGGTTGGTTAAATTTCCCAGGAGAAAGCAGCGACCCACTCTTCTGGTGAGACATCATGATAAATTGAGATCTTTCAGATTTCTCAGTTATTTTTTATATCGCCCACAATATACTATACCCCTTCTTTTGATATAATCCCTATTCGGTTAGCATTGGAGGCATTAAAAAATACGTATACTTACATATTTATCATTCAGCATTTTACTATCGTCAGCGCCTAGGCTAGGCCTCCCCAACAAATAAAAGAATAGTGCCGCACATTTGATAAGCGGGTTAGCGATCGCAATGAGGTTAATACCCAGCAGAGATTTACTGATCGCTTTTTCAACTGACTTTTAGAATTCCTACGGGTACTTGAGGGGTAACGATAATAGTATTCTTATCCTTTTTCACATTGAAAAATATTAGGGGAGCATAGTCCGGAGCGTGCTCGTTCGCGTCCCCTGCCAGTCTAATTAGACTGCTAATCCGGCTCGAAATGCGTACCGCAATGCGGGTTAGGGCGTCCCCCGGAGGCGACGCGTACCGTCCCGCCCCCGTCGGTACGAACTTCGGCAGTTGCGGCGATGGGGGCCGCCACCGATCACGCCTTGCCCAGTCAGGCGAGTCGAGGAGAGCAGAGTGCCGGGTGGGCACGTGGAATGTAAGAGGTTGTGTGGAAGGTAAGTTGCACGAGCTGATATCCGTCATGGCGGACAAACAGCTAGACGTGCTCTGTGTAACAGAGACCAAGTGAAGGGGCAGCGACGCCTGCGATCTTCCTGGTGGCGGGATGGCTCTGTGGTCTGGTGTACCACAGAGCGATCGAGCCAGCATGGGGGTAGGAGTACTGCTGTCCTCTCGCTTGGCCTCAGGTGTGAAGGATTACGGAATGTATGATCCGAGACTTCTTTGGGTCCATATAAAACTTGGTGTCACCAAGGTATTCATGGTTGTAGCATATGTTCCCGTAGGATCCTCGGTGGCATCAGACCTAGAGAAGTTTTGGGATAATGTTAGGGAAGTTCTGGATATGGCAGAAACTAGTGAACGCGTGATTGTATGCGGAGATTTGAACGGATGGGTGCGGACCAAGCGTCCCGACTATGAGGACGTACTTGGTCCATTTGGTGATAAGAGAGTGAACGACGCAGGTAGGCTCATAGCGGATGTATGCATGGAGAGAAACCTTATTGTGTCAAACACATTTTTCCAACATAAGGACATCCATATGTACACATGGAGAAGGAATGTACAGAAAAGTATAATAGATTTAATTTTGGTAGACAGTCGCCCCCGAAGCAAAATATTGGACGCAAGAGCCTACAGGGGCCCCACAGTCGATACGGGCCACTATCTCGTTATTGCGAGATTTAGTGGTCTGTTCAGAAAGTGGAGGCACTGGCGAGAGCGTGTCCACTTCGGAGGGCTTGAAAGAATAAAGGTTGAAAGGTTGCAAGAAGAATGTGTAAGAGAAAAGTATGCAGAGGGTGTCCGAGAACGGCTGACGATGGCAAGCCAGCCGCAATCGGACATTGAAGAATGCTGGAGAGTATTGAAAGAGAGTATGGTAGACACAGCGAAAGAAATATGTGGAAGTTCAAAGAAGCCAATAGCCCTTTCGGGCCCTGTACTCACTTTTGTGAGCATGATTTTACGATTTTTTATGCGTTTACTCGGGAACGGTAAGCGAACGGGGCCAATCTTGCACGAAAGTGAGGGCAGTCCTTTCTGTCTACGATTTTTTCGCGGCGGGGGTAGCGTCCCTGTGGGTCAGTGTGCATCCGAAGTCGAGCGAGGCGAACGTGTCGTGACCTGTCACCGTGCTGATTAGTTTTTATTTGTTTTGGTAAGTGTTATTTATGTTTGTTATGGTTTTATTGTGTTTGAAATGAGTGGTAAAAGCCCGTAAGATCACAAATAGTGGATTACTGATTAAATTCGATGGATTCTGGTGCCGCAAAAATAACCCTCACGAATGTGAGGGCTCGGTTTGAACTTAAATATTTGTAAGTATTTTCATACAAGTTAAATACTGATTTTTGCTTTGTTTTAGGTATTGTTTCAATACTAAACAATTATTATGAGTAGAAGAAATTTAGAACGTAACGACGATAGTATTTTGGTCGCATTAAATGACTCGGACTTCGGTAACGTCTCTGATGAAGATGAAAATTGGATGCTCCCAGAGGAAGGTCTTGCCAGCCCATCTGATGAAAAGCATGAGGAAGACGATAGGGCTCCTGTTGTGGCAGAACCAGCGGCTAGAAATACCTGGACCAGACGAATATTTCTTGGGAAACCTATGCCTTCAGTTACTACAACTGTGGAAGAAGTATGAAATTTGCTTAGTAATCTGATTTTACGTAACTCTATGTACTATGTTACTTATTTCAATACATGTATTAATTTTTTAGGTACCGTCACCTGCTGAAAACTGTGAGAAGTATTTCAAAGAAGAAGTTTTCGAAAAACTCGCACTGTGCACAAATATATACTATCAAACAACTAAGAACGAGGTGCTGAAACATTCTATCACTGGAGCGGATGTAAAGAAGTTGTTTGGTGTAATAGTATTCTTGGCTGTGTGAAATATCACAGGATCAAGATGGCGTGGCTGCAGCGATTTAGGTTGCCGTATATTACAGATGCACTGACAAGAGACAGGTTCTTGGCAAAAAGTATAACGAGAACATGGGCGGAGTAGATGTCAGTGATCAGATGTTGAAAGTATACAGGTCTTGGCTCAAAACACGGAAGTGGCCTCTAGAAGTATTTATGCATCTCTTTGATATGTCGTCCGTAAACGCATGGTATGGATATCGTATAGTATCACAGTCAAACAGACAGAGACGTGTGGATTTTTTAGATTTCAAGCTGACCGTGTCTGATTTTTTACTTGGTGGAACAACTAGAAAGAGGCAACGTGATCCTACAGACGATTTAGCTGAGTTCCCTGAAACATCTCATTACAAACTAGCTACGATTCCAACAATGGATAAAAGACTCGATGGATACAATCACTGGCCAATATGTGACACAATAAAAGCACCAAGATGTTGTAGACTAAAAAGCTGCAGCAGTCGGTCAAAAGTTAGATGCACAAAGTGCAACGGGTATCTTTGTTTATCTAAGGATAACCACTGCTTTTACGTATTTCATAATGAAAAATAAGGAGGAGTTATAATGTAAAAAATGTGATTTAAATTACGTCCAAAGAGAGAATTATGATTAAGACTGAAAATAATGATTATTATAAATAATAATGTACTTTTATTGATTATATCTAAGAAAAAATACTGCTTTAAATGTTAAATAACTGATACTGTTTATTCATGAATATTTTTACTGTTGTCATAGTGATTAAAATTTAATTTTCTATATTAAATGGTCTTATTTCTCAACCCTCACAATTGTGAGTGTACCAAAACTTGGCCCGATCCCTCACAATCGTGAGTATCGTGAAAAACCGATTTTCAGTTTTCCTAGATTTTTTTCAGTAGCATATTTTTCTTTAGCTACCCCAAATTAACTGGAAACAGTAACTTTCATTTTGAAATACCTTTCCGTTTAGCGTCAGGTCTGAAAGGGATAGAAACACAAATGGTGATGCATGGTAGGATGCGGAAGTGGCAGCTTCCGTAGAGCAAAAGAAGAAAGCGTGGCTGGACTATGTCTCTTCTTTGAATCTGAATGACAGTATGACTGAACAGAAGAAAGAAATATATCGGCAATGTAAGAATGACACCAAGGCCTTAGTGAAAGAGAAACGTGATAGAGCAAGTATGAGTGCAGAAGATAGGCTGACTAAAAACTTCGAGGGTAACACCAAACTCTTTTGGAGGGAGGTGAAGAAGTCTCGGGGTGGTTGGTCAGCCTTCAGAATGAATAAAATAAGGTCTAAAGGTGGAGACATTCTTACACAAACACAAGACGTGTTAAGCCGATGGAGTGAATATTTTGGCGATATGTATGCGGATACTACGGTTGGCACCGGTGTCGCATGTGGTCTAGTAGATCAACATTCGGCGACGGCGTCCTCCGATGGCATCAGTATGGATGAAGTTGAATGGGCGATAAGAAGTTTGAAAAATGGTAAGGCAGCGGGCATTGATATGGTGTCTGCCGAGATGATCAAGCTTGGTGGCTCCTGTGTCCGGGAGGCGTTCCTGTTGCTCCTTAATTTATGTTGGAGCTCGGGAATGGTTCCCGGGGACTGGAATAGCGCAGTCATCATGCCTTTGTTTAAAAACAAGGGTTCACGTTATGACTGCGCAAATTACAGAGCCATAAGCTTGACCAGTTTGGCAGCAAAAGTGTATGGTAAAATTATTGAAAGGAGAATGAGGATGGTGTCCGATGGTTTACTGTGTGAGACACAAGGAGGTTTCAGGAGTGGAAGGGGATGCATGGATCAAGTGTTCTCTCTGCGCAACATTGTGGAGAAGCATCTGGCCCTAGGTCAGAGGGTTTTCTACAGTTTTGTGGATCTGGAGAGAGCATTTGACACGGTTGTACGAAAGGAACTTTGGGATATTTTACCGGAGTATGGTATTAACGGTAAACTGCTGCAGGCTGTGCAATCCAGTTACATGGGCTGTAGAGCCTGTGTGCGGCTGGATGATGGAATGTCGCCTTGGTTTGACATCAATATCGGCGTTAAGCAGGGCTGCGTTCTATCAGCCAAGCTGTTTATCATATATCTGGATAAATGTATCCAAAGGTTGAACGATATGAATGTGGGAGTCCAGATGGGTGAATCAGTGGTCTCTGCTCTGCTTTATGCAGATGATGCAGTCCTGCTGGCACAGTCAGCGACTAACCTGCAGACCCTAGTCGACACAATGACAGAAGATTGTAAGAAAAGGGGTCTACGCGTGAATGTGAGCAAAACCAAAATAATGGTCTTTGAAAGAGATGAAGCCAGAACAGATGTAAGAGTAATAATAGGTAATGATGTACTAGAGCAAGTGGATGAATTTGTATATCTTGGATGTGGATTTAGCCGAGATGGACGGTACACCACTGATATAGAGCGAAGAGTGAATGCGGGAAATAGAGTGAACGGAGCGTTGGGGCAACTTCTCGGCAGCCACCACCTCAGCCAGAAGGCACGTGTAGCAATACATAACGCAGTGCTCGTCTCAACATTACTGTATGGAAGCGAGAGTTGGGTATGCAGAAAAGAGTATGAAAGTAAAATTAATGCGGTCGAAATGCGATCTCTTCGGAAAATCTGTGGAGTTAGGCTGACCGACCGCATTCGTAACGACGACGTAAGAGAGCGAGTAGGTATGAAAGAGAGTATTGGTGTAAAGATGCGAAAGGGAATGCTCCGATGGTTCGGACATGTGGAAAGAATGCCGAACGAACGTCTGGTTAAGAAGATATACAATGCGAAAGTGGAAGGATGTAGGTACCGAGGGAGACCGAGACTAACCTACCTAGACCAGATCGGTCATGTACTGAAGGAAGGTGGAGTCAAGAGTCTCCGAAACCGGCGAGCGTGTATGAAGAGAATTATGAATGTTGAGGAAGCGAGTGAAGTATGCAGAGATAGAGTTCTCTGGCACTCTATTCTCTCTGCCTACCCTGCAAGGGATATGGCGTGATGATATGTATGTATGTATGTAAAAATATTAGTAGATCACTAACTTATATATTAAAGAAATAGATAAAAAAGGATACGTATGGCACTTTCGTCATAACAGTAAATAACTAAATAGAATACCGCTCCTCTTATCGCTAACACTTATAACTTGATCTGTAACAGATCACACCGCGAGATAATCGTACGAGTTATGAATACAGATCGCGTTAGAAATTGAGATGATAATGCGACAACTGTTTGATGTTAGATGGGTATAGGTTACTTATGGACTAATTTACGAGCTGTGCTTTTAATTACATTAAGCTTGTCACAACTTGAGGAATATAGAACATTTACTTCACATGTATAAATGTAGGCAAAGATTTAGCATATGCAAATATAATGACTTGATTTTTCGAAGCTTAGTTCGAAACATTATATTATATATTTTTTAAAGGAGGAATGGAATATTTTTAAGCAAGGTTTAAGAAGAGTATTTGGTTCAAAATAGGCGCTGCTTACTGCCTGACTGTATCTTTGCTATTTAGTAAATAAGCGGTAGTATCATTTGCCATTAAATGTGGTATTGGCTCTTGTCAATAAAAGCATTAAAAGATAAATTCATAATTAATAAGTATTTATTTTTATATTTATTTTATTGTAGGTAACTTTTTCATTACTTTTTTTTCACGCACGCATCCAAGCATGAATCCACGCATGCATGCATACATGCATGCATATACACTTATTCTCGTTCTCACTCATCAGCTACGAGATATATCATCCATTACTTACTGGTCACTGGGATAAGTACAGTAATATATAAGGACAGTATAATAGCAGGCAGTGTCCCGTACATACGCCAGTCTGCTTTGCGGCAGAAAACCAAATTATTGTAACTATTTGACTACATATGGCGCAGCGGTTAAAATACAGATCTAGCGTGCCAAATAATGCGGATACCACGTAGGACGAATTGTTATTATGAGTCTGAGTTTATGTACTACTTCAGTTGTATCTGTGTAAAGTTCTCTGCAACAGAATGCCACTATTTTATTGTGGTCTTCTACAGATTTTTGTCTAGGATAAATGTGCTTCTTTGGATTAATTTACCGCCTCTTTCAGAACTTTGTAGAAGGCGGCGATATTGTCCAAGTTCTTAACATCGATGAATAAAGCTGATGATTAGTCTTTAAATAAATTAAATACCTACATGAAATATACGCATTCACAAAAACCCGATTACGAGCGAAAAATGTTTGTCACAAGTGAGATTCGAACCCACACCTATTGGAAATCCATCCCAATCGTGCTGCCACTGCACTGTGACCTATTTTAGGACATTCAATTCTCGTATCGTATTATATTTTCGTCTTTAAGGAGACGTGTAGCAGGGAAGCATGGATTTCCAATAGGTGTGGGTTTGAATCCCACTTGTGACAATCATTTTTCGCTCGTAATCGGGTTTTTATAAATAATCAAATATACAAATTACTGAAATTTTTTAGCATTTAATATGCTTAATTATTTATAAATACCCGATTACGAAACGAAAAATGATGTCACAAGCGGGGTTCAAACCCGCACCTATTGGGCGGCCGGCCCAATCGTGCTGCCACTTACACCATCGTGAACTATTGTAGGACATGCAAATCTAGTATATTAAATGCTAAATTTCAGTAATTTGTATACCCATTCATTTTCATGATTAGCTAACTATGTATCCGATCACTCACCACCTTTCAAGTGTACCAGCGGCTCTACAGCTATAAGCTATACAGTTGCTGTTATATTGATCGAACTATCAGAACGTATACGCCACATAAATACTGAACACTAGCAGTCTGGATGCAAATCTAAACAAAATCAATACCCCATTGATTGAAACATTGTCAATAGAGTTCTACCATCTACTTTGACTTTGTAACGAGATGTTATTTTTAAGCTGACGTTAGGTGTTTGATATTTATTTCATCACAGTCCATATATGTCCCACTATTGGGCTTGGGCCCCCTCTGTAATGGGAGGGAAATTAACCTACTATACCGCGCTGATCAGACGTGTTGGTATAGGGTTTGGTATCGAGTTTTCCTTCTCTCGCATAGATGTTATATGCGTTTTATATCCCTTAGTCGTCTCGTACGATCACCCACGGGTAAGATGGAGTGGTGAATAGTATTCTTATTCCGTCACCACACGGAAATATATTCATTTATCTATTTTAATATTTAGTCTGTATTTAATTATTACAAAAGTGTCTTCACCCTTTTTTTTGCGGTGGGCTATGGTGTGGTCACGCCGCACCAAATCGGTCTGGGGCGACGGAAGAAACGGCGCGCGACCCACCTTGCAATGTGCCTCTCTTCGCTTGAAAGCCCAACTGGGTGGGTTTGAGGTTTGTATTAATAGGCAGCGGTCTAACTATACCCTTGTTATAGCAAAGATCTATGGGCGGCAGTGACACTTACCGTCAGGTATGCAGTAATAAAAAAAAAGACATCCACGGGCAGTGTAAAGATTTGTAGTATTCGTTGCTGCCATTATACAACAAAATCTTTTAAGACGAATGAATATGAATAAAATAATAACGAAGGCTACATATAGAATTGTAATGCGAGAGCAACGAGAAAGTAGAAAACTTAATTTAAACTCACTTGAACGTAGTTATTTAACTTTTAACAGTATTTGAATTGTGCGAGATTGAACTCACTGTATCTTCAATAGTACTTTATTATATTCTACGTAATAGCACAGAAATAAATATTAATATTATGGTATAAATACATAAGCTTAAAGGTTGTGTGGTAGCTACTAGTCTACGAATACTACCAACACTTACTGTACTCGTGGATGCCGTAAAAGATGACTAAACACTTTATATTGACCTGAGTCAACTCGACTTGATGCTGTTTGGTCTACAAATAAATTCCCAGGGATTTGAATTGGACATGAATTTACCCCAGGGACATAAATTGGAAATAGTTTGACTACTCATACATCTCGAGAAAATTGTAGTATGGTGCCTTATATTCCATTCTATGCCTCTATTCCGCTTATAAAGTCCCTGCCAGCCATCTTTGCAATACTAGGGGTACAGCTAGTCCACTATCTACTAATCAAAACCCCAAAACTACAGAGAAAGTTGGGTTGCAGGCGCTTTCACACACCGAAAGAAGCGCATTGCCACTGCTCAAACGTCGGTTTGCTGCGAGAGTGTGGTACTACCCCAGACGGAGCGGCCCGCGGCTGTAGACAGAAAACTATCAACAGCGTGGTCCTACTACTATTGTTTTGACTTCAGTAACCTCTTCGGGTATTCTTAAGGGGGTTAATCTATGCTATATGTGACTCTTGTGGAGCTGGCTATGCTCGAGATTTCTCTGCGAGATAGAATCCGAAATACGGAAATCCGCAGACGAACGGGTGTAACTGACATAGCACGAATAATTAGCACGCTGAAGTGGCAATGGGCAGGCCACATCGCTCGAAGAACCGACAATCGCTGGGGAAAAAACGTTCTAGAGTGACGAGCAGTGTGGGGCGCCCCCCACTAGGTGGACAGACGACCTAGTGAAGGTTGCTGGGCGTTGTTGGTTACAGGGGGCACAGGAGCGCACTCTGTGGCGTAACATGAGGGAGGCCTACGTTCAGTAGTGGACGGCAATAGGCTGAAATGATGATATGTGACTAGTCTTCTGTTGATTTTAATTTAAATAACGGTCGTCAGTGATTTTAATCTTTATCTTTATTATCAAAACATAAACTTAGATAATAAATATACTAGATTCATATTCGATTGAGTTACAAGAAAAACATTTTGCCCTATAATTCAATCGATTATCTAAAACCGTTACAGTAGCACCCCATACATCACATTGAGAACGTAATCCGGCTAAATCGGGGAGTGTTATGTAACGTCACTTTATTGAACGAGAATGTTATCTTTGATATAGTCGGGTTGTATCCTCACGTTCATCCTAAACCAATACGTGATTGTACATGGTTCATTAGACCAGTAGTAATGGTTGCTGCCATTGTGTCCTTGAGATGGTTTATATGAATTTAACTAAAATATACTTTTTATTTCGTGTTGTGACGGAACAAGAATACAGTTCATTATCCCGAGTAAGACCCGTGGATGTCGTATTACACGATTAAAGGAGGTGAAGGAAAACTCGGCATACAGCCATATATCAACTCGTCTTATTACGATATAGTAGATTAATTTTCATCCCAAGAGAAGGAAAATTCGAAATAAAATCCTGTACCAACACGTCTGACTAGGTCGGTGTAGTACATCAATATCCCTCCTAGTGTGGAGGAGGCTCGAGCCCAACTGTGGGACGTATATGAGTTTTGATGATATGATGATGATGTGATGGTGATATATCTTTATTTATATCTTTATGCTATCTCTATATATTATTTATTAAAGATGTTTTTTTTTGTCTTTATAAAGTAAAATATTTCATCAATTTTAATATTTTGATATACAATTATGAAGATAATTTTCTTTTCCAATAACGAAAAATATTGTTTTTTTTTTAAAATTAATGGTTTTATTACAAAAATCTGTTAAATTTCTCGCATATAAACTTTAAGAATTAAAATTTATCAAAGTATATATATATACACAATATGTTTATATTGTTGCAAGTTCAAAGTTACATAGATCCAAGAAATAAATACGAATGTGTTTGTTTGTTTATTACGCTTTAACGCCTAAACACCTACAATGATTTTAAAAAATCTTTCACTAATGTAAATCAACATTATATTTTATTCACGTATTCCCATGGAAATAGAGAGTATGTAGATGAAACCCCGGGTATCTGCTAGCATATAATAAATCTTCTACTAATGATTTGAAGTACATGTACGACTCTTCTAGTTTATTAAATAAGATATCATTTTATTAAAACACTTTTTGGCAGTTATCCGTGTGGTGATGTAAGAATAAATAAACACTACCCCCTAATTTTCCCCGTAAGTGATCGTAAAAGACGACTAAAGGATCAAACATGCATAAAACATCTATGCAAGAGAAGGGAGACTCGAAATAAAACCCTAAAACAACCCGTGTGACCAGCGTGGTGTAGTGGGTCAATTTCCTTCCTTATGTAGAAGAGGCTCGACCCCAGCTGTAGGACATATGTGAGCTGAGATGATGAGGATTTCTTTCTACAAAATATGAGCCAAGATATTATAGCTAGTTTAATTCTCATAAGCATATTATTTTTTCTTTAAAATAAAATCCACATCTATAGAGTAAAAAATGTGAAAAAAGCGAATTTATTTATACTGACTTTACAGCAGAATTAAAAAAAAAAAAGTGAAAGAATAATATCAATTTATGTAAATTTTCTCTAGCATATCTATGAACACTTTGAAATAAATTTTCTTTACGAAATACTCGAGGAACTGCATCTGTTTGCCTTGAACTTAATTCAATTTTAACGCATAACATTTGAAGGAACTCCACATAAATTTTATTTTCTTTTTGCAGACACTATGCCTTTAAAAATTTCACGTTTCTGTTGCATGAATTTTTATTCGCACACCATATTACTCAGAAGGAAGCATGGAATGTTTTAAAAGATATTTCATAGTAGCTTTCGCTGCAACGAAATATGGTTTATATATTTCTTTGAATAGGACGTTTCAGGAACCACGCGTGAATATTTCAAATTGAAATATAGTGGTAGGAGTACATTGTTAATAGTTTACTATCAACAGCTGTGGGCTCATCCGTCCGCGGTAATATCACACGCTCGCAGAAAATTAACGTCTCAGCAGTGATAATGAGTTGTTGCACTTCATTCGGCCAGTAAGAGAGCTGGAAGCCCAAATTTCTGGGTAGGGTTTTCTTAGTACGCAGTGGTCTGGCTGTACTACTGGTATTGCCAAGGTCTATGAGCGGCAATAACACTTACGATCAGGTATGATTGCTCGTTTGCTACCATAAGCAATAAAAAAAAAAGAGATGTGCTGATGAATTGTATTTTTACTCTATAATCACGCGGAATATATATTCTAGTATTTTTTTTAATATTACATTTTTATAAATTGATTTTTTATTTATAAATACCCGATTACGAAACGAAAAATGATGTCACAAGCGGGGTTCGAACCCGCACCTATTGGGAATCCGGCTTAATCGTGCTGACACTTACACCATCGTGAACTATTTTAGGACATGCAAATTTCGCTTCATATTATATCTTACGTCTTCAAGGTGATGTATGCCATCTACCGGACAATGTTTACACATTGTTTAGGCTTAATACTTCAAACTTTACAGTTAGAATTGTATTAAACGTTTGTGACATCATTTTTCGTTTCGTAATCGGGTATTTATAAATAATTAAGCATATTAAATGCTAAAAATTTCAGTAATTGGTTTTTTTTGTCAATATTGAATTTATTATTTTTTAATATATCAAACTATAAAAGGTTATACGTAGATAAAAACAGTATCCGTACAATGAGAATACTTTTAAATATTAAATACGTCAAACGTGACCTGCGACGATTGTTTTGATGGTATTACAAAGAGGCTTTTGGTGTTAAGGAAAAAATATTACATTTCATTGTTAGTAAACTTTGGATATGTTTTACAAATTCAATAAATTATCAACTGGTATTATTATCCTTGTGGTGACGGAGTAAGAATACAATTCACCACCACCTATCTTGCCCGTGAGTAAGAGACGACTTAGGGATATAAAATGTATAAAAAAACTATGCAATAGAAGGTAAACTCGAAACAAAACCCTATACCAACATGTCTACCGAAGATAAAGACCGGGTTCCGGTGGCCCGCTCGCACGGCGTGGAGAGGTACTTGTAGGGCGGATCTATGGGGTCGTGCGCCGTTTTTTCTGTCGCCCTGGACGGATTTAGCGGGGCGTGACCGCTCCATAGCCCGCTACCAACACGTCTGATAAACATGGTATAGTAGGTCAATTTCCCTCTAATTATGAAGTAGACTCGAGTCCAAAAGTGGGACATACATGAGCTGAAATGATGATGATGATAATATTTTATTATTAATTATTTTATATAATTATTTTACTATAAGGTTGAACGATATGAATGTGGGAGTCCAGATGGGAGACTCAGTGGTCACTGCTCTGCTTTATGCAGATGATGCAGTCCTGCTGGCACAGTCAGCGACTGACCTGCAGACCCTAGTCGACACAATGACAGAAGATTGTAAGAAAAGGGGTCTACGCGTGAATGTGAGCAAAACCAAAATAATGGTCTTTGAAAGAGATAAAACCAGAACAGATGTAAGAGTAACAATAGGTAATGATGTACTAGAGCAAGTGGATGAATTTGTATATCTTGGATGTGGATTTAGCCGAGATGGAAGGTACACCACTGATATAGAGCGAAGAGTGAATGCGGGAAATAGAGTAAATGGAGCGTTGGGGCAACTTCTCGGCAGCCACCACCTCAGCCAGAAGGCACGTGTAGCAATATATAGCGCAGTGCTTGTCCCGACATTACTGTATGGAAGCGAGAGTTGGGTATGCAGAAAAGAGTATGACAGTAAAATTAATGCGGTCGAAATGCGATCTCTGCGGAAAATCTGTGGAGTTAGGCTGACCGACCGCATTCGTAACGACGACGTAAGAGAGCGAGTAGGTATGAAAGAGAGTATTGGTGTAAAGATGCGAAAGGGAATGCTCCGATGGTTCGGATATGTGGAAAGAATGCCGAACGAACGCCTGGTTAAGAAGATATACAATACGAAAGTGGAAGGATGTAGGTACCGAGGGAGACCGAGACTAACCTACCTAGACCAGATCGGTCATGTACTGAAGGAAGGTGGAGTCAAGAGTCTCCGAAACCGGCGAGCGTGTATGAAGAGAATTATGAATGTTGAGGAAGCGAGTGAAGTATGCAAGGATAGAGTTCTCTGGCACTCTGTTCTCTCTGCCTAACCTGCAAGGGATATGGCGTGATGATATGTATGTATGTGTATGTATGTATTTTACTATAATTAAGTAGTATAAGCATTGTAGCATTCCATGTGGTGATGGATTAAGAATATAGGTATGAACGGGAGTGGTTATTTATTACCCATAGGTGTCGTAAACCAGATGATTAGGATAATATGCACTTAAAATCTGTATAAGGGGTATAAGGGAAGGAAAACTTGAAATAGAATCCTTTACTATCACGTATGACTAACGTGGTATAAAGTTTACTATTGTGATGAATGTACGAGCCCAGCAGTGGGACTTATATGAGCTAAGACGATGATGATAATGTCATCATCATAATTCTCCTACTCTTATCCTAATTACATGGGGTCGATACAATATGTACTATTCTTTCATAGTACATATTGTAAAAGTTATTGGCAATAGTTTTATGACCGACCGCCTGCCAAATATCAACCCTCCTTGGAAATGTAATAATTGACCAAACGGCATCAGCTGGAGTTGGCCCAGGTCGTTATAAGGCTCTTAGTTGTCTTTTACGACATCCACGAGTAAAATAGGAGTTGGTAGTATTCGTTGTCGCTACCACACAGCTTAATGACGATAATGTAAGCATAGATAAATATATTTGTTTGAAGATTCATAAATTTGAGAGAAGTAGAAGGTAGTAGATTGTATGCTCCCATCCTTCAACCTATTGATGCCTCCTGCTGGGCATTTGCCTGTCCAAAGACGATAATAATATGATCACTATACTTAGCAAGCTAGTTGGCAATAACAGTTATATTTTTTTTAGAAGGTGGTAACACATTTTGATTTGAAACTCATCAAAAAAAAAAAAAAAAAACATGTGAAGATATTTAATTACTATATTCTTACTCCGAATTGTTTCTATGTTAGTACAAGTAAAGCTTGATCAATCCACCGTATAAATTTGACCAATCAAACGGAAGGAGATAATTGAAAAGATAAGTAAAGAATTATCTTTTCTTTTATCTTTTTCCTTTAGCCGTATGAAATCCACGGAGATTGCCGATATTAGAACGGCGAGTGAATAAATGGGGTACTTAGAAACAGCTTAATAGCCATCTAATGTAAAAACCACACTATTTATTTGAATATATACAAGCGTATATAATATATACCTTATTTATTACGCCAAATATGGGGTCAAATATTATTTATTTATTTATTGCATCAAAGAAACATACAGTATTATAATTAATTGCGATAAGACAAAAAAAAAATAAAATAATTAACACTGTCACCAATGAAGTTTCTAATATTAATTAAAAGATAAAAAAATAAAAGAGATAAGTATTAGATGTTATATGAAAGAAAAGGAAAAGTAAAGAATTAGGTAAAGAAATACATGAAATTACAAGTTATGCCGCAAATTTGGTAAGTTGAGATCTAAAAGTACTAAGAGTTTCTTTATTTATTTATCAGTAGATATAAATATTTCCTTTAATCATCCGTGTGTTGACGGAGTAAGAATACAATTCACCACCGCCTATCTTAGCCATGGGTGATCGTAAGAGACAACTAAGGGATATGAAATGCATATAACATCTATGCTAGAGAAGGAAAACTCGAAATAAAACCCTATACCAACACATCTAACGAGCGTGGTATAGTAAGTTAATTTTCCTCCCATTACGGCAGAGGCCCGAGCCCAACCGTGGGACATATATGGGCTGTGATGATGGCAATGATTCCCTTTAATAGTGGAAGGACCATATTGTCACAAGTTATCTGTCTACAGCCACGGGCCGCTTCGTCCGGAGTAGTTCCGGAGTAGTTTTGGCATTAGTCTTACAATCTTTCACCTGCTTGACGTCAAGTTCTTGGGAATGTAAATATTGACCAGACGGTATCAGGTGAAGGCCAAGTCCATGTAAAACTATCAAGTCAGATCTACTTATCTAAAGATTATGGTTTTTATACCACTTGGAGCGATCTATCCCCAATAGACCGTTGGGGCGATCGTCATCGTCATCGTCACAGTCCATATATGGCCCATGGTTGGGCTCCGGCATCCTCCCTAATGGGAGGAAAATTAACATACTCAGACGTGGTGGTATAGGGTTTTCTTTAGAGTTTTACATCTCTTGCATAGATGTTATATGCATTTTATATCCCTCAGTCGTCTCTTACGATCACCCACGAGTAAGAAATTTGAATTGTATTCTTACTTCGTCACCTGCACACGGATATATTTGAACGATGAATGATGGTTTTAATTCCAGTGATTTGATAGTGAATCCGTGTACAAAATGTAAATTGCAAGTGCGAATTAATTCCGTATTAATGGCAATTGCAAAGTGGTTTGCTGTGTAATCCGAACGAGAGCCGATTTGGAATTTTGTATTTGTTGAAGTTAATAATATAAATTTAAGGATTTCCTTGATGGTTTTAAATGTGTAATTATTGAGGCATTTGTGACGGAAAGCGTGGATAAAACCCATTAATTTTCCATATACAATAAGATTAAATTTTACCAGTTAGTGGAGACTGAAATATGCGCAGTTTTTAACTAAAATAAGTTGTCAATGTGTGGTGACGGAGTTAGAATACAATTCACCACCTCATATCTTACCCGTGGGTGATCATACGAGACGACTAAGGGATATAAAATGCATATAACATCTATGCAAGACAAGGAAAACTCTAAATAAAACCCTATACCAACACGTCTGACCAGCTTGGTATAGTAGGTCAATTTCCCTTCCCCTATGGAGGAGGCCTGAGCCCAACAGTGAGGCATTATATGGGCTGTGATGATAATGATGATGATGAATTTGTAGTTTCATATTTATATTATTTATTGCACATATTGCATAGTGGCGAAGATAATGACCTATCATGCCAAGTGGCACTGGATTCAATGCCCACACAGGGCAATACTTAGTAAAAGCCACAAATCGTTGTTCTGAATCTGGGAGTAATTTTCCACAAGAATCATCTCAAATTCCAATTCGGAATTATTTTTAACTTTATCGTAATTTTTTACAATGTTAAGAATATTTTAACTTTTTTTTTTTTTTTTTTTTTTTGGTGGACTATGGATTAGTCTCGCCCCGCCAAATCGGTCCGGGGTGACGGAAAAGGCGGCGCGTGACCCCATAGACCCACCGTAAAACTCCTCTCTCTTCGCCGTGCGAGCGGGTCACCGGGACCCGATTTTTAACTTCGGTGGCCCGCCCGGCGGTTCACCCTCGCGGGTTCCTCTCGTCGACGCCCCAACAGATTTCGCCGTCGGGGCGTCGCCCTCACGCGGTGGCCTCACGTCGGGTGACCGGACAATTCCCCGGTCCGATCACCCGAAGCCTCGGTTAGGGCGGCATCAGGCGCAGGTATTCGCGCCTGCGCCGCCCCGGCCGCTGGCGGCGGCCCGGGGCGCGGGAATCCTCCCTTGCCCGTTCCGCCGCTTCCTTCTGCGAGATGACAGCCTCGCAGAAGGCGGCGACCGCGTCCCAGTTCCTGATGCTGTCGACCATCGCTCTCGCGACGGCCGGCAGCGTCAGGTCGGCACCGATGACAGCGACGAGGTCACGGCGCTGCCGCTCCCATCCCGGACACACCTCCAGCGTGTGTTGCGCCGTGTCCTCGTCACTCCTGCAGTGGTGGCAGGCCGGAGTCCACTCCCTATACACGATCCTGTGCAGGTACAACCCGAAACACCCGTGCCCCGTCAATACCTGCACCAGCCGAAAGGTGAGGACTCCGTGCCGCCGCTCCATCCACTCTATCAATACGGGCCGGAGGGCCTCAACGGTCTCCACACCGTGCCTAGGCCTCTCCAGCCGCGTAGCCCAACGGGCGATGACGTCTCGGCGGGCATCCACGCGCCAGGTGGCTATCTCGCTCAACGATGGGGAGCCACCTTCCTCGCGCGCTGTGATAACCCGCCGGTAGAGGTCGGAGAGCATCTCCGCCTCTAGGTCCCACGGGGGTGTCCCGGCCAACAGGCACGCCGCCTCTGTCGACACCGTGCGGTACCCGCGAATGGCTCTGACCGCTATGGCTCTCTGTGGCCTCCACAGAACCGCCCTGAGCTGGGCGTTCAGAGCCCTCGCCCACACGGGTGCGCCGTACATGGCCATCGAGCGGATGACCCCCGCATACAGCCGTCGGGCCTCAAAACTGGGTCCGCCCACATTCGGCATGAGTCGAGAAAGGGCGGACGCCGCGCCGACAAGCCGGGGAGCAATCTGTCGGAAATGCTCCCGGAACCACCATCGCCCGTCGAGCACCAGACCCAAGTACCTCATATGGGCCTGGATGCTGATGTGGATGGAGTTTACCACTATCGAGGCGCCGATGGGCAGCCTCACACGGGGCCCATGGAAAAGTAGGGCCTCCGTCTTGTTTAGGGCCACCCTGAGCCCCAGCGCCTCGATCCGCCTGACCATCTCCTCGGTGCCGAGAGTGGCCAGGCTCGCCGCCTCTTCGAGTGTCCTGCCCCGGGCTGTGACGAGCGTGTCGTCAGCATAGCACACCAAGCTCAGCCCGGGGGGGAGACTCCCTCTCAACGCCCAGTCGTACCCGATGTCCCACAGAGTCGGCCCCAGAACCGACCCCTGTGGAACGCCGCACGACATGGGCGTCCGCACAATGGCCCCTGCGGGACCCGCGCAGAGGATACTGCGGCCCTCCAAATAGTCTGCCACCAGCCGCCTGAGGTACAGGGGCACTCCATGGAACCGGAGCGCCTCCCTGATGCAGCCGAATGGCAGACTATTGAATGCGTTGGCGATGTCCAACGACACCGCCAACAGCACTCCCTTCCCGGCGACGGCCTCCGCGGCCACCTGCCTCAGGCGTAATAGGGCCCCGATGGTCGAACGCCCCCTCCGAAACCCATACTGAGCGTCCGACAGATCGGGCCCCACCTCCTCCAGGTGTCGGACGATGCGGGCAGCGAGCACACGCTCCAGCAGCTTACCCACATCGTCGAGGAGCACGATGGGCCTGTAGGCCGACGGCAAATCCGGGGACCGTCCCGGCTTTGGCAGGAGAACCAACCTCCCTTCCTTCCAGCACTCAGGGAACCGTCCAGACGTCAGACAGGCGTTGAACAGCTGCCTGAGGCGAGGCTCGAAGTGCTCGAGGAGCGACGTCAGCACCCGGACTGGAATTCCGTCCGGGCCGGGGGCCGTGGTGGCGGAACGAATCTTCGCCACGGCCGCCCCCACTTCCGACTCCGTCACGGGCGGAACACTCTCGTCGTCGTCGTCCTCCCGGTCCTGATATGGCGGAGCCATGACCGGGGGCGTGTGCTCCGACTGCCGTGGAAACAGCTCCTCGACCACCCTACGAAGGAAGTCGGGCTGGAGGGTCTCGGTGAGGGGGGGGGCCCGCGCGCGAAGCTTGTTCAGCGCCGCGCGATATGGGCGACCCCAGGGGTCACGGTCGAGACCGTCCAGCATCTCCTGCCAACTCGCGCCCTTGGCGGCACGGATGGCCAGCCGAAAGGCAGTCCGCGCACTGCGGTACGCCTCGTACAGCTGGCCCTCCCGCTCGACGTCGCGGTGACGCCGCCGGCTGCGGGTGTAGGACCTTCGGGCACTGATACACGCCGCACGAAGGTCCGCCAGTCTTGGGGACCACCAGTAGACCCCCTGCCTCGGAGGTGGACGCCGCCGCACTCTGGGCATGGCCGCATCGCAGATCTGCGTTAACGCACTGCGAATGCGGACAGCCTCAGCGTCCACTCCGTCCGCTGGGGGTGGTGAGGACAGCCACGTGCTGACAATGGCCGCCTCCGCCAGTAGATCCCGTTCAAGACGACCCACAGCCCACCGCGGAAACGCAGGAGCTCCGTCCGCCCTGTGACCCCTACCGGGTTCCCGGGGGGAGACCTCCATCCGGATGTACCGGTGGTCCGACAGGGTCTCCGCCTCCTCCAGGACACTCCAGTTCCTCACCCGTGGCGCGACAGCGGGGCTAGCGAACGACAAGTCCACTATCGACCCGCCCTGCCGCCGCACACACGTGTTCACCGAGCCTCTGTTCAGAACACAGAGGCCCAGTGAAGCCGCCCACTCGTTGACCGCCCGCCCGCGGTCGTCCGTCGTAGGGGACCCGAACGCCGTGGATTTGGCGTTAAAGTCCCCCAGAACCAGGACGAGGCCCGGTGCCAGTCGCCGTATCGAGGCCTCCAAGGTGGTGAGTGAGGCCCCGAAATCGTCCATCCTCCTAGTGGGGGAGAGGTATACGCTGTAGAGCGTGACCCCTCCCCACTCCGCCGCGACAAATTCCTCGCCCCTATCCAAAAGGGACAAGGACGGGAAGTGCCGCTGCGTTGAGACGACGATTGCCGCGGTACCGTTTCGACTGACCACCCAATTGGGGCGATCAGGCACGGCGTACGGTTCCGCCACTACGGCTGCACCAATCGACCACTCCGCCATGGATTGCAGGAGGAGATCCTGCGCTCCGGCGGAGTGGTTGGTGTTGGCCTGCAGGAGGAGGTGCATGGCTGGTGTACCCATTATCGGGTTATGTCCATGACCTCCTCGCCAGCGGGCGATCGGACCGCGCTAGGAGCGGGAGCGGCCGTGGTCGTAGGGCCGCCCCGCGCCTTTGGGGCCGAAGCTGGAGGAAGAATATTTTAACTTCATGACGGTGATATTTATTTTACATTCTCGTACGTCATAATATGTAACGTCAGATTATAGTGGGAGTGAACTGACCAACAGATGGACTTGCATCGCATTAAGTCATACATAATGCATGCACGCTAAACTGCATTCATGCATTGTAGTGACAAGTAAGTGAGCTCGTTAAATGTACAAGGGCTTGTCGTTATATTATGCAAATACTTGTACTGCAGCTATTATTGTCGATATTAACTGTCTATTATAAATTATTTGAAATTGTATTTTTTTTATTATTGGTAAACGAGCAAGCAACATACCTGGTGGTAAGTGTTACTGTCATCCATGAACCTTTGCAATACAGCAAGGCCGCTGATTACCAACGAAAACCCCAAATCCACTTAGAAAATTCGACTATCTATACTCTCTCACTCACCAAACCAATCGAGCACGTTGCCACCGGACCGGGAGCCTGTGGCTCGTTCGCATAGTGTTTCGAAGGATTTGTCGGGTGGGTTCTCGCACTATTCCTTCCGCCGCCCTGAACAGCTCAAACAGGATGTGACCATACCATAGTCCATATTACTGAAATTTAGCATTTAATATGCTGAATTATTTATAAAAACCCCGATTACGAAGCGAAAAATGATGCCATAAGCGGGATTCGAACCCGCGCATTTGTGCGCGTAATTTGAATAACAAGGTTATGTCATCGTTTAATACAATTCTAACTGCAAAGTTTGAAGTATTAAGCCTACAATGTGTAAACATTGTCGGATAGATAGCGCACGTCACCTTAAAGACGTAAATATGATGTGAAGCGAGATTTGAATATCCTACAATAGTTGACGGTGGTGTAAGTAACGATTGGGCCGGACTCCCAATAGGCGCGGGTTCGAATCCCGCTTGTGACACCATTTTTCGCTTCGTAATCGGGGTTTTTATACCATAGTCCCGAAAAAAGACAATTACGATACAGAATATACATGTCTGCTATTTCCAATAACAATTTATACTTTAACTGTCCAACTTTAAAAAGAATCGACATATCATTAATTATTCAAGTACAATAACCATGTCATTACCGGACGGTAAGTTACCGTAATGACTGTAATGACTATCGTTACCGGTACCAGTAAACGTAGTTTAAATGACTACCATTCATTATTAATGTTATGTTTGTACTATGAAGTAGTCATATATATATAAAGGTAGTTAGGTAGGTTATTGACTTATCGTAGTTGTACACCCCTTTACCTATTGACTGACTAGTCAATTACCTAAGAGGAAAGTGGAATCACTCTTCTTTCAACTCCTCCTTCTTAACTTTTACAATTTTGGTTGCGGGTATCAAGACAAATAAAATCATCCTTGGAACTGTCTAGGGGTCAAACCTCGTTGTCATTTATGAAGACCATTGTGAGTCCTGGCTTACAGGAGTGGTAATTGTGAGAATGTGTGGTGGGATTAGTCCAAAAAAAAGGTGGGTTATTGGATTGCGTTATGATATTTTATTGTGTAGGGAACTATAAACAATGTGTCAGTATTCCTCTCCAAAAAATAGAGAGCAATTCTCTTAGGATATTTGTAATACCTAGCCGAGGCATCGGGTGCTCGGATCGGGAATAGTCCGGTCACCCGAAGTGAGGCCACCGCGTGAGGATGACGCCCCGACGGCGAAAGCTGTCGGGGCGTCGATACGAGAGGAATCCGCCAGGGTAAACCGCAGGGCGGGCCACCGCAGACGAAAATCGGGTACCTGTGGCCCGCTCTCACGGCGTAGAAAGGTGTTTGCAGGGTGGGTCTATGGTGTTGCGCGCCGCCTCTTCCATCACCCTGGACTGATTTGGAGGATATTTGTAATACTAACTCTAACACGCCAGTCAAGGGTGGATATTATGACTTTGTTCCCCACTGTGTTGTGGGGAGATTTATATCCAACAGTGTAAAGTCGTCATCATCATCCTACTTTTACTCCAATTACTTAGGGTTGATGCAATATGTATTCTTTATCCATTGCAAATATTGCAAACACTTAGATAATAGTTATATGACCATCTTTTTGATATAAATCATCTTTGAGAAAATAATTGTTGAACAGACGGCATCAGATGGAGCTGCTCCAGGTCGATGTATAGCTCTTAGTCGTGTTTTACAACATCCACGAGCTATGTAAGGGTTAGTAATATTCCTAGCTGTCACTACACAGCACTAGTCGTTAAAATTTAAATACTAATATAATCAAATAGTAGTAATATAAATAAAATAGTCATATAATTAAGTAGTAGTAATATAAATAAAATAGTCATATATTTTGTTTAAAAATCATTAATATTTCCATTTCAATTAACAATTCTATGCATTATTTAATCCTATTAAAGCAAGTTTTAAATGATAGACGACATCTGAGTTTCAACCCTTAAAGAATTATGAGGACTTCTTAAGTTCATTAAGGGGGTGAGATGGCTCCATTCAAATATGCCATAGATTAAACCACCCCTGTCAAATGGACTGAGATCTATGACCTCTCGAATATTACAATGGATGTCTGTTTTATAACTAAAAACAGCAATTTAATGATACTCCTAAAGATTAATTGAAACTTAAGTAAGATTATAATTTTTGTTTGTAATACTTTAAAGGTTTGGATGTGATAGCCGATTTTTTATATATTATTTATTAGGTATAATAGCAGAAATAGAAACCTTTAGATTGCTGCTTACTTGAATCGAGTTTGATTTTTAAAGCGAAGATTTGTTAGTATTTTTGTATTTACTTAAATATTAAATACAGGGAGTTCTAAAAGAGTGAAAAAAAAACACAAAGCAGTCATGAGGACTGCCAATAGAAGTGAAAACTTAAACCTAGGAAAATAATGAATATTATAAATTAAAATAGAACAACAAGTACGTATTTCAGCTAATTTCATGACGCTCACACTGTTTACTTCGCTGCATAGCAAGAATACCATGCGCATGTGCTTGGGATCTACCTGCTCACTCTCTTTCTCTCTTCTACTTTCTACCTTTGTGTATCTTTATTCTCTCACACTCTTGCGCTAGGATATTGGACGCTACTCTTTGCTAACGCTCGCGCTGGCCTGTAACATGTATACTACGCGCATGCGTTCGAGTGCCATTGCGTTAAACGTTTAACGCAACTTTGTTGGAAGTTGTATTAAGAAGTTTCACTTCAAAAAACATATAAATCCTTACTATTGATGCAAGACTTCACAAGACATACATACATACATAGCCTCACGCCTGTTTCCCAGAGGGGTAGGCAGAGACTACGGATTGCCACAAACCACGATCCTGACATACCTCCATCGCTTCATTCACGTTCATCACAGTCTTCATGCATGCTCTACGATTACGCGTACTCTTAATCTGACCTTTCACTAACACATCTTCAATTTGATCCAGGAAAGTACAACGTGGTCTTCCCCTTGTAATCGTCCCACTTACACTCGCTTTGTACACTTGTTTCGTCAACCTTTATTCACTTATTCTTTCCACGTGTCCAAACCACCTCAGCATACCCTTTTTTATTTTTGTCACTACTTCTTCATTCATACCACAGCGCTCTCTTATAACACTATTCCTAATTTTATCTTTCAAACTTACACCACACATACTACGAAGAGCTCTCATCTCTACAGCATTTATTCAACTTTCATGTCTTCCCTGCCAAATCCAACTTTCACTGCCATAAATCACAAGACATATTATTAACTAATCAAGTAGTCGGTACTTGGTGAAGCTTGCTAGAAGTCTTTGTATGTAAGCGGTACAGGATTGTGCTTTGTGGCGAAGTATGAGTGAGCCCTACATTCAGCAATGGATAGCAAAGGCTGAATGATGATGATGAATTACATAATTGGGAAAATTTGTTAATTTTTCACTTTCTTTACGCAATTTTCTTCTTCTCTTCTTCTCAGCCTACATATATCCCACTGTTAGACTCTGGCCTTTTCCATAATAGAAAGGTAATTACGCTTTATTTTACCTTAAGTTTTCCTTCTCCTGCAGTGACTTTATCTACATATGATATATTTTGTTTTTTAAGACATCCCCGGCAAGATGGGGAATGTTTGTGTGAATTGTATTCTTACTCCGTCATCACATATAAAAAATGATGCTAAATTTTAGAAGGCAAATCGTATTACTTAAACGCAGTTCTAAATTGAGTTCGCTATATAGAGTTTACTTAATCAAATATTATTATACAAAGAAATTAAAAACAAAAAGATCCGTATTGTGACGGAGTAAGAATACAATTCACCAATCTCTATCTTATACATGGGTGATCGTAAGAAATGACTAAGGGATATAGAAAGCATATACTCGTATCTTCTATGCCAGAGAAGGAAAACTCGAAACGAAACACTATACCAACACATCTGACCAGCGTGGTAGTATAGTATGTCAATTTACCTTTATGAAGGAGGTTTGAGCTCAACAGTGGGACATATAGGAGCTGAGATGATCAGATGAAAAAAAGAAATTTATAGAAAATACCAAATACATAAGCTTTCTTATCTTAATAAAATTTACATAATCAATTATGTGACAGACATACTCGTAAAACATTAAACCAATTTTGAGGATTTGTTTTGTGCGTATCTTTAGGTGAATTTAAAGATAGTTTAGATTAATTATTGTACCCGGAAGATGGCGCAGCTAAAGATCTCAAGTTATTGTATTATTTTTAGACTTGTACAGAAAAGTCTATTGGGTTAGCTTCTAATAACATAAATTATTTGTGTGGCTACCAAACTCCTTCTATAGTAATGAGTTAAAAAAAAAGAATGTGTCGCCCACCATTTTTTTAAAGTTGTCTATCTCGCTGTGGGTTTATGAGGAAAAATGGCAGCAAAACTCTTTGGAGAAATTATAAAACCAAGTCAACCTTTGGCAGGTGCGAGTGTGATGTTTATGTCATTATGCTTCCTTGGGGGAGATCTATGTTCAATAGTGGACGTGTATATGCTAATGAATGAGAATCAAACTCATATAATCAGATTGAAGGTTCATTAACTAAACTGCTATTAGGTAGATACTACTCATCATTAATGTCCAAATTCTTGGTGAGTTATTTCCACTTTCGTCGTGACAAAATTTAGAAGTTCCTTCAATTTTCCTTTCTAAGTGTTCTTAATTGTACAATTAAAGTTCCAATTTTGTGTAATGAAATTAGACGTCTGTTAACCCAGTTTTGTTATTTCTGTCAATTTTAGAAGGAAATTTACGATTTTCCATATATATTATAGGCACAACCGGTGTTTGTCTCTATTGTGCATCTGGTTCAGCCATATAATGCTTTAAGCATAGTTTTCGACTGCACAAATGGTGTACTGGTTAAGATACCGACCTTGCGTGCCAGTGCCAAGGGTTTGATTCCTATGCAAAACGATACTTTATGCGATGCATAAAGTGTTGTTCTAAATCTGAGTTTAATTTGTCTGCGTTAACTGCATAATTGTAAAGCCCCGCAATACAGGGATTATTTCCTTAGTGCAGGGTTTTTTAAAAAAAAATATTTTGTTATTGTATAATCTTTTGCATAAAAAAACCCATTTCAAAGAGCAATACACATAGTTAAAAATAATAATTTCATTTAAAAGAAGTAATATAAAAAAATGACAACTTCTTGTCGCGTCTCCTAAACTTGCTGCGTGCCGACCCGGTAGCAGATTTTTGGATTGGTTTCAGACGAAATGTAAAATTGATAGATAATATATAATATGGGCGCTATGGGATTTATGCTTAATAAATGATTTGATCGTGTGTTTGGATGTTTCAATGTTTCTTAATGAATAACGCGTAAACCGTTGAACAGGTTTCGATGAAAATTGGAAATACAAATAAATAAACCATTTCCTGGCTTAGCGCATAGAATAATTTACATCACAGTTATATTTGCCCTTAGGATAATTTAGTAATAACATTTTATATTATGAGTCACTTTTTACTTAGGCTAAGACGTAGGCAGAAGCTAGTATAGAATATTGGGTTATATTATTCTTTAGTACAAAGTCTATTTGAAAAATAAAGTATTAAATTGAAATAATAAGCAAATATTTTTCAATAAGTGGCTTGGTAAACGTGAAGATGAGTCTGAAAAGAAAATTGGTTGTTCTACGTACTTGTAGCACATTAGCTCAATTGGTAAAGCAGTGGGACCGAATGTCCGCTAGATATAGAAATTATATTTGCATATAAGGTTTTTATTAGAAATATTAGTTTTATTAACGTAAATATTTTAGTTAATTATGTTCCTGTATGCCATGCATGCAGCATGGACTTTCCATAATAAAAATATTTTATTTTGGAATAAATTGTCCATTATTAATAACTAAGAATCAAAAACTACTAATAATATTAGGCAAATTACAATGTGAATATAATTAAAGTAAGTTGGGATGTGATGTTTCGATTATATTGAAATTTACTGTTGCTATTTTTAACTAAGGTTTTATTGATCCTCCTGTCCATTGATGTATACGCTTCGGGCTACGGGCAATATATACGCTTCTATAATAAATTACCAAAAGATATCCGAGATATGACTGTGAACAAGTTTAAAAGGGCTGTCAAGAACAGACTCTGTAAAAAAGGTTATTATAAAATCTCAGATTATCTAAGTGATAGTTCAGACTGGCTATGAGCAGCTCCTCTTTCAGCAATTACATTTTTTTTTAAACTGTTATTTACTATTTCTTGCTAATAATTATACATACTTGTAAAGCATAGCGTGTGTTGCCTGACGAATTTTGACTTTTTTGCATTTATAGTACATCATGGTATTGGTCATGCTCACTGAAAGGTCCGCTTGCGGTAGCTACGTGGAGCGGGTCTCTCCCTTCCCTCGAAGGTGGTTGAGGAGAGTGATGGCTGCTCTAGTAGGTAACTCGTGATCGGGTGCCGCTTGTGGGATCCGGTCCAGCCATGGTCTTTCTTTATTGTATTTTAACTATTGCGTTCGAAGGTCATCGCACTGAAGCTAATTAAATAATAAACATGTATTATTTTTTTATATATAAAAAATGAAATAAAAAAAAATGATTAAAAAAATCAAAAAACCCGACTGCGTAAAAAGTCACCAAAACTACGTACATAATAAAAAAACTGAAAAGAAAAAAACAAGCACTTAGATGTCTGGTGGTCTAGAATTCCATAATATATTATTGAATAAATACTATTGCAGAAAATGAAATATATTTTAATAATAGAACATGACAACTGAACAGTCGGGATCCATTGAAAAATTAGATTTGTTTTCGAATAAAGGATCCCGACTGTTCAGTTGTCATGTTCTATTATTAAAATATATTTCATTTTCTGCAATAGTATTTATTCAATAATATATTATGGAATTCTAGAGCACCGGACATCTAAGTGCTTGTTTTTTTCTTTTCAGTTTTTTTATTATGTACGTAGTTTTGGTGACTTTTTACGCAGTCGGGTTTTTTGATTTTTTTAATCATTTTTTTTTATTTTACACTTTTTAGTTATAAATACCTAGGTAGCTATAGTTATCTTATTTATTAAAAGTAGGTAAGTACCTAACCATGTACAGTTTTTCGACTGAAGTTGAGTACTAAATCGTTAGAAATTGGAGATGGGCGACCGCGTCAGACATTAGATACTTTAGGTAGGACTACCTATGGTATATTGGACAATATACCTACTAAATACTTCAGTATATCTCCATCCACATCCAGTTATATGAATTTTTCGTCTTTTCATCGTAAATTTCTACTGTCTATAAAACCTATATGTGAGAAAGGTTGTTACGAAACTTTAAATCGATATAGATCCTAAACGGCCAGTCAAATCGAAAAATGTTGAGGGAAAACTAAAAATGATTTTTAAATACCTATTTAACGATACCCCACTCGATATAGTTTGTTGACTTTATTTTTTTTAATTTTCACAATATGGCGTCCAGTAGTCGCCATATTGAATTTTCAATAACGTCATATCTTTAGTGACACTCACCGGATTAAGAGGAATCGATTGACGTGCGAATCATAAAAATCGGCCCAGGCGTTTGGTATGTAGTGCTTCAAAGGAACATACAAACATACATACATACATAGACTGTTAAACACAATACCACTCCTTTGCAGTCGGGTAAAAAATGACAATATGTAAGTGCCCTCGCAGGGTTTATGCATAATAAATGTTTTGAATTTGAATTTCCATGGCGGTCGAGATAGATGACTAATGTCACAAAATAACAGCACTGTCAGTAAAATAAATTATAACTCGCTGCTAATTCATCTGATTATCATGTGCTAGTAAGAGACTTCCTTTCCATTGTGGAATAGTATGAATTATAATATGGGCAATATCTGATACATCATCGTCTCAGCTCCTATATGTCCTACTGTTGGGCTCGAGCGTCCTCCATAATGGGAGGGCAATTGACCTACTATACCACGCTGTTCATACGTGTTGGTATAGGGTTTTATTTCGAGTTTTCCTTCTCTTGCATAGTTGTTACATACGTTATATCCTTTAGTCGTATCTTACGATCACCGAAGGGTAAGACAGGGGGTGGTGAATTGTATTCTTACTCCGTCACCACACGCAAAGCTGTGCAATCTGATATAAAATATCCAAAATTAGTTAAATATACTAACTATATATTTCTGTTGCAGATGACACAGTGGATCAAAAAATGGATCTCACATAATTATCTTCTTTAATGTTCTGACTTTTCAAAATGGAGAGACGTGAGGAGGTCCACCACCATGGATGTAGTATTGCCAAACAGACAATCCTCACCACGCATCCTAGTGGTCTCCAGACGAGAGTATCTGTGGAACTGGCAAATTTCGACGCTTTATGCCTCCACACAGAATGTAAAAATAATCCAAAAAGACCATGGGATGGAAGTCCATTTACACCTCGCCGTGGTCTAATTGGAGGGGTATCAGCTCATGCCACTCCAGTTTTAGGCAGACGAAGTGATATAGTGAATGAAGGAAGGTTATCGCAACAATGCACTCCTGTAATGAGGAGACGGGAAGTTTTGGACAGTCCCGGAGGATCTCCTTTACTCTCCAGAAGAGCAGATTTGGAGGAAGAAGACTGTTCTGGTGTGGATAATAGTGTCATAAGTGGCTGGTTAAAGTTTCGAGACAACAAACGGGTGAGTGATTGTTATTATAAGGTTTTTTCAGCTTTTCGGTATATTTTAGTAAATTTTACAGAAATTTTTATTTGGCGTTATATTTCTGCAAAATCACGGGTCTCAATTTCAAATTAGTTAAAAGCTCTTTACCTAACTACTTAATTGAAAATTTTAGAGTAATTATAATGGAGAAATTTATAAAGATTTTCTAGACGGAGCTTAAAGATCTGTGGCCTGAATTTTCTTGGACTGTCTTGTTGAAACAGAATCCAAGAGCACAAAAAGTTTTAACTTGTAATATATTTATATTCTTAAATATAATATTCTTTGCATCGTTTAAAATAATGGATTTTTAAATTCTAATACGATTTTGGTAAATAATATTAGAATTTTTAATCTTGTTAGAAATATGGTATTAAAATCTGGGATTCTCACAATAATTTTGTGCCCTAAATACATATGAAGGCAAATTTTATTCAAGCTTTACACTTTTAATAGGATTACAAGAAGGGATTTCTGATATTTAGATTTTTTTTTGGAATAGCAGGGTCGGCGTGAGATTATTACCGTACCTTTACGTACATGTAAATATTGAATATATTTTTCATCCCAGTCTTTCAATTTTGATTTGGATATACGAGTAAACTTTTAGGGGGACTAATGCCACAATTATCACGGTTGCATCATCACAGCAAGCAGGTTGATTATAGAAGTTGGTGATATAATTTTTATAAGAGAGTTATCATTGTTCTGCTTATATCTTAATTATTTAAAGTCAGCGCAATATGTAGAAAGAAAGAAAGAAAATTATTTATTCGGCTTCTACAGCATGACTATTATAAAAAAAACAGACAAAAATACTAATAGGAATAATATTAAAAGAAAAAACATATTTAACTATACTGTAGGAGACTAAAAATGTTCTACTTCAGCATAAGCTGCAGTCCAAAAGTGGGCTCAATTTTAGGCACAATATATAGAGTACATACATCAGTCTTAGCAACAATTTCATGATCAGCTGCTTACCTGACGTCAACTCTTCTTGAATTATCCCAAGTCGTCTCTTAATCGTCATTTATGATATCCATGAGCAATTTAAGGGTTTGTTTTTCGTAGCCGCCACCACATGGACATTTTTTTTTTATAACTTGCCCGATCTCTTAGGTATTTTCTAAGTTTCCTATCAGTAGGTGAGGGGTGGTAACATATTGTATTCTTAACTCGTCAATACAAAGGTTTGGTAACTTTATCATTTGTTTTAGAATATTTGGCTGGAAGCAGATTTAATAACTTCAAGGCTAAAATCGTAAGCATCAGTTTCCACAAAAAAAAAGAATATCTAATCTTATTTACCATCTTTATTAAATAAAGAAATTAAGTTTCTCATTACAAGGGTCGCCGTTTTATGAAACATTTAAAAATTACGGTCTCCGTATCAGATTATTTTTAAAGATACAATTTTAGAGAGCTTTTTTGAGGGCTTGTATTTATTTTTCATGGTATATTTTTAACATATAGTTGGATATAATATAATCCTACTTCTTTTTAGCCTGAACTTTAATAATGGATGGAGATTTCGTCTATTATAATCCTATATTATAAACTTGTTGGCTAGAAGGGTTGAGTTTTTTTCCTAAGTGTTTGGTAGTGAACTGTGGCCTGCTGTGGATTGCACTGCAGAGATTGCAGGTATGTCGTTCCGAATACCAGCTTACGTATCCTATCAGTTTCCATTATTCAGTATGGGTGGTCGAAAACCAGCTAATGAATCATCTCAGGTAATCTCAATATTTGCCTGGAAAACTTAATAACAATAACTACTAAAATTGTGAAATCATATCCAAGCATGGCGATTAAGGTCCTTGGAAGACTTATGCTCAAAAATAAACCCTGATCGTGTTTTGGTTTCACTACTATGTCATAGTTACTTCACTTTATATTAGGCTATTCATTCATCAGCCTGTACACGTCCTTGTTGAAAATAGGCCTATCAGGTCCTGTGCTACTCGGATCAAATGGTTACCTGTAACTTTTATGATGTCCTACACTGCATATATGATGGTTGCCACCCGAAAACCTTTCTTTTTCAACGGTTACCGATTCGACCAATGATGTGGCATGCTCATGCTATTTTCTATCTAATTCTTCGAGTTATTATGGTCATACTTGTTTTTCTACGGTTTTTCGTATTCCGAATTTTATCACACAGAGAAAGCCAAAGCCTTCTTTAGCACGTTGAGCAATTTCTAGCCGACATCTAGAGTTTACGCTATATATAAGTACATAAGTATAATAACGTTATAATAGGAGCCATCAAACTATATTATTCACAACTTTGTTTTAGTTGTAAGTACAGGGTAAGGCGAGTGGGTAATTTAGTAGTGTAGTACTGGCGCGAGTCGCGTTGAGTATAAAATGCTTGTACCTATGACTTTGATGTGTGCAATAGTGTTGTGATAAGCTAGTGAGTCAATATCGATATATTTTTTTTTACATTTATTCCATCAGCCTATTCCATTGCTGTGGATTTGGAGCTTTTAAAGAGAGGTTGATGACGTCATCATCTTCTCTTTACTAATTACGTAACTATCACTGCACATTGATAATCCCAATGTCTCAACTTGCACAGATGAAGGTAAGGAGAATGTCTGATCTACTTCTAGTGGTAGAACCACGCGGCTGACAGCTTTCTGCCTGTAACATAGCCAGCTCTGCCGATGATTCTATTCTATACCATACCATTTACATTGAGTTGCATAGAAGCTCAATATGTTTTTTAATTTTACTCTTGAAGTGATGTTCTTATTGAAGTGAAAACTTCTTTAGGCGTACCGCACACAGATTTTTCGTGGGTAGTAAGTTAGGCTGATCCATCATGCTCTGAGGTGAAATGCTCGATCGGGTGAACTCGAGACCGCCAAGTATACCCGAGTGAGAAAGATACAGTCAGCTGCTCTTCGCAGTTGTATCGCTGTATTTCGTATGATCAATTCTAACGTCGTAATTGTCTTTATTAAATTAATAGTTACAATTGATACCTAATGATAATTATTATTATTTTAACATCTATCTGTTTTACATTGTGAGGTTAGTGTGTGTCAATTGCGGTTGGGTAATATTGAAATATAATAGGTACATTTTGGAAAAATAATATATATTGAAAAAAAATTATAAACAATAACCGTTACACAAATCATAATTATTTTTATTGATATTATATAAAGGGATTCGATTGTATAGGTAAGTCACCTGATGTTTATATTATATGCGTATATATAAATGTATGTATGTGTAATATAATTAAAAGTTAACCAAACTTTTATTTTCTGTGAACTTTTACTTTGTCATATTTTCTTATTTTAGATATCACAAACCGATTGTATCATTTGTAGAATACGATAACGAAAATAAATAATTTGACTTATATAGAATTTAATAAATATTAACTTTAAATTCTGACTAGTTTCTCATTCAATCTACGAACATGATCCTTAATAATACTACATTGGGATTGGCCAATGAAGTTTTCAATTCTGCCGTGCGGTCTTAAGCGCACACTTTTTTTTTAGTACTTCTGTTAATGAGTAAAAGATGGAAAGCAAATAGTTTAAGTTTCTAAATACGTCTATTTATTTATTCTATATAGGAAATAATAAGGTTATTTATCAAACTACAATATCGGTCTTCTTAAAACACTCTAATCTTTAGCCGTTTATAAAACGGAAAAGTTTTAGAGTTGTTTAAGTTCATAAATAATAGACACGTCATTTGGCACGCTAATATTTATATTAATGAGTATATATTTATTGGCACATTTGCCAATATACACTCATTTGCAAAAAAAACGGGCACCTAAGCAATGAACCATTTCAAATGTTAATATTTCTTTGTTTGATAATTATAGGTAGTTTTATCCACACAATTTGGTAAATTAATAAGAAAATAATCGTTTTCATCAGTATTTCATAAAATTTAGATACAATTTATGGGAAATAATGCTAAACCTCGCTAGTAGTGTATATTCGCTAGTAGTGCATATGCTCATGAAGTAAAAATAAAAAAGTTTTTCTGTTTGTTTTTCTTTAATAAAGTAAAAGCAGATAAATGTTTAGTATCGAGTGTGACCCCCTCTAGCTAAAATCACAGCTTGAATTCGTCTGGGCATGCTAGCGAGTATATCCCGGATACTTGCTTGCGGAATACGTTCCCACTCCACAGTAATCACATTCTTCAGCTCTCTGATGGTCTGCGGAGCCGGGTGTACTGATCTCACACGCCGTTTCAGAACGTCCCAGACATGCTCTATGGGATTGAGGTCGGGACTTCGAGCTGGCCAATCCAAACGACGAATGCCGACCTCTTGCACATACGCATTAACATCGCGGGATCGGTGGGCGCGAGCGTTGTCGTCCATAAAAATCGAGTCTTCACCTAGAGCGGCCAATGCGGGTTGTGCATGAGAAATTAGAACTTCCGTTATGTATCGATGCCCAGTCAGTGAGCCGTTTTCAATGAAGACTAACTCTGTACGATCCATTGAATTTATTCCTGCCCAAAACATAACAGAGCCCCCACCATAAGGTGTGATTTCTTCGAAACATGCCTCTGCAAAGCGTTCTCCTTGTCTTCTTAGCACTCGCCGACGTCGATCTTCACCGAACAGAGATATCCTGGCTTCATCAGAGAACAAAACCCTATTCCAATCGTCTTGAGTCCATGATTCACAATTTCTAGCGAACCTAAGCCTGTGAACTCTGTGCTCACGGAGTAATTTGGGGCCGCGGGCCGGGCGGTGACTGCGTATATTGGCAGCGAGAAGCCTCCTCCTGACCGTCCATAGACTAATATGCACATTTCTTACTTCTTGGAGGTTGTTCTTAAGATCCACATACGAAGATTTGCGATTTCTCAATGCGCGACTCACAAGAAAACGATCATCCCGTGGTTGGGTACATGGTTTTCTTCCAGAACCAGGCCTTCTCTCGACGGAACCAGTCTCCTGATATCGCTGCCAGGTCCTTTGGACTGTCGAGCGACTAACATTTAGCCTCCTAGCCACGAAACATTGGCTGCAACCCTCTTCAAGCAGCGCGATAATTTTGGTAGCTTTTACCACTTTATCTACCATTTTTGATACAGCCAAACAGCATTAAATAAAGCTTTGACAGTCAAGGATATGAAATTAATCGATAAAAATTGAATAAAAGTTATGAAAGTCGATGTTAACTTCTGGAACTTCGCGCCAAAAATGTAGGATAAAAAGGGGTTTTCTGTAAAAATGAACATCAAATGAAAAATTGAATTTAGAACGTACTTTTTTAAATACCACAGCATTTTTAAAACCGGCCAGTAACGTGTACAAACGATTGAAACCTTTTTGGTATTGTATCTTTTTAAATATGAATGAAAATCAAAACCGCCCGTTTTTTTTGCAAATGAGTTTATTATTAATCAATTACACTTTGGGTCTAGCCACGAACGTTAAAGATTCGGTACCAGTGGTTGGCCCAATGGCAACAGGGAGGGAATACGATGGGTCATGCGATCACATGCTGCCCTTTTGTCGCCCCGGGTGAAACGGGCAGCGTGAGTCCAGACCATAGCTGGCCAAAAAAGAGTAAGCGATTGCAAATAAGCTGTTAAAAATATTGCTCAGAAAAATGTCTCTTTGTGACGATAAATTATTATTTTTTTATTTATAAAACCGATTACGATTATTATTTTTTTGTTTTTTTAAATAAGTCATTGACTTATTATCTGAGGTAAGTGATTTGATAAGAAAAAAGCTATCCAATAATAAATATTAAATCATATATTTATTATTAAAATTAACCCTTTCTTTTTTCAAAACTGACAGGACTAGACTAGGTTAGTTTATGAGATATCGATATATTGACCATCACTATACTTCAAGGTAGAAAGCCCTTACCCTATTTGCGGAGGGCACTTCGTAGTCCTTGCTTGGTTACCTACAAGGCACCCTATAGCAGACCTCGTTTAACACGCTTCAACACTTGCGATATAGTTTATAATTATGCTTTATATTATAGTTCTTTTAATGTTGAGAACTTTTCTTGCCAAGTTTAAATAAATTTAAACTATTTTTGAAGCCAAAATTGTAGTTATTAAAAAATATGAAGTATATATACATATTATATAAACATTCTTTATTATTCACTCATTTATTCATTTCAATTTAAATATATGCCAGTGTTGGGTTCGAGCCTCAGGGTTGGGCCACATTGGGGGAGAAGTTAACCTACTATACCCACTCTGATCAAATTTTGCGTGTGTCTGTTAAAAAATTCTGTATGGTAGCGGCTACGAATACTACCAACCCTTACTTTGTTCGTGGATGTCGTAAAAGGTGACTAAGAGCCTTATAACTACCTGGGCCAACTCTATCTGATGCCGATTGGTCAAAAATTACATACCCAAGGAGGGTTGTCTTCTGGCAGGCGGCCGGTCATAAAACTATTGCCAATAAATTTTACAATATGAACAATGAAACAAGAGTACATATTGTATCGACCCCAAGTAATTGGGATAAGAGTAGGAGAATGATGATAACCCGCTCTGATCAAAGGCGTATCGGTTTTTATTTTGAGGTTTCCTTCTCTTGCACAGATATATATTATATCCTTTAGTCGTCTTTTACGACACCCATCGACAAGAAAGGGAGTTGTAAATTGTATTCTGATCCATTACCGCATGTACTAAAATTGTTTGACTGAAGTTTTTTTCTAAAGATATTTTTTTTAGTTCGTTGTTTGTAGCTCTGACCAGTAATGGTCATTAAGCAAGTCTTTAAATGTGAACTCTCAAAATGTTACATTTCGGAGATAAGAACTATAGGGAAAACAATTCAAATTTGAATTAATAATTATAATAAAAAATTAAATAAATTAAAAATCTGTTTTAGATTTTTAAATTAATTAAAAGAGCGAGTAGGTATGAAAGAGAGTATTGGTGTAAAGATGCGAAAGAATGCTCCGATGGTTCGGACATGTGGAAAGAATGCCGAACGAACGTCGGGTTAAGATATACAATGCGAAAGTGGATGGATGTAGGTACCGAGGGAGACTGAGAGTAACCTACCTAGACCAGATCGGTCATGTACTGAAGGAAGGTGGAGTCAAGAGTCCTACCCTAGGTCCTAGGGACATGGCGTAATGGTATTTATGTATGTATTATTGTACAAGAAAGTCATCTGCAATGTTAATTATGTAAATAACTTAATAGTTGTTTAAAATTTCAGATTTAGTGTTTACAATCATGTGTATACGTTTGACCGAGGTTATTGTGTATTAAAAAATGCAAAACGTCAAAATGCACTTCTTAGATTAGATGAACTATAATTATAAACTTGAACAACTTTGTGGTACGAGTCTATTAATCCATTAATAACAATTAGGTAAAAACATATAAAAATATCAAGAACAAGAAGAATTTGATTGAACCGTTCTCTTTTATTTATTTTCACAAGAGCAATTTGTACAGTTTTGTCTTGGACTTTGCTGACATTAACACACTGAGTGGCCTCTGTGAATTATCGCCACACATTTACTAAAGCTAGGACAAATGCCGGGACAATTTGCGCCATCGTTGGCAAGGACATGTCCGGGAGCAAACATAAATCATAGACGCCTCAATAAACAAGTACTATTGGTGGTCATTACTGCCGTGTTCTGTTATTGGCTTGATTGGAATTTATTATGAAATAGATTTGCTTTTTATATGTTGAAAGAAAGAAAGAAAGAAAATATGTTTTTAGTTTATAAAATAGAACATAATTTCAATAGTGATAGTACCACATTGTTGATTGTTTTCTATGTACAGAAAATTACCGTTTGAATGTGAATTATTTTTACTCCATTATCAAATTGATAGTCTATAAAAACCCGATTACGAGTGAAAAATGATTGTCACAAATGGGATTCGAACCCACAGCTATTGGAAATCCGTTCCAACCGTGCTGCCACTTAGACCACTGTGAACTATTGTAGGACATTCAATTCTCGCATCGTATTATATTTTCGTCTTTAAGGAGACGCGTACTATCTACCCGACAATGTTTACATATTGTACAGACTTAATGCTAAAACTTACATACATACATATCACCACGTCATATCCTTTGCAGGGTAGGCAGAGAGAACAGAGTGCCAGAGAACTCTATCCTTGCATACTTCACTCGCTTTTCTTTACTCAAACTTTGCAGTTAGAATTGTATTAAACGATGACATAAACCTGTTATTCAACTTACTGATATTTAGTATTTAATATGCTTGATTATTTATAAAAACACGATAACGAGCGAAAAATGATTGTTTTAATTATTTTAATGATTTAAATATCAATAATTTAAATGGATAGTCATTTAGTTGTATATCTAATACTTGAAGTAAATAGTGAAATTGAGGCAATTATTTATGTCAAAAAATAAACTATATCTAATCAATCTTTCGCTGTATATATAAGTACAATATACCTAATATTACGATTGTTACCAAAAATTTTCTCAAATAAATCTCGCACAATAGTTCTGTCTATTGATAGAAAAATATTTTCTTATCATCATTCCGTTATAGTGTATCGGCAGGCAATCTATCACGTAAGAGCTTAACAAACCTTTCCAATTTGTCTCAAATATTGCCTGGTATGTGATGGGAACAGCTGATGTATGATATTTTATTGTGACATAAATATGACATGGTTTATATGACAGGTAATAAGTATTTGTCTTCATTCCCTTGTTATAGAATTTACGAAATATATATTTTTTTATTAATTATGAACGCTCTGTAGCGGTTTGTGCTATCTACGGATACTATCAATCCTTACTTTGCTCGTGGATGTTTTAAAATATTACTAAGAGGTTTATAGCCATCTAGACCATCTCCACCTAATGCTGTTTGGTCAACAATTATATTCCTTAGAAGTCTTGACTTCAAGTAAGCGCCCAGCTATAAAATTATTGCCAGTAACTTTTGTAATACGTTAGTATATATTGCTTCGATCTCAAATAACTGGGATAAGAGCAGGAGAATGATGCTCTGAAGTGGCGGCTACGAATACCAGCAAGGGTTTATTTGTGGGTGTTGTAAAGAAACGACTAAGAGCTTTATATCAACATGAGTCGATTCCAAATTACCGAGATCTAGCATTTAACATATTTGATTATCTATAAAAAAAAATACGAGGGAAAAAATGATTGTCACACACGGGACTCAAACCTATACCTATTGGAAATCCATTTCAATAGTCCTACCACTATCTAAGACACACGTGTCTCATAAAAAAAAATAATACAAACCGTAAAATTGTCACACTGGATTAAGTAGTAGGCCGATTGGAACAGATTCCCAATAGGCGTGGGTTCTAGTTCTACGTATGACAATGGATATTTTGGTATCTCTAAAAAGGTTCTTAAGCAACCAAGCGATAAGATTCTTGCGGAATGTATTGTTATCAGCCGATGTACAAGATTTTCAGATCAGATGACCATCATCATGATAATCCCAGCTCTTATCCCATTGCTTGGCTCGAACCTCTTCCACACTAGGAGGGAAACTGAATGACTTACTACCCTAAGCTGGTCAGACGTGTTGGAATAGGGTTTTATTTCAAGTTTTCCTTCTCTTGCATAGATATTATACGAATGTTTTATCGTCGTTGTTTTATACGATCGCCTACGGGTAAGATAAGGGGTGGTGAATTGTATTCTTTCTCCATTACCACTACACGGAACAAATCAGATGCAGTCCCAACGTGGTATATATATACCTGTATATAAGCAGAAATAATGATGATGATCAATTCAGAAGAGAGCTACTGCCTACTCCTCCCATATTTCGTTAGTCATTTTGACGATTACCACGGGTAATTTAGTGGACGCATTATATTTTTCACTTGAGAGCTACAAGGAATTACTCTCAAAATAATCAGCCCAAAGATTTTTGTGCCAAGCTTAGACTTATATGGTTTTTCAGGTAACGTTCTGTATCTTTTTCATTTCACTTATTATATCTTATATCCAAAATGTCTGAATCTTGTCGTTTATTTTCTTAAAAACCTTTTTAGAGATACTAAAAAATCCATTGTCTCGGTGCTATTATATCCCAGATGATAAAATGCCCAGTTTTTTAATAGTCATAAAATCTCCCAACAGAAATTTGTCATAACTTATTTATATTCAAAGCCATCAAATAATGCGAATAAAACGGAATGAAATAAAATTAAATTGTCCTGCCGTTCGTATAAATGTGCCTTATTAGCGATATTTATGAAGAGTCATTACACTGCCTCATACCGAGGGTTTATTTCAATAATTCACGGGCCAAAACCAGATAATTTAACTAGCACAGCTGAAAGTCATAAGCGATAGCGTTTTGTGTTTATAAATTTATTTTATTGTCATTGATAAGAAACCAATCTTAAATTTGAAATTGTTAAATTCCTGTAATTTAAATAAACTATATGTAAATATTAATTAACCATGTAACAGACCATTCTTACGTTTAATGTCTTGAGTCATAATAAATTGTTTCATCACCTCGATACGAGATGGCGATAGTAAAATGACGTCATTTTCTGAATCGCGATGATAAGATACTGTGAAACATAATCACTTCGCCTAGCATTAAGTTCATCGGTCAACGATGAATTCGTTGACCGATGAACTTAATCAGATCATAACTGGTCGATCAATTCTTCACTTAAGAAATCCAAGCTACCATGAAGAGTAGTCAGTTAGCATCTGGTAGTTGCGTCCTAATTGGAACAGCTCACTGGGACTCTACGGATATAGCGCTGCATTCGCTGCCTACGTCCTAATTGGAATAGGTACGTAAGTGCTCCGCTTATTCTCAAAATAGGCAATTCCTATTCTCTATAACGCTAACGTTGTCTATTCAAAATAAAGTTACTACAAGTACCCGCTCGTCGTTTCATTCGTCGCTGCTAACCTCCGTACCGGCTACTTCACATTACAACCATATTTTAAGTGGGATACTTATATATCTTAATAAAAATTACATTAGAAGGTGAAAACAAATTAAGTCCACAATTGATTTTTATCAGTATTTATCAAAACTATGATCATTTGAACATACTTAAGATAAAACTAATTCGAATATAAGGCCCATATGAGCAAAGATAGCTACATTTTAAAAACTTTCTCAGTATAGGTATATGTTCTAATAAATATAAGAATATTCATATATATGTACTTAAACATTTAAATATATGAAAATGTACATAAAATTTTTAGGCACATTTTCTTCGTTCACCCAAGTCAAATCTTTTTCTTTTCAGATCATATACGTCTCACTATTGGGATCTATCGTAATAGATAATAATAATAGATAATAAAATTGACCTTTAAATACATACATACGAGTATCATCACGCCATATCCCTTGCAGGGTAGGCAGAGAGAACAGAGTGCCAGAGAACTCTATCTTTGCATACTTCACTCGCTTCCTCAACATTCATAATTCTCTTCATACACGCTCGCCAGTTTCGGAGACTCTTGATTCCACCTTCCTTCAGTACATGACCGATCTAGTCTAGGTAGGTTAGTCTCGGTCTCCCCCGGTACCTACATCCTTCCATTTTCGCATTGTATATCTTCTTAACCAGACGTTCGCTCGGCATTCTTTCCACACGTCCGAACCATCGGAGCATTCCCTTTCGAATCTTTACACCAACACTCTCTTTTATACCTACTCGTTCTCTTACGTCGTCGTTACGAATGCGGTCGGTCAGCCTTACTCCAAAGATTTTCCGCAGAGATCGCATTTCGACCGCATTAATTTTACTTTCATACTCTTTTCTGCATACCCAACTCTCGCTTCCATACAGTAATGTTGGGACAAGCACTACGTTATGTATTGCTACACGTGCCTTCTGGCTGAGGTGATGCCTACCGAAAAGTTGCCCCAACGTGCAACGCTCCGTTCACTCTATTTCCCGCATTCACTCTTCGCTCTATATCAGTGGTGTACCTTCCATCTCGGCTAAATTCACATCCAAGATATACAAATTCATCCACTTGCTCTAGTACATCATTACCTATTGTTACTCTTACATCTGTTCTGGCTTCATCTCTTTCAAAGACCATTATTTTGGTTTTGTTCACATTCACGCGTAGAAGACCTTTAAATAAGCTCTGAATTCTAACAAGAATTATTTATCTTTTACAATACCCAATATTGGGAAAAAAATACTCTTATTTCATCCCCACGTGCAAAATAAATAAAATTTTAAAAATTTAGCCTATATTGATAAATGAGAAATTAATTAATTAAAATAAATTTTTATGATAAAAAAATTATCGCTTAAAACTTATAAATTAACCAGTATCCGATGTGCGACGTATTTTTACTTCAACTTCGAAAAATGTACCGGTGCGTGGAATCGAAGGAATTTTTCATTGGACAGAACAAGGCCCTCCGATATAAGCGGTTCTTAAGGTTATATATAAAACCTTAGATTGCTTTGTGTCTTTGTGTGAAAGATTAAAGTATCAGTGGACAGCTGTAGGCTATATTGGAACAAATAAACATCTTAGAATCCGTTTTGTCAAAGATATTCTAAGCAACTGAAAAAATACTTATTTATCTGTCTATATATTTTTCCAATAAAAAAAAAAAGTGTGTGTGTACATATATGTACACGCGTTAAAAGTTATACGTCTTTGGTGTAACAAAATAAAAATCTTTTCAAAAATTTTATCGTTTGCCTTATTCTACGTTTGTAGAAAAAACGACAGTAACAATAGAAAAAAGATATTTAATACATTGAAAGTTTTATTATAACGCATTATCTAGTTAAATAAAGTTTATTTAAATATCACAAAATAAATAAATAAATAACGTGAATACAGTTGTCAGTTCTCATGCAAACATACGTAGATGTCATTACTTTTACTTTGTTGGTAACTTTTTAGAAAAACTAAAATGTTGACTATAGCTAACTTCAGGGTGTGGGTTTTTCGTGACGGTGTGCGCGCGCATCGTAAAAATTTAATCTCATCGTTAAAAAAAAAATATACTTCTTTTGGAAGTATAATTTCAAAAGATACATCTATTTTATAAATAGGGACAGTCATCTTATTTCATCATCATTTCAGCTCATACACATCCCACTGTTGGTCTTCAGCCTCCTTTAAACGGGAGGGTAATTAACCTACTACACCACGCTGGTCAGACGTGTTGGTATAGGGTTTCATTTCAAGTTTTCCTTAACTTGCATTTTATATCCCTTAGTCGGCTCTTACGATTATCCACCGGTAAGATAGGGGATGGTGAATTGTATTCTTACTCCGTCATCACACGGAGAATATTATATTAATATTAATATATTCTTATTTAATAAATCTAAAATGATCAAAAATATATATATAATTCTACGTAAATTCCCTGGCACTGAAGACTTAATAAACATATAATTAAGGGACACAAATTATACCCAGACTCAGAATAACAATTTCTGGATCGCACAAACAACTGTCATAGGTGGGAAATGATCCAACGATAGCACGGTATATCGATATTCTAATGTTTACTACAATTAACGTACTTATAAAAACTTGATTACGAGCGAGAAATGAATGTCATACGTGGGAGTCGAACCCACACCTATTGAAAATCCGTTCCAATATGTAAACATTATCGGGTAGATGTCACACGTCTCCTTTAAAGACGAAAATGTAATAGGAGCTGCAAGTTGAATGTCACACGGTAACTCACACTTGTCGAAGTGGTAGGACGATAGAAACGGATTTCCAATAGGTGATGGTTCAAGTCCCAGGTGTGAAATTCATTTTTCTCTCTTAATCAAGTGTTTAAATATACCCTAGCAATGTCAAATGATAAATTTCTCTAATTTGAATTAACGTACCTCTTTTTTTCGTTTGGTAAAATACTTTACGCCTACCTTTTAGGAGAGAGATGTGGTAAGGCGAGTTCACTCATGACCAAGTGTCAGAGCCACAACTTTCTGAAAACCACACACTATACCTGCCTCTTGGTTACGGTAAATTCACAGGACCGTTTTCACATGCATCGCAGCTCCACCGGGTAAACAAAATGTATTCTAAATTAACTATTTTCAAATTCATCGACTAATATTTTTGTTACCTCTTTACGTGAAGATGTGAACCATATTTTTGTCTATTAAGGTATTTTTAACATGATGGATTAAGTGTCCCTATGTTGGTGGAGTAATAATTCAATCATTCATGATTTTAACTTTCCCAAAAGGTATCCTAAGAAGATAACTAAGGAACGAATGTAAATAACATTACTGCAACAGAGGGAACACTAAAAATCTAGTCAAAATAAAATCTTAGTCAACTCATCTGAGCAGCGCAGTAGGGAAATTTAATTTATTTTTCGTTTTGTAGGAGAATTCATCGTAACAATCAAAAACGGCGTGAATCATGTCATAGATTCAAAACCTAAATTTCCCGGCGACGTAAAGATTTATCTATAGCGTGGTTGTTATATTTAAAAGAAAAATATCTTTAACGCTGGCATATTATCTGGCCGATAGATTTGACTAGTGTCACCTTTAGTATTCTTTCTGTTAAAAGTTCAAGTACTGTTAAAAGAGGGGTTAAATTGGTATCAAAGACCAATGGCTCTTTCTTAATGGTTTTGCTTTATAGAATATATCATTCATCATTCTTCTACTCTTATCCCAATATTGCTTGGGGTCGATACAATATGTACTTTTCTTTCATAGTACATATTGTAAAAGTTATTGTCAATAATTTATGACCGGCCGCCTGCCAGACGTCAACGCTCCTTGGGAATGTAATTGTTGACCAAACGGCATCAGATGGAGTTGGCCTAGGTCGTTATAAGACTCTTAGTCGTCATTTACGACATCCACGAGCAAAGTAAGGGTTGGTAGTATTCGTAGCCGCTACCACACAGTAGATTTATAGAATATATATGAATTGTAAATAAAATATGAAAAGAAAATCCTGTATATATATATAAAATAACTTTTGACCTTACATAAACAGAATCAGGTAACAACCATACGAACTCACATCTCACAAAACTCGTACACCATTCAACAGAGTGACATGAATAGATGCCGCCTTTGAATCTCAAAAACCTCTACCCACATCAAAACATAGAATTAATACAACACAACAATAGAGCGAATCTTTCAGAATGCATCAAACGGTCCGAAACGCTTCATTTTCATTCGAGTTTTCTGACCTGAACCATAAACCCGTCATATGAAAATCAACTTTATTGCAGTAATTTAAAGTTTGTAATTGTGGTTGCTATAAATATTGTGGAGTGAAAAATGAGTGAATGATAAATGACAATGGCGCTAGAGGTCCGAACGGTAAACGGGACAATGGATGTAGTGCGGGGACATGGTTGAACAATTGCAAATTTGAATGGTTTGTTTTGATTCGAATGGAACTATAACGAACATTATTGTCAACTTAAGCATAAAAATATTTACATTTCTTCATGTTAGTAGTTTGGTTTGGCCTTTAGATAAAAAATGTATAGTAAAATCATTTATTATGTTTATATAAAATTATTTGAAAAACAATTCCGTACTAAGAGAGTAGTAACTAACCTGAGTCCTTGATATTGCTAATGAGTGGCCACTTAATCTTAGGTGGGCCGCTTAATTATCTAATATAAATTAGTTTAATGTGTTGTTTTAAAAAAAAGATTTAGATGAGATGATTTAGAATAATGGTATTCATAAGAAATTCATCTGCATATTATGACAGAGAGTATAATTCATCACTCTCTTCCGTACCAATAAGCATTGAAAAAGATGACTAAGGGGTATATTATACAAATTACAACTATGCAAGAGAAGGAAAACTCGAAATAAAGCATGAAATCAACCCGTTTATTCAACGTCGTACCTATAGCAGGTCTATCTCGCTTCCATTGTTAAAAAGCCATTTCATTGTAGCGCAGTAGTGAGTGTATATGAGCTCAGATAATGGCTCATGAGAAAGATTTATAAAACCAAAAACTAATAAAGTTTGCCACTACGATGAATGCCTATAAAAAAAAAGAAAATAATTAGGTTATTTTCTTATTACTATTATTAATTACTATTAGTCAATACTCAATTGATTTAGCGTACCATATAAAAGTCTATAGAAATCCATTGTTAGGCCAATAGGTGCCATAATCAACTTGAGTTGGCGGTTGTAGTTAGATTTACAAGTTTCCCTAAAGCATTTTTTACGAAAACAGGAACTTCTAACTGTTTCTCCATAAATTGATCCTATGTCTTCCATCCCACCATCAGCTAATAGACGTCCACTGCTGGATATAAGTTTCTTTACAAGAATGTCATTCAGAATAGTTTTCTACCACTTGCACCTAACTTTGGTGTTGTCAGATCGCCTATTGGAAAAGACCTAAGCTGCGTTATCAGATTAGTTGTCGGTTATCTCTTTCATTAAAAAAAAAATGAGTGAACAAATTCAATTTAAAATAAAATTGCTTGTATCCCATCCCTAAATGACCTATACGTTCTCAGCTCACGGGCCGGTGACATTTTTGTTTGCAAAAATTATGATTCTTCACAGTCGGCGTGACTTTTTAATATCTGCTGTTGTTATAACAGATTGGAATAAGCCTAGCGTTAGCTTCATAATATAAATATACAAAAGACCTTTGGGTCTGTTTAATTTTTTCATTTAAAAAAAAACCATGCATGACAATATTCCATGTGAGGTTAAATGACAATACAGTTCTAAATAGCAAAATATGGTATACTTAAAACTACCAAAGTCAAGAAATTGGTTCAAGTGCCTCGCTTAATAGGCGGATAGGGCAATACGGCAGGTTGTGATGCTCCATCGCGACCTTCTTTTGCCCTTTATGCTTATTAAAGTCTATAGGCAGAGCAAATCCTGTCAAAAAAGTTTTGGAACTGGATCAAGGAATCATTTCAAGCCATCATCATCTTGGTCTATATAAGTACTCCTTTTTAATCCTTCAAAATGCAGTGTTTAGATATTGAAATAAATCACTACGAATATAATGTCCCTATTCTCTCGTTAACCAAATAACTCATACTAAAGTAATGTTGTGAAGCTAATTGTGGTATGTGACGTCATCAAAACTGTATTTAATGACGTCAACAGCCGCAGTGAGGCGTCCACATCTCCAATATTGCACTAAGGGTGTACACATCCCTTCGATGGTGCGTTTATTGCTTGAACGAATAAATAATTGTAATAGAATGGGGATGGATATTTTTACACCAATGCATCAATATCCAAGTGGAATACCAATAGACTGATAGTTAAATAACCTGGCGATCGAAAAACATACATACATACATAGCCTAATGTCTGTTTCCCTGAAGGGTAGGCAGAGACTAGCGATTGCTAAATGCCAAGATCCTAGCATTATCTGTGTGGTGGCGGAGTAAGAATACAATTCACCACTCCCTATCTTACCCGTGGGTAATCGTAAGAGATGACTAAGGGATATATAACGCATATAACATCTATACAAGAGAAAGAAAACTCGAAACAAATCCCTATACCAACACGTCTGACAGCACACAACAACAGCGCGGTATAGTAGGTTAATTTCCCTCCCGTTACGGAGGAGGCACGAGCCCAACAGTAGGACATATATGGGCTGTCATGATGATAATGATGAAGATCCTAGCATACCTTCATCGCTTCATTCGCAATTATCACAGTCTTTATGCATACTCTACGATTACGTAAATTCCTAATACGACTACTCGATAAAACATCTTCAATTTGATCCAGAAAACTATGATGTTGTCTTTCTCTTGTAGTCGTACTATTCACTCTTGCTTTACATATTAGCTTTCGTCAATCTCTCCCCACTCATTCTTTCTACACCTCTGCATTCCAAAAAGATGATAAAAAATACACGAAGAGATCCCTAAATATATACTGCTTTAATTTTTTTTATTGCATTCGGTGGCAAACAAGCAAGCAGCACACCTGATGGTAAGTGTCACTGCCGCCCATGGACCTTTGCAATACCAAGGGTAGTAGCTTAGACCGCTGCCTACCAAAAAAAATCCCAAACCCACCCAGTTGGACTTCCGGCTCTCTCGCTCACGCGAATGAAGTGCAATAGCACATTGCTATTACTCAGACGTCGATCTTCTGCGAGAGTGTGGTACTACTCCGGACGGACCGTCCCGCGGCTGTACACAGAGAACTGTCAACAGCGTGGTCTTACCACATTTTCATAATGTGTATTTTCGTATTGTTCTAAAACTAGGCAGCAGTTTGCTTTCTAAATTTTAAGACATAGTTTTAAGTATAATAATACATACATACATACATATCATCACGCCATATCCCTTGCAGGGTAGGCAGAGAGAACAGAGTGCCAGAGAACTCTATCTCTGCATACTTCACTCGCTTCCTCAACATTCATAATTCTCTTCATACACGCTCGCCGGTTTCGGAGACTCTTGACTCCACCTTTCTTCAGTACATGACCGATCTGGTCTAGGTAGGTTAGTCTCGGTCTCCCTCGGTACCTACATCCTTCCACTTTCGCATTGTATATCTTCTTAACCAGACGTTCGTTCGGCATTCTTTCCACATGTCCGAACCATCGGAGCATTCCCTTTCGCATCTTTACACCAATACTCTCTTTCATACCTACTCGCTCTCTTACGTCGTCGTTACGAATGCGGTCGGTCAGCCTAACTCCACAGATTTTCCGCAGAGATCGCATTTCGACCGCATTAATTTTACTTTCATACTCTTTTCTGCATACCCAACTCTCGCTTTCATACAGTATAATAATAATACATTTTATTTAGTTCAACAGTAAGTGCATACAATAATTACAATAATTCCATCTTAGTTTTACATAACACTAAAACAATTTAGGTACATATTATTAGTATTAGTATTGATGTATATATATATCGCCATTATTTGTAGACAAACGCGTTTCGAATAAAACTCCATTGACACGAACCGGGTTCACATAACCAAATCAAAAATCGTGTCGCCCCCCCATTATAAACATCATACATTATGTAAGGAAAAAATGTTAAATACAAGTAAATTATAATGCCGACCACAATAGCGAGCAATTTGAATAAATTAATGGAAAGACGGTCATTTTGTAAAATTTCACCGAAAATTGTAGGTACGTATATAAATAATTTATGCAAAACTGTTTTGATTTTGTTCGCATTATACCTTTTTTTTTGGTACACGCAATTTTCTATAACTATAGAATGGGTTATGGGTTTATTATCTTATGCGTTATAGTAACTGGATGATGGGATAGTGTTTAAGATACTAACCTTCCATGCCAGTGCCGTTGGTTTGATATTTTTTTTTATTATGATTATATATTTTGCAAAGTCCACTGCAATACAAGGGTTATTTACTTAGTGAAGAGTGAAAAAAAAACTCTAGAGATACATAATTGCCTTGTGCTTTCAGAGTAAGAACACATTTCACGTACACTTCTCTTGTCCATGAACGTGGTAAAAACAATGCGCGCGTACAACGTACACATATCAGAAGTGAAACTTTGGCAAACTAATTTTTAAATATCGTTTGTATATATCAACCAATAGCGTGTATTCTCTACTCTCTCTATCTCTCGTGTCGCATTTCATCTTTAAAAATTTTACTCTTATGCGCGCAAAGAAGTTTCACTTCAAAATAAATATGGCGCGTAACGGAAAAATGTGACTTAGAAATAAATATGGCGCGTAACGGAAAAATGTGACTTAGAAATAAATATGGCGCGTAACGGAAAAATGTGACTTAGAAATAAATATGGCGCGTAACAGAAAAACGTTACAATATAAAATTTCTCCCATAAGACGGTAAAAATGTTTCACTTCAAAAACGACAGGGATTATTATATAGAAGGAAAACTCAAATTAATATCTTATATCAACATATCTAACCAGCGTGGTTATAGTAGATTAATAAATTAAATACAGTTGCGTATTCACTCTTAAAAATATCTAGGAAAATTAATGAAGAGGCTTTATTAATGGCACATTATGGTATAGTGGATTCAATATTTTTCCTTGCGGTTTTTGTTTTTTTTTTTTTTTGGGGGCGGGTTACGGTCGGCACACTCCTCGCACCACTCCGTCCGGGGTGACAGAGGGGCGTAAGCATGCACACCCGTAACCCACCCGTGACGTCGCCTTCGTCGTTGGGCCAACCACCGGAGCAGAGTGCCTTGACGTCAGTGGTTGGCCCGACGGAATACCCCTGAGGAGTACCCTCTCCTCGACCGACGTCCCCCCCTCGGGTAGGATGTCGGTCTTTCCTCACGCGGTCGGCCTCTCGGCGGGTGACGGACTAAATCCCCGATCCAGTCACCCGCAGCCTCGGCTAGGGCGGCATCAGGCGCAGGTAATCGCGCCTGCGCCGCCCCAGTCGCCGGCGGCGGCTCGCGTCGCTGAGGAGACGCTCCTCGCGCACGCGCTCCACCGCCTCCTTCCGCGAGACTACTGCCTCGCAGAAGGATGCGACCGCGTCCCAGTTCCTGACGCTGTCGAGCATCGCCCTGGCGATGGTCGGCAGCGTCAGGTCAGCACCGATGATTGTGACGAGTTCACGCCGCTGCTCTGCCCAAGCGGCACAAACCTCGAGCGTATGCTGCGCCGTGTCCTCGTCGCAATCGCAGTGGTGGCAGGACGGTGTACTCTCCCTCCTTACGACCGTGTGCAGGTATTTGGCGAAGCATCCATGCCCCGTCAAAACCTGCACCAGTCGGAAAGAGAGCACCCCGTGCCGCCGATTTAGCCACTGCATCAGCACCGGCCGGAAGGCCTCCACGGTCCGCACACCGAACCGAGGCCTCTCCAGCCGGACTGCCCAACGGGCAATGATGTCGCGGCGGGCGTCGACGCGCCAGGCGGTGTGCTCCCTCAACGAGACCACACCGCCCTCCGCTCGCACCCCCAACATTCGCCGATACAAACCGGCGAGCATTTCCGCTTCCAGGTCCCATGGAGGGGTCCCGGCCAATAGACACGCTGCCTCCGTCGACACCGTGCGGTACCCGTGTATGGCCCTGACCGCCATGGCCCTCTGTGGTCGCCACAGAAGAGCCCTGAGTCGGACGGTCAGGGATCCCGCCCACACCGGTGCGCCGTACAGGGCCATCGACCGGATGACCCCTGCGTACAGCTGTCGGCAGGTAGCGCTCGGTCCGCCCACATTCGGCATAAGCCATGATACTGATGGGCGGACGCCGCGCCGACGAGCCGTGGAGCGAGTCGGCGGAAATGCTCCCGGAACCACCATCGCCCGTCGAGCACCAGGCCCAAATACCTCATATGGGCCCGGATGCTGATATCAACCGAATTGACGGTGATCGAGACGCCGATGGGAGGGCCCATGCGGGGCCCATGGAACAAGAGAGCCTCCGTCTTGTCCAGGGCCACCCTCAACCCCAGCGCCCCGATCCGCCTGACGATCTCCTCGGTGCCGAGAGTCGCCAGGCTTGCCGCCTCCTCCAGCGTCCCACCACGGGCTGTGACGAGCGTGTCATCGGCGTAACACATCACGCCCAGCCCGGGCGGGAGGCTCCAACTCAACGCCCAGTCGTAGCCGATGTTCCACAGGGTGGGTCCGAGGACCGACCCCTGCAGAACACCGCACGTCATGGGCGTTCACACAACGTCCCCTACTCGGTTGGTGTAGAGGACGCTGCGCCCCTCCAAATAGTCCGCCACTAGCCGCCTCAGGTAAACTGGTACTCCGTGATATCGGAGCGCCTCCCTGATGCAGCTAAATGGCAGACTATTGAATGCGTTGGCGATGTCCAGGGACACCACCAACAGTACTCCCCCGCCGGTGACGGCCTCAGTCGCCACGGCCCTCAGGCGCAACAGAGCCGCGATCGTCGAACGACCCCTCCTAAACCCAAACTGGGCATCCGACAGATCGGGCCCCGTGTCGACGAGGTGCCGCTCGATGCGGGCAGCCAGCACCCTCTCCAATAGCTTGCCCGCATCGTCGAGCAGCACGATGGGCCTGTAGGCCGAGGCCGTCTCTGGAGACCGTCCCGGCTTCGGCAGGAGCACCAGCCTCCCCTCCTTCCAACATCCAGGGAACCGCCCCGACGCTAAGCACGCGTCAAACAGCCCCCTGAGGCGGAGACCTACGTGGTCGAGGACCAGGGCCAGCACGCGGTTGGGAACACCGTCGGGCCCGGGGGCGGTGGATTTTCTGCGCATGCGCGCCACCGCTGCCCCCATCTCGGGTTTCGTGATGGGCGGAACACTGTCATCGTCGGCCTCCCGGTCGGTGTCTGGCGGAGCCATGACCGGGGGCGTGTGTTCCGCCCGTCGCGGGAACAGATCCTCGACGACCCTGGTGAGGAGGCCGGGCTGGAGAGTCTCGGTGAGGGGAGGGCCCCGCGCGCGGAGCTTACTCAGCGCTGCGCGATAGGGGCGACCCCAGGGGTCACGATCGAGACCATCCAACATCTCCTGCCGACTGACGTCCTTGGCGGTACGGACGGCCAGCCTGAAGGCCGACCGCGCATTGCGGTAGCCCTCGTAAAGCCGGCTCTCCCACTCCTCGTCGCGATGGTGCCGCCGGCTGCGGGTGTAGGCCCTTCGGGCGCATATACACGCGACCCGAAGATCCGCCAGCTCCCGGGACCACCAGTGGACAGCCCTCTTCGGGGGCAGACACCGCACACGGGGCATGGCCGCATCGCAAATCTGCGTCAAAGCATTGCGGATGCGGCCAGCCTCGGCGTCCACCCCGTCCAACTGGTGGGCAGAGCACAGCCACGAGTGAACGATGGCTGCCTCCGCCAGCAGGTCCCGGTCCAAACGACCCACAGACCATCGCGGGATTTTTTTTTTTTTTTTTTTTTTTCCTTGCGGTGAGCTATGGATGTGGTCGCGCTGCGCCAAAGCGGTCCGGGGCAACGGAAGGGAAGGTACGCAACCCCATAGACCCCCGTGCCTCTCTTCGCCGTGCGAGCGGACCACCGGTACCCGATCTTTGTCTTCGGTGGCCCGCTCGGAAGCAATGTATTACCTCAAATCAGATGAAAGTTGTATGCTATTATTTAATAAATTAAACATATTAACAGTTTTTTATATACTTGAAATATATGCATTTATGAAAAAAAAAATCTACTAAGTAACTAAATAGGAAACAACCTTGGCTTAGAAAAAGTATCTGAGTGTGGCATCACGAGTTTACAATAAGCTACTAGAAGAAACGAAGTACCTCGTTCCATTTAAAAAAAAAGAATAAAATTATTTTTGATCAAGAAATTTTATTATAATATTAACGAATATTTAAAAAGATGAATTTATATGACATTATAAAAATAAAATACATTCAATATTTGTCTAGTTTTGATTATTTTTAGTATGCAAATGAATTGAGATTAAATATTTCTGAAATTTGTACGCTGACGTAGCGAATTTCACAATATTATGTCACCTGAAGTGTTATATTACATAATTAATATTTAAGTATAACATATATATAAATAAAAAAATATATATCATAAATAATATATAAATAATATATATGTATAACATATTAAATAATCTCTCTGCCTACCCTGCAAGGGATATGGCGTGATGATATGTATGTATGTATTAAATAATTAACAATTAAATGATTTAATTAGATTTGAAATGTTATTCTTAAAATATTTGTTTTTTTTTTATCCTTGTATTGCGGGGAACTTTACAAACATGCAATTAACGCAAAAAAAATACACCCAGACTCAGAACGACACTTTGTGGATCGCATAAAATATTGTCCAAGGAATCGAACCCATACCACCGCCACGAAAAGTCGACATCATAACTACTACGCCATTTGTGCAGTCAAATAAGACAATCCTGATTTCTTTGACTCAGATTCGATTATTTTTTAAATCCTTCCAGAACTTTCTATTACGTTTATTCGTCATAAGTGTCTCCATTACCGAGTTCTCGTGTACCTGCAATGAAAGTTAAGAGATAGAATCGTTGTAAGTAATCACTATTGGTCAGGTAAATTGATGATAGCGATTTAGTATTGTCATTATAAGAGGGTATGTGACTACCCAATCGATTGTCGTTAATATACGAACATATGTAGGGGAAATTGGATGATAGGTACGTTGAGAAAAGTTACATACACTAGTAGCTGGGCAATTCAAAAGTGAAGAAAAACTATGACTCAGTAAAACAAATGCTATATTATACCTATTGATAACTACACATTAAGAAGAAGAAAATTTATTATTTATAAATGTTATTTTCACGTTCCTTTTTATTTTAGGGATAGGGAATGGGTAGCACCTCGCCAAGAGGGTTGATCATGTGCCCGTGTACACCTGCATAACTTGCCGTACTGTATCTATCGCTTTTTATAAAAACTATTTTTTAATAAAAATCCTGTCCTAAGGAAATAATCCTTGAATTGTGAGGGACTTCACAAACATATGATTAAGGGACACAAATTACATCTAGACTCAGAACAACAGTTTGCGGATCGTATAATAGGAATCGAACCCATAGCAGCGGAAGGTCAGTATTTTAACTAGTACGCCATCTGTACAGTCATTAAAAATTTATATAGTAAAATTATTTTCTATATATGATTAATTTCAAATCAAAAGTATGAAGTCAATATTCTCATTCTTATATTTTCACATTCTTGTCAAAATCTCTGAATAGCCGTATCATTGGTAATCCTAAAAACAATTTCAAACCACTTTGAAAGCGACTCCTTCATATAAATGTAAATGTATGGGGTGTACCATTACTGACGAATATCACAATAGGGCTTTGATTCCCACAGTCACACCGTCCATGTCCTTTTTTATAGGACTTTTTAGCCCAAGTCAATTGGGTTTGGCGTCATTTGCATTTTGTTTCATTCGCACATATCCAGTTTTTATATCTTCATCTCTTTCGTGTTCAGGCTGGCGTGAAGTCCGCCGGGCTCTGTTATAGGATAAGTGGTCTGTATTAGAGGTATTTCGTACACACCTTTGTGCTCGTATTTTTAAGCCCGCTTCCATTAACGGATGGGCTGAAATCCAAATGGTATTACAGTGAATTGGAATACGGATTTTGAATTTAACGTGTGATATTTTAATTTTAATGAAAATTAGTTTACACTTTAGTATCTGTGATATAAAATTTATTTTTGTAATCTGAATTGTTGTTATAATTTATTTACTTTTTATAATAACAATTAATGAGATTTTTTTAAATTACTGAAATTTAGCATTTAATATGCTTAATTATTTATAAAACCCGATTACGAAGCGAAAAATGATGTCACAAGCGGGATTCGAACCCGCGCCTATTGGGATTCCGGTCCAATCGTGCTGCCACTACACCACTGTGACTTATTGTAGGATATGCAAATTTCACTTCGTATATTTACGTCTTAAAGTGACGGTATGCTATCCGCCGCGCGAGCGGGCCACCTGTACCCGATCTTGTCTTCGATGGCCCGCCCGGCAACCCTAGTGGATCCGTCGCACCACATTACATAAAATGCCATCAAAATTACTTAATATAAACACGTTAAAACACTAAGATATTGAATATAATACAAGACCACCACATCATACTTTCATATTCCCGCCAAGAGCCCCATTGTAATTTAAAAATTATGATCTGAAATAGATTATTACCTTTGATTTACTTTGATTTGATAATATCTTCTATATGCATACATATAGCAATCATAATTGCAGAGATGGTGTAGTGCTCTGAGTACCAACCATCCATGTGAGTCATTCATCATCATCATTCTCTCAGTTCATACACGTCTCACTGTTGGGCTCGAGCCTCCTCCATAATGGGAGGGCAATTGATTTACTATACCACGCTGGTCAGACGTGTTGGTATAGGGTTTTGTTTCGAGTTTTCCTTCTCGTGAGTCATTCAGATAATTGTAATTCATATGAAAATAATTTGTAATAGACTCCTTTCTAATGTTTACCGTCGACGTTTCAAACACTTTACAGAGTTCATGGTCACGGGATAACCACGTACGCTGTAAGTCTTTCTGTGTCCATAAAAGTATTTTTATTTCAACTCATCATCATTATCGTCATCATCACAGCCCATAAATGTCCCACTGTTGGGCTCGGGCCTCCTCCGTAATGGGAGTGCAATTAATCTACTATACCACGCTGGTCAGACGTGTTGGTATAGGGTTTTGTTTCAAGTATTTCTTCTCTTGCATAGATGTTATATGCGTTTTATATCGCTTAATCGTCTCTTACGATCGCCCACGGGTAAGATAGAGGGTGGTGAATTGTATTCTTACTCCTTCACCACACGGATAAAAGTTATTTCAAATAGCTAGATTATTCTAAGCATTCTAGAAACTTTTCAATATATAAAATCGTCTGTCGATCCGGTCCGATCTTAGGGCAAAAATACACTGGCAATGGTATATTTTTATACATAACTATAGTACAAAGTATACATAGTACTAAAAATGGTTCAATTTTAAAAAGTATCCATCCCCAAGTGGTCAACGGAATTCTGCAACATAAAATGTTCGTTCGTCGGAAACTAAAACGATCATAGAAGATTCATAGGTGTACCCGCGAAGTGCAAATCCTTTGGGGATCCTTCCAAGTCGGCAGACGTGTATAAATGTTATTTATTGCGCAGCCTACTTAACTAAGTCTACTTATTATTTCACGACTTAATAAACTTTTTATTTTTGATGGAATAAAAAAAAAATGTTTTTATTTTTAAAGTTTTAATGTCGAATACTTCATTATATTCCTTTATGATGAATAGTGAAGAAGCACAAGCTAGTTCGAAGAAGCATAGACACAATAGAATCCGCAAAAAATAGCTTTATTTCTAATTAGCTTCTGCCAGCGGCTGCGCCCGCGTAAAAGGTTACTTTCCTAAAGTTTTTCATACCCTATTTTTATTTTACCCCTTAAGTGTAAATTTTTACAACATGTTAACGTCATATTTATTTAATTCTAATCAATAGCCTAAAAATAAGTTTCAAGCTTCTGGATTTAAAAATGACGATACTTTATTTTCTTTACTAACATTTCATCCCCCCCTTTAGAACCCTTTTTGTGCATTAAAAAGTAGCCTATGTCGTTTATCAGGATCTAGACTATCTGTGTACCAAATTTCAATTAGATCAGTTCAGTAGTTTTGGCGTGAAAGAGCGACAGACAGACAGAGTTACTTTCGAATTTATAATATTAGTAAGGATATGTCATACTCGCGTAAAAATCATTATATATTGACAAGTTTTAGAATTAAGGCATACAAATTTCAATTAAAAGGTTAAAGTAATCAATAAGAGAATTATATTAAAAATCTTTAAGCGTTCTATAACATTCTTTTGATTTTCCTCTCAGCATGATCTCAATACTTCGTCAAATCTTACCCTAATGCAATTCAAATAAGATCTTTAACAAAAGGGTCATATTGTCGGTGCCTTATCGCTAAGCAATAACTGTTCAAAGCTGTGGGGTGAATGTGTTAACTATGAAAAATGTTAACATTTAATGGAAATAAAATAGTTTGGAAAGGGGATTGGATCAAACATTGGAAATTGGATCGGAAATGACTTTAAGAGTCGTTATTGTTAAAGCCAGGATGATAATATTTATTTAGGTGTCAGGTGGGTACCCTGGGGTAAGAAATGAGAACCGACACGAGTACTTGTTCTGACGATTGATTAAGGGTTTCTATAACGTAGTTTATATTAAATTAGTAATTCAACTTCTTTAAAAATATATAATATTTTGTAGCTTTTCTTTTACTTAAATAGATAAAGCATTGTTATTGTCAGAAATTATTTTCATTTATTACTTACTGAATGCGCCCGCTGGCGTTAATTTGTTATATTTTTTTATTATTTTATAATCTATGGTTAGTTTTATCTTAAATAAAACCATGTTTTAATTTAGACTACCATTATTAAAAAAATCCATTAGTAAAAACCGCAAACCATCTCCTGCACCAATATTTGCAGCGCGTTTAATTTGAACATAGATATAAAAAAAATACAAAATTGTTCTTAAAATTTATATTGTTCTAATAAAGCCTTCCATAATAGTTTTTTTTTTAATATTTATAATATATTAACATTGACATGTTAAGATTGTATTATAAGCATAATATATTATTCCCGTTGTGATGACGAATTAAAATTCACATGTGACATCATCGCTTATATGATGTAGTAGATATAAAAAACGGGTGAGGAATCACCAGAAAAATAGGTTAAAGCAAATACCCTTATGACATGTTAACATTAACAGTCTTTACCAATTCACTAGCTAAGAGTGATTATTATGGCATTTTGCCTTTGAGGGCGCCTATATTCAATTGGGTAGGTCGACAGGCTAATTATTATAGAAGTTCTTTATTTAATTAGCAGTGGTATCTGTTTTAAAAGTAAAGGGTAAGTAAAGGGTAAACTGTAAGAAAAGGGGTCTACGCGTGAATGTGAGCAAAACCAAAATAATGGTCTTTGAAAGAGATGAAGCAAGAACAGATGTAAGAGTAACAATAGGTAATGATGTACTAGAGCAAGTGGATGAATTTGTATATCTTGGATGTGGATTTAGCCGAGATGGACGGTACACCACTAATATAGAGCGAAGAGTGAATGCGGGAAATAGAGTGAACGGAGCGTTGGGGCAACTTCTCGGCAGCCACCACCTCAGCCAGAAGGCACGTGTAGCAATACATAACGCAGTGCTTGTCCCAACATTACTGTATGGAAGCGAGAGTTGGGTATGCAGAAAAGAGTATGAAAGTAAAATTAATGCGGTCGAAATGCGATCTCTTCGGAAAATCTGTGGAGTTAGGCTGACCGACCGCATTCGCAACTACGACGTAAGAGAGCGAGTAGGTATGAAAGAGAGTATTGGTGTAAAGATGCGAAAGGGAATGCTCCGATGGTTCGGACATGTGGAAAGAATGCCGAACGAACGTCTGGTTAAGAAGATATACAATGCGAAAGTGGAAGGATGTAGGTACCGAGGGAGACCGAGACTAACCTACCTAGACCAGATCGGTCATGTACTGAAGGAAGGTGGAGTCAAGAGTCTCCGAAACCGGCGAGCGTGTATGAAGAGAATTATGAATGTTGAGGAAGCGAGTGAAGTATGCAGAGATAGAGTTCTCTGGCACTCTGTTCTCTCTGCCTACCCTGCAAGGGACATGGCGTGATGATATGTATGGTATCTGTTTTATATTACTACTGGGTTCCTCCCATATAAGAGGGAAATTGATCTACTATATCACGCTGTTCAATTATCTTGGTATAGGATACCTGCCTATTATATTCTTTAGTTGTAACATTCACCAAGAAAGTGGTGAATTATAGTCTTCCTCCGTTACCACATGGATAAGTCAAAAGTTAAATGTGAAAATAAGTTGTAATTCAATCTAATACTTGAGAATCATGAAATAATAGACTTAAATTTTATTGATATATGAATTGAATCAAAAAGAAAAGATACGATAAAATTATAATCAAGTTAAATTGTAATAACTTATAAACTGATTTTCAGTGGCATCAGTAAGCTTAGAATTACAAAGCTTATGGTATTAAGCTTTAGTGATTAATTATTTCTTATAACAAGTGATTTAATTTATTATCAACCTCAAATAAGGAGGTTCTCAACTCTGTTGCACTATATATACGTACATATAATGTTTTCCGTAGGTGAAGAATATAATTAGGCACCTTCTGGTCATTGGTATCGTATAACACGATTAAGGGATATGTTACCCGTGTGGTGACGGAGTAAGAATACAATTCACCATCCCCTCATCCCCCATCCCCATCTTACCCGTGGGTGATCGTAAAAGACGACTAAGGGATATAAAACGCATATAATGGATGAATGCAAGAGAAGGAAAACTCAAACAAAACCCTGTACTAACACGTCTGACTAGCGTGGTATAGTAGGTAAATTTTTTTTTTAATGTGGAGGAGATTTGAGCCTAGCAGTGGAACGTGTATATTCCCAGATGATAATGATATTGTTTAATAATATTCAAAATTAAATTCTTTGTTTCATTTCAGCTCATATATGTTCTACTGCTGGGTTCCTCCTCCATACTGGGAAGGAAATTAATCTAGTACATGATGTGTTTTTGTTCTCTTAAATTCTTTGTTTACAAATCCAGATTTACTTTTGTAAAAATTTGTTTATAACAAAATTGTTTGCATAAAATGTTCTAGTGAGATTGAATCTTTGAACGAATGGTAGGCCAGTAAACTGTTTGTACGAAGTGCCGTTTAATCTGGCATCGAATTTACGTTAACGTGTTTTGTTTGCATATCGTGTATTTGATACGTGTTGCGTGGACAAATTAGAATTGAAAAATATATTGTACATTTTCGATTGCTTTTAAAACTTGAAACAATTTTTGTCTTAATTAAAGTTGCTCAAATATATTCATTTTATTAAACCAAGGGTTTATTGTAATAAATATAATTTTTTTAGAGGTTGGGTCACGTTATTGATGTTTTTCAGCCTATAGTTATCAACGACCATTTTGTTCGGGGTAGTACCATAATGTCACTTAATATATACGTCTAAGTATTAGCAATTACTTACTGCGTTTCTTTCGGTGAGCGATAGAGTTGAAAACAGTTTTCATCTATATACAGTGGCAGCAATGTGAGCAGCATTGCTGACTTGACTAACACATGCACTACCAGGTAGGCTGTTTGCTCTTCTGTCCACAAAAGCATAAAAAAATATTAAATACTTCTACTTCTTGTACGTGTAATTACTGGATTCCAATATTTTTCATCGTGTTGGAACTTGATTTAGTATGTTACATTGGTTAGACAGGTCAGCCATAAGATTTGTTTTCTTAAATGTCATACTCTTGTAGTGATATATACTTTTTTCTTAGTTATTTTTTACAATATTATCTATATGGAGAAATGTTATCTGTATTGTGCCATAAAACAAAAAGAAAGTTATATAGCTCAAGAGTTCCTTTGTTAAGCGCGCTGATTGCTATTAAAAAACTATTATTAAAAATGTGCAAGATATAGTGTTTATAAATAATTTTTTTTACGTATATATAAGCTATATATAACGCCGCAATATGAAGTCTTTATTATTGTTAGTAAATAGGAAATTACCGTTGTCATATTAACTGGTGACTTAACAAAATTATTGAACAATATTATGAAAGCTAATAATGTTGATATTATTATTATTTATATAGAAATATCTGCGTATTCAAACAGAAGTAAGCAAATGAAGTTATACACCGCTTGTACATTTTAGTTTTCTTCCGCCATCTATAAATACACACGAAATAACATTAGTAACTTACAACAAAATAAATCAAAGCTATACTAAAAATATATATTAAGGAAGGATATGTATAGGAAAACTAATAACGTACCCCATACAAGTCATTACAGACCCTAAAGATGGGGAGAGAAAATAATTCTTATCCGCAGTGACGAATAGTGAAAATAATCGGCTGCTTGATTGAAAATTACTACATTTTAATATATCGCCATTGATTTTAGTGTAGGGTGAATAGTTTGAGTGATAACTATTGATGGTAATTCATAATTACATCTTTTGTGATTCGATCGAGTGGAATTTGATTGTCGTTTGTAATGACGTGTTATCAAATATATCTGAATGACTGAGCTTAGCTTATTTTTTTTGGTAATTGTGTTTTTTTTTCGGAAAATGTATTTAGGTGTTATAGACTTGTGATGAAATTTCGGAGTATATTTAAATACAAATTACATACTGATAGAATGTGAATGTTTTTATATCTTATCGACGAATAAATATGACAGTACTTGAGTTTATCATACGTGCTAACAGGAAATATGTTAACAAAGTATTCACTGATCGCGCCACCTAGCGCGCCATTCGCTCCCTACCAAGCAAATTTGTTTTAAGACACGTATAAAATAAAACGCGTGAGCTCCGTTTGGGTTCGGGTTGAGAGCTCTCAGCGCTCACCCACAGTCCAGGTAAAGTTGTCATAGCCATCTGAGGCTAACAACTATGACACACATAAAGAAAAAAACATCCGTTTGGGAGTCTAAGCCCGCGAGTGGCACGGTGCACATAGGTGTCGTATATTGAATGCTAATTTACTAACTTACGTCGGCCATGTAGGCCTCTCTCATGCTGTCACTCGTGTGAGAGTGAATAATTGTAGGATATTCAATTCGCGCATCGTATTATATTTTCGTCTTTAAAGAGAAGTGTGCCACGTGTTTTCATATATATAGTGAAAGAAATGGTTGTAAATACTCCAATGCAAATATACCACTGATGACAGGAAATTTCAATTTAGTAAAACCGCGATTCAGCTCTGGGATTAACTACACTTCATGTATGCACACGAATATAGAAAATTTGGATGTGCTGTGAAATATAAGTGAGATCTAATTATTGTGTCATCTTAATATGTTCTTCCCGTGTGGACAACGGCCCCATGACCTGACGTAAAACCTCGCCAACGCCATTTCAATTCATTAACAGTACCGATTCTTTGACCACTATTAGCAGCTATCTCTTGAAGCACCTCTCTGAAATATGATACCTATTGGGTACAATTGATTTTCAAACCAGCTAGGAATACATTAAAATATGCACATAAAATTTCATCCCAATTGGTCTAGTCGTTTACCAGTAGTTAGGTGAAAAACACAAATATAGAAGCATCTATACATATATATATATATATATATATAATACATGACTAGGAACCTAGAAACCGCGAGTACATTAGAGAAATTTATTATAAAACGAGTATAGGCAGTAAGAAAAGCCTAACAGAACACAAAAAACATTATTTAGGATTTTTTTACTATCCGTATGTATGTACACGCTAATCTTAAAAATTTCTGAACGGATTGTTTCGCAGTTATCATAAATATATTAAGTGCAAATCGCAGCAATATTTAGTTGTTATCTCATTAAAGCCTGATATCAGGAAAAAATTGTTATTGTCATTTAATTTAAAAAAAATATCGCTTGCCTTTTATGTCACTTGAAGGGTCAATTCTAGAATATTAATGATATCTGATTTTTTCGTGAGTATTACACATTTGAAATCAACTCCTTCAGTCTTCCCGTGACACTGAAAAGTATTCGAAACGTCGGGAAATTAAGAATCAAATACAAACGCTATAGAATCCGTAAAAACTGTTTTATTTCAATAATATTACGCGAACAAAACGTGGGCATCAGCTGGTTATATACCTGTATTAAAAAAATTGTCGACTAATTTAATATCATCACCATCATCTTAGTTAACAAATGTCCCACTCCTGGGCCCGAGACTCCTCTATAATGGGAGAGAAATTGACCTACTACACCACGCTGGTAAGACGTGTTGGTATAGGGCTTTGTTTCGAGTTTTCCTTCTCTTAATTAATTTAATATCATAATCATCATCTTAGCCCATAGATGTCCACATTGTTGGGCTCGAGCCTCCTCTATAACGGGAGGGAAATTAACCTACTATACCACGCTGATCAGACGTGTTGGTATAAGGTTTTGTTTGAATTTTCCTTCTCTTGCATAGATGCCACTTACGCTTTATATCCCCTAGTTGTCTTCTACGATCACCCACGGATAAGATGGTGGTGAATTATATTTTTACTGCGTCACCACACGGCAAGTATTTTTTTTATATATATTATTAATTGTTATTATTATTAATTTAATATACCACATTAAAATTAATTATAAAGTATTAATATGTTATTATCTGTATTTCTTATATGTACGTAGTGAACGCATTTCTCTTGATATGTTAATTTCTCCGCTGAATAAATAATTCATTTGTTAAAGCGTATCACTCAGCATTGTAGGGAATTAGATCCTCTGAAATATAATGTTATTAACTCTTATTGCTAACAATTTAAAGCTCAATTTACAACACGACGCTAAATGAGTTTGTAACTAAGATTTATATTTTGTTTGGTGTTGATTTGGCGCGAGGCATCAACTGGGATTTTGAATTTTCATATTTGCAAGATAATGAATTTAGGTACAGATGAATGATGTTCAGTGTTAGAATGGTGAAACAACGGATTGGGAGAAATGTTATTTTATCTTCGGTGAATATTGAATTGATTTTATACGTAGTTTTTCTTATACACTGTGACATTTATATCGTCTTACAAAAGAAGTGCCATAAAAGTATCCGACCAAAGAAACATATCGAACATATCTAAGTGTTCAATAGTGGTAGTGATAAAAAATAATAAAATAAAATAAATTAAAGTTAATATTTTATAACAACCTAGTTATAATGTTTGCATTTTAAACAAAATAAATCATACGGCATTCCACACGTTAGCCAATCACAGCTATGAAGTCCACGTGGACTGCTATCCCAAAGCGTACCTACGCCTAGGTAGTACCTACACAGTACGTAGGTTATGTCGAGTAGGTAACCTACCGCTCGCTACATGCTGTTCTCTTACTATTTTAATTGTAATTATTTATAATATTTTTTTGTAAAAATATTCCAGTAAATATTTTTAACCTTTTAATTGTAGGAATGAATAGTAGATACTAGATACGTTAACTGAACTGCTTTTGTAAGACGACATAAATGTCACCGTGTATATTGTTTATCACGCATAGATTTTCTAATATGGTCTTCATTATTTAATAGTGGTATGATCACGTTGTTGACAGTTCTCTGTCTATAGTCGCGAGCCGGTTTATCCGGGGTAGTACCACACTCTCGCAGAAGAGCGACATCTGAGAGATGGCAACATGATATTGTGCTTCCTTCGATGAGCGAGAGAGACGGAAGCCCAACTGGGTGGGTTTGGGGTTTGTATTGGTAGGCAGCGGTTTAGTTATACCCTTGGTATTGCCAAGGTCTATAGGCGGCAGTGACACTTACCATCAGTTGTGTGGCTTGCTTCTTTGCCACCATAAGCAATAAAAAAATATGTATCTTTATCTATGTAATTCTTCTATACGCATACGAATTGTCCTAAACGGCTGAATCGATGTGGATGTAATTTTTCACGTGTGATTAGGAATAACTTAGATTAATAAATGGCAAATGGCACTGCGATCAATTTTAACAAATTATTTTTTTTTTCCTTTGTATGTATACAAAATGGCGATTTATTAGGTCAACTAGTATATTTATAACTGTTTGCCCGTATACTGGAGTTTTAAGAATATAGCCGTGAGGTAGTGGCTACGATAACTGCCATTCCTCACATTGCACGTGGATGTCGTAAAGGATGACTAAGAACTTTATGTTGATGGTCCAACTCCACTTGATGGTGTCTGGTTAATAATTACATTCTAAAGGAGTATTGATGACAGTTGGACTCTCTAAGGGGATAATGATTTACACAGGATGGCAAATGGATTGGCTATTCTAATATGTTTCAGAGGAGAGAAACACGGTAAGTACCTTCCAAGTCGCAGTAGTATTTCGAACCGGCGGTTGGTTTATGTCGGGTCATAAGTATGCACTACTAAGCTTGACCCTCCATAATAATAGAAAAAAACATAACCTACTGGTACTGATACTGTAGAGAAGGAAAACTCGAAATAAAATTCGTCAAGGATTTTGTTTTGAGTTATTCTTCTATACAGTTATTTCGGTACTTAGATATCATCATCATCATCATTATCATCACAGCCCATAAATGTCCAACTGTTGGGCTCGGGCCTCCTCCGTAATGGGAGGGAAATTAACCTACTATACCGCGTTGGTTAGACGTGTTGGTATAGGGTTTTGTTTCGAGTTTTTCTTCTCTCGCATAGATGTTATATGTATTTTATATCCTTTAGTCGTCTCGTACGATCACCCACGGGTAAGATATGGGATGGTGAATAAGTATTCTTACTCCGTCATCACACGGAAAACTTAGATATCATGTTTCTTATTTATATAGTTATCCTGGTTGGACTGCTCTATAGTTATCGTGCTTCTTCTCTGCTCTATAATATCTCTGATGATAATTTGTTTGACAAAAGTTAAGATAACATTTGAAAATTGACAATATGTAAGTATCCTCGTAGGGTCTATACATATAAATAAATGTGTATCGGTGCCCAATTACCTGAAAATACTTCAATTGAAATTTACAGCATACACAGGAGAATAACACGTATTATTTTCAACACATATTTTAAATTATTTGACTGAAACATTAATCAAAACATAAATGATACCAAGTGTATTTTGCACAAAAACGGGTGCATCCACCTGATATATCTTAAAAGGTCGATTCATACCAAAAAGGGGACAATTAGACCGTCACAAACATAATTAATAACCCAACGTAAGCCCTTCGTATGCTCTCGTCCAAGCTGAGCTCATTGAAAAGTAAAATATGTGTCAAATCGGTTGGAAGCCCCACCTAACAATATGGCGACGTCGAACATATTGACGGGCGTTCGGATACGACAGTGACATAGCACGAAGGTACGCGAGCTTGCGTTCGGATACACGCCAAAGATACGCCATTGGGTTTTTGTTAAAAAATGAGCTTACATTATTTTTTAGTACAAAGGTATTCACGTAAGATTTTCAGCTGATAAAGTAACAATGGATGTGTTATTTTTTTCGATGGATCGAAGATTTGTGATTGGTTTTTTTTTTGTGACAACATATTATTTTGGTATGGTTAGAGATATTATACCTCGTTCGATTCATTTGAAGTTACGGGAAGACAAATAGGAATAAATTATCCTATAGTAAAGAATTTCCGTGTGGTGACGGAGTAAGAATATAATACACCACCCCCTATCTTACCCGTGGATGATCGTACCAGATGACTAAGGGATATAAAATGCATATATGACTTATGCAATAAACGGAAAACTCGAAACAAAAATCCTATACAAACACTGATCAGCGTGGTATAGTAGGTCAATTTCCCTCTCATTATGGAGGAGGCTCAAGCTCAACAGTGGGACATATATGAGCTGAGATGATGATGAAAGAATAAATCCTTGTATCGCAGGAGAGTTACACGTATTTGAAATAAAACTATTTTTATAGCAATTAATACACGCTGTAATATGTTCAAAATGCAATTATAAATAAAATACAAACGAAATAAAATCAGTAAAAATATATTTATTTATAATTTATAATAAACACGTCTTTAATTACTATTATGGGTCATCATTATCTTGATCTGATCCCAATTACTTGGTGTCAATTTAATACATACTATGCTTCCAATGCACATATTGAAAAAGTTATTGGCAATAGTTTTATGACCGGTCGTGTACCTGACGTCAATCTTTCTTGTGAATGTAATTGTTGACCTAACGACATCACTTTGAGTTGACGTAAATTTAGGTAAAGCTTTTAATTGTCTTTTAGGGCACCGAGGAGCAATATAAGGGTAAATATTAGGGTATTAATAGATTCATGAAATAGTAGTAGGACCCTGTCTACAACCGCGGGCCGTTCCGTTGGGAGTGGTACCACACCAGAAGATTGATGATCTGAATAATGGCATTGTGCTGTTGCACGTCGTTCGATGAGCGATTGAGCTGGAAGCCCAACATCGGTGGGTTTGGGGTTTGTATTGGTAGGCAGCGGCCTAGCTTATACCCTTCGTATTGCAAAGATCCATGGGCGGTAGTGACGCTTACCATCGGGTGTGCTTCTTGCTCGTTTACCATCATAAGCAGTAAAAAAAAAACACACACATCTGGTACTCAAACTTAGGAACAATTAATTACGAATTATACAAATAAATGTCCTGGATGAATTTGTATATCTTGGATGTGGATTTAGCCGAGATGGAAGGTACACCACTGATATAGAGCGAAGAGTGAATGCGCGAAATAGAGTGAACGGAGCGTTGGGGCAACTTCTCGGCAGCCACCACCTCAGCCAGAAGACACGTGTAGCAATACATAACGCAGTGCTTGTCCCAACATTACTGTATGGAAGCGAGAGTTGGGTATGCAGAAAAGAGTATGATAGTAAAATTAATGCGGTCGAAATGCGATCTCTGCGGAAAATCTGTGGAGTTAGGCTGACCGACCGCATTCGTAACGATGACGTAAGAGAGCGAGTAGGTATGAAAGAGAGTATTGGTGTAAAGATGCGAAAGGGAATGCTCCGATGGTTCGGACATGTGGAAAGAATGCCGAACGAACGCCTGGTTAAGAAGATATACAATGCGAAAGTGGAAGGATGTAGGTACCGAGGGAGACCGAGACTAACCTACCTAGACCAGATCGGTCATGTACTGAAGGAAGGTGGAGTCAAGAGTCTCCGAAACCGGCGAGCGTGTATGAAGAGAATTATGAATGTTGAGGAAGCGAGTGAAGTATGCAGAGATAGAGTTCTCTGGCACTCTATTCTCTCTGCCTACCCTGCAAGGGATATGGCGTGATGATATGTATGTATGTATGTATGTAATGTCCAGTGTGGAGATTGAATTTAAAATACTTGGTATGAAAGTTTGGTTACTTTAATCATTATGCTATATATGCAATCAATAGTAGAATATTGTGAATATACTCATAGTACCAAGGAAGCTGTTGAGTAAGAAAACAAATAATAGCTAATATATTCTCGCAAACGGCTCACTTAGGCCGCCAAAACTACTTTATTAAATAAAAAACAAAACTAAAAAAACCTTCAGCGTATCTACGAACCATAAGGTACTTTATACAAAGATAAAAAGGAATAAAGAAACGACGTAAAATGATTCTTATCACGTTTTAATATGAGCGAATGAGGTAGCAAAAGTATTAAAGGTAGACAAAACGCTCCCGAGAGAAGCAAGCATCTGCAATGAAACATTTATGAGGTTGGCAGTGACAAATAGTGGAATTGCTTTAAGTATTGTACGCGTCGCCATGTATAGTATGTAATTTAGATTATTTGTTTATCTGATACCTTTGGGATGGATAAATTGATTACTACTGTTGGATAATTCAAGATTTCAAAGGCTGATTTGAAGATCGAAATTGTACTGATTTACGAACCAAAGATTATTTTTGCTCCTACAGAATTTAGTTTTAAATCTGGCACTAGGATATGGATATATTTTGACTCAAATGATGATTATATTAATGACTGAAGCGTACTGAATTTAATAATTAAATACGGAATGTTTTAATTGAAATAAAAATACGGGGATAATATGAGATATTTAAAAAAAATTAAAGAACCTGATTTGAAGTTAAAATTCTAAGAAATTTAAAAGCAAAATTTTTAGCCATAGATTTAATTACAAACTTCAATGTACTCCTTCTTATGCTATAGATGTAGAAAAACAACACATATTACTTCGAACTAATTGGATTTATAATAAGATGACGATGATAGGAAAAACTAAAAAGAAGAAGAATAATAAAACAAAATAATCAGAATAATCTATTTATTAATAATTGTTTATCTAATACACTTAAAATCTATGCAAGAGCAGGTAAATTCGAGACAAAACTCTATACGAACACGTCTGACCAGCATGGTATAGTCGATCAATTTCTCTCTTAATATAAGGGAGGCTTGTGCCCGATAGTGGGACATATATGAGCTCTGATGATATTTTAGGAACCTCAGTAACGTCACCATCGATTTCGTTGAAATTTAATTTTCATGTATAGAAAATATCTTTTTGTCAGTGCTATCAGTCAATAAAGACTTTTAAGTATTACTGAAATTTTTAGCATTTAATATGGTTAATTATTTATAAATACCCGATTACGAACGGTGTAAGTGGCAGCACGGTTGGGCCGGATTCCCAATAGGTGCGGGTTCGAACCCCGCTTGTGACATCATTTTTCTTTTCGTAATCGGGTATTTATAGACTTTTCAGTAATTAAAATATAACAGTAAATTTGGTCAATGTCAACAATAATAGAAATAGCTCAGTTGGTAGATTCAGCAGTCTAATCTAGATAGCACCGGTACTATTCTTGGAATTCCCTTTTCATTATTTTTCATTTTTCAATTATCATATTTTTTATTGTATTAATTACTTTTTGATATATTTTTTATTGTTACTTATGGTGGTAAACGAGCAAGCAACGCACATGATGGTAAGTGTCACTAACGCCAATAGACCTTTACAGTACCAAGGGTATAACTAGGATGCTGTCTACCAATGCAAACCCTAAACCCACCCAGTTAGACTTTCGGCTCTCTCGCTCACTAAACGAACCGTAATTGCCATTAATCAGAAGTCGATTTTTGCGAGAGTGTGGTACTACCCTGGATGAACTGATCCGCGACTGTAGACAGAGAACTATATACAACGTGGTTCTATCACTATCACAATATAAAATATGATATCAAAATATATTTTCTAAATAACAATAAAAAGGAAATATCAGATATTTGTTTTTAGAAGTCAAATAAATATACATAAGCACCATTCTTCTTTACACCAACCTGCACTAAGAAAATAATCCTTGCAATGGACACAAATTACACCCTGACATATACGCATCGCTAAAAGTATTGACCTCCGTGGGAATAGAATCCAGCCCAACAATGACACGGTAGATCTGTTAACTATTACTCCATCAGGCTAGTTAGATGTAAATAATTAATAAATTTCATAAAGATATTGATATTATGTAAATTATATATAGGCACTTATTAGAATTACAGCAAAATTCTTGTCGATATTAGAACATGATGTAGGTACACATTCTTTGGTATACCTTCGCAATATAATGATAAGCGTCGCGACGCCGCCGCCATCTACGAGCGTATGTAATGTGTATTATATATATCTATCATATTATTAGCATAGCAATGTCTTTATCACGTACAGCATTAATAATTTAAAATATTCTTATAAAGGCCGTATAAAGGTTTACATATTTGATCTATGGTTACGAATACTATCCTTATATTACTCGTGGCTGTCGTAAAAGATGACTAAGAGGTTTATCTTTCCTGGAAATGCTATTACCAATTTATTCTACTGATTACTCAACCGATTTCTTATGACACCTAAGTGAAATTAATACACGATTAGGTTAAAACGCTAAAAATGAACAATAGCGTATATTGTGAGGGTTTTGTTTAGTTTTACGATTGTACGTCTGAAAACAACGTTCCTTTAGGAAATTAAGTGCTCATATAAGAAGTTATAAAATCCCAATAGCTCTAACTCTCTCAATAAAGCTATTCACATCATGCTTTAAAATTACATTGTAGTTTTAATACAAAGAGGTTGCACTGTTACGTTCATCAACGCCATGATGGAATTGCTTCAGATAAAAAGATACAATATTAACTATAGTTTTTATATATTCTGAATGCCAAAGAAATGTTTTTTTGATTGTACAACCAGCAGCTGAAAAGTTTCCTTACACAGCTTACTTATATAAATTCAATGCTATTATTTTATTTAAATGTGTGTTACCAGTGATGACTTACGGCACAGAAACGTGGACCCTAAATGTAGGCCTCATAACCAAGCTCAAAGTCACTAAGCGTGCTATGGAGCGACCTATGCTTGTGATTTCTCTGCGGGATAAAATCCGTAATACGGCAATCCGCAGAAGAACGGGTGTAACCGACATAGCACGAAGAATTAGCATTCTGAAGTGGCAATGGGCAGGCCACATCACTCGAAGAACCGACAACCACTGGGGAAAAAAGATTCTAGAGTGGCGACCACGTACCGGACGACGCAGTGTAGAGCGCCCCCCCACTAGTTGGCCTAAGTCCAGCGGTGGACGGCGATGGGCTGAAATGATGATGATGATGATTTTATTTAAAAACTCACGTCACGTTAGTATAATGTTATTAATATTAATATGAGTTATCTCTACATTATCCTTGATGTACAATACCAAATGTTGCTATCGCAGCGGTTGTCGTGACAACGGAAAAATGTTTGATATCCGTTGTTATAACGTTCTGCACGATTTGAAATGATTTTTAGAAATTCATCATTATCATATCAGCTCATGTAGGCCCACTACGGTTCTTTAGCATCTACAAACACAGAAAGGAAATTTACTTATTACACTTCGCTTCATCAGACTGGATGGTATTAATTTATTTTCTTCTCTTGCATAAATGTTATATCATTTAGTCGTCTTTTACGACACTTTTGGTAAGAAAGAAGGGGGTGAATTGTATTCTTACTCCGTCATTACACTGTTAATTAAAGTGAAAACTTCTTTTGGCGTATCGCACATAGACTTTTCGTAGGCGGTGAGTGAAGCTGATCCGTCACGCTCTGAGGTGAAAGGCCCGATCGGGTGAACTCGGGACCGCCGAAGGTACCAGAGCGAGAAAGATACAGTCAGTTGCTCTTCACTGTTGTGTCGCTGTGTTTACAATATTTAAATTATATGTAATAATTGTTGTTATTAATTATTATCAATTGTTCAATAGTTTTTAATAGTAGTTTTTTGACGAATACGTATGGTATGGTTACACCCATACACGCTTTTTTATTTTGTTGTATTTGTTTTCTTTTTATAGGTTAAGTTTTCACTTCTTTCGGCAGTCCTTATGACTGCTTTGTGTTTTTTTTAGATTTGTGCCACTCTTATTTTTCACAACATTATTTATTAAAGCCGATAACCTTTCTCGATAAAAATGTTGTGATATTTTTTTTTTTTGGCAACTAATATGTTCAAATATAACTTTTGATACGTGATAATTGTTACAAAATTTCACCCGTTTTGCTATTTATATACACTTTTTTGCTCCTATTTGTCGTAGCGTTGCTTTATAGCCTAAACTCTTTATCTATAAATAGCTCACATTCCACAGTAAGATTTTTTTTAATTCAACTAATTGTTTCTGAGATTAGTGGGTTAAAATAAAAAATAGGCTCTTCCACTTAATAATCCTTACTAATATTATAAATGGGAAAGTAACTCTGTCTGTCTGTCGCTCTGTCACGTTAAAATACTGAACCGATATAAATTAAATTTGGTACACAGATAGTCTAGAGCCTAAGCCTTATAAGAAAGTATCGTTATTTTTAAAGCCATAACTTGAAACTTATTTTTAGGCTATTAATTAGATGTAAATAAATATAAAAATTTAGCATTAAGGTGTAAAATAAAAATAGGGGATGAAAAACATTAGGAAAGTAACCTTTTACGCGTGCGAAGCCGCGGGAAGAAGCTAGTAGTGATATAAATTCAAGTTTCAAGAGCATCAATAATATCTCTTACATTTGCAACTCTATTTATAACAAAGTACAAAAATCACATAATCTCTTAAGCGCTAATCCTGTATTCAACGATTTTGTTGAGCACTAACAACATTTGAAGCACTACACTTAAAGACTAAACATTTTCGGCACACATTCAGATTAAATTGCTTGCGGTACTGTCTCAGAGTGAAGTTTCGAATTTCCCGCGGGCTTTACGCATTATACTAAATGTATATTGTAAATATTTTGTAATATCCAAGACGATAAAGTTACAAATTAATTTTAATACCACCATAGTTTGGGTAGATAGCCGGTGACTGTTTTTTAGCTCTTTCATAAAGTGTACCATCATTGCTTACTTCCTTATGGGAACTATAAAAACTGACGATCAAGAAAATGTGAAGTAGCAATTTTTGTTGAAAGTTTTACGATTATCAACTCAACTGCCAAATTTGGTAATTATGCTTCATCCTTTATGGTGGCGTATACTCAACTATGAAAGTTGATAGGCTATTGATTAGTAATTATAAGAATACGTCACCGAAGGTAAAAACGTAAGAACATGGTATCGTTCGGCTTTAAGTTATCCATGATTAGACGTAATCTTCGTTCTCAGATGACGCCGTTCCCAATAAGGTGTTATAAATTTTCGTGGCAAAAGCTGTTGGTAACTCTTCTGGTAAGCCTTAAACGACTTTTACGTTTATCACGGACAAATAAGCTGTGGTAATCATTGTGTTCCTATCTTCTCACCACGCTAGCGTTGTATAATAGATTAATTTTTCTCATATAGAGAAAGCTTGTGTTCCCGGAAAAGACTCAGAAGAAAGATTCTGAAATAATTCCTATGTATATTCAAAATTAAACTCTATGTTCTTTTTTTTTTTTTTTTTTAAAAGACACCTCCCTGCACTAAGGAAAATAATCCTTGTATTTGGGGACTTTACAAACATGCAATTAACGCAGACAAATTACACCCAGACTCAGAACAACACTTTGTGGATCGCACAAAGTATTGTCCTTCGTGGGAATCGAACCCACGACACTGGCACGGAAGGTCGGTATCTTAACCACTACGCCATCTGTGCAGTCTATGTTATTAGTATAATGTTTAAATTTATAATACAGATTAACTGTTTAAATTAAAAAGCAACTTTCTACATCTGATTGTATAATATTAAAGCACACCTCAAGTAGAATCCCAAACATAACTACAGCCCAATACAAAGCATCAGCCACATAATGTGGAAAAAAAAGTACTGTTTTCGTGGCGAGTTTCCCCTTCTTTTTTTTTCCCATCCACATTTCCCGAGAGGCGACAATCCTTGTCACTCGTGTGGTTTAATTGCAAGCGAGTAAAACAAACGGGGGAAGCCGCAAGTGCTCCTGAATCGCGCTAGTTGAGTGTATGGGGTGAGCAGACAGAAGGGAACTATGTACAATCTTCTTTAGTATTTGATTTCAGCTACGAAAACTAATGATTTGGAATGAGTATTATTAAATTATAGTAACAACGTTAAATTTAGAAATATTCCACTGGACAGAGTTTCTTATTGTATTAAACAGACTAGGAAGAATAATTGATGGTAGGTGGAAAATACCGTTCATAGACTTCAATAAACATTGATTGCTGTGTGGTAGCGGCTATGAATACTACCAACCCTTACTTTGCTCGTGGATGTGGTAAAAGACGACTAAGAGCCTGATAACCACCTGGGCCATCTCCATCTGAAGCCGTTTGGTCAACAATTACATTCCCAAGGAGGGTTGATGTCTAGCAGGCGGCCGGTCATAAAACTATTACCAATAACTTTCACAATATATCCTATGAAAGAAGAGTATATATTGTATCGACCCCAAGTAATTGGGATAAGAGTAGGAGAATGATGATTCAACAATAACGTGACGATGCCCTATCATGACTAAGATTTAAAAAAAAGTATGAGATGTGTTACATTCATCTCAGCTCATAATACGTCCCACTGTTGGGCTTGAGTCTTTTACGTAATGGGAGTGAAATTGACCTACTATACCACGGTGGTCAGACGTTTTGGTATAGGTTTTTGTTTCGAGTTTTCCTTCTCTTGCATAGATGTTATATGCCTTTTGTATCCCCTAGTCGTCTTTTACGATCACCCATGGGTACGATAGGGTGTGGTGATTTGTATTCTTACTCCGTCCCCGAATGGATAGTGTTACGTTAGCCAGCTTGAGTTCTTAATAATATTGTTTTCAACACATTAGGTTTACGTTTCTTGTAATAACATAAACAGGTAATTTCCCTTTTTTGTTTCAGGTAAGCATTTTCTAACTTTGCTTCTATCCGGTAGCAGCATTGTCTGATAGATAGCGTCCAAAATGTCACCTGGAGAAATAAAAAAGGTGAGTTACAATTTGGTTACCAAGTGCCTAACCAAACTGGCTCAATTGCAAAAGATTAGAAGAGTTGGAATGGATTTAAATAGATGTGGCAAGTCTTACAAGTGGTAGTGATTTTTATTCTTTAAAATGTTTGTAAATAGCTTCAAAATATCAGTAATTTACTATTAAGTTATGATAGTTTAACGAGATAATTATCATTTGAAATTCCTTGAAGAAAATTTTAAAACAATTTTGTCTAAGAGTCCTCTAAGTGCGAGCAATAACTCAATAAGTGTTATTGAAATAACTGTATAATTAATATCTTGTGTATATTTGGTTGCAATACTTTTAGCTGGCAATGGAAAAATTGAGCATAAGAATAAAGCTCCTTCACAAAAACTTAATTCTAAAATTATAGTCTAAAAATGAAATTTCATGCTTAAACCGATATCATATAACTAGATAAAGTGTCGTTAAGCTATAGCTTAACTGTATAATTTGTGTTCTAACTTGGATCACTGACCATAGGTAAGTTATACTCAAGTTAACCTAACTAACTTAAGGGAGCCATGACTTAAGCTTCGACTTCAAGTTGGGTGGGCTTCCGAGGTATAATTTAATAGTTGGTAATTGGTCCAAGTTTTGAGATGTTCGTCGGCGAAATTCTAGACAAAAGATGTCACTTCAACCGCCTAACATTTCAGTATAATTGATTAGAAGATGATTATAAGTAGAGCAAGTTTGCAAAGTTGCACAAGTGAAAACTTGTGTTCTCTATACGTCAGAATAAGAAGTGTAAAAATGTGTAAAATAATATGTGTCTAGGCCAAGAAAATTCGACTATACGATCTTTACTTTTTTAGAGATAATTTTTTTTATGTTAAAAAAATTCTTGGTCAAATTTTTTAATTGTTTATGGTGGCAAATGAGCAGGTAGCACATGCTGATGGAAAGTGCTAATAATGTCGCTCATGCATTTCTGCAATACTAGGGGAAGTTAGTTGGTCTGCTGTCTATCAACCAAACCCACCCAGGATGTTGGGCTTGCGGCTCTCTCGCTCACTGAACTAAGTACATTGCAACTGCTCAGACGTCAATTTTCAGCGAGAATCTAGTACCATTCCGGACAGGCAGGTCCGCGGATGTAGACTGAAAACTATCAATAGTATCGCTAAACCATTTAGGATCTATTAGTAACTAGATTGAAAATTCTTTGTTAATGCTCGTTTACTTGATAAAAGGATTTCTTTTGACTGTGCATTGATTACTTAGGCTCCCTATATGAATATTGACCTACGGATTGGAGTTTGAATCAAGGTATCAGACGTTTTCCAGAAGATTATTAAAAGTCCCAAAGGTTTAATAAAGAGCTGGCGACAATTCGTACCCTGTGACCATGGCTTGAACTAGTGGAGACTTGAGTGTGGACATATGTTGATAGGTATTTGCATCTAAATTCGCGAATCTTATAACTTGGACCAAAAACTTTCATACAAACTAAATTTATCGAGGCGAGACCCATTGAAAACTGGCCAATATTACAATACAGAAGTACACGATGCAAATTAAACAATTACGTAGTTAGTGTTACTTGCTTACTCTGTTATCGAACTAATTGAGAGGATGAAGGAATGTGCAGGGGAGAGAACTGTTGATGTGTATTTAATGGTATTTAATTATATATCTGCATTATCATCTCAGTTTATATACGACTTATTGCTGGGTTCGAGCTTCCTCCATAATTTGAGAGAAAATTGACTTACTATAACACTTTGGCCAAACAAATTTATTTTTATTGCTTATTGTGGCAAACGAGCAAGCAGTACACCTGATTATTTATATTACTGCCGGCCTTTGCTATATTAGTGGTACAGCTACGCTGCTCTCTATGAAAACCACAAACATACCCAGAAAATTGGGCTACCGGTTCTCTCATTCACCAAATGAAGCACAAGTGTAGTACTTTCGGACCAATCTGCCCGCGATTGTAAATAGAAAACTGTCAACAGTATATCTCTATAGTGTGTACATACGCACCCCCTACCACCCTTACCACCATAAAATAGTTGGAATAGGGAATCATTTTGGGCTATTCTTCTCTTACAGAGGTAATATTCATATTATAACCCCTGACTCGTCTTTTGCTACATCCACGGGCAATTAAGGAGTTGAGAATTATATTGTTACTCCATCATCATACTGAAATATATAATATCCATAAACTGGAAAAAATTCATCAACTTCATCTCAGCTCATATACGCCCCACTGTTGGGCTCGAGCCTCCTCCAGAATACGAGGGAAAATGGTCTACTATACCACGCTGGTCAGACAGGTTGGTATAGGGTTTTGTTTCGAGTTTGCCTTCTCTTGCATAGATGTTACATGCGTTTTATATTCCTTAGTCGTCTCTTACGATCACCTTCCGGTAAGATAGGGGGTGGTGAATTGTATTCTTACTCCGTCACCACATGGAAAAATTAGAAACTGTGAATTTGGTTTATTACGAAATTTAGTGTACAGGCCGTGTGTCGACACGTCCTCGGTCAATAAATCGAACTAGCAAGGTTTCAATAGAAAACCTCGTTTTATCAGCGCTTTCAATTATCTAATAAATTAAAATTAGATTATGAAGTTAAATTTAGTCATTGCCATCAAAAATGAAAATAACTCATTTAGGAAACCAAGTGGTCCTTTAACCCAGATGGCTACAGTTCAATTTATGGTATCTCGTTTTTTTTTGTTTTACATTTGCATTTTCATTTTATTTCATTTAGTTTCTTATTTGCTCGTGCAAAAATTAACTTTTCCAAAGTTGCACTATTATCTAAAAACAAGGAATTATCAGGATCCTCTATACTACTGGTATATATATTACCGGTATAGATATATTACCGGTATCCTTTGCACAAAATGGTCTAACTTTATGAAAATTAACATCAGAATCTGTTCAAAGGTTTACGTGTGATTAAGTAATAGATATTCAAAAATCTTAGTAAAATTTCACATTTATAACATCAGTAGTAACTGAATAATCAGTTAATATGTCGAAAGGTTATTAAAAAAAAAATCATATTTTATCAAATATACTCCGAAACTTTGTAATAACTTTTTAATATCTAAATAAATTATGATTTCTAATGTTTACGCGAGTATTACGCATTTGAAATAAAACTAATCTTACGGGTTCTATCGTGTTTGTTATTTCTTTCTTGATTTCTTTTTTAATTTCTTGACATTTCGAACACTTCACAGTGATCATAGTAACAGGGATAGGACATCTAAAATCATTTCTCAAAAAACTCTTAAAAAAAAAATAGAACTAAACTCTTTAAATATTAAATACTATTCTGAATATTATTTAAAGTCTCTACATATACTTGATAATGACTTGATGAATAGATTCCATTCTGTCATCAAAACTTGTCCCGCACCAGCGGCTTCAATCAATATGTAACCCCAATTATTTACTCCAAGTTATAATTTAACCGAATATTTAAATTGTTTATCGAGTGTTTTGGTTAACGATCCTAAACAAATAACTTTTGGACAGACTGCTAATACTTCGGTCAAACCTTCGGTACAAGTTTTCAAAAGAAAAATATTGTAGATCCTTTGACTTATTTACGATGAGTTATTTATTTGGTTGTGGTTTAATGACATTTGATATTGATATATTATTGTTTAAAGAAATAAAAAATAATAATATCTTGTTCACGCTGTTGATAGTTCTCTGTCTACAGCCGCGGGCCGGTCCGTCCGGTGTAGTACCACACTGAGCAGAAGATCGACGTCTGAGTAATGGCAATGTGTTATTGCACTTCGTTCAGAGAGCGAGAGAGCCGGCAGCCCAACTAGGGTGGGGTTGGGGATTGTAACAGTAGGCAGCGGCCTAGCTATACTCTTGGTATAACAAAGGTCTATGTGCAGCAGTAAAACTTACAATCAGTTGTGCTGCTTGCTCGTTTGCCACCATAAGCAATAAAAAAAATCATTAAATCACTGGGGATAAACGTATAAGTTATTATCATTTCAGCTCATATACTCACCGCCGGGCTCGAACGTACGTCACGATAAGAAAGGAATTGACCTACTATAAAACGCTGGTGGAAGAGTATTATTTAGAGTTTACCTTTTTAACCGACTTCTAAAGAAGGTTTTCAATTTGATTGGTATTTTTTTTATGTATGTACACCGATTACACTAAGATGTATAATCCAATTTACGTGATTCTTCTTTAGTTTGAAGCGAAATAGCCGCCATTTAGGCTTATTATTCTAGTCTTCATTCTCTAGTGTATGAATTTCACTACAGTAAGTAAGCTGTTTATAATTTTTTTAATGACTAGCAACCGATTTCAAACCTATCAATATATATATTAAGTTATTTTATAATTTTTGGTTTTTGTAGTCGGTTTTTTAAACGTAGTTTTTTTATAAGCATGTATGCATATTGCATCCTTTAGCCGTTTTATTTTTGCGACCAGACGGCAATTCAAGCTCAAGTAGAGTTGGCCAAGGTCGTTATAAAGCTTTTACTGTTCTTTCACGACATCCACGTGTAAAGTAATGGTTGGTAGTATTCGTAGCCTCTTTAACACAGCAAACTATACAATAATAATAGGTAAGATATTATTAGAGATTAAAACCCAATAGAATAAGTTAACCCAATCCATTAAACACCCAACCCCATTGCTAGATATTAGATACCATCATCACGCAATAGTTTTACACCTACCATTGGCAGTTTACGAGTGTTATGTGCAGACGTCGAGTGTTACCGGTAAATGACCATTTATCATTCTCTTGGAAAATCTTGTGAATAGAAATAGTGACTTAATAATAATAAAATTAGAATTGACTGATTGCACAGATGGTGTAGGTGATTAAAATATCGACCTACCATATCAAGTGCTGGATTCGATTCTGCGCAAGATAATAATTTATTGCATCCATAAGTTGTTGTTCTGAGTTTGTGTAGTTTGTGTTTGTTAATTTGTAAAGTCCTCTGGGACAAATATAAGGTTTAACTGCAAGGTCTGAAAAATATCACAGTCAGAGGACCACCACTGAGCAGAAGATCGACGTCTGAGTAATGGCTGTTTGCTATTGCGCTTCGTTTGGTGAGCGAGAGAGCCGGAAGCCCAACTGGGGTGCAAAGGTCCATTGGGCGGCAGTGACACTTATCATCAGGTGTGCTGTATGCTCGTTTGCCATCATAAGCAATAAAAAAAAAGACATTTTATAGAAAACCCTTTTAACGGATTAATTTAGTGTTATGATCCGAAAGAAGGAAAGAAAGAAAGGCCGTGGTGCTGTGTGGTAGCGGCTACGAATACTACCAACCCTTATTTTGCTTGTAGATGTCGTAAAAGACGACTAAGAGCCTAATAACGACCTGGGCCATCTCTATCTGATGTCGTTTGGTCAACTATTACATTCCCAAGGAGGGTTTACGTCTGGCAGGCGGCCGGTCATAAAACTATTGCCAATAACTTTTACAATATGTTCTATGAAAGAGTAGTACATATTGTATCGACCCCAAGTAATTGGGAAAAGAGTAGGATGATGAATGATGATGATGGTCTGAAAGAACTGAAAAGTGTCTGAATTATTGGGCAAACAAAAATCAAATAAAAGTTCTAATAATAGGTATATTTCATATGTGTAATACTCGTGTAAATGTAAGAAACTGTTACAGTATTTTAATTTTATTATCAGGCTATCTTAATCTATTAGTTTCTTCATTCAATAATATAAGTCAAGGAAACGGTCAGAATACTTGACAAGGCAAGTGAAAGGATATATTATAAAGAATACACAAGAATTTACTACAAATAATGTCTTTATTTTCACCTTAATATCTTATAAAACTTACTATTTCTATCTAACACCAAATTCTTGCACAATACAATTCGATATCTGAAGTATGAACAAATAAGAGATTGAACAGACAAGGGTACTCGAAATAATAACCGCGTGATGACTACCCAACTTAACACGACACCTCTACCTTCACATACAATAAAGAAACACGTATCAATACATTTTGGATGCAACAATACAAATTTATCAAGAACTACATCTGCGAACATTCATAAAGAAGAAATGGTTCATACGTGAGTGGTTCTTATTTCTTTGATGATATTTCCGACCATATGTGAGGTTTATTTTGTAAGTGGCAAAGTTTCCTAAATGGGCCTTTTGTTAATGAGATATTTTCTTCAGATTGTACTCGAATGTGTTAAGATAATGGAGGTTCTGAGTGTACTGTATAAGTTCGAAGAGTTTTTTTTATATAAATCGTTATAAGTGTGAAGATACATAGAAAAGTTTAGAAATAAGATGAAATTATCTATTTGAAGGTTTTTTTATCAGATTGAATTCATAGAATGTGATGGGTTAGGCTTATACTTTTTTAAAAGACATCATAATAACTATAGATGTACAGCATACGTGATTAAAATGTAGTTATCATATTGACCGCAGGTTAGCAATAATTGAAATTTAAAAAAGTCCCATATAATTAATTTTATTTCATAAGCAGAATATTAAAAAAATACGGCTAGATTATAATTGAAAATATTTTGATAACTTAACTAACTAGAAAATATTAAATTATAGTTCAAAAAAAATGTCATAAAAATTAAAAAAAAAAATGAAATATCTTACAATTTTTGAAAAATAATTAAATAACCCTTAACACAAAATCTCTAATGAATGGGTCTAATTAAGGTGATTCCAATGTTCTCAAAATTAATGGGTTTTCTAATTTTAGTGGTAGTGCCATACCGTTGAAAGTTTTCTGTCTACAGCCGTCGAGCCAGTCCGTACGTAGATAGGTGGTACTCTCGCTGAAAATCAACGTCTGAGCATTGGAAATGTGTTCAGTGAGCGAGAGAGCTGGCAGCCCATCTTTCTGAGTGGATTTGGGATTTTAATTGGTAGGCTCCAGTATAACCATATCCCTTGTGTTGCAAAAGTCTATGGGCGGCAGTAACACTTATCATCACGTGAGCATAAGCAATAAAAAAAACGTTAAAAAATTTCAATTCAATGTGACAATTTGAAGTGTATCAAAATCATGTTCAAAAAATCCATTAAGAAGATACATAAATACACGATTACGAAACGAAAAATGACGTCACAAGCGGGGTTCGAACCCGCACCTATTGGGAATCCGGCTCAACCGTGCTGCCACTTACACCATCGTGAACTATTTTAGGACATGCAAATTTCGCTTCATATTATATCTTACGTCTTCAAGGTGACGTATGCCATCTATCGGACAATGTTTACACATTGTATAGACTTAATACTTCAAACTTTACAGTTAGAATTGTATTAAACGATGACACAACCTTGTTATTCAAATTACTGAAATTTTTAGCATTTAATATACTTTTATTTTTTCGTTTCGTAATCGGGTATTTATAAATAATTAAGCATATTAAATGCTAACAATTTCAGTAATTTTTACATAAATACAAATAAATGAAGCTTATAAAAAGTATATAAAAAAAATACATTAGAATTTCTATAACATCAAATCAAATATCGGTCAAAAATTCTATTGCATTCTGTTGTATAAATATTAGTTTTGTTTGTACACGAATACACGACACGTTGGCGTAATTTTGAATAAATTAGGCCGGATAGTGGCACCGGACTGCCGGGCTAAACTTAGACCGGATATCCGATTTGTGGATACTGCATATGACATATGCGAATTGAAATTGGCGGTAGGATTGTTTATTTTATGGTGTAATTATGAGGATTATTAAATCAATTGTATTTTGAGACCTTTAAATATGATTTGGTGCTTGAAAAAAAAAATTATTGATTGTAAAAAGGTAGTTTTCAGTTTTCTGTTTAGTGACTTTGTCGCTAGAAGTGACGACTTTTGCTTAAGTCTTAGCGACCAAAAAAGAGTTTTGTCGCTAAAAATTGTTTAAGGACATAACTGGCGACCTTTGACAACAAAACACAAACAATTCTAAAGTCAAAAGTTAGCAACACTGAGTTCTATGGTTCGATCCTTTCGTTGGTTGGTATGGTTACTACTCGACTCTCGTCGGCACCGGCCGTCCTGGGTTACCCATGGGGATTTTGTACATAAAAATAAGTAAGTTTTAGCAACTTTCTAGCTACTTTTGACTTTGAGTCTAGTGACTCAAATTTCTAGGAGTTGGCAACACTGCTTCTGTTTACAGCCGCGGGCCGGTCCGTTTGGGGTAGCACCACACTTTCGCAGATAATTGATAACTGAGCAGTGGCAAAGTGGTTTTGCTTGTCAATCAGTGAGCGTGTGAGCCAAAAGCCTAATTTTATGGGTGGATTTGGGTTTAGAGCCAATGGCCTAGCTATACTCTTGATATTATAAAAGCAGTAACACTTACCATCAGATGTGCTGCTTACCCATTTGCCACCATAAGCAATAAAAAAAAACGATATAGTTTATAAAACCCGATTACGAAGTGAAAAATGATGTCACAAGCGGGATTCGAACCCGCGCCTATTGGGATGCCGGCCCAATCGTGCTGCCACTACACCACCGTGACTAATTGTAGGACATGCAAATTTCACTTCGTATCATATTTACGTCTTAAGGTGACGGTATGCTATCTACCCGACAATGTTTACACATTGTTATAGGCTTAATACTTAAAACTTTACAGTTAGAATTGTATTAAACGATGACACAACCTTGTTATTAAAATTACTGAAATTTAGCATTTAATATGCTTAATTATTTATAAAACCTGATTATAATTAAGCATATTAAATGCTAAATTTCAGTAATTTTAATAAACGATATAGTGTCGATAGACTATGGTGTTTTTCACACATGACATACAATCAATTCTTCATCATGACTCTTATATGTCCCACTGCTGGGCTCGAACCTCCTTAAAAGTAGCAGGGAATTTGACCTATTATAATCTGTTTATATAGAATTAGAGGGTTTTATATATAGTTTGTTTGCTTTTACATAGATGTTAGTCATCATTATCCTACTCTTATCCCAATTACTCGGGGTCGATACAATATGTACTCTTCTTTCATAGTACATATTGTAAAGGTTATTGCCAATAGTTTTATGACCGGCCGCCTGCAAGACGTCAACTCTCCTTGGAAATGTAATTGTTGACCAAACGGCATCAGATAGAGTTGGCCCAGGTCATTTTTTTTTTTTTTTTTTTTTTACACACCACCCTGCACTAAGGAAATAAACCTTGTATTGCGGGGGACTTTACAAACATGCAATTAACGCAGACAAATTACACCCAGACTTATGTTATATTATTTTGACTTCCCTAACGTTCACCCACGAGTAAAATAGAGGGTAGTGAATTGTATTCTTACTTCGTCACATTAAAAACCTTCCTATTATATTAATTTAAGTTTTGTACTTCATAAAACTATATAATTACTAGCAAAACTCAGTCCGTTAGTTTGTTTGTAGAAGTCGATATACCGCAGCGCCGCCTGGTGGCGAGTTACATCAATGGAGATAAAAGCCTTCGTCATTATAAAATACATATACATATGAATTTTCATAATGATCGGTCAAATAGTTTTTGAGTTTAGCGATGTTATATATACAAATATTCTCTTTTATAGATTGTTTGTTGAGTTGATGCGAACGTTTTATGAAATGTACAATACAGAACTACGAACGCTTTTCTAAATCCGTAAACTGGATCAAACTTCACCGCAGTACGAAGCTTGCTCTTCAAACTTATATGTTTACGTTGTGAGCTGAATAAAACCTTTTATTTGCTCTTTTTTTAAACATACTGGGTTAAGGAAATAGTACTTATATTGCGGAGGAATTTACAAGTATAATTAATGAATACGAATTACACTTAGATTCAGATTAGCAATTTGTTGATTGTACATAGTATTGTTCTGCATGGGAATCGAATCCATGCCACTGGGACTTTAGGTTAGGTAGGTTTCTTAACCATTGCCCAATCTATCAGTGTGTGGCAAACCATTACAAAACATATTGATGTATTTCATTATTGGTTAAAGTTAGAATTGGTTTTAATTTGAATTTCGACGAATGTAAGTTTTTTCAAAACTCTCAAAAGAGTTTTTATATTTTGTTTATAAAAAAAGCTTTTAACTGAAAATGAAATCTACATTATAACTTTATGAAATTTAAACGGGACTATTTCAAAATAAACTTTTCATAATCATATCATCTCAACTCATACACGTCCCACTGTTGGGCTCGAGCCTTCTCCGTAATGGAAGGGAAATTGACCTACTATACCATGCTGGTCAAGCGTGTTGGTATAGGGTTTTGTTTCGAGTTTTCCTTCTCTTGCATACATGCTATATGTGTTAGGGATATACCCTTACTCGTCTCTTACGATCAACCACGGGTAAGATAGGAGGTGGTGAATTGTATTCTTACTCCGTCACCGCACAGATAGAATAATAAACTTTTATCAAAGACGAAAAAAGTTTTTGGAAATGACGCAGTTATATATAAATATGGATAAAAGCACAGAAATCCGAATTGAGCACAGAAATCCGAATTGAGCACAGAAATCCGAATTGAACCTCCTTCTTTGGAATTCGGTTAAAATTACTAAGTAATTAGATATTATAACGATAGATTAATCTTTTTTTAATTTTATGATCTCAATATCAAGCACGAGATATACGATTATATTTTTTTATAAATATAGAGATTAAAAGTAATTTGTTTTTAACTTTTTATTATCATGTTTCTTAACGTGCATAGTAATGGTATGTAAATAGACAGAAAAAGAAAGAAAGAGAAATGTTTTATTAACACATCGATGATTTTGACTAAGAATATGAAAAAAATAAAATTAACAATACAATTGCTTAACCGTAATAATTGATTGGTAATTGCTAGTTCAAGTTCTGGAGGTCATTCATTATATAGGAGTATATATAGGAGGACTATTCCACCTTTGATTTAACCACTCCTATATTCCTTTCGTTTTTGAGGCGTGGGGTCTATTGATTAACTGTGAGAAAGTAATTGATATCCATTCCTTTCCTCAATTTTAAAAATAATATTTCGTAAATTAATATCATCATTCTCCTACTCTTATCCCAAGTACTTGGGGTCGATATAATATGTACTCTTCTTTCATAGTATATATTGTAAAAGTTATTGGCAATGATTTTACGACCGGCCGCCTGCCAGACGTCAATCCTCTTAGGGAATGCAATTGTCGTCCAAACGGCATCAGATGGAGTTGGCCCAGGTCGTTATAAGGCTCTTAGTCGTCTTTTACGACATCCACGTATAAAGTAAGGGTTGGTAGTATTCGTAGCTACCACACAGCATTTCGTAAATTAAAATAACATTCTAATATTATTAGTCATAAATGTGCGAATAACTTAAATATCTAAGGCTTATTTTCAGCAGGAACCCCCCGAATGTTATAATAAAATTGTAAATAATGTTTTCATTACCATATAGAAGTAGTCATATAATTAAAATAAAAGATTTATACCGTAGACTTATACTACGGTATAAATCTTTTATTTTATTTATATGACAACTAGTAGTAGAAGAAGACAAGAAGTTGTTAAATAATTTTGAAATTCATTACCATATAAAAGTAGTCTAAATTCATTACCATATAAAAGTCTCTAATAATATATAGAAGTCAAATAATTAAAATAAAAAAAATATACCATAGATTTATAATGTTCGGTCCTTGCAAGTTATGTGGAGGGTATTTGGAGAAACTTCACAACTTCGATTCTGCAACCGTCGTTATGACAGTTGAGTAGAAGATTTGAGACAACTCGGTCCGCCAGGCGGTTGTGCCACTCGGTGTATTCGTAATCGCCGCACCTGCTTAATCCTTGGTAGGACATTGTTTAACGGAACTGTTGGAACCACCATAATAGTGTTTTGTGGTGCTGTGAACTGCATAGTTGTATAGAATATAGTGAAGCTGACTGCGCGGTTTGGCGAGCCTACTGCGACGACACTACTGCCCTCGGCGAAAGTGGATGAAAGGTTGGTGGAGTATTTTTTAATTACTTCTTCGCGGCTTGCAGGGATAGGATAATATCAGTTCCTCACCAAGTTCAGTAAACTTACCTCATACAGTCCACTGCAGGCTGTGCATACCGTACAGTCTTTTTTTGGTCCTTCGAGCCGGATACCGCTCCTAAGGTCTCATACCTCACCTAGGAATTCGTAATTCCCAGGTATTTAGACAGTACAGACGTTCTGTACCGTTATTTCTAACCGTGTTAGAATACCTCCCAATAAATATCATATATGTTAAGACGTTCTTAGCATATAATTTATTTATATTGGCCGTGCCAATTACTTCTTATTCCCCATTATTTAATGAAATTATAATTTCATTGTGTAGACGTTCTATACATATCTTATGTACTTTACTTTTCTCCACTATACGAAGTATACAATATAAACAAAACACATAAATTATTTTTGTCGTACAATTATTCAGCTAAGTGTTATATAATTAAATTGTATAGGTAACAAGTATTAGTGAAAGTAATATATTATTAATTTTATAATTTCATTGGGCTACGTGTGTTGTTTCACAAGATGGCGGCACCTAAAGCAAAAACTTCTAGTGATAAGAAAAATCCATTACCCAAAGAATTAACCGTGTTAATTCAACGAAAACAACTCTTGTTTTCACAAATGCAAAAGGTATATGATATGTCCCACGATTTATCGAATTCTGATACGAAAGAATTGTTTTTATTGCACGTCTCTGAAATTAGTGACCTACGTAGTTCATTCGAAAAAATAATATTCGATATATTCGAACAAGAACTTTTAGTTGATTCTGAGTCAATACTTAGAAGTCAAGAGTTACAAAGTTTTGATGAACTATATTTTCGAGTGAAATTATGTGCTTCGAAATATAGCTCGGCACGCATCGGCAATAACGGTGAGAATCGCTTGGTTACCATGGAGTCCCGCCCTCGCCTGCCTAAACTTGAATTATTTACATTTAATTCGGATATTGAGAATTTTAATACATTTTATGAAACATTTTGCTCGTTAGTACATGATCAGCCGCACATTCCAAAAATTGATAAATTTCATTATCTATTGTCTTGCACGAAAGGTTCTGCATTAAATATGGTTAAAAGTGTACCGATATCCGCCAATAACTACGATCTCGTCTGGCAGAGTTTAATTGATAAATATCGAGACAATAGATTGTTAGTTGGTAGGTACCTAGATAAAATGTTAAACTTTTCACCGTTACGCAAGGAATCGTCTGCTGATTTGAACATGTTTATTGAGAACTTCGAACATTCGTATAAGGCAATACAGGCACTTAATATTAAAGATTTAAGCAGTTATGTAATGTGTCATATTGCGTTAAGGGCATTAGATCCACAAACTCGAAAATATTTTGAACAAAAATTAGATCAAAATTCCATTCCTACCTTCGATGAATTAGCATTATTTATACATAATCAAATAAAAGTTCTAGATCATTCTGCGTCATATTCTAATGTGTATTCTAATAAATATCAACAAAATGATTCGCGACAAAAGGATACAAAAAAGCATTCGCTATCTTCTACACGCTCTGGGTTAAAGGGTTTATGTGTACATTGTGATAGTAATCATATGATTTTCCGTTGTGAACAATTTCGTAAATTGTCTAATGAGCAACGTATTCGCCGTGCGAATGAATTAAAATTATGTCATAATTGTTTAAAATCAAATCATACCGTTAAGGCGTGTAAAAGTAATTTTAAATGTTTAATCTGTAATTTACCGCATCATGTTCTGTTACATCGTGAAGTTAGCGCGATAGATAATAACAAACCGTGTTCGAATCAGCTGATTTCGACTGAGACCGCTCCTGCGCCGTGCAAGGGAGACGAACAATCAATTATAAGTACGGTGTGTCATCTGACGTCTACGCATACTTCTAACTGTACAGTTATCTTGGGAACAGCTGTTGTGAATGTTTTGAACGCGTTTAATAATTATCAGCCCGTGCGCGTATTAATTGACTCTGGGGCGCAAAGTAATTTCATTACGTTAGATTGTTTTCAACGGTTAGGATTATCAGCTAATAAATGTCCATATAATATCTTCGGACTAGGTGGCGAATATGTAAAAAATTATGGAATGGCTTCGTGTGTTATTCAGCCGCGCTACAATAACACGCCGGTGTTTAACATTGATGCTGTAATTTTACCTAAAATTACATCCGATTTGCCAAACGTACTTATTCCCGATAAGTTGATTACTAAGTATAAAGATTTACAATTAGCTGATCCGTATTTTTATACAACGTCCCCGATTGACATTATTTTATCGGGTGAAGTGTTTCCCTATATTTATGACGGGACAAAATTTATAATAAATAAAGATGTACCAGTGGCATTGGGGAGCATATTTGGTTACGTCATAACTGGGAGACTAGGGTTAAAAAATTGCTCTAGCAGTCTCGATGTTGTACCGTGTGCAACGTCATTTGTGTCGTACACAATTGAAAATAATTATTTAAATGATACACTTAAACGGTTTTGGGAGTTGGAATCTTTACCGTGTGAAGTTCCAACGGATCCTATGGAGGAGTTAGCCGAAAAAATGTACACAGAAAAACACTGTCGTGATGAAAATGGTCGTTATGTTTCTCCCATTTTATTAAACCCACACCATGCACCTATTGGTGATTCTTATGATGTGGCTATAACAAGGCTTAAACAGGTCGAGCGCCGCCTGGCGCGATCGCCAGACCTTCATAAGTCTTATGTTGACTTCATGCGAGAGTATGAATCTCTTGGACACATGGAGTTATATCAAGGTCCTGAGCAGTCAGGATATTATATACCGCACCATTGTGTTCTGCGTCCATCGTCCGTAAGTACACCTCTGCGCGTTGTTTACGACGGTTCAGCACAACCTAAGAATGGTATTTCAATTAACGATGCACTCTTGACAGGCAGAAAACTACATCCAGACTTACTAAAGATTATAATTCGCTTTCGGTTATATAAAGTTTGTTTCACTGCTGATGTGTCAAAGATGTATCGGGCTGTTCTGATTGATCCTGCTGATAGGAAGTACCAGCACATTCTTTGGCGAGAATCTCCAACGGAGCCAGTTCGCGTCTTCGAACTTCGAACGAATACCTACGGTCTCCGTAGTGCACCTTACATAGCTGTGCGCACGCTGCATCAGCTAGCTGAGGATGAGCTCACTCATGCTGAACGTCCGCGTACAGAGGCTGCAAAGGTGCTCAAACAAGGCTTCTACGTTGATGACGTATTATGGTCCTGCCCATCATTAGAACAGGCCTGCACGTTGCAGGATGATTTGCTGACACTTCTTAAAAGTGGTGGCTTTGATTTAAGAAAATGGGCTAGCAACTGTCCCGAGTTACTTACTCATATGCAGTCAAATCAAGTTGTAACCATCGATTTTCAAGATGATACGTTATCATCCTCCCTTAAGGTGTTAGGGTTGACATGGTTACCTGCCTGTGACAGTTTTGCGTTTTCCTATAACATGACTGATAATAAACAGACCAAACGATCAGTTTTAAAACTACTGGCGAGCATATTCGATCCTGTAGGTATTATTTCACCATGTACGTTTGTCGCAAAGTGTATCATGCAAGATCTCTGGAAGATGGGAGTCGCATGGGATGAGCAACTACCACCTGAGCCGTGCTCACAGTGGAATCGATTCATCTCCGATCTACCACTTTTGAGTGAATTGCGTTTTGAGCGTCACATCTTAATACCTAATTTTAGTGAAATACAATTAATAGCATTTTGCGATGCGTCATCCCGTGGATACGCAACGTGCTTATATATACGTAGTATAAACAATATAGGTGAAGTGAAGGTTCGACTGCTGACTAGTAAGTCAAAGGTTGCGCCGTTAAACCCACTCTTGTCTATACCTAGACTCGAACTCGAAGCAGCCGTGCTGCTATCGAAGGTTGTAAGTTTTGTCGTACAAAACTTAAGCGATAATAATTTATCTGTTTCTATATTTGCGCTCAGCGATTCGAAAAATGTTTTGGCTTGGATACATACACAACCATACACGTTAAAAACTTTTGTGGCTAACCGTGTTAGTCGCATTATTGCCGCAGTACCACCTAGTTGTTGGTATCACGTGAAGGGCGAAAATAACGCTGCAGACATATGTTCACGTGGAACGTTGCCTGCTCACTTCGTGGAAAGAGCTACAGAGTGGATTCACGGCCCCGATTGGCTATATGATAACCAACAAAAGTGGCCTATAAAACCATATTTATTAAATCATAACTTCAAGATTCCCGAACTTAAATCAAATAGTGCAACATTTAGTTTTAATTCTTCTCTAAAGGTTGAAATTAAAAATGACCTTGAAGAAATATTTAATAAGTGTTCTTCTTTTAATAAATTACAGCGTATTATTTCATGGTGTCATAGATTTATTATAAATCTTCAGTGTAAAATTTCAAATCGGTCTTTAGGCCCTCTAACGACCCTTGAGTTGCGCAAAGGTCATGATTCAATTATTAGAATTATTCAACAAAATCACTTTGAATCTGAAATAGTAGCGTTAGAAAAGGGTAAGTTTGTAGCCTCTTTACGTAAACTATCACCCTTCGTTGAAAATAAAGTCCTCAGGGTGGGGGGTCGTATCTCACAATCTGACCTTCCGTACAATACGAAGCACCCGGTTTTGCTACCAAAATGCCATACAAGTAAATTATTAATCGAATATTTGCACGTAAAATACCTACACGTAGGGCCTCGTACATTACAAGGTCTAATGTGTCAAAACTATTGGCTCGTTGGTGCTCGTAGCATCATTCGATCGGTACTGACAAAGTGTAAGGTGTGTTTTAAATGCCGACCTACTGCATTACAACCTCAAATGGGTACGTTGCCCATGTCCCGACTTAAGGTTGATAAGGTATTCAGCCATGTAGGTACAGATATAGGTGGTCCATTCCTTGTAAAAGAAAGTACACGTCGTAACGCAAAAATATACAAGGCTTATCTATGCCTATTTGTATGTTTTTCAACAAAAGCAGTACACTGCGAGGTGTTAACTGATTTATCAGCTGAATGTTTTCTAGCTGCATATGACCGTTTCGTAGCCCGTCGCGGATTAAGTACTTGTTTATATTCCGATTGCGGGACGAATTATGTATCGGCAGCCAAGCATCTCAAGGAGGTACTTAGATTTTTAAATGGTAATAAGATTCATGACGAGGTACTCGTAGGATTAACCGCGCGGCAAGTAGAGTGGAGGACAAATCCTCCTAACGCAGCTTCCATGGGTGGACCATGGGAAGCCGGGATAAAAAGTACGAAACACATTTTACAACGTATTGTAGGTGATAGAAGTCTCACTCTGGAAGAGTTGTCAACTGTGTTCTGCAGAATAGAGGCTGTATTAAACTCACGCCCTTTATGTACACTATCTGAAAACCCAAACGAGTTCGATGTATTAACTGCTGGTCATTTCCTGATAGGACAAAGCTTAGTGGCTGTGCCTGAATATAATTATGAGGACGTTCCTCAACATAGATTATCTCGTTGGCAGTCAATTCAAAAAATATCACAGTTATTTTGGAAGCGCTGGTCAAATGACTATCTTCATACTCTGCAACAAAGAGAGAAGTGGTTTGCCTCACCTCCTAACGTAAAGATTGGTGATTTAGTTTTACTGAAATCAAATTTGACGCGCCCATTGCAGTGGCCTCTTGGTAGAATTGAAACAACACACGAGGGCGTTGATGGCATTATTCGTGTAGTTACTTTGAGAACTAAAAATGGTCTAATTAAGAGACCGGTGAATAAAATTTGTCCATTACCGTATGCAAATTAATTACCTTTTATTTTTTTCTTAGGTTAAATTTTATTGTTTATCTAGATTAATTAATTATTATTATTCTTTTTTTTCAAAAATATACCTCACTAAAGGTTTATTTATTCTATGTGTTTTGTTTACATAGGTTAGTGGATTGTATATCCCTTACTTGCTTTTTAATTTAGAATGGGGAATTCATCATGTTGAATTCGGTGAGGGGTATGTTCGGTCCTTGCAAGTTATGTGGAGGGTATTTGGAGAAACTTCACAACTTCGATTCTGCAACCGTCGTTATGACAGTTGAGTAGAAGATTTGAGACAACTCGGTCCGCCAGGCGGTTGTGCCACTCGGTGTATTCGTAATCGCCGCACCTGCTTAATCCTTGGTAGGACATTGTTTAACGGAACTGTTGGAACCACCATAATAGTGTTTTGTGGTGCTGTGAACTGCATAGTTGTATAGAATATAGTGAAGCTGACTGCGCGGTTTGGCGAGCCTACTGCGACGACACTACTGCCCTCGGCGAAAGTGGATGAAAGGTTGGTGGAGTATTTTTTAATTACTTCTTCGCGGCTTGCAGGGATAGGATAATATCAGTTCCTCACCAAGTTCAGTAAACTTACCTCATACAGTCCACTGCAGGCTGTGCATACCGTACATATAATATGGTATAAATCTTTTATTTTAATTATATGACTACTATTATTAAAAGTAGACTAGAAGTAGTCAAATAATTAAAAAAAAATATTACCATATAAAAGTAGTCAAATAATTTAAAAATAGATTAATTACCATATAGAAGTAGTAAACAAAAAAAAATGTAACTGAAAAACAATCAGTAGTAATTACGACTATACATGTAAGATGTCGATCTACCGTGCTAAATGTCGAGGGTTCGATTTCCACACAGAATTATACTTTGTGTGACAAACAAATTATTATTCTTTTGAATATTTGAGATCGTTAATCGCATGTTTGTAAAGTTCACCATGATACAAGCATTATTTTCTTAATAGTCTCATTTCATGTATTTTCTAAAAATTAAACTTTTCTATAACTATATAAATATGTTATTTCGAAATGACTTGTTTTCAATAAGCATGCAAAATTGGAAAGTACTAACTCTAAAGTATCGATTTTAATTCCGTCTACAAAACTTAGCCTGAACGAACTAAAAAAAAAAACAGAAATATAAAAAACAAAAATAAAACAGTTCCACTTACAAAACTAATATCTTGAAAAAATAAAACTCTGTACCTCAGAGGTTGGTATTCTAATCAACCGTTAAATATTACCGAACGGACCAACTTTTTTTAATAACATCTCAGTTTTTCGCAACAAGAATTCAAATTGAAATGTCATCGCGTACCGTCAGATCTGGTGGATGGCATATTGCAGGGTGCTTCGCTAACACCAAGATATATTTATACATATCATTTAATGCAATATAGATCTTATATCAAACGTAATAAGGTTGCGGTGAACTGTTTAATAATTTTGCCTGTTTCTTTATTCCTATTAGTGCAGCGGGCCATGCAGCGTATAATCGGTTTTTAATGAAAAGATTAGTGCGCTCCGAGCTGCTATTGTCGTGGCACAATCAATGGGATGGTCGACACTTTGGGAATTTTCCAATTTGGCACTCTAGCTGCGACACGCTTTTAATTCTAATGTAAGAAGATTTATGCCGCGAATCTTTGTACTTAACTTGAAAATCTCTGTCAATTTGTGATTTCAGTTTAAAAAAGGGGACAAAGTTGTGATATATTATTATAAATATGGTTGTTGGCTTGCTGTGTGGTAACGGCTTCGAATACTACCAACCCTTACATTGTACGTGGATATTGTAAAAGACGACAAAAAGTTTTATAAGTCATTTGGATCAACTATATCTGATGCCATCTGATCAGCAACTCATCAATCATTAGCGGTAGGACCACGCTGTTGACAGTTCTATGTCTACAGCCGCGGGTCGGTCCGTCCGGGGTAGTACCACACTGAGGAGAATATAAACGCCTGAGTAATGGCAATGTGCTATTGCGCTTCGTTTGGTGAGCGAGAGCCGGAAGTCCAACTAGGTGTGTTTGGTGTTTGTATTGGTAGGCAGCGGCCTAGCTATACCCTTGGTATTGCATAAGTCCATGGGCGGCAGTGACACTTACCATCAGGTATGGTGTTTGCTAGTTTACCTCCATAAGCAAAAAAAGGATGGTTGACGCCAGGCAGGCAGACGGTCATAAAACTATTGGCAATAACTTTTTCAATTATGTAAAATTGAAGTTGATTACGTATTACTTCGACTACAAATAATTGGGATAAGAGTTGGAAGATGATGATGATGATTGGGGTAAGTGACACCGATGGGTGATGGATTCAAAGTGTTGGAATTTAATGTAAATAAAATGAAGTTTCAAAAGTTCTGACTAGACCGGTTTTGAGATTAGAGATGTATAGTGAAATCAGTTACAAGAACCTTGTATTACGAAGAATTATTCTGCCTGACTATCAAACCTATGACAAAAGAGGTACAATACCAAGGTAGACCACTAGGTCTGTGCAGTCCTTCAACAATCATTTAAGTCATTGAACGGACAAGGTGATTAATTGTGTCCTTATTCTGATATCACAAGCAATTATTTACACCAAAAGGAAATTATCACCACGTAGTTAAACTCATCATTTCTTATATGTGACTATGAAAATAATAATTAATTTGAGTTAAACAGCTACCGAAAAAAAATGGCCGCTGACACGCACAAAATCAATTAGGATATAATAATTTTATTTTTATGTATTTAACTAGCGGTTTGACCCCGTCTTTGTTATATTTATTGTATGTCCCTACCGTGCCAAGCGTTATAGATTCAATTCTCATTCTAGATAAAATTTTCAGTGATTCAGAAATATTTGTTCTGGAATGTAAAATTTATGCCCGTATTAGGATGATCAGTTTGATATTTTTTTAGTTAACTGTATTTATTGGAAAATAAATTTAGATATTAAAAATTTATTAAATTAAAAAATGACAAAAAAAAACATCATGTAATTCGCTGATGCCGTATTGGAGATAATAAAAATATTCAAGGTGTATTCGTTTAAGATAGTAGATTTTCATCAACATTATCTCAGCTCATATATGTTCCCACTATTGGGCTCGAGCCTCTTTCATAATGGGAGGGAAATTGACTTACTATACGTTGCTCAGATGTGTTGGTATAGGGTTCAGTTTCAAGTTTTTCTTCTCTTGTATAGATGTTATATGCGTTACATATCCCTTAGTCATCTATTACAATCACCCACAGATGAGATAGAGGGTGGTGAATTGTATTTTTACTCCGTCACCACACGAAAAAAAATGATTTTAAAGTTATATTACAAGTAAAAAAAAAAAAAAAAAAATACTTATAAAAACCCGATTACGAAGCGAAAAATGATGTCACAAGTGGGATTCAAAGCCACACCTATTGGGAATCCGGCCCGTTCGTGCTGCCATTTACATCACCGTGAACTATTGTAGGACATTCAAATCTCGCTTCGTATCATATTTACGAAGATTTATAATCGTGTTTTTATAAATAATTAAGCATATTAAATGCTAAATTTCAGTAATTTGAATAACAAGGTTGTGTCATCGTTTAATACAATTCTAACTGCAAAGTTTGAAGTATTAAGCCCATACAATGTGTAAACATTATCGGGTAGATGGCATACGTCACCTTGAAGATGTAAGATATAATATGAAGCGAAATTTGCATGACCTAAAATAGTTCACGATGGTGTAAGTGGCAGCACGATTGGGCCAGATTCCCAATAGGTGCGGGTTCGAACCCCTCTTGTGACATCATTTTTCGTTTCGTAATCGGGTACTCATTGAAAACATTTTTCGTTTCGTCATCGGGTATTTATAAATAATTAAGCATATTAAATGCTAAAAATTTCAGTAATTTGGATTTCAATGAGCCCAAATTTGATGGGTTTTACTACTAAGCATTCCTCGATCTTCACCAGAGTAGCTCAGCGGTACCATCATAGAACTTTTCATCATCATCATTTCAGCTTATACACGTCCTACTGTTAGGATCGAACCTTCTCCATAATGGGTGGGTAATTGACCTACTATACCACACTAGTCAGACGTGTTGGACTAGGGGTTTTGTTTCGAGTTTCCTTCTCTCAGATAGATGTTAAATGCGTTTTATATCCCTTAGTCGTCTCGTACGATCAACCACGGGTAAGATAGGGGGTGGTGAATTGTATTCTTACTCCGGCACCACACAGACATACAACTTTTAGACCGCATTTATTTGTAAGTAAAGTAAATATATCTAATGCTTCTAAAATCACTATAGCAGCTAACAAAATGATATGGTGACCTTGAAACTTGTGAGTATTTATAAATTGTGACAAAGAACCACTTCGATCACGTCATCTTTCATACAAAAACAGCGCATCATTATCGGTCCATTCGTTTAGTAGCTACGGTGTTACATACATATAAAGACATGTCAAACCTATAACATCCCTCTTTACGTCGGAGGTCTAAATAGAATTTTGAAAAAAAAACATCTATGTATGATGGAGCTACGCTCGAATTTTCTGTCTACAGTCCGTCCGGAGTAATACCACACTCTCAGCAGTGGCCTTGTACTTCAATGTTTCATTCGATGAACGAGAGAGTCTGTAGTTCAAATTTTTGATTGGGTTTTGTTTGGTATACAACAGCCTAAGTGTGCCCCTAGTCTTCCAAAATTCCACGAGCAGCGTACATACTTATCAAGTGTGATATTTGCTCGTTTGCCACCATAAGCATTAAAAAATTATGCGTGCGTACAGAGTATCAGCGTATCAGAAGTGAGACTTTGGCAAACTAATGTTTAAATCTCGTTTACATACACTAACCAATAGCGTGTACTTTCTCTCTCTCTCACACACACACACACACACTCTATCGTGCCGCGTTTCTCGTTTCATCTGTAAAAATGTTACCCTCATGCGCGCAAAGTAGTTTCACTTCAAAATTAATATGGCGCGTAACGAAAAAATGTGACTTAGAAATAAAGATGGCGCGTAACAAAAAAACGTTACAATTTTTTTTCTCCCAAATGTCCATAAATAAGTTTCACTTCAAAAAATACAACCATTCAAATTGATAACCTCCTTTTATGAATTTGGTTAAAAATATAAATATTTAGGGGTCTACGCGTGAATGTGAGCAAAACCAAAATAATGGTCTTTGAAAGAGATGAAGCCAGAACAGATGTAAGAGTAACAATAGGTAATGATGTACTAGATCAAGTGGATGAATTTGTATATCTTGGATGTGGATTTAGCCGAGATGGAAGGTACACCACTGATATAGAGCGAAGAGTGAATGCGGGAAATAGAGTGAACGGAGCGTTGGGGCAACTTCTCGGCAGCCACCACCTCAGCCAGAAGGCACGTGTAGCAAAACATAACGCAGTGCTTGTCCCAACATTACTATATGGAAGCGAGAGTTGGGTATGCAGAAAAGAGTATGAAAGTAAAATTAATGCGGTCGAAATGCGATCTCTTCGGAAAATCTGTGGAGTTAGGCTGACCGACCGCATTCGTAACGACGACTAAGAGAGCGAGTAGGTATGAAAGAGAGTATTGGTGTAAAGATGCGAAAGGGAATGCTCCGATGGTTCGGACATGTGGAAAGAATGCCGAATGAACGTCTGGTTAAGAAGATATACAATGCGAAAGTGGAAGGATGTAGGTACCGAGGGAGATCGAGACTAACCTACCTAGACCAGATCGGTCAAGTACTGAAGGAAGGTGGAGTCAAGAGTCTCCGTAACCGGCGAGCGTGTATGAAGAGAATTATGAATGTTGAGGAAGCGAGTGAAGTATGCAGAGATAGAGTTCTCTGGCACTCTGTTCTCTCTGCCTACCCTGCAAGGGATATGGCGTGATGATATGTATGTATGTATGTATAAATATTTAGCAAAAATCATAATGGACGTCAAACACGCTAAAGCTTAATTAACGTCATTATCTTACTAATTGGTTCATACAAATACGCCCTCAGAGTATTCTAACGCTAATTTAGACTTAAACGTAAACTATATATACAATGCAAATATTTTGATTAAAAATATACAAAGGCACTTTTTATATCACGTAACGACAGACGACACGACTTTTTTCATTTTAAGATACCCGTACTAAGGATGGTGATCTTTATAGTACGGGGGACTTTACAAACATAATTATCGGACACAAATTAAACACAGATTCAGAACAATAATCGCACAGTATGATCCTGTATAGAAATTAAACCTGGTAGGTCGGTGTTTTAACCAGAACACTATCTATACAATGAAACTGTTTTAAATTTTTAAAATCCGCTTTAAGGTTTATTAAATAACACTACTATTATTGACCATATTCGGTGTGGGCATTCTTAAGAAGGGTGGTGGTAATATTATAATTACCAAGTCCATATTAATTATTACAGTTGGTGACGTCATTTCTCCAGGAGAATATTTCTGCCTGTTCTCTTAGTGATCACTTTGTTGATTTTCGACCGATTGGTAGCGGCTACGAATATTACCAACCCTTACATTAATCGTAGATGTCGTAAAAGACGACTAAGAGCTTTACTTAGACTTGAGCCAACTCTATCTAATGTTGTCTGGTCAACAACTACATTTATCAGAAGGGTTGAGGGTTGTTGGTCATAAAACTATTCCCAATTATTTTACAATATATACGATTGAGGCCTGCCTCAATAACGCAATATATACATATATATAGCAGAGTATACATTGCGTTATTGTGGCAGACGTTGAATTGAGATAAGAACTGGGTGATGATAGTAACGATGATAATAAATTAAACGATATTATGACATACACAACCATCACATAGAAAACGAACTAATCATAAGTGATTATTAAAAAAGATTGGATATATTGACAGGATATTTAAGCCTCCTTGAATCATTATCATCATCACAGCTTATATATGTCCCACTGTTGGGCGCGAGCCTCCTGCATAATACCACGGAAATTGACCTATTATACCACGCCGATCATACGAGATTATGTTTCTAGTTTTTCTTCACTTGCATAGATGTTATATGAGTTTTATACCCCTTAGTCGTCTTTTACGATCACTTGTGGTTAAGATAGGTGTTGAATTGTATTCTTACTCGGTCACCACACGGAATTAACGAAATAGCCTCCTTTAATGATTTTATTATAATTTTAATGAACTGTATTTATAAATAAAAAAAAATCTATAAAAATAAGTTTTATTTCAAATCTATCATCGATCAATCATTACCTTTCCTATTTCTTTATATAGTAAAGCAGGCTTGACACAATTGCTAGAATTTATGTTGTATATTCTCTTGTAATATTATTTTTTTTATTTCAATTTCTATTATCATTGTCTTTCTTTCTAATTAAGTCCTAACATTAGATATGTTAAGAATATAAAAGCATAAAACTTTGCCCCCTTTTCTATTAATTAAACTAATGCTGTCTAAAAGATTCATCTTCTAAAACAATAGCAAATAAAATGCAAAGTGAGTTTTTGTAATGTTGTCTGTCAATCGTTGACTGTTAAAGCCCTCGTCTACCATTGTACCAATAGTGAGACGTTTTTAATTAAGAAAATCGGCAGCCATTCATCGTATTCAACGATTTTCTTTGATACGCCATTGTTTTTTGTCGCGATTGGGCGCTACTTTTGTCCGAACGCATTAAGAAATGAAGTTGCTTTGAATGATGTGCCCGTTTTGTTTTAATATCTTTATTTCTTTTTGTCGAGTTTGTTTTGTAAATAAAGTCTTGTTTATTTATTTATGCTCAAATGGAATTAGATTTTGCAATGTCTTATTTTGAATGTTGCATAAAATAGACAGTTATTGAGAAACTTTCTGTAGCGTCATTGTTTTAAAGGTCTTTGTATTATTGTATTAATAGATTGAGATAAAGTCATTAATTTGAGTAATAGAAATGATGTGGTGAATTCTGTTCTTACTCCGTCACCATATGTTAAACTAGCTTCTGCCCGCGACTTAGCCCGCATAAAGAGTAAATTTCTCATAGTTGAATTATCCTGCCAAAGAAACATATTACCGTGGTAAAAGTATTTTATATATATTAATCCAGAAATTGATCTCTCTATGTGCCAATTTTCATCAAAATCTATTTAACGGTTTAAACGTGATTGAGTAACAAACATTCAAACCTCTAAAAATCAAACTTTTCTATTTATAATATTAGTATAAGATCCGGTGGGTAAAATACCGACTCATCAAGGCAACTGTAGTGAGTTCGTATGCCATGTAGGATAATAATATGTAGGATAATAATAATATTTTTTATAGTCCCCCGTAATAGAATTAGTGCAAGGTATTCTATATATGAGTCGGAGTTGTCGGCGGTGCGGAAGGAGAACCGCGGGTTGGCCAAGGACATGGCTGACCTGCGGTCTCAATTTGCACTTTTAGTGCCAGCCGCGTCGCCGACACCGGTTTCGCCGCCGAAACGGGTTGCGCTGGGGAGGGCGGGCCCGTCCTCTGCGCTCGTGGTACCACCTACGTCCGTGGCGCCGCCTGCTGCGCCGGTTGCGCCTGCGGCGTCGGCCGTGAGCGCCGCCAGGAAGCGCGGAAGGTCCAAGAAGGGAGAGGAGCCGCTGCCTGCGGTGCACGGTGTGCCGGAGGAGGCGATGCGCGTCATCTTCGCCAAAATTGAGTTGATGATGGACGCGCGCATCCAGGCCGTGGCGGATCGTCTTCCGCCCGAGGCACCCCTCCGACCACCGCTCGCCGCTGACAAGGCGAAGCGGCCGCAGGCGCCAGCCCCCGCCTCGCTGCCATGTCAGGGTGGCCGCGTGGTGACCTACGCCGCGGCCGTAGGCGGGCCCAAGGGGGCCAAGAGGAAGGCTGGCACGGTGCCGGCTCCCGCTATGGCCGGGCAGTGGCCGGCGCCAGCGGCTACACTGCAGGCTCCGGCTGGCGCACTCGCGACTGTGCCTGCTGCGGCCAGCGCTGCCGCCAGGCTTGAACTGGGCTGGCAGGTGGCTGAACGCAGCAGGAAGGCACGCGGCCAGAAGCGGAGAGCGGCGGCCAAGAGTGCCGCTGTGGCCGCCGCTCCCCAGGCGGGAGGCGGCAAAGGGGGAAAGAGGTCGCGCAGGGGCCTCAAGTCGCCGAAGACAGCTGCGGTCATTATTACCGTGTTGCCTGAGGCGACTGAGAGGGGCCTCAACTATGAGGCCGTCCTAAGACGCGCCCGGCGGGAGCTGGACGTCTCCGACATCGGAGGCGTTGAGACGAGGACCCGCAAGGCTCGGACAGGGGCTCGTATTCTCGAGTTCCCTGGGGCCGAGGGCGTCAAGGTGGCCGTTAGTGTGGCCTTGAAGCTGAGGGGGCTGTTCGGCCCGGAGGATGGAGTCCGAATCGCCAGGCCCGTCAAGTGCGCAGAGATGCGCCTCACGGGTTTGGACGATTCCGTGACGGTGGAGGACGTTCAGGAGGCCATTGTGGCGTGTACTGGATGTGCCTCGGACACTGTCCGGATTGGCACCATCCGCCCTGGTCCGGGCGGTGTTGGTGCTGTTTGGGTGCAATGTCCGGTGGAGTCGGTGAAGAAATTGGCCGACTCAGGCAGGCTCCTCGTGGGCTGGAGTTCGGCGCGGGTAACCGTGCTAGAAACCCGGCCCGCGAGGTGTTATAAGGGCATGGCGGTCGGGCATACCCGACCGACGTGTCGCAACTGCTTCGACTGCAGCGGGTTATGCTTCCGCTGCGGTCAGGCTGGACACCAGGCGGCATCGTGCTCTGCGGTGCCCCACTGCCCCGCGTGTGCGGCAGGCAATAGGCCTGCCAAGCACCGCATGGGCTCTGGGGACTGCAGACCCCCGGCATCGGCCCCAAAGGGGCGGGGCGGCCCATCGACCGGGCCTGCGCCCGCTCCGAGTGCGACCCGATCGCCCGTTAGCACGGAGGAGGAGACGATGGATACGGTCTGTTAATGGACCACGAATCCATCCGTCTCCTCCAAGCCAATCTCAACCACTGCGCCGGTGCGCAGGATGTTTTCCTGCAAGCCATGGCGGAGTGGTTGATAGGAGTAGCCGTAGCCGCGGAGCCGTACGTGGTGCCCGACCGACCTAACTGGCTGGGTAGCACCGACGCCACTGTGGCAATCGTCGCCTCCACGTTGTGGCCTTCGCCGTCTCTGACCCTTAGGGACAGGTGCGTCGGATACGTCGCGGTGGAATGGGGAGAGATTACGCTTTTCGGAGTCTATCTCTCCCCTAACAGGAGAGTGACTGATTTCAGGGCCTCCCTCACCATCTTGGAGGCCTCGTTACGGCGACTGGCACCGCGCCAAGTCTTCGTTCTGGGGGACTTCAACGCCAAGTCCATGGCGTGGGGGTCCCCTGCGACGGACGACCGAGGACGGGCGGTCGAATTGTGGGCGGCGGCACTGGGCCTCTCTTTGTTGAACAGGGGCTCGGTGCAAACGTGCGTGCGTCAGCGGGGCGGGTCGATAGTGGACTTGTCGTTCGCTAGCCCCATTGTCGCCGCACGCGTGAGGAGCTGGCGCATCGCTGAGGAGGTTGAGACCCTATCGGACCACCGATATATCCAGATTGAGCTCTCCCAGACCCTCCCGACGCCCAGCAGGGGTCACGGGGCGGACGGACGTTCCGCGTTCCCGCGATGGGCTGTGGGTCGTTTGGACCGGGACCTGCTGGCGGAGGCAGCCATCGTTCACTCGTGGCTGTCCTCTGCCCACCAGTTGGACGGGGTGGACGCCGAGGCTGGCCGCATCCGCAATGCTTTGACGCAGATTTGCGATGCGGCCATGCCCCGTGTGCTGTGTGTGCCCCCGAAGAGGGCTGTCCACTGGTGGTTCCGGGAGCTGGCGGATCTTCGGGTCGCGTGTATACGCGCCCGAAGGGCCTACACCCGCAGCCGGCGGCACCATCGCGACGAGGAGCGGGAGAGCCGGCTTTACGAGGGCTACCGCAATGCGCGGTCGGCCTTCAGGCTGGCCGTCCGTACCGCCAAGGACGTCAGTCGGCAGGAGATGTTGGATGGTCTCGATCGTGACCCCTGGGGTCGCCCCTATCGCGCAGCACTGAGTAAGCTCCGCGCGCGGGGCCCTCCCCTCACCGAGACTCTCCAGCCCGGCCTCCACACCAGGGTCGTCGAGGATCTGTTCCCGCGACGGGCGGAACACACGCCCCCGGTCATGGCTCCGCCAGACACCGACCGGGAGGCCGACGATGACAGTGTTCCGCCCATCACGGAACCCAAGATGGGGGCGGCGGTGGCGCGCATGCCCGGAAAATCCACCGCCCCCGGGCCCGACGGTGTTCCCAACCGCGTGCTGGCCCTGGTCCTCGACCACCTGGGTCTCCGCCTCAGGGGGCTGTTCGACGCGTGCTTAGCGTCGGGGCGGTTCCCTGGGTGTTGGAAGGAGGGGAGGCTGGTGCTCCTGCCGAAGCCGGGACGGTCTCCAGAGTCGGCCTCGGCCTACAGGCCCATCGTGCTGCTCGACGATGCGGGCAAGCTATTGGAGAGGGTGCTGGCTGCCCGCATCGAGCGGCACCTCGTCGGCACGGGGCCCGATCTGTCGGATGGCCAGTTTGGGTTTAGGAGGGGTCGTTCGACGATCGCGGCTCTGTTGCGCCTGAGGGACGTGGCGACTGAGGCCGTCACCGGCGGGGGAGTGTTGTTGGTGGTGTCCCTGGACATCGCCAACGCATTCAATAGTCTGCCATTTAGCTGCGTCAGGGAGGCGCTCCGATATCACGGAGTGCCAGTTTACCTGAGGCGGCTAGTGGCAGACTATTTGGAGGGGCGCAGCGTCCTCTACACCAACCGAGTAGGGGACGTTGTGTGAACGCCCATGACGTGCGGTGTTCCGCAGGGGTCGGTCCTCGGACCCACCCTGTGGAACATCGGCTACGACTGGGCGTTGAGGGGGAGCCTCCCGCTCGGGCTGGGTGTGATATGTTACGCCGACGACACGCTCGTCACAGCCCGTGGTGGGACGCTGGAGGAGGCGACTCTCGGCACCGAGGAGATCGTCAGGCGGATCGGGGCGCTGGGGTTGAGGGTGGCCCTGGACAAGACGGAGGCCCTCTTGTTCCATGGGCCCCGCATGGGCCCTCCCATCGGCGTCTCGATCACCGTCAATTCGGTTGATATCAGCATCCGGGCCCATATGAGGTATTTGGGCCTGGTGCTCGACGGGCGATGGTGGTTCCGGGAGCATTTCCGCAGACTCGCTCCACGGCTCGTCGGCGCGGCGTCCGCCCTATCATGGCTTATGCCGAATGTGGGCGGACCGAGCGCTACCTGCCGACAGCTGTACGCAGCGGTCATGCGGTCGATGGCCCTGTACGGCGCACCGGTGTGGGCGGGATCCCTGACCGTCCGACTCAGGGCTCTTCTGTGGCGACTACAGAGGGCCATGGCGGTCAGGGCCATACGCGGGTACCGCACGGTGTCGACGGAGGCAGCGTGTCTATTGGCCGGGACCCCTCCATGGGACCTGGAAGCGGAAATGCTCGCCGGTTTGTATCGGCGGATGTTGGGGGTGCGAGCGGAGGGCGGTGTGGTCTCGTTGAGGGAGCACACCGCCTGGCGCGTCGACGCCCGCCGCGACATCATTGCCCGTTGGGCAGTCCTGCTGGAGAGGCCTCGGTTCGGTGTGCGGACCGTGGAGGCCTTCCGGCCGGTGCTGATGCAGTGGCTAAATCGGCGGCACGGGGTGCTCTCCTTCCGACTGGTGCAGGTTTTGACGGGGCATGGATGCTTCGCCTAATACCTGCACACGGTCGTAAGGAGGGAGAGTACACCGTCCTGCCACCACTGCGATTGCGACGAGGACACGGCGCAGCATACGCTCGAGGTTTGTGCCGCTTGGGCAGAGCAGCGTCGTGAACTCGTCGCGATCATCGGTGCTGACCTGACGCTGCCGACCATCGCCAGGGCGATGCTCGACAGCGTCAGGAACTGGGACGCGGTCGCATCCTTCTGCGAGGCAGTAGTTTCGCGGAAGGAGGCGGCGGAGCGCGTGCGCGAGGAGCGTCTCCTCGACGACGCGAGCCGCCGCCGGCGACTGGGGCGGCGCAGGCGCGATTACTTGCGCCTGATGCCGCCCTAGCCTAGCCGAGGCCGCAGGTGACTGGATCGTGGATTTAGTCCGTCACCCGCCGAGAGGCCGACCGCGTGAGGAAAGACCGACATCCTACCCGAGGGGGGGACGTCGGTCGAGGAGAGGGTACTCCTCAGGGGTATTCCGTCGGGCCAACCACTGACGTCAAGTCACTCTGCTCCGGTGGTTGGCCCAACGACGAAGGCGACGTCACGGGTGGGTTACGGGTGTGCATGCTTACGCCCCTCTGTCACCCCGGACGGAGTGGTGCGAGGAGTGTGCCGACCGTAACCCGCCCCCCAAAAAAAAAAAAAAGGTATTCTATATATGCTTATTTTACTATTTAATCTTTCGAGAATGAATTCGTTAACACATAAAACTTTTTAATGAATCAAATATATAAGGAAGTACAAGTCATATTTCTTTATTTAATCACATTAAAACAGGCAGGAGAAGGAATAACTTTCATATTACGTTGTTACACAATAAATCCTCCTTGGACAAGTGGTGAAATTCTGAAGTAGAGATCACGGAAGGCGTTAGGCACTGATATATGCAAGCGATAAGCGGAAGCGATTATAAAAATACATATTCTTTTTTGGGTCTAGTGACTCCATCACTAAGAATACAATTCATTGCTCCACTAAAAATGTCGTAAAAGACGTAGAACAATCTACGTCTTTTAAGAGGTACATGATGTATATGACACGAGCAAGAGAAGGAAACCTCGAATTAAGATGATATACCAACCTGTCTGACCAGCATAGTATAATCTATCAAAAGCATAGGCGTAGTAGTTAAGATACCGACTTTCCGTGCCAGTGCCATGGGTTCAATTTCCACGCAGGACAATAGTTTGTGCGGTCCACGAAGTGTCGTTCCATGTCTAGGTGTAATTTGTCAGCGTAGTTGCATGTTTGTAAAGTCCCCAGCAATACAAGGATTATTTCCTAAGTGCAGGGTCTTTGAAAAATGCGGTACATACAGGCTTGAGCCCAATTGTGGAGTCTATGTGAGCACCTGATGGTAAGTGTTACTGCTGCCCATGGATTTTTAACTATCAGGGGTACAGCTAGACTACATATCAATAAAACTTCAAACTCAGCTTAAGGAAGAGATAAGAAAAAGGGAGCTTTTTAATGTTCTCATTCTAAATCACATAAAAATATATTTATAAAATATTGACACTCACGCAATTTTACATCTCTGCAAAGATAGCGGAATTATCTTAAAACTGCACTTCTACTACAAGTGTTATGGGTTATTTTCTGTGTCCAGAATATAGCTAAAAATAGTTTACTCCCCATCCCTAGGATAGCGCTTTATACGCTCCACAAATTATTCGTCTGAATTAACTGTATGTTTGTGAAGTCCCTTCAGATAGAAGGATTTTTGCCTTTAGCCTTTTTTTCTATCGCTATTTGGGCTGCACACTGATATTGCGGTACTCTATAGGAGAACTCACTAATAGGATTATTATGATGCTGATTTCATCACATTGATAACTCTATCAGTGGGTTCTCCTTTAGAGTGCTCACAAAATTCTGAGGATTTAAATAATACAGATTATTATTAGCTCTAATAACATTCTTTTTCTGGATAAATTGATGGTATATCCATTTAAATTATAATTATTTGTGTAAATATTACATCGCTTGACGCTTGTTACTTGTGAAGTGAAGTTAAACTTTTAATCCGGCGTCGACAGGCCATTGTTTGGCGGGCGCAGCTGATTACTGCCAGACGTCCGCTCGTCGCACTCCGGTTTATATACTACTCAATGTTTTTGTTCTGCTTACCTTTTACTTTCACCCCTAAGGAATGAATAGAAATGTTGATAAATACCTAGCAAAAAAACTATAAGTCAATATGCTGACGAGATTATAATAGGCCATTCTTTAGAAGTTTACTGTCCGCTTGGTAGGTGGTTTGGCGATCATAGTTAGTATTAAAGTACTTGCTAAAAATGTTATTGGAGATCTCTTAGTCTGTTTTTACAACTGAACTGCTAAGATAAGTAGTGAGGCTTTATATTCTTAATCCCCTACCACGTTAAAGGTAAGTACCAGATAAGGTTTTGATTATCATTTGCTAATAGCTAGTAGTCTTCAATGGTGTTTTAAACCACACTCTGTTATTAATTTAAATTATTTTTGGTTAGCTGGAAATTAACCTGGAACCAAACGACCGTATGTGGTAATATTAGGTGTACATTGGATTCCTTAACCAGTAATAGCCTCACTTTTGAGTCGTATCGTGGTACTTTTTTTGGCAGGCTATGGCGAGACGACCGTCTCGCAGAAGGTGGCGACCGCGTTTCCCAGATTCTGTTTCTGACGCTCTCGAGTATCGTGGTATTTGACTCTAAGAAACAATCGTCACCTTAAGAACTTGTATTCAACTTAATGTATTGCCTTATCTTGCTATATGCATTTAGATTAAGAGAAAATAAATCGGCTCAAGAATATAAGACGGTACTTGCCTTTTTTTCCGTGACTTCTCATGAATTTCCGTGAACAGCTAAGGGATTGATCAAGAGAACGAGCGTCAGTATTCTCCTGACAAATATATAACACGAACTGTGCCAGTCTAAACGGTGATAAAGAAGTGTATGGCAGGTTATGGGATTCCACGTTGTCCTTTCCGTTACCCTAGGCGGTATGCGTGGGGTGTGACCGGACTGTACCCTGCCCCTAGAAGAAAAAGGCTTATTTCAAACAATAGACGGGGTCGAGTTGCTGGATAGATGGATAGATGAGGTGAAATGAAGTTCTAGTATTATTGAACTAAAATTTCAATAGATCGAATATTCTAATAATAAACAATAACCTTTCAAAACTTTCACATTTAAATATTAGCGTAACATCGCGAAACTTGTACTAGCTTCGGTGAACTTTGTAACAATAAATTTATAGGAAAACTTGCCGCCTTCAAAGTGCTGTCAGACCTTTGATATAGTGTCTAACATTCATTATGATACATTGTGGCTTGCTTTTAATGTTTTTAGTATGCTTCTGTTAATAGGCACTATACCATATTTAATACGATATAACAGGGCTTATTAAGTAGGAACTTTTACAAGAACTGTAATGAACAAAACTTTTTGTCTTAGGGAACTTTACATACATACATACATATCATCACGCCATATCCCTTGCAGGGTAGGCAGAGAGAACAGAGTGCCAGAGAACTCTATCTCTGCATACTTTACTCGCTTCCTCAACATTCATAATTCTCTTCATACACGCTCGCCGGATTCGGAGACTCTTGAACTTTACAAATATTAAATAATCTAGCTTTTGTCTGTGTATTTGTATATGTAGAAATCAAGTGTGATTTGAATATTAGCCCCCGGAAGAGAATAAGGAATCAAGTTAAAGTAACATAATAAAATTTAATACACTAATAAGTACCGCCTGGTGGAGCGATGCCCGCCGTGAAGTCATTGCCCTTTAGGCAATCTGGCTGGAGAGGCCTCGGTTCAGTGTTCGGTTCGTCAAAACTTTCCGGTTGGTGCTGATGGTTTGGTTGGGTCGGCAGCACGGGGTCCTTTCCTTCCGACTGGTGCAGGTTTTGACGGGGCATAGTTGCTTCGACGAGTACCTGCACACGGTCGTGAGAAGGGAGAGGACACCATCCTACCACCACTACTATTGCAACGAGGACACCGTGCAGCACACGCTTGGGGTCTGTGTTGACTGGGCAGAGCAGCGCCATGAACTCGTCGCAGTCATCGGCCGCCGGATGGAGGCAGTGGGGCGGCTCCGTGAGAAAATCCTCTTCGGTGATAAGCTTTTCTCAGTGTCTACATCACAAAATGACTGTTTAACTAGAGGACTTGGCATTAATTAGTTATAAACCATTACTTGTAAATTGCATATATCCATCGATTGGCGATTCGAGCTGGTGGTATATGTTTCTACTAAACATTATATTCTAGCTTTTTTTTGGCAGGCTTTGGTCTGGATGTCCACCTTTACGTTACCCCGGAATGGCATGTCCATAACGTAAGTAACGTAAAGGTGGCGCGTGGTGCCATAATCCACCGTATCCTCTATCACTGCACGGCCCAGCCACTTTTATCAGATTCTTGACGTCCGTGATCGCCCTGGCATTATATACTAAATATGATGAAATACCTCTTTAAAATTATACTTGAAATTGCTACTTGAAATTGCTGATTATAAATATCATCATTATCTCAGTTTATTATCATCATCATTGTACGATAAGAGGCAAGTTGACCTATTATACCACGCTAGTTAGAAGTAAAACTCGAAACAAAACTCTACTAGCGGGTTTTTATTTCGAGTTTTTCTTCTCTTGCACAGATGTTATTTCACAGATGTTATATGGGGTTTGTGTTGGTGAAAAGTATTCTTCTTCTATCATAATACGGACAATTAATTATAAAAATATATTTCTATATGTTTGCTTTAAAAGTGGATACGGGTGTATCAACTTTTGAGTGTGTATTTTACACAACGATTCGAGTGTCTACTTGATTCGCTATCCTAATTTGATTATTATATTCTATTCTCTTTTGAAGTGTTTTTGTAGGATGTGATCCAGTAATATTTGTTTTAATTATATAAAAATAAAATAAAAAATTATCCCGTTTTGAAGTGTATTATACGGTGCTAATACTGTCTAAACATATTATACACAATTTTATAAAGAAATACCTACCGGGTAAACATGTTATGAAAAATTTGACGAGCTCCCTGATTTTCTTTTCAGAACTTCACAGTATGATTTAATCTTATACAAAATATAAAATTGTCGATTTGAAAGTGCCCTAGTAGGGCTTAAATTGTCCTCGTGGGGCTTTTATATAATAAACGGCTTGAATTGATTGAGTTAGGATCAGATGCAGTCAAAAGTATATCTTTGAATTAGAAAATGTTAGAGTAGTGCTTTAAAAATAATAGCAGTAGGATTTTGCCTAATTCAATCAATACATCTATATATATAAATAAAATTGAAGTGTACGTTTGTAATTATAAATTAAAAGCTTTTCACCAAATACATATGAAAATATTTACGGCACTTTTAAAAAAAACATTTTTATTTTTTTTCTCTGTCTGTTTGTTTCGGCTGATCTCAGAAACGGCTTAACCAATTTTAATGGGACTTTCATTGGCAGTTGGCTGATGTTATAAGCAGTAATAAAGGCTACTTTTGTTTTAGAAAAAAAAAATGAGTGGCGCAAAATTAAAATTAAAACCATTGAAAGACGCCGAGTGACACCGAGTGGGCGACTGAAGCCCGGGGATATATGCTAACTTTTTTTAACAAACCACGCGAGCGAAACCGCGGGTGAAAGATAATTAATTACCAGGAGCAATATTTGTTTAAAAAATGCATATTGTTAATACTGAATCAACATTTTATTACAAATTATTCCAAAACGGTGACGTAGTGGTAATTGCTTTAATGGGAATATATCAAACACATTTGACAAATAACTTAATTAACTGAGGACGCATTATTTAGTGTGAACAAAATAAAAAAAAATATTTTCAAGAGACCCGTTGAACTTTTTTCTTTTATAATTAGATCTAAACTTTTAATCATTTAGACATTTTATTTTCTTTATTTAATACAAGATTCTGCCCGCGGCTTCGCCCGCGTAAAAGGTTACTTTCTTAAAGCTTTTCATCCTCAATTTCATTTTACCCCTTAAGGGTATTTTTTTTTACAAAATACACATACATATCATCACGCCATATCCCTTGCAGGGTAGGCAGAGAGAACAGAGTGCCAGAGAACTCTATCTCTACATACTTCACTCGCTTCCTTAACATTCATAATTCTCTTCATACACGCTCGCCGGTTTCGGAGACTCTTGACTCCACCTTCCTTCAGAACATGACCGATCTGGTCTAGGTAGGTTAGTCTCGGTCTCACTCGGTACCTACATCCTTCCACTTTCGCATTGTATATCTTCTTAACCAGACGTTCGTTCGACATTCTTTCCACATGTCCGAACCATCGGAGCATGCCCTTTCGCATCTTTACACCAATACTCTCTTTCATACCTACTCGCTCTCTTACGTCGTCGTTACGAATGCGGTCGGTCAGCCTAACTCCACAGATTTTCCACAGAGATCGCATTTCAACCGCATTAATTTAGCTTTCATACTCTTTTCTGCATACCCAACTCTCGCTTCCATACAGTAATGTTGGGACAAGCTCTGCGTTATGCATTGCTACACGTGCCTTCTGGCTGAGGTGGTCGCTGTCGGGGTACTATCCCAGAAACCTCCACGCGGTGTACCCTGGGTGCGGGCGGCGGTCCCCAGTTCTTCTGTTGTACTGTCGTCCGTAGCGAATATCTGCGCGATTTCGCTCCTACTCTACTACAGTAGTAGTAGAGGCTATAGGACGCGAAATATTGGGACGGGCTCAGTCACTCATTCATTTGAGGGCTGGGCAGGCACATGCCACCGCCCACACATCGTAAACCTGGTATCTTGCTTCAAGACACGTTGTTTTGAGGCGTAGTATCAGGAGCGAGGGTCTTGGCTTAACCGCCCGGACCGCGAGGAAGACAACCTCTATAAAGAGTTCGAAGTAACATTCGGACTCGGAAATCACCCAGAATCTTAAGTTCTGGCGTGCGGCGAGAAGATGCATGGCAGATGGGTTGTTCTGTCGTTAGCACGCTCCAGCCAGGGCACCGGCTGACCCCCTGGTTGGTAAATGTAGGCTTGCCCGGGTATAGGGATCTCTGCCCGGGTCGACGTCTTGTATCTCCCATTCTCGTGGGTATAAATATGGATACTACAAATTTAAAATTAAAAAACGACGGGGATCGCAGTGATCCTCACCCCAAGGCCCGGTCAAGCCGATCAAAAACTGACCAAGACGACGCCTCGTCCTCAGGACTTGAGGCGTCCGCCGAGGGCCCGGCACAAACCGTGGAGGCCCAGAAGAAGAAGAGGAGGTCGCCTCGAAAGTCTCGGGGCAACGGCCTGAGCCACAAAAGGCGGCTGGAGGAGCGGCGAGCGCGCAGGGAGGCTGCCGCCGCTGAAGAGAAGAAGGACGGTAGACTCGCAGCAGAGCCGTCGACGGACGAGGGCGACAGCGATGTCGCAGAGCCGTCCGAAGACGAGGGCGGCGGATCTACCGTCAGAATGGACGAGGGCGGTGATATTCCCGCAGGGCCGTCCAAAAAGGACAGTGGGTCGGCTGGTGAAGGCCCCACTAGGTCGTCGGCGCGTCTAGCAGCAAAGACGCCGCCGGCGACCGCGACTAAGAAGGAGGAGGCCCTCCCCTCGCAGGTGCGAAAGCGCCCCCTGAGTAAGGGAGGCAGCTCGAGCGCCGAAACCGAGGGGAGCGTGGCCAACATGCCTCCACCCAAGATCCAGGCCTCCCGAAGAGGGCGAGGGACCTCGGTCATGGAAAGGGCGGCGGCGGTCGCTGTCCGCGCCGGCGAGGCCACGGATCTGCAGGCCGAAAATGTCCGCCTTAGAGGCGAGATGTCAGGCCTGCGGACCCGCAACCGGAACCTGGGCGACATGCTGGCGGAAATGCGTCGCGCAAACCGCCAGCTGTTGATAGACGTGGCCGACCTCAAGGCGCAGGTGGCGCTGTTCGTGTCACCCGCGCCAGCCGCGCCATCGGCCAGGGCCGGCTACTCAGCGGCCGCTGCGGCGCCAAAGCCGCCTCGCGCTGCGGCGCCGACGACGTTGGGTGATGGCGTCTCCGTCACACCCGTCCCCGCGGCGAGGAAGACGCCTGCCGCCGCGAAACGCGCGTCGCCGGCTGACGCTGGCGCGGTCGCCGCGGCGAAACTCCCCGTCCCGGTGGTGAGGTTGACGCCTCTCCCCGCGGACCGCTTGCCGCCGGCTAGCGCCCCTGCGGCGCCAAAGCCGCCAGGCGCCGCGGAGCGGGCCCCTGGAGAGGCTCAGCCGACCCCGACGCTGGAGGTGGGAGGCTTGTCGGACGAGGCCCTCGCCAAAATCATCAACGCAGTTGGCAAACTCGTAGATGCGCGTGTGGCCGTTCTGGAGGCAAGACTGCCTCCAGAACCACGTGTCCGGCCGCCTCTAGCCGCGGATAAGCGGCCGCATGTGGCACCAGCCCCCGCCCCGCTGCCTTGTCAGGGTGGCCGCGTGGGGAGCTACGCCGCGGCCGCGGCCGGGCCTAAGCCCAAAGGCCCCGGCCCAGCTCCGAAGGGACCCGCCCTGAGGAGGAAGACGGCTCCGGCTCCTGCCGGACCGCTGAAGTCGCCCGCAACAACACCGCCGGCGACGACCAGCGAGGCTGCGACGAGGCTTTCCGCGTCTGGCACGACTGCCGTACCCGAACAGGGTTGGCAGGTAGCCGAACGCGACAGAAGGAGTCGCGGCCAAAGGAGGAGAGCGGAGGCCAAGCGCGCCGCTGAGGTCCCCGCTCCACAGGCAGGAGCCGGACGGAAGAAGAGACCGCGCAAGGGGCTCAAGTCGCCGAAGACGGCCGCAGTGGTGATCACTGTGCTGCCCGAGGCGGCCGAGAAGGGCCTCAGCTACGAGGCCGTCTTGAGGAAGGCCCGGCGGGAGCTAGACGTCTCCGATATTGGAGGCGTCGAAGCCAGGACCCGCAAGGCCCGGACGGGGGCTCGAATTCTCGAGTTCCCAGGGGCCGAGGGCGCCAAGACGGCCGACAGCGTGGCCGAGAAGCTGCGAGGTTTGTTCGCCGAGGAGGGTGGCATCAAGATCGCCAGGCCCGTCAAGTGCGCCGAAATGCGCATTTCGGGTTTGGACGATTCGGTGACGGTGGAAGACATCCGGGAGGCCATTGCCTCGAAAACCGGGTGTCCCATAGACACCTTCCGGGTCGGTGCCATTCGTCCCGGTCCGGGTGGCGTAGGTGCTGCCTGGGCGCAGTGCCCGGTGGAGTCGGTCAGGCAACTGGCCGGCTCAGGCAGGCTCCTCGTGGGCTGGAGCTCGGCGCGGGTAACCGTGCTTGAGCACCGGCCTGCGAGGTGCTACAAGTGCATGGCGGTCGGACACACTCGACCGACGTGCACTAATTGCTTCGACTGCGGCGGATTGTGTTTCCGCTGCGGTCAGACCGGGCACGTGGCGGCATCTTGCGCCGCCCCGCCCCACTGCCCCGCGTGTGCGGCGGGCAATAAGCCCGCCAAGCACCGCATGGGCTCTGGGGCGTGCAAACCTCCAGCTTCGGCCCCAAAGGCGCGGGGCGGCCCTACGACCACGGCCGCTCCCGCTCCTAGCGCGGTCCGATCGCCCGCTGGCGAGGAGGTCATGGACACAACCCGATAATGGGTACACCAGCCATGCACCTCCTCCTGCAGGCCAACACCAACCACTCCGCCGGAGCGCAGGATCTCCTCCTGCAATCCATGGCGGAGTGGTCGATTGGTGCAGCCGTAGTCGCGGAACCATACGCCGTGCCTGATCGCCCCAATTGGGTGGTCAGTCGAAACGGTACCGCGGCAATCGTCGTCTCAACGCAGCGACACTTCCCGTCCTTGTCCCTTTTGGATAGGGGCGAGGAATTTGTCGCGGCGGAGTGGGGAGGGGTCACGCTCTACAGCGTATACCTCTCCCCCACTAGGAGGATGGATGATTTCGGGGCCTCACTCACCACCTTGGAGGCCTCGATACGGCGACTGGCACCGGGTCTCGTCCTGGTCCTGGGGGACTTTAACGCCAAATCCACGGCGTGGGGGTCCCCTACGACGGACGACCGCGGGCGGGCGGTCAACGAGTGGGCGGCTTCACTGGGCCTCTGTGTTCTGAACAGAGGCTCGGTGAACACGTGTGTGCGGCGGCAGGGCGGGTCGATAGTGGACTTGTCGTTCGCTAGCCCCGCTGTCGCGCCACGGGTGAGGAACTGGAGTGTCCTGGAGGAGGCGGAGACCCTGTCGGACCACCGGTACATCCGGATGGAGGTCTCCCCCCGGGAACCCGGTAGGGGTCACAGGGCGGACGGAGCTCCCGCGTTTCCGCGGTGGGCTGTGGGTCGTCTTGACAGGGATCTACTGGCGGAGGCGGCCATTGTCAGCACGTGGCTGTCCTCACCACCCCCAGCGGACGGAGTGGACGCTGAGGCTGTCCGCATTCGCAGTGCGTTAACGCAGATCTGCGATGCGGCCATGCCCAGAGTGCGGCGGCGTCCACCTCCGAGGCAGGGGGTCTACTGGTGGTCCCCAAGACTGGCGGACCTTCGTGCGGCGTGTATCAGTGCCCGAAGGTCCTACACCCGCAGCCGGCGGCGTCACCGCGACGTCGAGCGGGAGGGCCAGCTGTACGAGGCGTACCGCAGTGCGCGGACTGCCTTTCGGCTGGCCATCCGAGCCGCCAAGGGCGCGAGTTGGCAGGACATGTTGGACGGTCTCGACCGTGACCCCTGGGGTCGCCCATATCGCGCGGCGCTGAACAAGCTTCGCGCGCGGGCCCCCCCCCTCACCGAGACCCTCCAGCCTGACTTCCTTCGTAGGGTGGTCGAGGAGCTGTTTCCACGGCAGTCGGAACACACGCCCCCGGTCATGGCTCCGCCAGATCAGGACCGGGAGGCCGACGACGACGAGAGTGTTCCGCCCGTGACGGAGTCGGAAGTGGGGGCGGCCGTGGCGAAGATTCGTTCCGCCACCACGGCCCCCGGCCCGGACGGAATTCCAGTCCGGGTGCTGACGTCGCTCCTCGAGCACTTCGAGCCTCGCCTCAGGCAGCTGTTCAACGCCTGTCTGACGTCTGGACGGTTCCCTGAGTGCTGGAAGGAAGGGAGGTTGGTTCTCCTGCCAAAGCCGGGACGGTCCCCGGATTTGCCGTCGGCCTACAGGCCCATCGTGCTCCTCGACGATGTGGGTAAGCTGCTGGAGCGTGTGCTCGCTGCCCGCATCGTCCGACACCTGGAGGAGGTGGGGCCCGATCTGTCGGACGCTCAGTATGGGTTTCGGAGGGGGCGTTCGACCATCGGGGCCCTATTACGCCTGAGGCAGGCGGCCGCGGAGGCCGTCGCCGGGAAGGGAGTGCTGTTGGCGGTGTCGTTGGACATCGCCAACGCATTCAATAGTCTGCCATTCGGCTGCATCAGGGAGGCGCTCCGGTTCCATGGAGTGCCCCTGTACCTCAGGCGGCTGGTGGCGGACTATTTGGAGGGCCGCAGTATCCTCTGCGCGGGTCCCGCAGGGGACATTGTGCGGACGCCCATGTCGTGCGGCGTTCCACAGGGGTCAGTTCTGGGGCCGACTCTGTGGGACATCGGGTACGACTGGGCGTTGAGAGGGAGTCTCCCCCCCGGGCTGAGCTTGGTGTGCTACGCTGACGACACGCTCGTCACAGCCCGGGGCAGGACACTCGAAGAGGCGGCGAGCCTGGCCACTCTCGGCACCGAGGAGATGGTCAGGCGGATCGAGGCGCTGGGGCTCAGGGTGGCCCTAAACAAGACGGAGGCCCTACTTTTCCATGGGCCCCGTGTGAGGCTGCCCATCGGCGCCTCGATAGTGGTAAACTCCATCCACATCAGCATCCAGGCCCATATGAGGTACTTGGGTCTGGTGCTCGACGGGCGATGGTGGTTCCGGGAGCATTTCCGACAGATTGCTCCCCGGCTTGTCGGCGCGGCGTCCGCCCTTTCTCGACTCATGCCGAATGTGGGCGGACCCAGTTTTGAGGCCCGACGGCTGTATGCGGGGGTCATCCGCTCGATGGCCATGTACGGCGCACCCGTGTGGGCGAGGGCTCTGAACGCCCAGCTCAGGGCGGTTCTGTGGAGGCCACAGAGAGCCATGGCGGTCAGAGCCATTCGCGGGTACCGCACGGTGTCGACAGAGGCGGCGTGCCTGTTGGCCGGGACACCCCCGTGGGACCTAGAGGCGGAGATGCTCTCCGACCTCTACCGGCGGGTTATCACAGCGCGCGAGGAAGGTGGCTCCCCATCGTTGAGCGAGATAGCCACCTGGCGCGTGGATGCCCGCCGAGACGTCATCGCCCGTTGGGCTACGCGGCTGGAGAGGCCTAGGCATGGTGTGGAGACCGTTGAGGCCCTCCGGCCCGTATTGATAGAGTGGATGGAGCGGCGGCACGGAGTCCTCACCTTTCGGCTGGTGCAGGTATTGACGGGGCACGGGTGTATCGGGTTGTACCTGCACAGGGTCGTGTATAGGGAGTGGACTCCGGCCTGCCACCACTGCAGGAGTGACGAGGACACGGCGCAACACACGCTGGAAGTGTGTCCGGGATGGGAGCGGCAGCGCCGTGACCTCGTCGCTGTCATCGGTGCCGACCTGACGCTGCCGGCCGTCGCGAGAGCGATGGTCGACAGCATCAGGAACTGGGACGCGGTCGCCGCCTTCTGCGAGGCTGTCATCTCGCAGAAGGAAGCGGCGGAACGGGCAAGGGAGGATTCCCGCGCCCCGGGCCGCCGCCAGCGGCCGGGGCGGCGCAGGCGCGAATACCTGCGCCTGATGCCGCCCTAACCGAGGCTTCGGGTGATCGGACCGGGGAATTGTCCGGTCACCCGACGTGAGGCCACCGCGTGAGGGCGACGCCCCGACGGCGAAATCTGTTGGGGCGTCGACGAGAGGAACCCGCGAGGGTGAACCGCCGGGCGGGCCACCGAAGTTAAAAATCGGGTCCCGGTGACCCGCTCGCACGGCGAAGAGAGAGGAGTTTTACGGTGGGTCTATGGGGTCACGCGCCGCCTTTTCCGTCACCCCGGACCGATTTGGCGGGGCGAGACTAATCCATAGTCCACCAAAAAAAAAAAAAAAAAAAAAAAAGGTGGTCGCTGTCGAGAAGTTGCCCCATCGCTCCGTTCACTCTATTTCCCGCATTCACTCTTCGCTCTATATCAGTGGTGTACCTTCCATCTCGGCTAAATTCACATCCAAGATATACAAATTCATCCACTTGCTCTAGTATATCATTACCTATTGGTACTCTTACATCTGTTCTGGCTTCGTCTCTTTCAAAGACCATTATTTTGGTTTTGCTCACATTCACGTGTAGACCCCTTTTCTTACAATCTTCTGTTATTGTGTCGACTAGGGTCTGCAGGTCAGTCGCTGACTGTGCCAGCAGGACTGCATCATCTGCATAAAGCAGAGAAGTGACCACTGAGTCGCCCATCTGGACTCCCACATTCATATCGTTCAACCTTTGGAGACATTTATCCAGATATATGATAAACAGCCTGGCTGACAGAACGCACCCCTGCTTAACGCCGATATTGACGTCAAACCAAGGCGAAATTCCATCATCCAGCCGCACACAGGCTCTACAGCCCATGTAACTGGACTGCACAGCCTGTAGCAATTTACCGTTAATACCATACTCCGGTAAAATGTCCCAAAGTTCCTTTCGTACAACCGTGTCAAATGCTCTCTCCAGATCCACAAAACTGCAGAAAACCCTCTGACCTAGAGCCAGATGCTTCTCCACAATGTTGCGCTGAGAGACACTTGATCCATGCATCACCTTCCACTCCTGAAACCTCCTTGTGTCTCACACAGTAAACCATCGGACACCATCCTCATTCTCCTTTCAATAATTTTACCATACACTTTTGCTGCCACACAAAGGTGAAGCTTATGGCTCTGTAATTTGCGCAGTCATAACGTGAACCCTTGTTTTTAAACAAAGGCACGATGACTGCGCTATTCCACTCCCCGGGAACCATTCCCGAGCTCCAACATAAATTGCCAGGAATATGAACAGGAATACACAGGAGCCACCAAGCTTGATCATCTCGGCAGACACCATATCCATGCCCGCTGCCTTACCATTTTTCAAACTTCTTATCACCCATTTAACTTCATCCATACTGATGCCCTCGGAGGACGCCGCTGTCAAATGTTGTTCTACTAAACCACATGCGACACCGGCGTCAACCGTAGCATCCGCATACATATCGCCAAAATATTCACTCCATCGGCTTAACACGTCTTGTGTTTGTGTAAGAATGTCTACACCTTTAGACCTTATTTTATTCATTCTGAAGGCTGACCAACCACCCCGAGACTTCTTCACCTCCCTCCAAAAGAGTTTGGTGTTACTCTCGAAGTTTTTAGTCAGCCTATCTTCTGCACTCATACTTGCTCTATCACGTTTCTCTTTCACTAAGGCCTTGGTGTCATTCTTACATTGCCGATATATTTCTTTCTTCTGTTCAGTCATACTGTCATTCAGATTCAAAGAAGAGACGTAGTCCAGCCACGCTTTCTTCTTTTGCTCTACGGAAGCTGCCACTTCCGCATCCCACCATGCATCACCATTTGTTTTTCTATGCTTCTTTGAACTTCCACATACTTCTTTCGCTGTATCTACCATACTCTCCTTCAATACTCTCCAGCATTCTTCAATGTCCGATTGCGGCTGGCTTGCCGTCGTCAGCCGTTCTCGAACACTCTCTGCATACTTTTCTCTTACACACTCTTCTTGCAACCTTTCAACCTTTATTCTTTCAAGCCCTCCGAAGTGGACACGCTCTCGCCAGTGCCTCCACTTTCTGAACAGAACATTTTATAAAATGTTGTATCATAATGTCATATTTATTAATATCTAATCAATTCACTGAAAATAAGTTTCAAAGTTCTGGCTTTACAAATGACGATACTGCCTTACAACTTTTCATCCCCCTTTACAACCCTTTTAGCATTAAAAAGTAGCCTATGTCCTTTATCAGGCTCTAGACTATCTATTTACCAAATTTCATTTAGATTTGATTAGTAGTTTTGGCGTGAAGGAGCGACTGACAGACATACAGACAGAGTTACTTTCGCATTTATAATACTAGTAAGGATAAGGATTTTTCTTAAGGTAATTTACGCTTGGTAATATTTTATGTTATAATGTGGGTTTTATCTAAGAAATTGTTTTAAGTACTATATAACAATATCTTCTTCTTTGTATTTTTTCATTTTGTTTTCTTTCTTTTCAAATCAAATCAAATACATTTTTTCAGCCTATATACGTCCGGCTGTTGGGTTCAGGTTTCGCTTGTGGTGGCAAACGAGCAAGTAGCACACCTGGTGGTAAGTGTTACTGCCGCTCATGGACCTTTGCAATACCAAGGGTAGCCAGTAGTAGGCCGCTGCCAACCAATAGAAACCTCAAACTCCCCAGTTGGGCTTCCGGCTCTCTCTCTCACTGAACGAAGCGCAATAGCATATTGCTTTACTCAGACGTCGATCTTCTGCGAGAGTGTGGTACTACCCTGAATGGACCGGCCCGCGGCTGTAGACAGAGAACTATCAACAGCGTGGTCTTACCACCAATAAAAAGCCTTCTAAAAAAAAATCATGTACATACAGTGTACTTATATCTACTTACAACCCTTATCTCTCAACTCAACTCTCTTTCAGTACGTAATGGTTGACATTGGCATCAGGTGTAGTTGGCCCAGATCGATGTAAAGCTCTTAGTCGTCTTTTACGACATCCACGATCAAAGTAAGGGTTGATAGTATTCGTAGCCGCTACCACATAGCACAAACATTTAATAGATTAGGAATAAATTATTTTGTGATTATAATAATACAAACATAATATTTGATGTTAAACATAGGCGTGCTGTTTAACAGTGGACGTTTACGGACTGATAGATGGATGGATGGATGGAAACATAGGCGGCAAAACTAACTTCATGATCGCCAGTCTTGACAGGTTGGTAAGGAAGCGCAGTTGGGAGTGCCTCTGTAAATTCTCCTGGTAATCCATATCGTGTGGCCATATTTCCGTGTGGTGACGGAGTAAGAATACTATTCACCAACCACTATTTTACCCGTGGGTGGTCGTAAGAGTCAACTAAGGGATATAAAATGCATATAACATCTATGCAAGAGAAGGGAAACTCGAAATCAAACCCTATACCCTATACACAACACGTCTTACCAGCGTGGTATTGTAGCTCGATTTCCCTCTCATTATGGAGGACGCTCGAGTCCAACAGTGGGACATATATGAGCTGAGATGATGATGATGATGAATCCATATTCTTTATAATAATAACACCTTAAATTAAATAATATTATTATTAAATATACTTTTAAAACTATAATCTATCACTAGGTCGTTAGAAACTATTTGAATTTAGTTAATAGCAGTTAATATAAATACATGAAAGTAGAATAAGTGCTGTAGAGATGAGAGCTCTTCGTAGTATGTGTGATGTGAGCCTGAAAGATAAAATTAGGAATAGTGTTATAAGAGAGCGCTGTGGTGTGAATGAAGAAGTAATGAAAAAGATCAAAAAGAGTATGCTGAGGTCGTTGGAACATAGAAAGAGTGAGTGAGGAGAGGTAGACGAAGCAAATATGTAAACCGAGCGTTAATGGGACAAATACCAGGGAAAGACCACGTCATACTTCTCTGGACCAAATTTGAGATGTGTTGGCGAGAGGTCATATTAAGTGTATGCGTAATCGTAGAGCATGCATGAAGACTATTATGAATGTGAACGAAATATATGCCAGGATGTAGATATGCCAGGATCGTGGTTTGTGCCGGCAAGGGAGTGCTGTTGGCGGTGTCGTTGGACATCGCCAACGCATTCAATAGTCTGCCATTCAGCTGCATCAGGGAGGCGCTCCGGTTCCATGGAGTGCCCCTGTACCTCAGGCGGCTGGTGGCAGACTATTTGGAGGGGCGCAGTATACTCTGCGCGGGTCCCGCAGGGGACATTGTGCGGACGCCCATGTCGTGCGGTGTTCCACAGGGGTCGGTTCTGGGGCCGACTCTGTGGGACATCGGGTACGACTGGGCATTGAGAGGGAGTCTCCCCCCCGGGCTGAGCTTGGTGTGCTATGCTGACGACACGCTCGTCACAGCCCGGGGCAGGACACTCGAAGAGGCGGCGAACCTGGCCACTCTCGGCACCGAGGAGATGGTCAGGCGAATCGAGGCGCTGGGGCTCAGGGTGGCCTTAAATAAGACGGAGGCCCTATTATTCCATGGGCCACGCGTAAGGCTGCCAACCGGCGCCTCGTTAGTCGTCAACTCCATCCAGATCAACATCCAGGCCCGTATGAAGTACTTGGGTCTGGTGCTCGACGGGCGATGGTGGTTCCGGGAGCATTTCCGACAGATTGCTCCCCGGCTGGTCGGCGCGGCGTCCACCCTTTCTCGGCTCATGCCGAATGTGGGCGGACCCAGTTTCGAGGGCCGACGGCGCCGCCATGGCGGTCAGAGCCATTCGCGGGTACCGCACGGTGTCGACAGAGGCGGCGTGCCTATTGGCCGGGACACCCCCGTGGGACCTAGAGGCGGAGATGCTCTCCGACCTCTACCGGCGGGTTACCTCAGTGCGCGAGGAGGGTGGCTCCCCATCGTTGAGCGAGATAGCCACCTGGCGCGAGGACGCCCGCCGAAACGTCATCGCCCGTTGGGTTACGCGGCTGGAGAGGCCTAGACACGGTATCGTGACCGTCGAGGCCTTTCGGCCCGTATTGATGAAATGGATGGAGCGGCGGCACGGGGTCCTCACCTTCCGACTGGTGCAGGTGTTGTCGGGGCACGGGTGCTTCGGGAAATACCTGCACACGGTCGTGTACAGGGAGTGGACTCCAGGCATTGCAGTAGTGGCGAGGACATGGCGCAACATACGCTCGAGGAATGCTCGGGCTGGGACGGGCAGCGCCGTGACCTCGTCGCTATTATCGGTGCCGACCTGGCGCTGCCGGCTGTCGCGAGGGCGATGGTCGACAGCGTCAGGAATTGGGACTCGGTCGCCGCCTTCTGCGAGGCTGTCATCTCGCGGAAGGAGGCGGCGGAACGAGTCAGGGAGGACTCCCGCGACCCGGGCCGCCGCCAGCGGCCGGGGTGGCGCAGGCGCGAATACCTGCGCCTGATGCCGCCCTAACCCAGGCCTCGGGTGATCGGACCGGGGAATTGTCCGGTCACCCGACGCGAGGCCACCGCGTGAGGGCGACGCCCCGACGGCGAAATCTGTCGGGGCGCCGACGAGAGGAACCCGCGAGGGTAAACCGCCGAGCGGACCACCGAAGACAAACATCGGGTACCGGTGGTCCGCTCGCACGGCGAAGAGAGAGGATTTTACGGTGGGTCTATGGGGTCACGCGCCGCCTTCTCCGTCACCCCGGACCGATTCGGCGGGGCGAGACGCACCCATAGCCTACCAATAAAAAAAAAAAAAAAAAAGGATCGTGGTTTGTGGCAATCCGTAGTCACTGCCTACCTTTTTGGAAAAAGGGCGTAATACTATGTATGTATGTGTGTATATATGTACAATAAAGACAATGTATCTTGAAGGTAGTTTTAAAAAAATACTTAAACTAATTGGCCAACATATTAACACAGCTTATAAATAAATAAATGAGCAAATAAGTTATAAACGTTAAGCGGTTCCCACTCGTACAATTACCCCTTAAGTTAGAAGTTGTCATATTTCAACGAATGAGCTCTTAAATTTCTTTAATTAAGAGTTGGATTTATTCAAACCGTTAAATCTGTGAGGCAGGAAACAAAACGTGATTGCACGCCGACTTATAATTTAATGCTATTTCCTTTATACATGGTACAAGTCAAGGCTGACTAGCGATTTTATCTGCAGCTGTGCTAGCAGCGACATATTTTTCTTGCAGCAGTCTGTGGTATAGTCACGCTCCACATAATCCATCCGGGACAACAGAAGGAACGGCATTCTACCCCATAACCTGCCATACAACGCCGTGCGAACGGGCCACTGGAATTCAGTTCCCGCCCGGCACCAGCTACGTGTTATTTCACCAGTGTAGTAATAGTATCAGTATTAATATTATCCTTACTAATATTATAAATGCGAAAGTAACTCTGTCTATCTGTCTGTCGCTCTTTTACGCCAAAACTACTGAACCGATCCAAATGAAATTTGATACACAGATAGTCTAGAGCCTGACAAAGGACATAGGCTACTTTTTAATGCATAAAAAAGTGTTGTAAAGGGGGATGAAAAGTTGTAAGGAAGTATCGTCATTTTTAAATCCAGAAGCTTGAAACTTACTTTTTTAGGCTATTGATTAGATATAAATAAATATGACATTAACATGTTGTAAAAATTTACCCTTAAGGGGTAAAATAAAAATAGGGGATGAAAAACTTTAGGAAAGTAACCTTTTACGCGGGCGAAGCCGCGGGCAGAAGCTAGTATATTATATAGAAATCATTTTTATCTCAGCAGTTGCTATGACTACAGCAGCCACGCAGAAGGTTTGCTGACTACTATTATTTTCGGTTTTCTATCATTTATCGACACTCTTCCGTTTATAATTCTTGCAGCGTTATATGCAACGTAAAACAAAAATAAATTAAATAATAAAAGTAATTAAAAAAAAAACCAGACATATTTCTTATTACTATATATCCCTAGCTTTAGCAGTTTTAAATTTACCTTTTCTATATTTTCTTTTACATATCTTTGTACTTTTGGCTGCTAACAAAACCGCTATCTTTTACATTTGGGACAAATGCAAAGAAGGGTGCAGAATCCTCTTATTGCAGCTCGGTGGTTTGGACTCGTGGGCCCCACCCGTGAGCGGGGCCCGGCCCACGGGCCCTCGCCGGTCCCTTGCTCGGTTCGTTAACGCTAATGCCCAAAGCTGACGGATGCACTTTCGGCCCGACACGATCATTTCACGGCGCATTATTGGATTTTTTGTCATTTTTGTGGCATTTTTAGTGAAATTTGTTCATATAGAAGTCTGATGGTTTAATAAAATTATGGTTGCTTAAAAAGACATGTTGAATATTCGTAAAAACGTCTAATACTTTAGAAATTTGTTTAAATATCTAGTACTCCAAAAATAAAACAGGTAAATTGCAAATATACTGTTTGTTTATTCCAGTTTTTTCATTCTATATTAATATTTTGTGCTGTTTATTCTGCTCAATAATTTATTTTTGGAATACATCCTTATATATAACTAAAAAGGCGAACTAAAATACTCAACACTAGAATTTCGTATTTAAACCTCTTGTTATATACTTAATATCATCTCAGCTCATATATATCCCACTGCTGGGCTCGAGCCTTCTCCATACTAGGAGGGCAAATTAACCTACTACACCACACTGGTGAAACGTACTAGTATAGGGTTTTATTACAACGTTTTCTTCGCTTGTATAGATGTTATATGCATATTTTATCCTTTAGTCGTCTATGACGATCACCCACGAGTAAGATAAGGTGGTGGTGAATTGTATTCTTGCACCTTCACCACACGGGAAAATTCTTCAAATTATAAAGTCTTATTTATTCAAGCTTATATTTGTTTAATTATTTTTACATAAATTTATTTGCATTTTAATGATGCTAGTTTCATCAGTGTATATATATATAGGTATATACTATAGGTAACGCAATAAGTTGTTAGGTTTGCTTAGATAAGAAAGCAGCCTACTTTGCACTGGAAGAGAAAATGGCCTACCGTATTCACTGAAGAAAAGAAGCCAGTACTGGTGTCGAGTGCACATGGCAATAAAGTTAGTGAATGGCAATTTATGAGGTTGCACGCCGTCCTTTCCTGAGTGATTTAGCCGTGGTATAGTCAGAATATGGCCCGTAACCCAAAAATCTCAAACTCCAATTCGTCTGGTATAGGACTTTGTATTAAACTGTTCTCCCCAAAAAGTAATCGCTAATAAGAATTATGACCTATCACTATCAAATACGAAATCTATGAAAAATAATAAAGTTTCAGGTTCGATTCAATGCCGGCATGAGTTGTTATTATATTTTTCTAGCTAATATATTCTTCATAACTATTCTAAAAGCTAAGAATTTTAAAACCTGTGCCCCGTAAATGGTAAAATAATTAATTTTTGTTTTTAAATGGGTAGTGGTTTAGTTGTGCACAGTACGCGTCTTGAAAGAATTAATAGGTAATTCATGGGGCAATGTATACGCTTCTATATTATATAATAAATTACCAAAAGATATCTGAGATATGACTGTGAAGAAGTTTAAAAGGGCTGTGAAGAACAGACTCTGTAAAAAAGTTTATTATAAAATCTCAGATTATCTAAGTGATAGTTCAGACTGGCTATGAGCAGCTCCTCTTTCTGCAATTACATTGTTTTTTTTTTAAACTGTTTAGTTACTATTTCTTTTTAATAATTATACATACTTGTAAAGCGTAGCGTGTGTTGCCTGACGAATTTTGACATTTTTGCATTTATAGTACATCATGGTATTGGTCATGTTCACTGAAAGGTCCGCTTGCGGTAGCTGCGTGGAGCGGGTCTCTCCCTTCCCTCCAAGGTGGTTGAGGGGAGTGATGGCTGCTCTAGTAGTTAACTCATGATCGGGTGCCGCTTGTGGGATCCGGTCCAGCCATGGTCCTGCGTTCGATGCGTTCGAAGGGCATCGCACTGAAGCTAATTAAATAATAAACGTGTACTATTTTTTTTTATATATATAAACAATGAAAACAATTGTAATAACATAGATAAAATATAAATAGACAAACCCACTGAGTTTCTTGCCGGATCTTCTCAGTAGTGGTCTCATTCCGATCCGGTGGTAGTTTATTAGATTAACTTTAAATGTAAAAAAATGACAATATGTAAGTGCCCTCGCAGGGTTTATGCATAATAAATGAATTTGAATTTGTGAACATGTATTAATACAGACGTAAGTTTGTTTGTTAGAATGTAATAATGGCGCAAAAATTAGAAATTAATAAATTGTACATTTTTTATATACAATTATTTTCCATACTACGACAGATCCAATAATTAATCTGTCTATATTTATATCCAGGTCTACTCCCCTCAAGTTATTTATTCCTTCTTTTTCAATACGTATATATCTCAGACACGAGATTTTTCAACAATCAATCAAAAGCTCTAAGATTTTTTTCACTTATTTGTTACTTGCTAACGTTTTTACCTACCTCGTACCTACGAACTCTCCAAAAATATATATCAAAATGAAGGCGGACAGATTTTATTTGTAATCCTTTAATACACCAAATATTCCTTTAAGAGCAAATTAGGATGGTGCAACGGTTAAAAGCGGCCTACCGTGCCACGAGGTTTTTTTTATTGCTGATGGTGGCAAACGAGCAAGCAACACACCTGATGGTAAGTGTCAATGCTGCCCATGGACCTTTGCTGTAACCAAGGCTATAGCTAGGCCGCTGCCTACCATTACAATCCCCAAACCCACCCAGTTGGGCTTCTGGCTCTCTCGCTCACCGACCGAAGCGCAATAGCACATTGCTATTACTCAGACGTCGATCTTCTGCTCAGTGTGGTACTACCCCGGACGGACCGGCCCGCGACTGTAGATAGAGAACTGTCAACAGCGTGGTCCTACCACTATTAAAGTGTCACGAGTTTAATTCTCATGCAGGACAGTACTTTATTCGATCCACAAATTGTTGATCAAATTTGAATGTACTTGTGTTCTTCTTTAGTTATATATTTTTAAAATCTACCATAATACAAAGATCTGATTGGTGACGGAGTAAGAATACAATTCACCATCTCTATCTTACCCGTGGGTGATCGTAAGAGGTCGTCTCTTAATTAAGGGATATAAAACGCATATAACATTGCAAGAAAAGGAAAACTCGAAATAAAACCCTATACCAACACGTCTGACTAGCGTGGTATAGTAGGTCAATTTCTCTCCCATTACGGAGGAGGCTCGAGCCCAACAATGGGACACATATGAGCTGAGATGATGATGATGATGATAATACAAGGATTACATTCTTATTACAGGGTGGTATATTTATAATAAAAAAAGATCTTAAACTTGCTTAAAATGCTACAATATTCGCGATAACTTAAAGTTGTTATTTTTTTAATTTATCAAGTTTGTTTTTTTTTATTTAACCAGACGGTCATGTCTCAATATAGCACATATATATATTCAGTTCAAATAATTTAGAACCTATCACCATTGAAGCATTCCGTAATTTAAACAAATGTGTGTTTAAATAACAAATAAATCTCTCAGCCCTCATGAATATCAAACAATATAATAGCCTTGATTATTGTCTCAAACATTTAAAACGAAGGAAATTGGACCACGTGATCATAATACGAATAGCCCGCCATCTTATTAAGGAAGTTCAATGAGATTTTACAGAAGTACGCGGTGAATTTCAATTGGTGGAAGAGAAGATATTTCGGACAAGATTTTTATGTATCAGAGAAATAAAGTTTAAAATATTTGGTTGCGTGCTTTGAATCTGAAATGCTTCTGATAAATGTTGAAACATTTAAGGGTTTTTTTAAAATGACTAGTTATGTGACTTTGTCTGCTTGTTCTACTAAGCGTGGTCCCATTTATAAAGCTATCTAATTTCTGTACATTTTTCAGCAGATTATACCTGTCGGGTATTATTGGGAAAAATATTAAAATAATAATTGATCCTAAAACCCAATCAGATAAAATTGCATTGTTATCTTTTCAATCTTTATGTAATCAGATGGAATAAGTATATGCCAATCTTGAAATTCCAAACTGATATTATTGTGATTTTTGGTTAAATATATTTTTTTAATATATATTCAGCCAGAAGTCCAAAATTGTATAGACGTCTCTATATAATGATGAATAAGGAATATAATATATCACCACCTCTTACTTTCCTATTTGCAATGTAAAAACTGCGTAAGAGTATCACCAGGTCAATAGGTAGGGGCGTCTTTCCAGGAAGTCTATAACAGAAACTAAGATCATCAACCCGTCCAGCACGCGGAGCAATCATGGCATTATAGTACCTTGGGATTTCGCATGTCCAATAGTGTGCATCAATTGACTGATATGGATGAATGAAGATACCATAGGCTCATTTTACTCACGATTAAAGTTGCATGCCTTAATATGTACGTTTTAGACCTATGCTTAGTTTTCAGGAACAAAACATAAAAAGCACTAACATTTCAAAGTTCCATTATTTATTTTCAGTCTGCCTAACTAATAATACTATTTCAAATAATATGCACAATTAAAAAGGCATACCAAAAGTACTGTAATTTATATCCAATGTCACGCATTTTTGTAACCCCATAAGCCACAAAGGTGAAACATTTCCCATGCCTATTCCCGAGGCTCTCAAATTGACTCGTCTAAAATACACAAGCCGTCAGCATCCCAAACAGAAAACATAAACATTGAACATATTTAGCGAGGACTTACCAAAATAATCTCCATTTAAAGGCACAAGGCAGTTGATTCGCTTCAGTCAAATTATTATAGAAGCGCCCTTCAGAGGGGGACATTGTCTTGTGAAGGGGACGACTGACAATCCGTGCCGTTGTGACTAAAATTAAAATGGCATTGGTGTGAAGGGATGCTTGTTTGAAAAGTTTTCCTATGTGGTTGAAATGAGGATACAATATATCTCGCGATAGGAATATATTCTAGAGTATCTCGTCTACAGAAGAGCATATTAGTCTCTCAATGGATTTCATATAAATAGAACATGAAAATGAGTTGCTGTCTTGGCATATGTTTATCTGCTTAGAAACTAGTATTTTTTTCTTGCTTTTGGTGATAAATGAGCAAGCAGTACACCTGATGGTAAGTGTCACTGCTGCCCATGGACCTTTGCAATACCAAGGATATAGCTAGGCCGCTGCCTTCCAAAATAAACCCAAAACCCACCCAGTTGGGCTTCCGGCTCTCTCGTTCACTGACCGAAGCACAACACCACATTGCCATTGCTTAGACGTCGATCTTCTGCGAGAGTCTGGTACTACCCCGGACGGACCAGCCCGCGGCTGCAGACAGAAGACTGTCAACAGCGTGGTCCTACCACTACTGTATAAGTATAAGTCTTCCTTCTTTTAATTTGGTGATGGGGTTAGAATATAATTCACCAGCCCTTGACCGTGGGTGTCGGACTATAAGTATAATAAAAAATGACTAACAGATAGCATACAACGTCTACGTAGGAGAAGGAAAACATGAAACAAAACTGTATATCAATCCATCTGATAAGTATGTAAATTTTCTTCTTATATTTAAGGATACTCGAGCCCAGCAGTGGGACATGGTTGGACTGATACCATCATACATGGATGTTCCAAATATTAAACCAAATATTTGTATGGAAATAAAGTAAAAACCCATTATGCATCTAATATTTCTACAGCAGCTAACAAAATGAGCTGATGATCATAACATATATACATACATATCATCACGCCATATCCCTTGCGGGGTAGGCAGAGAGAACATAGTGCCAGAGAACTCTATCCTTGCATACTTCACTCACTTCCTCAATATTCATAATTCTCTTCGTACACGCTCGCCGGTTTCGGAGACTCTTGACTCCACCTTCCTTCAGTACGTGACCAATCTGGTCTAGGTAGGTGAGTCTTGGTCTCCCCCGGTACCTACATCCTTCCACTTTCGCATTGTACATCTTCTTAAACAGACGTTCGTTCGGCATTCTTTCCACATGTTCGAACCATTGGAGCATTCCCTTTCGCATCTTTACACCAATACTCTCTTTGATGATCATAAACTACTTGAAATTGTAGTCAAAAACCATCTCGATTATATCAGCTTTCAATAAAAAAACTCATCATTAATAGTCCATTGGTTTAAGAGCTACCGTGCCACAGACATGCAGATACTTCGTCAAACTTGCAATACTTTCTGTGTTAGGACGTATGGCGAAGAATTTCACCATCTCCTTTAACCTTTTGTAAATGTTTACACATCCTTCTAAAACGCCTAATACAGATTTCTTTTCTACTATTTTCCCTAAAGCACCGGAACCAAGTAAAAAAAATAGAGATGCATAGCTTTGTATCAGCGTTTCCGCGAGACTGGCTATGTGTAAATGCCTTAATAATAGATGCGTTCAGGTTGAAAGATAATGGCGCCGAATACTTTCTTCGGGTTTACAAGTGACTGCTAATGTACTTTGGATACGAAATTCTGTTTTCGTAAGGTTTTCGGGTTTTGGTAAAAGTTTATGCATCAAATATAGTATAGAATTAATTGTTTATTTTACACGAAGGAAATACTTAAAGAACAAGAAATGACTTTCTAATTGATTGGATGGTAAAATAATAAGCCAGCAGCTGTATTATAAATAAGCTTCAAAAACTTATATACATACATCATATCTGTTTCTCAAAGGGAGGAAGCATACATTATGGATATAAAAAAAAAATAACATAAATAACTCCATGCACTGAGAAAATAATCGTTGTATCGCGAGGGTCTTTACAAACATGCAATTACATACATACATACAATCACGCCATGTCCCTTGCAGGGTAGGCAGAGAGAACAGAGTGCCAGAGAACTCTATCCTTGCATACTTCACTCGCTTCCTCAACATTCATAATTATCTTCATACACGCTCGCCGGTTTCGGAGACTCTTGACTCCACCTTCCTTCAGTACATGAACGATCTGGTCTAGGTAGGTAAGTCTCGGTCTCCCCCGGTACCTACATCCTTTCACTTAATGCAATGCAATTAATAGACACAAATTATACCCAGACTCAGAGCATCAATTTGTGGATCGCAGGAAGTGTTGTCCTACGTAGGATTCGAACTCACGACATTTGGCATGGTAGGTATCTTAAACATTACGCTATCTATGCAGTGCAGCGCCATCATTACTATAAACTACGATTCTGGTATACATCTACTGCCTAATTCGCCCTCATCACTATCTTCATACATGCTGTATAGTTACGAGTATTCTTAACCTGATCTTTCGTCAGCATATTACCAATGGTCCGACCATAGTTTTCTTCTTGTCATCATCCCTCTCACACTTGTTCTGCCAATATCTCTTCACTCACGCTTTTTACGTGTCCAAACCACTTCAGTATATTTTTTCAATTTTTGACTGAACTCAACTATATATGTGATGGTGGGAGGGAAATTAACATACATATCATCACGCCATATCCCTTGCAGGGTAGGCAGAGAGAACAGAGTGCCAGAGAGCTCTATCCTTGCATACTTCACTCGCTTCCTCAACATTCATAATTCTCTTCATACACGCTCGCCGGTTTCGGAGACTTTTGACTCCACCTTCCTTCAGTACATGACCGAACTGATCTAGGTAGGTTAGTTTCGGTCTCCCCCGGTACCTACATACTTCCACTTTCGCATTGTATATCTTCTTAACCAGACGTTCGTTCGGCATGGCAGGCATGCTGGTCAGACGTGTTGATATAGGCATAGATGATATATGCATTTATATCCCTTTGTCGTCTCTTACGATCACCCACGGGCGAGATAGGGGGTGGTGAATTGTATTCTTACTCCGTCACCACACTGATAACTTTGCATTATTATTTATTATTTTACTTTGTACAAGAAATACTAATTTAACATTAACTAAACATTAATATCAGTACTGCATCGAACCCAATCATTCTTAAACCGTATAGGCTTATTTTCTTTCATTAAAGTAAAACTCGCTTGTCACTTCCTTTGCTTACATCTCGAATATATAAAAATTGCTGTGTAAGTATAAGAGGTAGTTTCTTTACGATAATGGAAGGTAGCACGCAAACCGACCATGGCCAAGCGTAATGTATTAATGAAACTTAGCGAGTTAAGTTAGTTTTATTTTGGGGTATGAGAATACGTGTGGGGGCTCAAAGCTTGCTGTATTAACATAGTTCTATACTATTAGTTATTTGGAAACTAAGAATTGAATAAAAATATTATAGTCTCATGCGTCCTTTCCAGTATAATAAAATCAATTACGGAATATAAACAGACAATATTACTACAAATCTTAATATATATAAATTACGCGGCACGTTGTTTGTCTGCGATGGACTCCTAAAGTACTTAACCGATTTTGATTGAATTTGCACAGCATGTGTAGTTTGATCCAACTTAAAATATAGGATAGCTTCCATCTCAATATACAGTCGCAATATTATTTTATTGGAAATTATTTGTCTATTATATGACAGTCACAATTATCTATTATATCCAAATGATTATAATAGATGGCGGTATCTATTGACTGGATTGAGTAAGTATTTAATAGATGGCGCTATGGTAAACGTACAAGCATTTCATATAAGCTACCATTTATTAGCATAACCACCACGTGTTACTGAGGCTACCTTAGCCACAGTAATGCGTGGCCGGGACTGCTATATATATATATATATATATATATATATATATTGCTAGCAGTCCCGGTATATATATATATATATAGGCAGTATATATATATATATATATATATATATATATATATATATATATATATATATATATATATATATATATATATATATATATATATAACAACTCGCTACATAAAAAAAACTCTAAATGATTATCATTTCTTGTCTCTTAGCTCCATCATCAGAATAGGTGAACGTCATATGTTATCCTTTTCCACAAAATATTATAATATTGCATGTTATTAGAGCATTCATTTGATTTTCTTTTATCTGAGTCATGTCTTTATGCAATCACTCCATCTCTTAGAACTTTATAGATCTTTTAAGATCCTCTCTCACCGTTAAAGCCTTCGATATCCATACTTTAAACTTTGGTCACGTTATTACTTTCATATAATCTCATCACATATCTACGCTACCTCAGGTTTTCACTCTTTAATTGATCCGTCACTGATGCAACTTTCGAACTTTTTGAAGTGACCTTTTTTATCGATGTGTAGGTGATTTTTTTTTCCATATACGTCTCAATGTTTGGCTCTAGTTTTCTCTAAAATAAGAAAGAAATTGATCTAGAATACCCCACTGGCGACATGGTTATAAAACGCATATAACATCTATGCTAAAGATGTAAAACTCGAAACAAAACCCTATACCAACACGTCTGCGCGGTATAGTAGGTTAATTGCCCTCCCATTACGGAGGAGGCCCGAGCCCAACAGTGGGACATTTATGGGCTGTGATGATGATGATGATGAGATGTGTAGGTAAAGTTTTAATTTTGAGTTTTCATTATTTTGCACGACAAAGCTATCCCTTAGTTGTCTTATACCATATCCACGGATAAGATAGCGGATGGAAAATTGTATTCTTACTCCGTACGGAAAATATTTACACTAACTTAGAAAAATTATTGAATGCACAAATGGCGTAATGGTGCCAGTGGCTGGATTCGATTTCTAGGCAGGAAAATACTTTGTGCGATCCACAAACTATTATTCTAAGTCTGAGTGTAATTTGTTTGCGTTAATTATATGTTTGTAAAGTCCCCCTCAATATAAGGATTATTTCCTTAGTGCAAGTTCTTTTAAAAAAAAACATTATTTCTAGATCTATCAGATTTATATCGATAAAAGTTAGTTAAAAGCTAGAAGCCCAATTTTTTAGATGGATTTTAGTTGGTAGATGGCGGCCTTGTTGTGCCTTTGGTATTACAAAGTTCCATGGGCGGCAGTAACACTTACCATCAGATGTGCTGCTGACTCGTTTGCCACCATAAGCAGTAAAGAAAAAGGCATTTGAAGTTGTATATATATATAAATATAGGTCATATAGAAAAGGTATAAAATATCCTAAACAATATCTGCTCTAAACCAGATTCGTTCAATTTATCCCCTCAGATCACTCTACGTATATTTCTTTTTAGTTCCCTCACTACCCGAAAATAATCAAACTAGTTATTTTTCAGCTAAACCTACGTCAAGTTGACGTGGGACTGATTACATCAGGTGCGCTGAACATTGACGCCTGACGTCACTATTACCCGGCTAAAATAAATCGTCCAAGGGTCACAGGGATCCAGTTAAAAAGGGTTGCTTAGTTTTCTTGATACCCTAATAGTTGAAATTCCATACCAAACGTTACCGCAAAAAGGTTTGAACTTCAGGATATTTTGAGATCTTTTGTTTACATACTAATTTATTAAAATAAGTTTTAAATATGCTAAAAATATCTAATTTATACTTATCATCATTTTATCCCAATTACTCTTTCATCGTACAAATTTGAAAAGTTATTAGTAATAGTTTCCTGACTAGCTACCAGCTTGATCAGTCCTCTTTGAGGGACGTAATTATTGCCTAGCAGGCATCAGATAGAGTCGGCGCCGGTTGATACAAAGCTTATAATTGTCTTTTGTGACATCTACAAGCAAATTAAGTGTTGGTAGTATTCGTAAATGCGACCACAGAGCATTAAATTTCTAATTTATAATATTATACTATGTAGATGTACGATACAGACTGTGTGGTAGCGGCTACGCTTTCTATCAACCCTGCTTTGCTCGTAGATCTCGTAAAAGACAACTAAGAGCCTTATAACGACCTGGGCCACCTCTATCTGATGCCGTTTAGTCAACAATTACATTCCCAAGGAGGGTTGACGTCTGACAGTCGGCCGGTCAGAAAACTATTGCCAATAACTTTTACAATATCTACTATGAAAGAAGAGTACATATTGTATTCGACTCTAAGTAATTGGGATAAAAGTAGGAGAATGATGTTGATGAATAATATACAACAGTAATTTTTTTATAAAATAGGTTAAAATATTGTAAAATATGATAGAATATTAAAAATGATTACCCGTAGTGGGATTTGATTCCACAGCTTCTGGGAGTTTTTCTAATTGTTTAAGTTGAACCGTTATAATCATTTTTTACTCATCAATGTTTCTTTTTTAAATAAATAGCTTAATATATAAAATAAATTTGTTTTCTTGGATTTCATTGCATTTGTATACATTTTTTTACTTGGCCGACGTTTTAAACCCTTTTCAGCGTTCGTGATTGCGGAAGGTCAGTTTGCCATCAAAATAATATTGTTGGGTATGTGTAATATTTGCATAAATATTGGAAACCTTTACAAACCGAAGGCATGAACACAATTTTCCGCCACCTTAGGCGGTTTAGCTTGTGGTGTGAACAGAAAAAGGAAGTCTCGCCCATAAAAAACCTTTATTTAGACAGATAATGTAAAATAAACTGAAAATATTGTAAAGGTATTTATAATTAAAGAAAATAATCTATTTATATCTATAAATAGTATAAAATAAAGTTATCGTAATCGTTTGTACACGATATTCGTCATAAGATACCGTGAATCAATAAAACGATTTATATGTATAATATATGCGTATTATAGTAGAGAAAAGCCAAGAATTTTAACGATTTCTAATGTGATGTCGTAAAAGCACATTTATATGCGCTTACATTGTAAACGCTGACTAAATCTTACAAGATCTACAAAAAATACAACTACAAAAATGGTATATGTCTATCTTCAAACGATATTTCACAATAACCATGTTTAACATTACACATTACTTAAAAATAATAAGTAATTTAGGAAGCTATTTTTAACAATACAGTACCTATTACTCCTTATCTTATTAAATAAATGAAATATGTGGTGTATTTAGTATACTTTAAAATTGGCCTGTACAGCATATCTATAAAATGAATATCTTGGAAATTATCACAGATTTAAAATTTGGTGACCGATTGAAAATATCATAAAGGAATGTTGATGATGATGATAGAAATTGTAAGAATAAGTAACAACGTTTATCAACATAGCAGCTGTCACAGTAATTATATCAGTAAAATTATAATAATCCCCATTCCTTCCTTTGCATGGGTGGTCGTAAAAGATGACCAAAGAACACAACCAGGTAACGTCACTGTGGCCACCGAAGACAAAGATCGGGTACCGGTGGCCCGCTCATACGGCGAGGAGAGGTGCTTACAGGGTGGGGCTATGGGGTTGCGCGCCGCCTTTTTTGTCATCCCGGATCGATTTGCCGGGGCGCGACCACATCCATGGTCCACCCTGCAAAGAAAAAAAAAATGGTAACGTCACTGTAAAAACTTTAAATTCAAAAGAAACTCTATACAAATTTGTCTGATTAATGTGATATATTAAATTAAATACCCTTCTATTCTAAAGAAGGTTTGCGACCATCAGTGGTTATATAGCCTAAGCATAAAAAAGAGTGATGGCTGCTATATTAGTCAACTCGTGATCGAGTGTCGCTTGTGGGATTTGGTATAGCCATATTTACATTGCAATACAATTCTTATCTTATTATTTTTGTATTATATTTTGTATAAAAAATCACTCTGAAGCAAATACTTGTAAACTTGTGATATACATACATTTTCTTTAAAAGGAAATAATTTAAAAATATACAGACTGAGTTTCTTTTTTGTTTGCGGCGGGTTATAAGTACGGTTGCACCGCTCTAAATCCGTCCGGGGTGACAAATGTAGCGGCGCGAGATGTTATAGACCCGCTCCGCACTGTTCCTTTTCACGCCGTGCGAGTGGGCCACGGGAACTCGGTCTTTGTCGTCGGTGGCCAGACTGGGTTTCTTACTTCTGATCTTCACATGCTTGTAGCCGCGTTCCGATCCGGTGGTAGATTATTAGATTAATTTATAACTTACGCTAAATTGTCAACAAGTAAGTGCCCTTATAGGGTTGATTATGTAATAAATTATTTGATTTAATTTTGAAGAAGATTAATGTATTTATAAAACCCGATTACGATTTTTTTTTTCGCTTCGTAATCGGGTTTTATAAATAATTAAGCATATTAAATGCTAAATTTCAGTAATTTGAAGATTAATGTAGATTTTGATGATTTTAGATGATGATTAATATAAGATTAATGTAGTATCAACCAATAATAATGGCGATAACACTCTCTACTAGACTGGTATACATCTTTAAATTTCAATCGCTATAAAAACTTGATTCCAAGTCCAAGTTAAACGAAGACACTGCAGAATTGCACTTGAAGTTTATGTAGAACAAGATATAAACTTGAGCGGTTTCAATATTTTTTAATGCTCCATTTAGACGGAGAGAGAAACTAGCGTCAGATTTGATTAAACTATATGATGTTCTACAACTTTACGGTGGCAATTTATTAAAACTCATTTGTGAGCGAAAAATAATTACCACTTATGAGAGAGAGAGTTAAATTTAGAGTCACGTATATTATGATTTCTGTTGTTTACGCGAGTAATACGCATTTGAAACTAAACAAATTTTGCAAATTCTATCGCGTATATATTTGATTTTTAATTTCTCAATGTTTCGTAAAGTGTAAAGTGTTTGAAACGTCGGGAAATTAATAATCAAAAACAAATGTTATAGAATATGTAAAAATATTATAGTTTTATTCCAAATTCGCATATAATTGAGAAAGGATGAAAATGGAATTGTCGCCACCACTTATTTGCCCGTAGGAGTCATAGAAATTGACCAAGGGTCACCAGGACAGCGGGTAGCTGCTCACTATTGTCAACCCGCTTGCCATTACGACAATATTTCTCCATTTATGTGGAAGCCTACAGCCAGGAGTGCAATATGCAAGTATCATCATAAGCCAATGCCACGTCAGACGTTCATATTTTAACATTGCCATCACTGACGCATCTTTCAAATTACACCCAAACTTTGAACAATTTGTGGATCGCGTAGTCCTGCGTGGGAATCCAATCCACGGCACGGGCATGATACATCAGTATTTTAACCGCTTCGCTAACTGTGCAGTCTACTTTTACTGCTGCAATTGAAAAGTAAATGATGGCGATGTATTTCTTTTTAATTCGAATAAATTCTTACATTGATATAACATATACATTCTTTCTTTTTCTTTTCTTTTCTTTTATTTGATGATTAATATATTTTTAACTTCATCTAAGCTCAACTCTAGTACTGGACTACCTTCTCTATACTAGAAGAAAAATGGACTTATTATATCACGCTCTATTATTCTTCGATTTATTATATCGCCTCTTCATTTATTATATACATATTATATTCTTTAGTCGTCTTCTAAGATAACTGTGTGATAGCGGCTACGAATACTACCAACCCTTACTTTGCTCGTGGATGTCGTAAAAGACGACTAAGAGCCTTATATCGACCTGGTTCAACTCTATCTGATGCCGTTTGGTCAACAATTATATTGCCAAGGACGGTTGACGTCTGGCAGGCGGCCAGTCATAAAACTATAACTTTTACAATATGTACTATGAAAGAAAAGTACATAATGTATCGACCCCAATTAATTAGGATAAGGGTAGAAGAATGATAAAGATGATGATGAGTTGGCTTCTAAGATACCCATATGAGAAATAGGTGTGTGGTGAATTGTATTCTTACTTTGTCAAAAAAAGATTTGTAGCTTATAATTTTTTAAAATAAAGGATATTGATTTTTCTTTTCCTTTTTTTACAGCTGTAAGAATTTATCGTTTCAGGAGCTAACGACTCGTTGGCGTGACTGTTTAGCTATAAAATTGTAATATTTATTGGTGAGAGTACAATAGTCGATAACGACTTATCAATAATGTACCCACTGAAATGTGTAGTCTTGTTAAAAAAAAGAAAACGAATCCTATATCTTAATGTAAGCTTATATCATATAAAGTCAATTGCGAAACGAAAAAAATATTATCATAAATGAGAACTGAACCTGCAACTATTAATTCAAGTCAGAAAAATGTGTATTATATTAACCGTGTGCTGACAGAGTGAGAATACAAATCATCACCATTATCATCCCATCATCCCAGCTCATATATGCCCCACTGTTGGGCTCGAGCCTCCTCCACAATAGGAGGGAAATAGACCTGCCACACTGGTCAAACGTGTTGGTATAGGGTTTTGTTTCGAGTTTTCCTTCTCTTACAAGAGATAAATATATAAATAGATACAAATCATCACCCGCTATTACATTATATTACTGGGTGATCGTGAGAGATCACTAAAGGATATAAAACGCATATAACATCTATGCAAGAGAAGGAAAACTCGAAAAAAAACCAACATGTCTGACTAGTGTAGTTGGTCAAAAGTCCTTCCCTTTACGGAGTACGCTCGAATCCAATATTGGGACATATGTGGGCTGAGTTGATGATGATGATGAATGTGTAAAAATTTTGTAATAGATGGCGCTATAATATATATTCCTAAATATAAAAATGCGATCGAATTCAATTCGTAATCGGATGGCGGCCTGTGATCAAGCCGTAATATTTTCTATTATGTTTTGAAATTCATCTCAGCTCATATATTTCCCACTGCTGGGTTCGAGTCTACTCCACACTAAGAGCGAAATTCACCTACTAAATCACGCTGGTCAGATGTGTTGCTAAAGGGTTTATATTTCAAGCTTTCCTTCTTTTTCATATATATTATACGCATATTTGATCCCTTATTCGTTTCTTACGATCACCCATGGGTTAGATAGGGATAGCGAATTGTATTCCTACTACACCATCACGTGGAAAATTTAAAATTAAGTAATATATTTTAGTTCAAATGACTAATCATTACTAAAGTCGCTGCATATATTTACTTATAAAAGATATAACTTATAAAAATAAGATGAGCCCTTTGAGTTTCATGCTAATATTTGTGATTATATTGCAATCTGATGATAAATAATTGGATTAATTTGATTTTAGTAAGGGTAGGACCACGCTGTTGACAGTCCTCTGTCTACAGCCGCGGGCTGGTCCGTCCGGGGTAGTACCACACTCTCGCAGAAGATCGACGTCTGTGCAATGGTAATATGCTGTTGTGCTTCGTTCGGTGAGCGAGAGAGTCGGCAGTCCAACTGGGTGGGTTTGGGGTTTTTATTGGTCGGCAGCGGCCTAGCCCTATACCCTTGCTATTGCAAAGGTCCATGAGTGGCAGTGACACTTACCATCAGGTGTGCTGCTGGCTTGTTTGCCACCAAAGGAATTAAAAAAAAGAAAAAAAGGTAAAATTGACGATATATAATAGTTATCACAAGGCTTATACATAATAAATGATTTCATTTGATTTGACACAGCTTGTTAGTATACGGGTATGTCAAGTAAATAATATTAATCAAGAATTAAGAGGTACAAATTGAAAATTTATCTCATTTTGAACTGAACACAGTTCAAACTTCTAAAGTGCTGAATAAAGCGCTAGACGTAAGCGTTATTAGACACAATTGAAGTCTAATACAGTAGCACTTGAGAAGCTAAACGCTTTTAGCTTTACCCTTTCGCTGCCCGAAGGAGTGCGAGCTCCAATATTGACAGTGCTCTTACGACGAACTCGAATTGGTTGAGAAGCGTGAGTAATATTTTCACTATAAACAAGGAAATTTGGCAGGGAAATTTTGTTCTGTGACAGGCCCTCATGTGACTTTGTTTTATCAATAATGTTAATGTATTCGTGGATTCTAAATTTCTGTATTACGAATTTTTTTTTTATCCATCCTATAATCTACTGATGCCGATTGTTAAATATAGGGGATGAAATGCAATAATAATAAATTTGTCGTGTGGTGACGGAGTAAGAATGCTATTCACCACCCCATATCTTACCCGTTGGTGATCGTACGAGATGACTAAGAGATATAAAACGCATATAACATCTATGTGAGAGAAGGAAAACTCGAAACAAAATCCTATACTAACACGTCTGACCAGCGCTGTATAGTAGGTTAATTTCCCTTCCATTACGGAGGAGTCCCGAGCCCAACAGTGGGACATGTATGGGCTGTGATAATGATGATGAATGCAATAATAACTGTATTTGGTTGGAGGGTATTTGATGGGAGGAAAGAGGCTTTTATAGGAGAGTATTTCTATCTTTCTCACTAGTGCTCCCTTTGTTTGGGACAGATCCGACTGGCGTACATTGCCAAAATCCCGTAATAATAAATACCGTACACGTTCTCTGTCACTATGTAAGCAGGTCCTCATACTCGGTCCTAAGGTCCTGGGTCTAATTCCTTTTATTGCTCAACAATACATATTTCTTAACAAAACATATTATTCAACAGAGAAGGCACAGATTTTGTACTCCTTCGAATAATTTTATATGACGTTCAAACATTACTTTTTATTACTGTTGGATAGCGGCTGTGAATACTATGTAGTGTTCGTCTTTTACGACATACACGATCAAAGTGAGGGTTGGTACGTACCAAAGTTATATTAAACAATATCAACCTTTTTTTTTTTTGTTTGTTTGTGGGCTATGGATGCGTCTCGCCCCGCCGAATCGGTCCGGGGTGACGGAAAGGCGGCGCGTGACCCCATACCGTGAAACCTTCTCTCTTCGCCATGCGAGCGGGACACCGGTACCCGATTTTTGACTTCGGTGGCAAAAAAAACAATATCAACCTGGATCAACTCCACCTGATACCGTCTGGCATTAAACAGATAATCTGGTCATTAACCAGATTCTTAAGGCCGATTCCATTGCCTATAACTTTTACAATATTTACTATGAAAGAAGAGTACATATTGCATCGACCCCAAGTAATTAGGATAAGAGGACGGTGATGATGATAGATGATGATGAATGGTGATGGTATAACTTTCATTCACCGTAATTATTGAATAGTAAATATATTATACGTGTGGTGACGGAGTAAGAATACTATTTGCCACCCCATATCTTACCTGTGGGTGATCGTACGAGATGACTAAGGGATATAAAACGCATATAACATCTATGCTAGAGAAGGAAAACTCGAAACAAAACCCTATACCAACACGTCTGACAAGCGCGGTATAGTAGGTTAATTTCCTCCCATTACGGAGGAGGCCCGAGCCCAACAGTGTGGCATTTATGGGCTGTGATGAAATATAATATTACGATTTAATAAAAAATATTTATTTATATTATTTATTAAAAAATTGAAATTTACGGTGTGGTATTTGAACCCGAAACATGTGTATAGTTGTCTATTAGTTTAGCTAATATCAAAGCGTTATTTAGTCTGTACTAAATGCATATAATTTGTCTCTGTTACTGACTGACTAATGCGTTTAATCATTAACTGATTGAGTTATGCCATTAAGTTGAATGTGTTTTGACATGATTACTAATGTTTAATTTATGTTTTATTGGTGTAAAGCTGCGAAAGGGAATGCTCCGATGGTTTGGACATGTGGAAAGAATGCCGAACGAACGTCTGGTTAAGAAGATATACAATGCGAAAGTGGAAGGATGTAGGTACTGGGGGAGACCGAGACTCACCTACCTAGACCAGATTGGTCACGTACTGAAAGAAGGTGGAGTCAAGAGTCTCCGAAACCGGCGAGCGTGTATGAAGAGAATTATGAATGTTAAGGAAGCGAGTGAAGTATGCAGAGATAGAGTTCTCTGGTACTCTGTTCTCTCTGCCTACTCTGCAAGGTATATGGCGTGACGATATGTATGTATGTACTAATGTTTAATTTGGAACAACGGCAATTACGTAGTTTTCTTTCTGTTAACGGCGTAACAATACAATATACCATATTTTTTTCTGCTCGTGTATGTGAAAAAATATGTCTAAGATTGTATGCGGCTAATATTAATGTATGAGAAGAGAAAATTGAAATCATCCTCTCAGATCCTTATGTCCTACTGCTGGGCTAGAGCCTCCTCTATAATGGGAGGGAAAATGACCTACTCTACCGCACTGGTCAGACGTGTTTGGTATATAGTTTAGTTTCGAGTTTTCCTTCTCTTGTGTAGATGTTATACCCACGCATATTTTATCCCTTAATCGACTTTTACGATCAACCACGGGCAAGATAGGGGGTGGTTAATTGTATTCTTACTCCGTCGCCACACGGAAAAAACTTGAAATAAAAGCAGATACTAAAAGTGTCTCCAGCTTGGTATAGCAAGTAAATTTCCTCAAAAATCTATTATATAGCAGTATTCTATTCACGGCAAGACTATTACTTAGCTATGTTAAAAGGTTAATTTTATAAAGTATTCCATTCAAATCCGAAACAAGAATTTTGAAGTAATAAGATTACTTAAATTGGTCCCAATAAATAAATCTCTTTTCGACCTCAATACTAGCCTAAACGAGTTAAGCTATTTCTAATCAAGCAAATCTTTTTTCCATTAATGAAAGGGTCTTCTCTTAGCTATACAGAGGCTTAAGGAATGGTTCTTCCGAGACTTAATCAATTTCTTTTGAGGAAACATTTTTATTAACATACAGGACAGGTCCTCTCTAAGAAATTAGAAGCATTCAAGTTACAGTCCATCAGGTCGGTTCAAAATATGTTCAAATATATTTACTTAAAAAATATATCACCTCTTAAATTCGAATTTAAATAGAAATATAAGATTAATTATCAATAATCATAATCCACTTTACAAAAGATGAATTCAAAATGCGTGAGGTTTTTTTTTTTCATTTGGTGGACTTCAAAATATTTTCTTATGAAAATCACACAATGTATTTCCTTCTTATTCAAACGGATAGTCCATTTCTTTACAGAGTACAGCAAAACTATTAAGTTACTAACACGATCCGCATACATCTTACTGAATCAATAGATAAAGGTATTTATTTACTCGTGAGACCATCTATCTTAATCTGGGGGTCGCCTAAAGGAGCTTACTCACTTGTCAATGGGGAAGAGATGACGCTACTAGAAAAGGGAATGCCTTTTAGATGTCTGGCTGGATTTAAGTGATTGCTTGATGTTTATTTGTGAGTTAAATACTAGAATATACTTGAGGTGAATGCTACTATTTTACTGTAATTATATGGATTCACATCGAAATCCCTTATATGGATTCATATCGGATCCCTGGATGGTTTCATAAGACAATTTAACCCGGTAGGTGGCGCTGCTGTCAGGATATTGCTTAAAACTTTTCCGGGCAGGACGACATCTGCCGGGATAGCTAGTCTAATCTAATATCTTTAAATAAGCAATTCTTGTATACTTATAGGTATATAATCTGAATCTCGGAAACGGCTCCAACAATTTTCATGAAATTTATCATACCGGGGGTTTCGGGAGCATTTAATCGATCTAGCTATGTTTCATTTATGGAAAATCTGATTTTGTCAGTATTATCAGTCAACGAAAAAATATAATTTTTCATTGGCTGAAAACTATTAAAATATGAAGGCAAATTTTAACGCTGTCTTTAAGAATAGACGTAGCTCAATTGGAAAATCGCGCAATCTAATTGAGAGCGGTTTGGAACCTTAGTGTTTTTTTTTTGTTTTTATTATTTTATTAATTATTTATATTATATTTCAATATATCTTCCAAAGAAAATACCGAGTGAAGCTCACTAGTGCAGATATTACTAATTCTACTTATATTTATTTCGTGTGATGACGGAGTTAGTATAACATTTATATAATATATAAATAAAAAATAAAAAGTAACCTTCTTGATGTGGATGATATAGAGGAAAACTTGAAATAAAACCCTATACCAATCCATCTGATCAGCATTGTATAGTAGAACATTTTCAAGAGGAGCATCAAGTTCAGCAGTGGAACGTATTGACGGCTGAAATTATGACGATTGAAATGTTAATAATTTATTTGAAAGAACTAATTTCAGGTATCATAAATGTAATTTTAAATAATTGCGACGTTTATCTGTCCATCTTAGCCCATATACGTTTCACTGTTAGGAATGTGGTGCTGTTGCTGTGTGGTAACGGCTACAAATACTACCAACCCTTACTTTGCTTGTGGATGTCGTAAAAGACGACTTAGCCTTATAACGTCCTGGGCCAACTACATCTGATACTTTTTGGTTAACAATTACATTCGCAAGGAGGGTTGACGTCTGGTAGGCGGCTGGTCATAATACTATTACCAATAATTTATACAATATATACTATGAAAGAAGAGTATATATTGTATAGACCCCAAGTAATTAGGATAAGAGTAGGAGAACAATGACTAAAGAATAAATTCTTGTAAAGTGGGAGATTTAAAAATATTAGTAAACACAAACTACACTAAGACTCATTAGCACAAAGAACTATCTTTAGTGGGCTGCAACTCATGTTACTCGTGAGATTGTCACTAAGACCATTACGCCATATTTTTGATCGTATTGAGTCATTTATAAAAACCCGATAACGAGCGAAAAATGATTGTCACAAGTGGGATTCGAACTCACACCTATTGGAAATTCGTCTCTTTGAAGATTAAAACATAATGCGATGCGAGAATTGAATGTCCTACAATAGTTCACGGTGGTGTAAGTGGCAGCACGATTGGAATGAATTCCAATACATGTGGGTTCGAATCCTACTTGTGACAATCATTTTTCACTCGTAATCGAGTTTTTATAAATAATGAAGCATATTAAATGCTAAATTTCAGTAATTTGAATATTGAGTCATTATAAGAATTATATGTTAGTAAATATAAGTCTATGAATATGTTGAAAAAAATGTAGATAGTATTTATAAAAACCCGATTACGAAGCGAAAAACGATTTCACAAGCGGGGTTCGAACCCGTACCTATTGGGAGTCCGGCCCAATCGTGCTGCCATTTACACCACCGTGAACTATTGTAGGACATTCAAATCTCGCTTCGTATCATATTTACGTCTTTAAGGTGACGTGCGCCATCTATCTGATAATGTTTACACATTGTATAGGCTTAATACTTCAAACTTTGCAGTTAGAATTGTATTAAACGATGACATAACCTTGTTATACAAATTACTGAAATTTAGCATTTAATATGCTTCATTATTTATTTTATTGATTACGAAGCGAATAGCGGTAGATGGCACACCTTAGAGACATAAATATGACACGAAGTGAGATTTGAATGTCCTACAATAGCTCATGGTGGTGTAAGTGGCAGCACGATTGGGCTGGACTCCCAATAGGTTCGGGTTCGAACCCCGCTTGTGAAATCATTTTTCGCTTCGTAATCGGGTTTTTGTAAATAATTAAGCATATTAAATGCTAAATTTCAGTAATATTGGGCAATAACTTTTACAATATGTACTATTAACAGACGAATACATATTGTATCGACACCAAGTAATTGGGATAAGAGTAAAAGAATGGATGGTACTTGTATTAAGAATACAAAGTGCTGACAACACTTTCTTTGTCAAAGGAGTTATAAAATACTGTCTAAGGGAGCAGTGTTAGACTTGCTACAAGTCTTGGTCTTGCATTTGGGCAATACTAACAATTATGAGAATATAAGCACATAGTCATTTAACTTGTGTTTTATAAAATAACTAGCAGATCCGGCCACGCGTTGCTGTGGCTAAGGTAGCCTCAGTAACACGTGGTGGTTATGCTAATAAATTGTAGCATATATGAAACATTTGTACGCTTAACATAGCGCCATTTATTAAATGCTTACTCAATCCAGTCAATCGACTGTTATCTCCAAACGATTCTAACAGCGGTCTATCTGTTAAAATCGTTTGGAAATAACAGATAAATAATTTGCAATAAAATATATATCAGTCAAATAAAATCAAAGTCAATCAAAATCAGTCAAATAAATAATTTGCAATAAAATAATATTACGACTATAAATTGAGATTGAAGCTATCCTATCTTTTAAGTTCGATTAAACTACACATGCTGTGCAAATTTGATTAAAATCGGTTAAGTACTTTAGGAGTCCATCGCGGACAAACAACGTGACGCGTAATTTATATATATTAAGACTAGCAGCCCCGGCCAGGCGTTGCTGTGGCTAAGGTAGCCTCAGTACCAAGTGGTGATTATGCTAAAAAATTGTAGCTTATATGAAAAGTTTGTACGTTTACCATAGCGCTATCTATTAAATAATTACTCAGTCCAGTGAACAGATACCGCCATCTGTTAGAATCGTTTGTAGATAACAGATAATTGTGACTATCAAATAATAGACAAATAATTTGCAATAAAATAATATTGCAACTATAAATTGAGATAGAAGCTATACTATCTTTTAAGTTGGAACAAATTACACATGCTGTGCATATTTGATTAAAATCAGTGAAGTACTTTAGGAGTCCATTGCGGATAAACAACGTGACACGTAATTTATATATATTAAGAAGATGTAAAATATCTCTAAAACAAAAATAAATAGGTGTATGTTATTTACGGTAACTTGATCTTAAGATGTATTAATTCTGTACGCATTCGTGTGTACTCGGGCGTAATGTCATGTGTACATTGCGGTGTACATATGTCTCCCGTAGCCGGTAACTGAGGGATGTGTTCGATAAATATTTGTGTTTTATTATTACTTCCTAAGTTTTGGGTGCCACAGATCGAGTGGAGATATTGGAAGGTTTATTTGTTTAGGTTAAAATCTTTGTACAGTAATTTACGCGTTTGAAATTATTTCATCATCATCAAAGCCCATATATGTCCTACTGTTGGGCTCAGGCCTCCTTCGTATTGGGAGGGAAATTAACCTAGTATACCGCGCTGGTCAAATGTGTTGGTATAGGGTTTTGTTTCGAGTTTTCTTTCTCTTGCATAGATGTTATATGCATTTCATATCCCTTAGTCGTCTCTTACGATAACCCACGGGTAAGATATGGGTCGGTGAATTGTATTCTTATTCCGTCACCACACGGAATATATTTTTTTATTTCATTAATTAACTAAACAGTAATATTTACGTATAAAAAAATTTTGTAGTACTGCGCACTCTTCGTATTAGTGGTAGGGCCACGCCGTTGACAGTTTTCTGTTTACAGTCGCGGGCCGATCCGTCCGAGGTAATACCACACTCTCGCAGAAGCCATTACTCAGACATCGATATGTCTGAGTAATGGCAATATGCTATTGCGCTTCGTTTGGTGAGTGAGAGAGCCGGAAGCCCAATTGGTGGGTTTGAGGTTTGTATTAGTAGACAGCGGCCTAGCTATACTCTTGGTATAGTAAAGGTCCACGGTCAGCATGTACACCTACAATCAGGCGTGCTGCATGCTCGTTTGTCACCATAAGCAATAAAAAAAGTGTAAACTGTACTTGTACAACATTTTAAGCATCAACTTGATAAAGGTGCGATTTCACACATGGATAATTTTTTACGATCCATAATTAGGGTTCCGTACCTCAAAAGGAAAAAAACGGAACCCTTATAGGATCACTTTGTTGTCCGTCCATCCGTCTGTCCGTCTGTCCGTCTGTCTGTCTGTCTGTCAAGACCCTTTTTCTCAGGAACGCGTGGAGGTATCAAGCTAAAATTTATAAAAAATACTCAAGTCTACTGTCCATTAAGGCTGTAAAAAAATTAAACTTCTAAGCCAACGCAATCAAAAGATACAGGCGTTTATGCCGCAAATTGCGGCAATTTTTTTTTTGCCTTACCTGGGTGTAATTTGTGTATGTTATATTTAATTTATTGCATATGGTGGCCAATGAGCAAGCAGCGTACCTGATGGTAAGTGTTGCTGCCAGCCATGGACCTTTGTTACTACAAAATAAGTTGGGCCACCTAGTGAGTTGGGTTGCCAGCTTTTTCACTCACCAAGCGAAGCGCATCAGCACATTGTTACAGCTCAGACCCCAATTTTCCGCGAAAGTGTGGTATTACTACCGGTAATGGTATGGTACGGACCAGCTCGTGTCTATAGCCAGCCAACTATCAACCGTGTGTGACCCTATTAAAGAGGACTTGCAGGACGCAGGTGACACCAGCAGTAAACAAATGGTCGAATGCGGTTTTATAAGACGTTTATTCTATATATGTAGGCGGTTACAGCGTTATTTATACTTAGTAGCAATGCGCGTCGTACTTGGAGCTGTTCGTATCGACGACTGAGTCGTAGGTGGATCCTCCCGTGCCTCATGCTGCACTCCGCGCACTGCTAGTTAACAATCTTTGAAGTACCTTAACTTTAAATATATCAACTTACACATAAACAGATTACATACACACACAATGCGTCTCTTTATAATAATTCATTGTGTTATAAAATACAATGCGATCGCTTTGTGAACATTTAATGTATTATAAACATATCGCGTCGCTAACATGCCCCACCCTAGTGCTGCATCAGCAGTACTCACTATCACCTACAGGTATACGAGCGACGCGATCTGCTGCCCGTACAACATAACCAGACTTTGTTTTTATTTTAACCACTCTCACCCTACCATCTTTACCAGGGAATACCTCCTGCACTATACCTTTAGGCCATAGATTACGAGGACCATCCGGATCTACCACCAGTACCACATCTCCGATTTGCAATGGACGCTGCTCTTGTAGCCACTTCGAGCGAGGTATCATGGCTGGAAGAACTTCCTTCAGCCATCGACGCCAGTACATATCCGCCAATCGTTGTGCGACGCGCCATTGCTTACGAAGATACATGTCTGAGTCATCAAAGATTCCAATAGCAGGTAGACTGGAAGACGATCCCACTAGAAAGTGATTAGGGGTCAGTGATTCGAGGTCGGCGGGGTCAACGGATACGTGGGTCAAAGGGCGGCTGTTTACCATATTTTCAACCTCAGCTAGAAGTGTGTTCAGTGTCTCATCTTTCGGTGCCCGTTCACGTAGTAATACTTTCAGGCTATTTTTTACGCTTCTAATGAGCCGCTCCCATGCCCCACCCCAATGTGGACTAGCGGGTGGTATGAAAGTCCACTTAGTGCCATGGTTCAACGCCTCACTTCTTAATAAATTTTCATCCAGGCCCTGTATTGACCGCTTTAATTCTTTATCAGCTCCTCTTAGATTGGTACCGTTGTCCGAATATAAATAGCTGGGCCAGCAACGTCGCGCGGCCATTCTTCTCAACGCCATTATAAAGGAATCGGTAGTAAGTGTAGCGACTACTTCCAGGTGGATGGCTCGTACCGTCATACATGTAAACAAAACACCATATCTTTTTTCTCTGCGTCTTCCCACGGTGACTTCCATGGGGCCAAATAGGTCTACTCCACAATGAGTAAAGGGACGCTGGTGATGTGCCATGCGAGCGCTAGGTAAGTCTCCCATACGTGGTACTGTGGGTTTACATTTTCTTATTCTGCATATCATGCACTGTGATGAGACAGTCTTAGTTAAAGTTCTTAGCTTCGTTATCCAATATTTTTGTTTAACTTCGTTTAATACTGTCTCTCGGTTACCATGAGCGAAGTAATGATGATAATATCTCACTATTAATTTAGCGATGTGACTTTTCCCATCTAATATGATAGGATTCTTTGTTTCAAGTGGCACCCCAGTGACAGCGCCGATACGGCCCCCAGAGCGCAGCACACCATGTTCGTCTAGGTAAGGCGACAAGTTTAGTATTTTACTGTTTCGTGGCATACATTTGTTAGTTTTTATTTCGTATATTTCACTTCCAAACGACTCTGACTGCGATTGTTTCAGTAGCAACATTTCAGCACGCTCCATGGTGTCGTCGAAATGGCAAGTATTTTTTCTTTTACATTTATAAATAAATTTCAGCACAACAGATGTACTTCGAAGTAATCGAAGCCAAGAAGAGAATCTAACAGCATTAGGTACAGGTAAGTTTCCATAATTAATTTTCTGTTGTAAGTTATTAACGTACTCTAAGTCTGACCGTCTATCTTTTATTTCAGATTCAACGAGCGAGAAGTCCCTTGGCCACTGTTTTTCTTCATTAAGTAAAAAGGCAGGACCGTACATCCATTCTTTTTCCAATATAGAACAATCATAAGATTCTCTGGTGGCAATGTCAGCGACGTCTAATTCCGTAGGTATGTATCTCCATTCATTAATTGTGGTCAACTCATCAATCTCACCAAGACGGTGCGCCATGTATTGTTTATAGTTGCGCGCGTCATTTCTTATCCAACATACCACTGTACTAGAATCACACCAAAAATATTTTCTTTCCGCTTTCATTTTGTGTTCCTTTGTTATGGTTTCAGCCAGTCTAGCGGCTAGAACTGCCGCTTGAAGTTCCAGACGCGGTACTGATACAGGTTTCACTGGCGCGACACGACAACGGCTAGCTGCAAATGCTACGTGCACACCTTTGTCGTTTATCCAACGCCAATATGCCACTGTACACATTGCTTTAATACTCGCATCACAAAATATATGTAGCTGTAAATTTGTATAACTATTTGTTATCGTAGGCACGAGTTCATTCATTGAATTTTGCGATAATGATCCTTTAGGTGAAGCAGGCCGCGGTACTGATGTTTTCTCACTCGCACTCGTACTCGCCGTGGCGCTCGGATAGTACCTGGGCAGGCGCACGTGACGTAACGACTGTAATAATGATATCCATTTGACCCACTTATCGAATATTACGTCAGTTACATAATCGTCCCAACTGATTTTCTGTTGCCAAGTTTCCTGCAATATAATTTTTCCATTTATTGTAAAGGGTGATAAAAATCCATAGACATCGAAGATCGACATAACTACACGTAACACCTCTCGTTTGGTGGGACGTTGTGTTCCATTGATTATATTTATTGGTATTCGCTTGAATGAAACGTCGAACCTGAGTGTGTCATCGCTTGGGTCCCAAAATAAACCGAGGGTGCGTTCGCCGTCGTATTGATGTCCTATTTTAAAGTTCACGGCTGTATTCCCCAGGGAATCTTTAGGTAAACTGTCCAGTACTTCTTTACTATTACTTGTCCAATTTCGAATGTCAAAACCGCCCTTTCTATGTATTAACCTCACATCATTAACTAATTTCACAGCTGATGTTACGTCCGGTAGGCTATGTATGTAGTCGTCCATATAGTGCTGCGTACATATAGCGTTAACCGCAGCGGGCATTGAACTGGCGTACAGTTTTGCGTTTTTGTTTTTCACGTATTGCGCTATAAAGGGCGAACAGTTAGCGCCGAATATTAACGAAGACATGGCGTAGGTATTGATGGGACCTTCGTGTTCCCTGTATAGAAATCGAAATGCATTTTGATCTTCTGGTCGTATCTTGACTCTTAGAAACATATCCTTTATGTCTCCTGTCACAGCTATCGGTTTCTCTCTAAATCGTAACATTATTCCATATAAAGACATCAATAGATCAGGACCTTTTATGAAATAATCGTTGAGACATAAACCGTTTGTTTTCGCGGCTGCACCAAATACTAATCTTAGCTTTTGTTTATGTGGGTTATCGACGCCAAAATGTGGTAAGTACCATGTCTTTGGTGCTGTATCTATGACATCTATTCTGTGCGCGTAATTATTTTCTAGTAAATGCTTTATGCGTTCTGTATACCTTTGGGCATATTCCTCGTTTTTCTTCATTTTTTGTTCAACCCCCTTAAGTCTACAGATAGCGGTTGGGTAAGAATCTGGCATAACACATTTTTCGTCCTTCCAGGGTAAGCCGACCTGCCATTGACCACCGACAAAGGTAGTGGTTTGTTCCAAGATATTTTCTGCGCGTAAATCATCGGAGTTCTGCCTGGGCTTAGTCGATATTCCCATAGCCTCGATGGAGAACGACCTTCGTACGTCCTCGTGGATTTCTTGTAGTGTGCTCTGACTCTCTGGCGAATCATCAGTAACGACTGTTGTAAAGTTGCATGAAGAATTAGGTAAAACAGCTGGCATTCGTCCATGCAGGCACCATCCCAGAGGGGTCCGGGTAGCATAAGGTCCATTTGGAGATCCTGTTCTCGTTTCCAAAGGTAAGAGCAGGTGGTAATTATCTTGGCCAATTAAAATTTGTGGTTTTATTTTTTTTAACTTTAAACAATGACTTACACCCTGTAAATGCTTAAAATTAGTAATACTAATACTACTATTTAATGTTTGTTCTGGTAAGTTAAGCTTATCGATTACGCATGCATTAATTTTAAACACTTTTGTATCGCTACCACTTAAAGTAAAACTAATCATTTCAGTATCGCACACTAAGTCTGTATTATCCCAAGCGCCGCGCATACGAACACACTCGCGACGACCGCGGAGCCCCGCTTGCTTCGCTAGGGAGGAGCTAATCAGTGACACGGTAGACCCGTCGTCTAACAGAGCGATCGCGCTTACAATACCGTTAGCACCGTGAATGTTTATTGGCACTACTTTTAACAGCACTGAGTTTTTTATGTTTATGTGATTTACTGTCTCAGAGGGAGTTTCGGTTTCCGTCTCTTGTAAAGGAGCACTAGAGTCCTGTCGCGGCACATAATGTAATAAGCGATGATGAGACTTACCGCAATTATCCACGTCGCAACTAGGCGCGGGGCACGTCTCTCTGTTATGATGCGCTGATAAACATTTGTAACAAATACCATATCGTTTTACATGCAGCCATCTGTCCTTGCGAAGCGCCTTTTTGAACATTCTACATTCCGTTAATTTGTGAATTCGCGTACGACAATATCGACACTTATTATTCGGTTCATTTAGCACTTGTACATTGTTCACACTATCGTACTGCTTACGTTTATAACTTTCTGTTTTACTAGATAACAGTAACGTAGCACTACACGATGACGTCTTCTCTGCTTCTTCAGTGAGGAAGTCTGACAAAATTTGTAATCGAGACTTAGATTTATCGCTGGCATTGATGAGCGGGTAGCTATAATCCGTCCATTTGGATAGCAGAGTGATAGGTAGCTTAGTTAATATAAACGTAACCGCTTCGACTCCCTGTAGGTACTCTGCGCGGCCAAGCGTTCGTACTGTAGCCACGTAGTTTTTTATTTTCACAGAGAACGGCACAATATCGCGATAATATTCTGTTGATAGTTGGCCCATTTTCTTGATTTCTACCATAAAGCGGGACAGTATCACTTCAGGGTTGCCGAATTGCAGTTTCAGTGTGGATATAACCACCGCAGGCGACGTACCGCTCACGAGCAACGATGATACTGCCTCCTGTGCAGGACCACGAAGACATTTCCTTAATCGCCACAGGTTCTCCTTCTCTGAGAATTTACATAGTTCCGTTGACTCGTCGTATGCCTGTTTAAACGACAGCCACTCCATACTGTTTCCATTAAAGATGGGTAGGTCTTTTGGCGTACTAAGACGGCTGATGAGGTGAGTATTCTGCTGAATACTGGACGATGTGACTAGGTGTTCGAGCGCGCTCGCCAACTGCTGAATTGGTCTGTCCGTGTCAACGTGAGCTGACGTTTGCAACTTGCCTTTGTCATTTCCAATCATAGTGGCATGCTGCAACTCCAATTCTTGCTGACTACGCTCCACCCACCGTTCGATGTCATTCGCGCGATTAATATCCGATCTTTCTGATGGTGGACTGTATTCTTCTTCCAGATTAGCAAGGTCCGCCGCTAATTGTTTGTCTATAAGCTCCATTTCTATCCGTGCCTTCGCCTTAGCAGCTTCTAGTTCCAGTTTCTTTTTCTGGGCATGTATAGATAAAGATGATGAGGGCATTTTTGATTTAACTGAGTGACGTGATATTGATGGAGCCGGCTTTATTGTACCTGAAGGTTCCGACCTCACCATGCTGCCAACACAGGATCGTAACATTTTGTTCCCGTCATCACTTTTTGTTCCATGTGTAGGCGATGGCATTGCCTGTTCACTTGTAACCGCCTGAGGCCTTGCCTGAGGCTTTTCAGTTTCCAAACGTTTACTCGTGCTTCGAGTGTTCACCATAGCTTTTCTCGGCGGCGGAGTTGTAAACATATAGATCTGGCTCGATGGACCACTAAAGAGGACTTGCAGGACGCAGGTGACACCAGCAGTAAACAAATGGTCGAATGCGGTTTTATAAGACGTTTATTCTATATATGTAGGCGGTTACAGCGTTATTTATACTTAGTAGCAATGCGCGTCGTACTTGGAGCTGTTCGTATCGACGACTGAGTCGTAGGTGGATCCTCCCGTGCCTCATGCTGCACTCCGCGCACTGCTAGTTAACAATCTTTGAAGTACCTTAACTTTAAATATATCAACTTACACATAAACAGATTACATACACACACAATGCGTCTCTTTATAATAATTCATTGTGTTATAAAATACAATGCGATCGCTTTGTGAACATTTAATGTATTATAAACATATCGCGTCGCTAACACCTATCATTATGAACTGTTAATTAAATGTTCGCAAGATCTTACAAGGATATATTTCCAATTAAGCTCTGAACCCATATATATATATTCAGTATTCATTACCAATAATTTATCAATTAATTGAAATATAGTGGAAATTAAAAAGTGAAACCATAATCTTAAAATCATTCCTGTCTACCGGTAATGGGCTCTTTCATTAAGCTATAGTGGTATTCGCGTTATGTAATCGATATCTCGTTTATTTCTTGTCTTTGCCACGTCATCTGCGTTATAGTAATTGCTTTCCAGTTTCTCAAATAAGAGATCTGAGATTTTCTTTCGAGTTTTCTGTCTCTTACAATGACTTACATCTCCTAGTATTTTTCTTGCTATGTGGAAGGGTTCGAGGAAAAGTTCGTATTCTTAATATCTCCACGTCATTTTTCTTAAAATAAATAAATAAATATTTTTAAGATAATTTTTATTTATCATCATTATCCTACTCTTATCCCAATTACTTGGGGTCGATACAATATACACTTTTCTTTCATAATACAAATTGTAAAAGTTATTGGCAATAGTTTTATGACCGGCCGCCTGCGAGACGTCAACCCTCCTTGGGAATGTAATTGTTGACCAAACGTCATCAGATGGAGTTGGCCGAGGTCGTTATAAGGCTCTTAGTTGTCTTTTACGACATCCACGAGCAAAGTAAGGGTTGGTAGTATTTGAAACCGCTACCACACAGAATTATAATGTAGTTATATATCCTTACTAATATTATAAATGCGAAAGTAACTCTGTCTGTCTTTCTGTCGCTCGTTCACGCCTAAACTACTGAACCGATCTAAATGAAATTTGGTACACAAATAGTCTAGAGCCTGATAATGGACATAGGTTACTTTTTAATGCAAAAAAGGGTTGTAAAGAGGGATGAAAAGTAAGGAAGTATCGTCATTTTTAAAGCCAGAAGCTTGAAACTTATTTTTGGCAATCTATCTGTACAAAATTCTAATTTATTTATATCTAATCAAGATATAAATAAATTAGAATTTTGTAAAAAAAATACTCTTAAAGGGTTAAATAAAAATAGAGGATGAAAAACTTTAAGAAAGTAACCTCATACGTGGGCGAAGCCGCGGGCAGAAGCCAGTATTTTATATTAATGTCATGCTAATTCTCAAGAAGAAACTCTAAAATTGCATTCTGATTGTAAAAGTTCTCAAAAATAAAGTTATCACGTTTTATAATATTATTAGGATTCCGTTATTTTGTCAGTAAGTACTGTATATTATTACCATAAAATCTAATTCACCCTAACTATGTGTAAACAGGGCTTAAATGCATGATTGGCTGCAAACTAGAAGCACAATCTGTGCGCTTGAATATTCATGACTAATGTCAAAGTTAAGGCCTTGTCATGATACATGGACATGTAAGCTTATTGTTGCGACCAATAGTCGCTAGGGAGACTAGAATCGATATATGGGTTCCACTCAAAAGTGATACAAAATTATTTGTGTCCAAATTTTTCATAGTAAATAGCTTCAACAAAAATGACTCCTTGTTGATTTAGAATTTGGTATACTATATTTTTTACTTGCCGTGTGATGACGGAGTAAGAATATAATTCAACACCCCCTATCTTACCCGTGGGTGATCATACGAGACGACTGAGGGATATAAAACGCATATAACATCTATGCAAGAGAAGGCAAACTCGAAACAAGAGCCTATACTAACACGTCTGACCAGCGTAGTATAGTAGGTCAATTGCCCTCCCATTATGGAGGCGGCTCGAGCCTAACAGTGGGACGTGTATGAACTGAGATGATACTATATTTTTTATACGTAATCAAAAAAGTGATTACCATAGGTAGTATTTGAATACGCAATTCATTCCAGCTACTTTACCATTTAAGTTATTATGGGAGTTGCGTATTTAATTTTGCTTTTACATTCTGGACTTTATGCCAAACGTTTGGTACACCATCTATTGCCAATATCTACAGTGTAGCTTAAATGTACCATAATAGTTTAAATAAAAATTGAAATAAATTTCTAATAAATGCAGATTCAATTCAAGTTGCTGCCTATGGTTGATTTTTTCTCAATTCAGAAATAAAAGTTTAATGAAAAGCAAACCTTCGTACTCGTCTCCTACTCATTTTTTTTTTATTACTTTTGGTGGCAATTGAGCAAGCAGCACACCTGATGGTAAGTGTTACTGCCACTCATGGCCTTTTAGGGCCGCTACCTACTAATACAAACCCCAAACCCACCCAGATAGGCTGCCGCCTCTCTCGCTCACCGAACGAGGCGCAATAGCACATTGCCATTACTCAGACGTCCATCTTCTGCGAGAGTGTAGTACTTCTCCGCACGGACCGGCCCGCGGCTGTAGACAGAGAACTGTCAACAGTGTAGTCCTACCACTATTGGAACTTTTAAATAAGTAAAAAATGTTATAGTCTATTTTTCTCAGAAACATAATGATACGAATAAATTTTGTAAAGAAAATACTTCATATTAAGAAATAAATCCATATCTCGTAGAAGACTTTAGACCTCTTGTGAATTTAGTTCTAAATTGTATAATCATGATTACATCTTTTGTGTGTCACGATTAAGTAAGGATACATCAATTTTTTATAAGTCACGAAACTTACTTTATATTATTATTTTTTTATAATAAAGTTTTGTTCCACAGCCTTTTGTTCGTGCCTTTTTATTTTATGTATTTTAATTATTATATTGATGCTATATGCACCAAATCATCCGTTAAGTCTTTAAAATCAAAATATAAAATAGTCGACAAGACTAGGTGACTATCCATGCAAGATAAATATTACTCTGTGGAATATCCTAGACGTTGACAACGTATATTACGAATACAGATGATACAGCATCTATGCAGTTTACCGGTAAGTTAATACTAGAATTGAATAATATGATATGTGTAAATAAAAATACAAGAAGATTGCGAGAAGAAATCAAAATATTATTAGAGGATTTATTACTTATATAACTGTAACCTAGTATGTTTATATAGTATGACATAGACACGTCCTAACATAAAAATGTTGATTCACATAAAATTAACCAACTTATTTTTGTTAAACAATAAATTTGTGACATTCGCTTATTTTTCGTCATTAGGTAACAAAATAATCTTCAAAATGTTGTATCAAACGTAATATAGATATATAAAGTAATAATTACTAATAATACCCTTTTTTTGTCGTGGGCTATGGTCTGGTCACATCCCGCCAGATCCGTCCGGGGCAACAGAAGAGGCGGGGTGCGACCCCATAGACCCGCCAGGCAATGCGCCTCTCTTCGCCGAGCGAGCAGGCCACCGCATCCATATCTTGAATCTTCGGTGATCCGCCCGGCTACTAATAATACCCTATACCAACTAGTCCTCCCTATTGTGGAGGAGGCTCGAGCAGAAGTTTGATATATTCACTTTAACTGTTGTGGAATAATTATAAGAACAAAATAAATTCTAGGAAAATCTATTAGCACATTCTTTTAAATTTTATGATTATCACAAAAATCTACACAGTAATTATACAATGAATAAACACTCACAAAAGAAAAGAAACGATATAAATAATTTTGTCAAATCTTCTAATTAACATAAAAATAAAAATATCAAAACTAAACTCATAAATTTAACTTTATTTAGTATTATACGTTGATTGAAATATATTTACTGTTAGCAGTTAATCACATTAAACCTCTAACCAAACGTTAAACTAACACTTTGTATTACATCGTAAATGTTTAAAGTTAAATAATAACCGCGATTGTGTTAACGATTAATTATAATTAAAATACACGCGCCAACACACAAACAAGTTTGTTCATAAAACTTATTATATTATATTTGTGTTATTGTTCGTAACGGCATAAGCAATATAAAATAACGGTTTTTAAAAGTAAATATTTGTTATATTACTCTTAAAGGCATGGTGTATTAATTAATATAACAAATTCTTAAGTCATGCGTTGTTGTAATTAATATAACGCATAATTATGTCAAGCGTTTTCTTGGCACTTATTTTTCCATTCTATATATGGTTCACTGTCCGTGTGGTGATGGATTAAGAATATAATTCACCACCCCCTATCTTACCCGTGGGTGATCGTATGAGACGACTAAGGGATATAAAACGCATATAACGTCTATGCAAGAGAAGAAAAACTCGAAACAAAACTCTATACCAACACGTCTGACCAGCGTGGTATAGTAGGTTAATTGCCCTTCCATTATGGAGGAGGCTCGAGCCCAACAGTGGGACGTGTATATGCTGAGATGATGATGATGATATGGTTCACTAATGGGTATGGTTTCAGCTGTGTGGTAGCTATGAACACTATAAACATTTATTTTGCTCGTGGATGTCTTAAAGGACGACAAAGAGCTTTATATCAACCTGGAAGAAACAAGGGGGGCATAGTCCGGAGCGTGCTGGGGGGCATAGTCCGGCGCGTGCTGGGGGGCATAGTGCGGAGCGTGCTGGGGGGCATAGTCCGGAGCGTGCTCGTTCGCGTCCCCTGCCAGTCTAATTAGACTGCTAATCCGGCTCGAAATGCGTACCGCAATGCGGGTTAGGGCGTCCCCCCGAGGCGACGCGTACCGACCCGACCCCGTCGGTACGAACATCGGCAGTTGCGGCGATGGGGGCCGCCACCCATCACGCCTTGCCCAGTTAGGCGAGTCGAGGAGAACGGAGTGCCGGGTGGGCACGTGGAATGTAAGAGGTTGTGTGGAAGGTAAGTTGCACGAGCTGATATCCGTCATGGCGGACAAACAGCTAGACGTGCTCTGTGTAACAGAGACCAAGCGAAGGGGCAGCGACGCCTGCGATCTTCCTGGTGGCGGGATGGCTCTGTGGTCTGGTGTACCACAGAGCGATCGAGCCAGCATGGGGGTAGGAGTGCTGTTGTCCTCTCGCTTGGCCTCAGGTGTGAAGGATTACGGAATGTATGATCCCAGACTTCTCTGGGTCCGTATAAAACTAGGTGTCACCAAGGTATTCATGGTTGTAGCATATGCTCCCGTAGGATCCTCGGTGGCATCAGACCTAGAGAAGTTTTGGGATAATGTTAGGGAAGTTCTGGATATGGCTGAAACCAGTGAACGCGTGATTGTATGCGGAGATTTGAACGGATGGGTGGGGACCAAGCGTCCCGACTATGAGGACGTACTTGGTCCATTTGGTGATAAGAGAGTGAACGACGCAGGTAGGCTCATAGCAGATGTATGCATGGAGAGAAACCTTATTGTGTCAAACACATTTTTCCAACTTAAGGACATCCATATGTATACATGGAGAAGGAATGAACAGAAAAGCATAATAGATTTAATTTTGGTAGACAGTCGCCTCCGAAGCAAAATATTGGACGCAAGAGCCTACAGGGGCCCCACAGTCGACACGGATCACTATCTCGTTATTGCGAGATTTAGTGGTCTGTTCAGAAAGTGGAGGCACTGGCGAGAGCGTGTCCACTTCGGAGGGCTTGAAAGAATAAAGGTTGAAAGGTTGCAAGAAGAGTGTGTAAGAGAAAAGTATGCAGAGGGTGTCCGAGAACGGCTGACGATGGCAAGCCAGCCGCAATCGGACATTGAAGAATGCTGGAGAGTATTGAAAGAGAGTATGGTAGATACAGCGAAAGAAGTATGTGGAAGCTCAAAGAAGCATAGAAAACCAAATGGTGATGCATGGTGGGATGCGGAAGTGGCAGCTTCCGTAGAGCAAAAGAAGAAAGCGTGGCTGGACTATGTCTCTTCTTTGAATCTGAATGACAGTATGACTGAACAGAAGAAAGAAATATATCGGCAATGTAAGAATGACACCAAGGCCTTAGTGAAAGAGAAACGTGATAGAGCAAGTATGAGTGCAGAAGATAGGCTGACTAAAAACTTCGAGGGTAACACCAAACTCTTTTGGAGGGAGGTGAAGAAGTCTCGGGGTGGTTGGTCAGCCTTCAGAATGAATAAAATAAGGTCTAAAGGTGGAGACATTCTTACACAAACACAAGACGTGTTAAGCCGATGGAGTGAATATTTTGGCGATATGTATGCGGATGCTACGGTTGGCGCCGGTGTTGGATGTGGTTTAGTAGATCAACATTCGACAACGGCGTCCTCCGATGGCATCAGTATGGATGAAGTTGAATGGGCGATAAGAAGTTTGAAAAATGGTAAGGCAGCGGGCATTGATATGGTGTCTGCCGAGATGATCAAGCTCGGTGGCTCTTGTGTCTGGGAGGCGTTCCTGTTGCTCCTCAATTTATGTTGGAGCTCGGGAATGGTTCCCAGGGACTGGAATAGCGCAGTCATCGTGCCTTTGTTTAAAAACAAGGGTTCACGTTATGACTGCGCAAATTACAGAGCCATAAGCTTGACCAGTTTGGCAGCAAAAGTGTATGGAAAAATTATTGAAAGGAGAATGAGGATGGTGTCCGATGGTTTACTGTGTGAGACACAAGGAGGTTTCAGGAGTGGAAGGGGATGCATGGATCAAGTGTTCTCTCTGCGCAACATTGTGGAGAAGCATCTGGCTCTAGGTCAGAGGGTTTTCTGCAGTTTTGTGGATCTGGAGAGAGCATTTAACACGGTTGTACGAAAGGAACTTTGGGACATTTTACCGGAGTATGGTATTAACGGTAAACTGCTACAGGCTGTGCAGTCCAGTTACATGGGCTGTAGAGCCTGTGTGCGGCTGGATGATGGAATGTCGCCTTGGTTTGACGTCAATATCGGCGTTAAGCAGGGGTGCGTTCTGTCAGCCAGGCTGTTTATCATATATCTGGATAAATGTCTCCAAAGGTTGAACGATATGAATGTGGGAGTCCAGATGGGCGACTCAGTGGTCACTGCTCTGCTTTATGCAGATGATGCAGTCCTGCTGGCACAGTCAGCGACTGACCTGCAGACCCTAGTCGACACAATGACAGAAGATTGTAAGAAAAGGGGTCTACGCGTGAATTTGAGCAAAACCAAAATAACGGTCTTTGAAAGAGATAAAACCAGAACAGATGTAAGAGTAACAATAGGTAATGATGTACTAGAGCAAGTGGATGAATTTGTATATCTTGGATGTGGATTTAGCCGAGATGGAAGGTACACCACTGATATAGAGCGAAGAGTGAATGCGGGAAATAGAGTGAACGGAGCGTTGGGGCAACTTTTCGGCAGCCACCACCTCAGCCAGAAGGCACGTGTAGCAATACATAACGCAGTGCTTGTCCCAACATTACTGTATGGAAGCGAGAGTTGGGTATGCAGAAAAGAGTATGATAGTAAAATTAATGCGGTCGAAATGCGATCTCTGCGGAAAATCTGTGGAGTTAGGCTGACCGACCGCATTCGTAACGACGACATAAGAGAGCGAGTACGTATGAAAGAGAGTATTGGTGTAAAGATGCGAAAGGGAATGCTCCGATGGTTCGGACATGTGGAAAGAATGCCGAACGAACGCCTGGTTAAGAAGATATACAATGCGAAAGTGGAAGGATGTAGGTACCGAGGGAGACCGAGACTAACCTACCTAGACCAGATCGGTCATGTACTGAAGGAAGGTGGAGTCAAGAGTCTCCGAAACCGGCGAGCGTGTATGAAGAGAATTATGAATGTTGAGGAAGCGAGTGAAGTATGCAGAGATAGAGTTCTCTGGCACTCTGTTCTCTCTGCCTACCCTGCAAGGGATATGGCGTGATGATATGTATGTATGTATGGAAGAACCCTGCCTAATGCGGTTTGGTCTATAATTACTTTTTTAAGGTTTATAGTCAGGCAGACGGCCTGTCATAAATAAGACTTTTGCCAATAACTTTGCAATATGTACGATGTAAGTGCAGTATATATTGAGTCAACCTCAAGTAATTGGGGCAAGATTAGGAAAATGATTGTTATGATATTCAGCATGGGTTTCCTCCACAGAGAGAAGAAAGCTGGTTGGACATTATAAGTTCATTTTAGACGACTTTTGAAGTCATCCATCCATCCATCAGTGCGTAAACGTCCACTGTTGGATATAGGCCTCCCCACGAGAATGCCATCTGCAACGGTCCTGTGCCACCTGCATCCAACGGTTTCCTGCGACCTTGATGAGGTCATCAGTCCACCGAGTTGTGGGTCATCCTACGCTGCGTCGTCCGATTCGTGGTCGCCACTCGAGAACCTTTCTTGCCCAACGGTTGTCGGTTCGTCGAGCGATGTGGTTTAGCCATTGCCACTTTAACGTGCTAATTCTTCGGGCTATGTCGGTTACACCCGTTCTTCTACGGATTTTCGTATTCCGGATTTTATCACGTAGAGAAATATCGAGCATAGCCCTCTCCATAGCACGCTGAGCGACTTTGAGCCTTTTTATGAGGCCGACATTTAGAGACCACGTTTCAGTGCCGACTTTGGAAGTGATGTACTTGAATTCCTCGGTCCATCCGTATGTACTCGTACAAGTAAAATTCACCAACCCCTATATTAGGTATTATAAAAGACGACTAAGGGATATGACATGTCTGTAACACTTTTAACGTTAATTTCCTTTGTAATGTAGAGGAAACGTGAGCCCAGTATTGGAATTTATATGAGCTGAAATGATAATTACGACCCCCTTTTTTTAACAGGCATGGTCTCAAAACTTTCCACCCATACGGTTCATGGTGCAGGAAGGGCATAACCCACCTTATTTCGTTCCCATCGGGCTGGCCACAGGTACTGCTTCCTTGATATCCCTGATATCCCATTTCGGGTATCGTCTCCATCAATGCCCCGACAAAAAACAACAGCGTTGTCTTATGATGATCCCTAAGTCAGCTTTTAGGATATCTTCGATATTTTTTTATTTCTTTTTCCGTTGCTACATCCAAATTTTATGCGCAATAACGTAAATTTCGTTTCAATTTTAATCATGGTACTGTTTAAAAAGCTTTGCCATATTTCACCAACAGCTTCCTAAAATTTAGCCCACAACATTGATGTATGTTATAAGTGATTTATATCATATATATAGTTATATTATATACTTTTAATTTTATTTAATACCTTTAAAAAGTTTAATTAAACAATATGTTATATCATTTACATTGATTTAATGTCACCTAAAACTTAGGAGTCGTTAATGAATATAGACGTGAATTATTTTGCAGATAAAATAGTAGGAACTAAAATAGTATAAAAAAACTAAAGTGGCTCCATCGATTTTTAGTATCCGCATTATTCAACCACGTGGATAACCGCTATGCCAACAAATCTGGCCTGCGTGATGTCCAATATGAAATTCTTTCCATCTATGGGTAGATTTATGCCCAATAGTGGGCTATTATTGTATCTTTATTATTAACTAGCTTCTGGCTGCAGTTTCGCCCGCGTATAAGGTTACTTTCTTAAAGTTGAACTATTATGGTAAGGGAATACATTACGGGGATAAAAGTATCCTATATGTTAATCTACGAAATGCTTGTAAAGGAAATATAAGCATAAGTGATTTTACTGGGATAAGAAAATGGGAAAATATAAAAAATAACAAAACAAAATTTACAGCCAACTTTTTTATATATAATTATAATATAAGATAGGATATCATAAAAAAATATAATAAAAAGCTAATTGCAGGTGACAGCATTTTTTATTCATTATGACAATACCCGGTCAACGTTATGCCATTTTTTAGAAGGGTAATTTTTTACAAAATTTTAATATCTTAATTAATATCTAATCGACAGCCTAAAAATAAATTTTAAGCTTCTGGCTTTAAAAATGACGAACCTCTTTACAACTTTTTATCCCCCTTTACAACCCTTGTTTTCCATTAAAAAGGAGCCTATGTCCTTTGTCAGGTTCTAGACTATCCGTGTACCAAATTTCATTTAGATCGGTTCAGTAGTTTTAGTGTGAAAGAGCGACAGACAGACAGACAGAGTAACTTTCACATTTATAATATTAGTAAGGATTTCAAGTAATTTTTAATTGCATATGCCGTTGATTATCAAATAAAATAAAAAAATATGCATGCGTACAAAGTACACATATCCGAAGTGAAACTTCTTTGGCAAACTAACTTTTAAATCTCGTTTACATACATCAACCACTGGCGTGTATTCTCTCTCTCTCTCTCTTTCTCTCTCGTGGGAGTAAGCTTAAACGATATGTTATTCCTACTCCGCTGGGAAAAGTACTCTTCGTTCGAATCGACCGTGGTAGGGGCAAGAAAAAGATGGCGCGTAACCGAAAAATGTGAGAGTATACATTTTTGCTAAAGAAGAAAATTCAACATAAAACCTTAAACTAAGTTCTGAATAGTATAGGATAGAGGATAACTTCACTCATTTAATTATGGACCTTCGAGCCCAACAGTGGGACATGTACGAATGAGTCAAAGACATAGATACACAAAATAAAAACTTTCTTAATAGTATTTGCAGGCGATTTGTGTTTATATTTAAATTTTTACTTGTCTCCCTCACAAACTATTTAAAAAAAAATGTACATATAATTTTATTCGTAAAAAGAGCTCTAAATTTCTATAAATCAAATCGTATTTAGGGGTAGCGAAGTAATAAGTATATACTCGTTAAAACAAGAGTGTCGCATTTGCGCCCCCTCCAAAGATTTGAAGACGAAAAAATCTCTACAATTGTCTCTAAATTTAATAACAGATTTGAATGACCCGTCTTCCCCTTCGACCCCCCTTGCCTTCGCAGAATATCCGTCGTAAGAAGATTCCATTTGATTCAGTGGTACACTAAGAGATTGCTTTTTAAAGTTTCTTAATCAATATGGCAAGATAATTTTATCAGCATGAGTTTTTGAAATAAAACTTGTAATAATAGGGTTTTGAAATTCTGACCAACAACTTTCTTGCTCTTTTGTGCATAATCGTCATATGTAAATACCAATCACTTAAATTATTTTTATTGCGAACTTGAAAAGAGTAAGAAATGCGTTTTTTCACTCTTATAATACTCCCCAAGACCTCTTTTGTGACTCCTACGGGAAGTAAAGGACAGTGTTCCTACCCTTTACATTCTTAATCTGTCTGTAAAAAAGGTAGGGGAAATTATACATCCTATTCTTAATCCGTCACCAAGACCAAACCCAAAAGATTGTTAAAAACTATCTATGGGATCGCCAGTAGAATGAACAGGAGCGTTCTCCAGGAAAATTTACAATAGCAACCACAATCACTAAGCTGTTTACAAATAAATTATGGCCTTATCCTATTATCGGGAGAGGTTTACGTCCAGCAGTGGATATTGATTGCCTGATGGATGGATTGATAGTAAAAGAGTAAGTAAATATTAATTGCTCTGAATGTGCCACTTACTTACTAAGAATTGTTTCATCAAATTATTCGGCCATCAGTTTTCGAATCGAGAGGCCTCAAATACAATGAATAAATTATTATCCTTAGAAAATCTTGCAGACATTGCTCGAATAGCATTCGTTAAATTGCTCACGATCCTTCTGCTGATGCTTCTTGCCAAATAATAAGCGCGAAGGTTTAGTCCCTCGGTGGAAGAAAAATATTAAGTTTAATTTTAACTAATACTAAAAGCCTTATTTAAAAAAAAGAAATGTGAAGTAACAATTAGTGTTTGGTACAAGTAACAAACTTGTTCAATACCTTTCACAGTTTTTAAAAATATCAACATTTTTATAATACTTTGAAAATAAAAGAAATTTGAAATTGTGTATATTTAAAAAAAAAGTTTTTGTTAACCATAATCTTGTAACCATAATTGTATAATTTGGCAACAGGTGATCTATTTAACGTCGTCTAAATAATAAACTAAAATAAAAAAAAACTTAAAAAGATCTCATCTAATATACCTTAATATTTTCAAACTAAGATCCGTAACCAATGTGTGAACTAATATAAAAATTTTGATGTAATAAAGTTTCATATCAATCATCGTAATATCGACATGCGGCATTCAACAATTAGTAAAAAAGGTGGCCCCGATATAGGACCAAGGATTAACGCATTGAAATGACAATGGTTAGGTTATATTGCACGATGAATCGACAGCAGTTGGGAAGAAAAGTTCTGGGGTAATGATTCAGCGTATAACGGCCCTTCACTATGTCTGAGACCATGAAAGTCTCAAGGAACTTTTACGGGTATTCTCACAGGATGGCCTATTTCCATATGAATCGTGCTTACGCTCCTCTGTCGCCCCGGACGGAGTGGTACGAGGAGAGCGCCGACCGTAGCCCACCCAAAAAAAAAGGGTGGCCTATTTCCAAGAAACAAAAAACGTCGATGTTGATTGGATAATGGGTGGAAGCTAAAATAACTTGCCATTTCAAGAATAAACCTAGTGCTCTGATATATAGATACTAGTTAAACTAATAGACTATTCTGTAGAAATTAAAAAAAAAAAACTTGAAATTATCCCAACTATCCCACCAACTATCCCACCAACTGTCCCACTGATGGGCTCGGACCTCCTCCACAATGGAAGGGCAACTGACCTACTATACTACGCTGGTCAGACGTTGTTGGTATAGAGTTTTATTTCGAGTTTTCACTCTCTCGTACAAATGTTATATGCGTTTTATATCCCTTAGTCGTTTCGTACGATCACCCACGGGTAAGATAGGGGGTGGTGAATTATATTGTTACTCCGTACCCACGCGGAAAGTTTATTTAGGTTTAATACTTAATATTTAATCTCCGATGTATAAGTATGTGTTTTATTTATGACTTTCTTAAGGAAACAACTTTTTGGTCACGTAGTATGGTACCTACGAAAGAAGGTGGAATAACCACCATCATCAAATTTATCACCGTTCAGTCTACATCTGAAGATAGTCACAAATACACACACACAAACATTTATATCACTTTTCTGGTTTTTTTCTTCTAAAACAAATAAAATAAGAAAAGCTTTTTTAATTAATCGCTCACACTTGTAATTTGTGTCACATTCGCAAAGCAGCCCTTTGCAGATATTTTCAAAGAGCTAAAAACTTGTTCTTACTTTGCTGACCCAGCAGGTTGTTTTAGCTTTTTTCAAGCAAAAAGCCTGAAAAAGACTCGCCTTGTTAATTGGACATGGTTGTTTGTGCGAAAAAAATGCTGATTCTTCCATATACACGCTTATTGAGTCGACGGCAATTTTCGTTTATAACAGAAATTTTTATTTGGTCCGAGAATTTTTCAGTAATCTCTCATCGCCAATATTCAATCGGCTTTGTTTGTTATATTTATCAGCTTGATTGAACAAAAATAATTTCGTTAGACTCGATAATTTGGCAAATCTACTTTTGAAGTAATAACTCAACTAACATTTGCCTCTTAAGGGCAGTAATTGAAGTACAATACTGTCGATGAGGTATTGAGTTTGGATTTTAAGTTAGAAAGAAATAAATGTAACAAAACCTTATTTTAACTCAGAACCTCTATAAGAACGATGTTTTATTGAATGACTTTTGCTTCTAGAAACATGAATGCAAAAAATATAATACTGTATTGAAATATATCCATCATGCTATGACTTAGTGATTGTTGGCCATAGGCATTCCTAAAGCTCTCGCCGAGGTTCGAGTAAACTGACTAGAAATTAGTTTGCTGCACAGAGAGTCCGATCTTGAGAAGGTGATGTGACGGCGTTTTTATTGCAGGATTTTGAAGTGGGTGAATTCTCGTAAGGGCAATGAATTCAAAGATTCAGTTCGATAACCCACTCAGTTGCTGGTGATGGATAATACGATATGGTTTACTTTTAAGCTCCTGAACTTTGGCGGGGTATGCTCAGACCTATCGGGTGTATTTAGTCTAGAAAAAAAGTTATTTCTAAGGTAATTTCATACTATAATTACGAAACGATAGTAGGCTAGTCGGTAAATGCTGGTATTGTAACTTTTTCAAAGAAAAGTAGGTACCGATTTCTCTCTATGATTCCTGAGATAAAGTAAAGCAAGAAATTGAAAATAATAATAATTAAAACGACTAAAATGAGTAAAACGTACTCGTAGCTTCCACCATACATAGTTTTATTTCCTATGGTAGATTTAATTTAGAAATCTACCACTCAAGAATAATACCAAAAAAAATATATGATTTGTTGATACTTAAATCGTATTGTTGTTGAAATTCAATCAAAATAACATAAAGCATTCGTTAAGTACATCGATAGAGCCCCCCTCACTATGAACATAATCTCGTTTGAAGTGCAGATGTGCACTGTATGACGTGCCTATTATGTGTACTTTTGTGGTTAACGTAATTGATAATTTAATTTTGTTGGATTTTGTATAGAGGATTATTAAGCGCCAGACAAATGAATGGAAATATAAGATTATAAACTGCATAGAAGTTGTAGCGATTTAGAATGTAAGAAAACTAATTTTATTGTAGTATTGATTGTGACTGACGCAAATGAATTAAATAATCGTAAAAATAATTCAATACAAGATCTTGCCCAGTGTGGCCGGATTCCAATCAGGTGCTAACATATTAGATTTGATTAGTTTAAATTATTATTAATATTTTTTTTTAATATAATAATTACTACTATAATTTAATGTTTAATAATAACTGATGAAATTATTTATTTTTTATTTTTTTGATAATATCTGTGTGGTGACGGAATAAGAATACAATTCAACACCCTCTATCTTAGCCATAGGTGATCGTAAGAGACGACTAAGGGATCTGAAATGCATATAAAATATATTAGATTAATTTCCCTCCCATTATGGAGGAGACTCGAGCCCAACAGTGGGACATATATGAGCTGAGATGATGAAAATTAATGTTTCCAGAAGTATTCATTTAATTTAGTTTATAAAATCGTATAAAACATCCAATTTGAAAGTTACTCCAGCATTAGGGGACCTGTAGTTTTTAACCAATTTTATGTTTTTAACACTTCACATAAAATAAACTGGGCGAAAAACGTTGCATTCATAGTACCTCTTGGAATTTACGATGAAGTGGTTTCATTGCAACGGGTCGCCTGACGAAAAAGGGACTAGCAATCGTATAATCAATTTTATAGTATGAAGGGTATTGAAAAGTATTTGAAGAACAAATTGAAAGGTATATCATACATTTAAACGATTTAAAAAAGCAGCAAATGCAAATTACTGAAATTTAGCTTTTAATATGCTTGATTATTGATAAAACGAGTAGGTATGAAAGAGAGTATTGGTGTAAAGATGCGAAAGGGAATGCTCCGATGGTTCGGACATGTGGAAAGAATGCCGAACGAACGTCTGGTTAAGAAGATATACAATGCGAAAGTGGAAGGATGTAGGTACCGAGGGAGACCGAGACTAACCTACCTAGACCAGATCGGTCATATAGTGAAGGAAGGTGGAGTCAAGAGTCTCCGAAACCGGCGAGCGTGTATGAAGAGAATTATGAATGTTGAGGAAGCGAGTGAAGTATGCAGAGATAGAGTTCTCTGGCACTCTGTTCTCTCTGCCTACCCTGCAAGGGATATGGCGTGATGATATTTATGTATGTATTATTGATAAAAACCCGATTTCGAGCGAAATAATCAAGCATATTAAATGCCAAATTTCAGTAATTTCAATAACAGGGTTGTGTCATCGTTTAATTCAATTCTAACTGTAAAGTTTGAAGTATTAAGCCTATACAATGTGTAAACTTGTTGGGTAGATGGCACACGTCTCCTTAAAAAGACGAAAATATAATAGGATGCGAGAATTGAATGTCGTACAATAATAATTCACGGTGATGTAAGTGGCAGCACGATTGGGGTGTATTTCCAATAGGTGTGGGTTTCGTGATATGTATATAAATATGACAATAGGTGTGGGTTCGAATCCTACTTATGACAGTCATTTTTCACTCGTAATTGGGTTTTTATAAAGGAACAAATGGTTTTTTTCGACTGAATGTAGATTTTTTTAACACAAGTTCACCAATGAATATTTTAAAAGTAGAAATTCGTTTATATATTAAGGAAGAAATAACCTATGAGATGTGATATTACAATTCTCGCTGTTAGTTCACTAAAAGCTGAACTACATATGTTAAAATATACGATCGCATAAATGTCTAGTTGAAAGTTTAAGAGTATTATATCCAACAACTTGGAACGAAGCATTGTGGCCATGTGCTGTGCGAGTAAAACGCCGTGAAATAAACTGCAAAATATATGGCCACATATTGACAAAACAAGGCAATTGTAGATTTAGAATTTCGGATTAAAAATAGTGCTATTTGATGCTGTACTTGAGTTGATTATTTAGATTTTTTTGGAGTTTATATTATTTCTTTTTACAGATGTAAATGAAAGAGAGTATTGGTATAAAGATGCGAAAGGGAATGCACCAATGGTTCGGATATGTGGAAAGAATACCGAACGAACGTCTGGTTAAGAAGATATACAACGCAAAAGTGGAAGAATGTAGGTACCGGGGGAGACCGAGACTAATCTACCTAGACCAGATTGGTCATGTATTGAAGGAAGGTGGAGTCAAGAGTCTCCGAAATCGGCGAGCGTGTATGAAGAGAATTATGAATGTTGAGGAAGCGAGTGAAGTATGCAAGGATAGAGTTCTCTGGCACTCTGTTCTCTCTGCCTACCCTGCAAGGGATATGGCGTGATGATATGTATGTATTTTTAAAGATGCAAGCGTGTTTTAAATTAAATCTTTAATAATAAATCGGTGAAAACTGCGTGAAATTCCATGCAGTAGTTTCTGCGTGATATGTATATAAACATGACAAACGAAAAGGAGTTGTAAAAAAAATTTGTTTTGTATTCTGTGTTTCAATATTTATAATATAATATATAGATATCGCTCTGTTGCATTTTTTTATGTATTTAGATTTTATGATATATTTTTAGTTAAAAAAAAAATGTCTTATGAATGTGAAGTAAGAATACAATTCACCTTATACATTCCACACCCTCCAGGACTTGAATGTGAATTAAAATCATCTGGATTAATAAAATCTTATCGTCTTATATTTGCTTAATATGTCAATTTCTCCCTCATTTTGAATGAGGTCTGTACTCAACAATGAGATCTGTGTGGTAATGGATTAAGAATCCAATGTATCACCTATTCCATGGTATAAAATTGCATGAGAGATTACCTGAAAATTGAAGAGTATCCAACTGGGAATCTTGTTACACTGAATACTATCATCAACCAAAATAGCAAGTGTGAGAATTATGGGGCAATATCCCTACATCATACATCCCTATACCAACTTCGGGTTGGGAGCCCTCAGCTCTCACCCACAGTCCGGGTAAAGTTGTCATAGCCATCTGAGGCTAACAACTAAGTCACAAAAAAAACCCTATAATAACCCATGTGATCGTTTATACAATTCCATTTATTCAGTGCCACTAGAATTTGACCAGATAATTAAAGCCGGTGGCATTTAATTTGATGTGATGCAGAGAAAGTGCTAAAGTCTAGTGAATATAATAGTACTTTACGAGTATTTATATCCCACTAAAATTTCCAAAAGAAAACATTAATAATAGTATGGCTAATAAAATATAAAGGCGATAATTTGATAACGACAAATAATCATTTTAAATGAACTATTCAGTGATAAATAAAGATTTGGAATAAAGGGCGTGGTAGCCCTGTCATAAAACGCCTTTAAAATCCTTTATATCAAAATGTTATATGCCATATTAATAAAGAAAAAAACTTCTAAATGTTCTAATTAGTTAATAAATTACTTTATTACTTTGCCATCAATCCAAATCATGGTCAGGTCGAAACAATTCAACTTTATGATATTTCAATTAGATGTTTTCAAAGGAGCCTCCTTCAAAGAAATAACGAGGACCGGACGTTACAGCCGATCTGTCTCAGAAAACGTCTGAAAAGTTCCTTTTGCTGAAAAATAGAATTTCGCCAACAAAATACGGATTTTGCGAAGAAAATCAGGCGGTCTTTAAGACCTTTGAGTTGGCATTGAATTGCGCCCGTTTGAGTGTAGGGTGAGTGAGTAATGATGTAGGATCGAGTGTTCAGATGTCCAAATTAAAGATTTACTTATGATGTTTTATATATCTAAAATTATCACAGTAACTTTATTATTATAACCATTATTTTTTTATAAATTTATACAAACAGAAATAAAATGGTTTATTGTAGTCATCATCGTCATCATTACGGCTCATACAATCACACTGCTGGGCTCAAATCTCTTGTACAATAGGAGTGAAATTGATTTAATATATCACGCTGATCAGGCGTAGTAGTATTTGAATCAAATAATTTTAAAATGAAAGAATTAATGTTAAATTATTTAACTATTTTTTTTTTCATCAAAGAAAAAAAAACCTCAAAATGGGGAATTAAATAATAAAATGCATTCAATTTTATGGTATAATTAATACCAAAGCTTTATGACACAAAACTTAGTTTTATTTTGACAAAAACATTTTAGTTTCTTTAATTCGTTTCTATTCATTTCTTCATATATTTCCTCTACCCACTTAACACTTCAGCAGCTATAGAATACAATTCTGTAAAGCTCTAGTTTGGTACAGTACACTAAATTACTTCGCTCTCAGCTACAATCTACTTTGCGGTATCATTTGTTCCAGCACTATCAGGGGGTTAGATTCTACTATTATTTCTGTTAAACACTTCTCAAAGCATTTTCGTTGTTCGTTCTTTTATTTTATTAAATGATTTTAAGATATATAAAGCTTATAAAGATTTTAGATGTTAGAGTAGAGATAGAACTAAAAGATATACGACGCTTTCGCCACGGAACAATTGTTTATGAGATGAGGATTTTGAGTCAATAGTCAATTTTTGTGACGCTTGTTTGTAAAGAAAATGAGGTTTGGGCCTTTTTGCTTATCAAACGAAGCACAATATTAAGCTTTTACACAGATGTTTATTTTTTAGTAGAGTATGGTACTACCCCTACCGAGGGGATTAATTTATGGATGCAGGTGAAACATTTGTCAGCACCATGACTATTTCATTTCACCGCTTAGAGGCACATCGATATACTTATAATCATCACCAGATCGCAACCCATACTTTTATTTTCTTAGATAGTTTTTGGAGTTCCACAAGAAAGTAAAGGGGTGAAGGCATTATATTTTTAAACTATTCTTAATCTTTAACCTACTAAATGGGGAATTTCAGTTATTTTTCTATATTTTATATATTCAACTTTATAGAAACATCATAAAAACATACTTTTTAGGTGCCTGTCCTAAGATATTCTACAGGCAGTAATATTTTGTAAGCCGATAGACACGACTGTAATAAATCTTTTTTCGCGTAAAACAGAAATTAGCTCCCTTCGAACATCACCAAACCCCCCCCCCTCTCCGCTCCACTCCACCTCCACACTCCAATGAGATTCCCGTCACGTCATTTATCTTAGAGTGAGATTTATAATGTTACAATGTAATTGTGTTAATACTTTGCCACCATTGGACTGAATTCTAAATCATATTGATACTTTACTTTTATTATACATGATTGTATTATACACTTTATTTAAAAAAACATTTAAATGTGCACTAATAAAATAAAAGCAACAACTATGCTCATATGATGAATGTGAGCAAAACCAAAATAATGGTCTTTGAAAGAGATGAAGCCAGAACAGATGTAAGAGTAACAATAGGTAATGATGTACTAGAGCAAGTGGATGAATTTGTATATCTTGGATGTGGATTTAGCCGAGATTGACGGTACACCACTGATATAGAGCGGAACGGAGCGTTGGGGCAACTTCTCGGCAGCCACCACCTCAGCCAGAAGGCACGTGTAGCAATACATAACGCAGTGCTTGTCCCAACATTACTGTATGGAAGCGAGAGTTGGGTATGCAGAAAAGAGTATGAAAGTAAAATTAATGCGGTCGAAATGCGATCTCTTCGGAAAATCTGTGGAGTTAGGCTGACCGACCGCATTCGCAATGACGACGTAAGAGAGCGAGTAGGTATGAAAGAGAGTATTGGTGTAAAGATGCGAAAGGGAATGCTCCGATGGTTCGGACATGTGCAAAGAATGCCGAACGAACGTCTGGTTAAGAAGATATACAATGCGAAAGTGGAAGGATGTAGGTACCGAGGGAGACCGAGACTAACCTACCTAGACCAGATCGGTCATATACTGAAGGAAGGTGGAGTCAAGAGTCTCCGAAACCGGCGAGCGTGTATGAAGAGAATTATGAATGTTGAGGAAGCGAGTGAAGTATGCAGAGATAGAGTTCTCTGGCACTCTGTTCTCTCTGCCTACCCTGCAAGGGACATGGCGTGATGATATGTATGTATGTACTGCTTATATATGTCTCTGGGCCAAAGCTGGCTCCATCATTATCATTCTCCTACTCTTATCCCAATTGCTTGGAGTCGATACAATATGTACTCCTCTTTCATAGTATATATTGTAAAAGTTATTAGCAGTAGTTTTATGACCGGCCGCCTGCCAGACATCAACATCAACTGTTTGGGAATGTAATTGTTGACCAAACGGCATCAGATGGTGTTAGCCCAGGTCCTTATAAGGCTCTTAGTCGTCTTTTGTGACATCGACGAGCAAAGTAAGGGTTGGTAGTATTCGTAGCCACTACCACACAGCATAAGCTGCCTCCATATTGCAGGGAAATTGATCTGTTATATCAAGATGATCAGATAGGTTACAATAAGGTTTTATTTCGAGTTTTCCTTCTCCTGTATAATGTTATATCTCTTAATTGACTTTTACGATACCCAAGAACAAGAGAGAGCGTTACAATATGCACAGTTAAGAAATGAATGATAAATTGTATTCCTACTTCATTCACACAATAATGACTTTTATATAATTTTAATAGCTTTTTAATCTACTTTGCGATAAATGCTCTTGAGTTTTTCTGTTTAAGAAGTACACTATTATTTGGATAGTTAACACGAGAAACAAGAGTTCTGTCTCTCATGTTATCTGTCCAAATTATTATTTGTAGTGGACTTCTTAAACATAACACACCATACGTTATTAAACTGAGGCAGTTTATATTCGCTTTTAAAGATACGAATTTAATTAGATTAAAAGCTACACCTAATGCAATCTATATATATATATAATATATATAAAACAAAAGAAAATACCAACACCCGTTATAGAATTTGAAATCCTTTAACAAATATAAAAAAAATAGATTTTCTTGATATTGGTTTGGGGTACCTCTGTTAAAGATATTTAAAAATCTGTAACGAACATCAAAATCATGACAGATTTCGTGTGCATCAACAGATGTGCCTCAAACCAATTTCAAGGATTTTTTTAAACAATTACAGAACAGCGTCTGTTCAATTGTCTAGTGCAAAGGTGTCAAACTCAATTTTGCAGAGAGCCATATATTAAATTTTGAATTCGTAGGCGGGCCAGTATGAAAAAGAAAAGAAAATAACTGAATTATTATAACATTTTATTTATTAAATTATATAGTATATAATATATGGTGGTTAAAAATCATAGGGATCGCGATAGTAGCCTTATTGATACGACCCACGGGCCATATTTTTGACATGACTGATCTAGTGTATGTATAAAGAAATTGATTAAATATTAATTAAACACAATTCGTACAGCGAATTGTTTTACAATCAAAACACAAAAAGGTACGGTATAGAAATTGCACACGATGGAAACTAGAAAACGAAAATTAAATTATTTATATTTTATCGATGGGAACAAAATTCCCTTTGGTAGTGTTCGGAATGAGTTTTTTTTCTGTAATCTTAAAGGATTTATAAAATATTCAAGGAATAATCAACAAGGAGTTCTATTTGATACAAACTTATTCTGGTTTTACTGCTATATATTGGATTGTAAGTAAGTTGGAATAGGCGCACATAAAAACTCGAAATCCAGTCAATCCAACTCTTATTCAATTATTTGGGGTCGATGTAATATGTACTCTCTAACCAACCAACCTCTATTATATATCATCTCTGTAATCACTCCTTGTCTATCCATGTCATCCTTCACGCAGTCCATACATTTTTACATTGGTCTGGCCTTATCCTTCAACGTTCATATTTTCCCCACAACATTACTTTTATCCTGTATTAGTTGAAAAAAAAAATAGCTGCCATGGGATGATATGACAGTCAGGTATGACATATCATAATTTTTTTAAGTAAAGTAAATATGATGATCATCATTCTCCTACTCTTATCTCAATTACTTGGGGTCGATGCAATATGTACTCTTATTTCATAGTACATATTGTAAAAGTCATTGAATATATTTTTTTATGACCGGCCTGCCAGACATCAACCCTCCTTGGGAATGTAATTGTTGACCAAACGGTATTCGATGGAGTTGGCCCAGATATGAGGCCGTGATGGCCAGTTATAAGGCTCTTAGTCGTCTTTTACGAAATGCACGAGCAAAGTAAGGGTTGATAGTATTCGTTTTATTTCGAGTTTTTCTTCTCTTGCACTGATTATACATGCTTGCGTCCCTTAGTTCTCTAAAATGATAACCCAAATTATAAGATGGCAATCTATTTATGGATGAAATTTTATGTAGATTCACTCTTAAGACCATTTAAAAACGATTAAAATCCTCTTTAATATCGTAGAAATTCTAAAGCGGGCGCGTTTCAAATATTTGTGTTTTTCTTTTTATTCAATATCCTTCTTAACATTCCAGTTGCAGCTGAAGTTAAATTCTATATTTATATCTTAATATAATTTAAAATATCTCAATAATTGATATTTAGCATTTAACATATTAGAATATGTATAAAAACTTATTTGCGAGCTAAAATCATTATCACATGTATGACTTCAATAGGTTGAATTTCAAGCTGTGTTATAGCGGCTACGAATACTACCAGCTCTTACTTTGCTCGTGGATGTCGTAAAAGACAACTAAGAGCCTCATAACGACCTGGACCAACTCCATCTGTTGCCATTTGGTCAACAATTACATTCCCAAGGAGGGTTGACGTCTAGCAGACAGGTGATAAAAAAATATTGTCAATAACTTTTACAATATATACTATGAAAGCAGAGTACATATTGTATCGACCCCAAGTAATTGGGAGTAAGAGTAGGAGAAAGATGTAGGACTTTAATAGTTGTGTGGTAGTGGCTACAAATACTTTGCTCGTGGATGTTGTAAAAGACGACAAAGAGTTTTATATCAACCTGGACCACCTGATGTTGTTTGATCAACAATTACATTCCCAAAGAGGGTTGATGTCAAGCAGGCGGCCGGTTATAACACAGTTGTTAATAACTTTTGCAATATATGCGGCGAAGGAGGAGTGCATATTTCATCGAGCCCAAGTAATTGGGTAATGATAATGAGATGTGGTATATATAATAATAATTGGATAATGATATATTTTCCGTGTGGTGACGGAGTAAAAATACCATTCACCACCACTTATCTTACCTGTGGGTGATCATAAGACATGACTAACGAATATAAAACGGATATAACATTTACTCAAAAGAAGGAATACTCGAAACTAAACTCTATACCAACACGTTTGACCAGCGTGGTACACTAAGTTAATTTTACTCCCATAACGGAGGAGGCTCGAGCCCCACAGTGGAACATATATTAGCTGAGATGAAGAATGATATTGATGATAAGACCAAATGACGATAGGGTGATACAGAAGTGGGGGGTTATGGGGTTGCATGCCGCCCTGGAGAGCCTGAGCAGAGTGTAATCAGACCATAGCCTGTCCTCAATAAAAAGTCTTAATATAAATTGTATTCGTCCATTTTATTCATCGAAAATTTCGTTAAATTTAATGAAAATGGTCCTAACACCCCCAAAAAAGTGGCATAAAAGTAATTGCCAATGGATTAGCAGAGCTCAGCCTCCCATTGCTGTGAAACGATTGATAACTCCGGGTTACTTCAGACTTAAATATGCTTAGAAGGTATTAAGTTATACGTTTATGGGATGAAGGTATTATTTCTGAGTGACTTAACTTCGGTTGCTAAGGAAAAATAGTTGGATAAGATATCTACAAAATATTCTGTACTTGTTGTGCCAGCAGTTTCGCTTGCATAAATAACTTATATACGTATTATTGTTTTATTTCAATACCCACGTTGTCCCATGACAATAATAATGTCAAAATTATTAATATCCATAATACCATACATACATATCATCACGCCATATGCCTTGCAGGGTAGGCAGAGGGTACAGAGTGCCAGAGAACTCTATCCTTGCATACTTCACTCGCTTCCTCAACATTCATAATTCTCTGCATACAGGCTCGCCAGTTTCGGAGACTCTTGACTCCACCTTCCTTCAGTACGTGACCAATCTGGTCTAGGTACGTGAGTCTCGGTCTCCCCCGGTACCTACATCCTTCCACTTTCGCATTGTATATCTTCTTAACCAGACGTTCGTTCGGCATTCTTTCTACATGTCCGAACCATCGGAGCATTCCATTTTGCATCTTTACACCAATACTCTCTTTCATACCTACTCGCTCTCCGTAATGCCATTTTAGTTATTACAGCAATTGTGATGACAACGGGTAGCACATGAATACTAGACGGTCATTGTTATAACAATGACACAGTTTTAGTCGATAGCTAGCTATAATCTTTCTCAATAAACAGCCTATTTGATATAATAAGATTCAGGACCAATTGATAGTTTTCAATTTTAAAGTATTTAAAAAAATAAACTCGCGCACTTTGTTCTGTAAATGAGAGAGCCGGAAGCCAACATTTTTGGGTGGGTTTTAGTAAAAAGACCTTGCTGTACCACTGGTGTTATAAAACTGCATACACGGCAGTAACACTTACCATGATGTATTTTTTTTCACGTGCATTGATTGCGGTATCAATAAAAAAAACGAACACACAAACTCATTCGCTTTATAATAGTACTAATACAGATTACATTGTGATTTCTTTGGATATCTTTCTTACTTTTTATATAAGTTCCCATTTTGGTCGTAATCCTCTTCCATAAAGGCAGATAGATACCGTTTTAGGCGTAGGTATTGGTATTTTAATACGAGATTCCTTTCTCTTACAAGTGATGTTCTGTAGTCTGTTAGATCGATTTGGATGTCTAGCAGAAGTTTTTATAAACAAAAAAGAAAAGATAGTTATACAAAATATTTAAAAAATAAAATAGTGATTACAATTAAATTTCTTAATAAAATAATAAAAAAAAGGTGAAGGTTCTTGACCTTTTTTAAAAAAACATTCATCTATTCATCCAATATACAAATAAACTATATATATATATATATATATATACATATATATATGTGTGTTTTTTTTGGTCTTATAGTGAAATTTTGTTGTAAGTATCCAAAAAAACGTTCCCTGAAAGCTTGGGCCCTTAATATTAATATTAAGTCATCGACCAAGACCAAGGTGTAATAAAGATTTCCCATTAAACATATGAAAACTCTGATTTTTTTTCTTAAAATTTCTATAGCTCAGTGGTATTTCATAGCATCGCTTCGACCATGAACTAATATATTTCAGAATTGAATGCTCTACAATAATGTCCATTACGGCCCGGCCGTAATTCTCTCTACTGACAACTCTACATGAGTCAGTAAGTCAATATTTTTTTTTAAATATAGCTCCTAGAGACCTGAAATTTGGTATGAATATTTTTTCTAGACTGTAGGGGTCAGATGATTACAGATTTGACAAAATTCCGTTCTCAAAGGGAAACGTGGTGGTGTTAACCTAAAAAATCCTCATTTTTTTATAAAGCTCCTACAAACTTCAATTCGGTAGGTATATTTATTTTTGTTACAATACAAAGGTAATCTTAAAACGGCTTTTTAAAAATTTCACCACCAAAGTGGAATGTGTTAACCCAAAAAAATCCACATTTTCAAATACTGCCCCTACAGATTCGAAATTTGGTGTGGACTTTCTTTTTGTCCTGCAAAGGTCAAATTAAGTAGGATTTTAAGAATTTCCTTCTCATGGAATTAACCAAAGCGAAGCGAGAGCTGGCCGCTAGTATAATATAGATGACAGATGTATTTCATATAGAGTTTTATTCGAATTTTCTTATTTTTTTCATTGATATTAACTGTTTATTAATTTTTTTTTGTCAGTTTAATGTATGGATACACTATATCCTAACCATGCGGGGTAAAAAAAGTGTACCATGCGGCCCATAATCCTCCGTATGCCTATTAAGCTATCAGGAACGATTCCTTGACTTTTCAATATCTATGCCAATTAAGCTATCAGGAACGATTCCTTGACTTTTCAATAGGTGAATATTTCGTTTCCTTATCATCATCATCATCATAGCCCATATACGTCCCACTCTTAGACTCGGGCCTCCTCCATAATGGGAGGAAAATTAACCTACTATACCACGCTGGTCAGACGTGTTGGTATAGGGTTTTGTTTCGAGTTTTCCTTCTCTTGCATAAATGTTATATGCGTTTTATATCCCTTAGTGGTCGCTTATGATCACCCACGGGTAAGATAGGGGGTGGTGAATTATATTCTTACTCCGTTACCACATGGATAATATTTCGTTTAATTTCATCTATTTTCGCGATAGCAACAATGTAATATGGAATATAAAGATGTTCCTTCATTCAGTTGGCCTCTCTCTAGTTACAAAACTAATCAACGATTATTCCGATCAACAATTGTTGTTTAAAGGATGACGCATAATAGCATGTATTATATTTTTAATAATGCTTTGTACAGAATAAGTAATCCAACTTATAAGACAAGTTAGAACAAAGCCGTTTGATGTTGGCAACTATTCCTTCGCAACATTAAAACCTCAGCTTCTTTACTACAGCTTAACTTTTAACTTTGGATTAGTTTACAATGAATATCGATGGAAGGTTTTTGGATTAAAATTGTTTCGAAGTTGTTGACTTGATATGTTAGTGGTTTATACATATATTTAGGTTTATAAATACACATAAGATTAATATTTAAGTAGTATGTGTAAGTATGGTTAAATTCAAATTCATTTATTATGTATAAACCTTGTGAGGGCACTCACATATTGTCAACTTTAACATTTTAAATTAATCAGATAAACGACCGGGTTGGACCGCTACTGAGAAGGTCCGGCATGAAACTCAGTGTGTTTGGACTATTATTATTAGTTCTTTACATACTTTTTTTTACAAAAAAATAGTACAAACATGTTTAGTAAGAATTAGCTCCAGTGTCCTTTAAATCACGATACAATTTAAAATTCAAATGAAATGTAAAAAATTATGATGGACCTGATCCGACAAAGGGCACCCGATCTATTAACTACTTGTTTAATTATTTTTACATTCTGAATTTCAAAGCATTTACGTTTCATGCTGGGCTCGAACCTCTCCCAAAACAGAACCTCACCCTAGTCAGATAGGGTGTTATTTAGAGTTTCCCTTCTTTCATAACTCTAATATATACATATATAAAAAAAATATTATGCGCCATTCCCCACCGAAGACAAAGACCGGGTTCCGGCGGCCCGCTTGCTCGGCGGAGAGAGGTACATTGCAGGGCTGGTTTATGGGGTCGTGCGCCGCTTCTTTCATTTTCATCTTCTGTCATATTCAAAAAAATATGTTTCATTTCATGAGTTTAATTAAAACAAATAATAATGAATGCTAATTAATCGTTAACAACTCCACAGAAAATTAAAATCATAATCAAAGTTGTAATTTGATTGTGAAGTTTACAAATGGCACAGAAATTATATTTTATATTATATTGTTATGTATTGTATAAACTTTGTTTATAACTCGTTACGTCTGTCAGTGGTATTTAAAATGGTTGGCGAAATTGATGGTGAAAGGAATTGTTATTTGTTAAGTGATTTTATGATTATTTTGTAGTCATTTATATGTATTTTCTATCTTATTTTATTTATATGTATTTTTTATTTCATTAATATTCTATTTCATTTATATGTGTTTTCTATTTTCTTTCATATTTACTTACAATTTACACATGACATGCTCGTAGTAGTAGGACATACTATTGAAAGTTTCCTAGTAGTACCACACTCTCGCAGAAAATCGATGTCTGAGCAGTGATAATACGCCGCTGCGCTTCGTTTGCTGAACGAGATAGCCGGATGCCAAATTTTCTGGGTGGGTTTGAGGTTTTCAATGGTAGGCAGCGGCCTAGTGCCGCCCTGGTGTGGTAAAGGTCCATGAGCGGGAGTAACACTTACCATCAAGTGTGATGTTTACTTGTTTGCCACCATAAGTAATAAAAAAGAATAGGTATAATTGCTCAATTTGCTACATCAATATAATTCAAAGCTCTAACCATCCGTACCTAATCCAGCTCGGATATAACACAATTACCTTAGTAGACGGATACCTCAGAATATTTATTGTACAAAGTTTTAACGCCGTGGCGTTATGAACGCTCGGCTGCAATTTATCGTCTAAATTCTTAGAATTACGCGAATTATACAGAATTGTTGGAATTATATGAATTAAGTCGTCGTCCGTGCCAAGTTTTTATTTGTAATCAGAGAAGCTGTTGAGCGCACGGCCGTACGCCTACTGCGAATGAAAGAGACGAAGATTATGATTTTTGGAGCGAAAATACAAACGGTTTTTTTTTGAGATTTTCTTTTTAATCCTAAATAGCCACAGTTCTAATTTTATAAAAAGTGTTTCTTTTTTTTTATAAATTACAAGCTTTCTTTCCTTCTTTGTCTGCGTACAAGTTATTTATGTATCTCTGTTTAAATATGGTTATCATTATTTATATTTTTGTGTGTAAAATATGAATTCAAAATTCAACCCCTAATTGACACTTTTAGGGAAAAATATATCCTCTGAAGAGAGTAAGTTCTTTTACGCCACCCTCGAGTAAGATAGATAAGGGTGAATTGTACTCTTACTCTGTCACCACGACGTATGTCCTTTAAGACAATTCTAACCGATAATTTAGTGTACTAAATTGAAATAATGTGTGATTATTATTATAGATCGTATGATAAAGGGCTCCTTTAAACAAGAATGTTAACGGAAAATAATTACATGTAGCTGTGGCACCTGCCACAGTAGCTTAAACGGATTACTTACCTTAGCAGTTGGAAAGGGGGATTTTAAAAAGAAATTGTGTTCTTTGCATCAAATTTAAACAAAAAAAGTATCTATAAAAATAATTAATAAGATATAAAGAAAAGCAAATTAATATTTAAGTATATCTTTGTTAGAGTTCATCATCATTCGCCTACTCTTATCCCAATTACTTGGGGTCGATACAGTATGTACATTTCTTTTATAGTGCCTACATATTATAAAAGTTATTGGCAATAGTTTTACGACCGGCCGCCTGTCAGACGTCTACCAAGGAGGGTTGACGTCGGGGAATGTAAGTGTTGAACCAACGGCATCAGATGGAGTTGGCCCAGGTCATTATAAGGCTCATAGTCGTCTTTTACGACATCCACAAAGTAAGGGTTGGTAGTATTCGTAGCCGCTATCACACATTGAAATACTTATTAACTCAAACGAAATCGCGGCAATTGGTAGTCCTTAGCAAATTGCACTTACAAATCGCTCCTGGGAATAGAAAATAATATACTCGGCAAGAATGATTGTTAAAACCACTACGCCATAAAAATCCATTATTATGTTTAAAAGCTAATCAAAAGATTTGAGGAACAACAAGTTAAAAAAAAACTAATTTAAAATTTCCTCACACTTGAAACTTTCGCGACGCGAGTAGATACTGAAAATTGTTAAATCAATTACAGTAATTCAACAATAAATTGAATCAGTACCAGAGTCCAGCATACGCCGCGGACAAAATGTCCTTCCAACTTTTAACTCGATTCACCGCATTGGATGAGTAAAAGTTTAATAGGTTCGCAACGAGACCGGCAACGAAATATTTTAGCTCTAATTATTTCTAATGTTTATGCGAGTTTTACACATTTGAAATAAAACTATTTTTATGGATTCTATCGCGTTTTTATTTGATTTTTAATTGCCCAACGTTTCGAACACTTTACTGCGTTCAAGGTCACGGGAGAACTGTGTGAAATAAATCTATTTTTATGGATTCTATCGCGTTTTTATTTGATTTTTAATTGCCCAATGTTTCGAACACTTTACTGCGTTCAAGGTCACGGGAGAACTGTGTGAAATAAATCTATTTTTATGGATTCTATCGCGTTTGTATTTGATTTTTAATTTCCTGATGTTTCGAACACTTTACTGCGTTCAAGATCACTGGAGGACTGTGTTAGAAACGTCGAAAATGTTTAAATCTAATACAAATGCAATGGAATCCGTGAAAATAGTTTTATTTCATATATTTTAGCTCAACTACATTTAATCTATTTGATGGTTTGTTACATGTAAATTTTTAACAGTCCGCGCTGATAACATTGCCGTATGCTATTAGTCAAATGAACCGGGATTTGCATCCTGTACTTAACTTTGTGGCGTGCGTTTTATTGACTTTTTTATCACAGGATGGGCAACGTGATGTGTTTGAAAAAAAAATGTATGAAAATATGTTAATGACCTCATAAATGGCGTTGTGGTTACGAGACCGACTTGGATAATACATTGTATATCTGGGTGTAACTTTTGTCCAATGATTATATGTTTGTAAAATCCCTGGAAATCCTTTTTCTATCATCATCAACCTGCTCTTATATCAATTAGTTGGAGACCTAGCAAAATCTCACAATTTACTCCTCCATCGTACATATTGCAAAAATTTTGGCAATAGTTTTATAACCAGCGGCCTGCCTAACATTAGACCTCCTAGGGAATGTAATTATTAATCAGATGGCATCAGATAGAGTTGGTCCATATAAAGCTCTCAGTCATCTTCTACGACATCTACGAGCAGCGTAAGGGTTGGTAGTATTCCGTAGTATGGTTCCACCACATAGGAGATAGCCCTTCTTTTATGTTACTATTAAATTGCCTAAAGTGCCTGAAATATCAAGTATTTCCATCTATATATCAGCCAATTTAATTACAACATTGCTTACAAGTATTCCCACTAAAGTGGCATATTGTTATAATTGCAGTTTTTGGTAGGCGGGCTGCCCATAGCAATTTTGCTATAAATTTCCAAACAGTATAATAGTGCTCGAAGTATTCTATCCTGGAGGAAGTACCACGGTAAGACGCTTAGCGATAGATGCTTAAAAATAAAAAAGAAATCACAATAGTTAGTCCCCCGAAATAGCTTGATACCTGTAGTTAGTCTAAGACAAGTACTAGCTAATAAAACAAAGTGCCACAGCATCTGTCTAACTGAGAGCAACATTAATTTTCTACGGATTCAGAGCACTTCTTGGCAAATAACATTGAGTAACAACTTCACTAATGCAGCAAAAGGGAATGTACTGAGTGAAAGTTTCCGCTAAACTATTTAAATAAAACTTTCTTTCTTAATTTTATAAACAACAGTTTAATTGATATATTAATTAACTGTCGCGTTTCTTTCGTGGGTTCGAATTTATACCAGTTTTAATAGCTATAGCATTGTTTTGGAATATCATCGGAGTAAAGGTATTTTTGAGGTTTGGTTGAGGCTTTGAAGAGGGAGGTACATTATAGGACGACCAACTAGGTGGACAGACGGCCTGGTGAAGGTTGCTGAGCGTCGTTGTATGCAAGCGGCATTAGACTGCACTGTGGCGTAACATGAGAGAGGCCTACGTCCAGCAGTCGACGGCGATAGGCTGAAATGACGATGAATGATACGTTTCGAAGACTTCAATGTTCATGACTATGAAATTCGTAAAAATGATTTTATTTTATAAGAACAGGAATCCCTATTTATATGACTTTTTTATGGACAACTTTAATTCATTGTTCGAAATAGAATTATAATATCATCTACTTGTCAGTCAAATTCTTATTATAATTACTACCGTTATATTTGATTATTAACTGAAAAAAAAAGCATATAGATAAAAAATATTTATGTGAAACATAATTGTATTATTTTATTTTCAGGTAAGTCCATATTCTAAATTTGGAAGAATGTCTTGGAAAATAACTGGTTTAATCATAACAAGTAAGATATATATTTTTTTTTTAATTTACATTTTTGTTTCTCTGCATGGCGTAGCAAGAATAGAATTCCTACCTCACTCAGCGAGAGTCGTGAAACAGGACTTTTTTTAAACAACCTTAAGGAACAGGGAAACTTGAAACATAAGCCTACGCCACACCCTTGGGATATTGGTATACGTGTGTGGAGAGGATCGGTGCCCAATAGCGGAATTCCTATAAATATTATTATCATCTTAGCTCATATTCATCCTACTACTTGGCTCAAGTCTCCTTCATAATAGGAGGGATATTGACTTGCTATATCATGCTGGTCTGAAGAGTTGATGTAGGCTTTTGTTTCAAGTTTATCTTCTCTTGCATAGTTATTATTTCCATATCATTCCTCTGTCACAATTTTACACTTGTGGGCAAGATAAGGGGAGGTGAATTATATTCTTACTCTGTCACCATACAAGTAGATGTAGAAAATCTGATATACCGAATTCTAAAATTCATGATCATTTCTCCGCATAAAAATACATTAACATTTAAACAAGAATAGGTATAACCACGAAGTATTGAAAATACTCGAAATATATTTTGCAATAAAATCTTACCAAACAACAAATAAAATAGTCTTAGCTTAACCTAACTTAATGTACTTAGAATATTGTTGTTAAACAAAGCGAAATCTTAGTCTTGACAGTTTCGCAGGTTGGCGAAGTAAGCGAGCCTGAATGCCCCCTAACTGAGTTAAAACTTGGCGCAGTGAAGTATTCTGAATGTTGCTTTGTCTGTTCGTCCGTCCATTCTTTGGGTATAATTGGCAACGGTACATTACAGCTGAATTTAATTCAAGAATTTGACTACAAAATGTTTAGAATTTGTTGAGCATCTGTAAATCTTTCTTGTGAGTATTTCAAAATAAACGGTTTATTCACTGTATTACGTCATCTTTTTTTTACGATATTATTAAATCACATGTAGAAATAATGCCGAACGAACGTCTGGTTAAGAAGATATACAATGCGAAAGTGGAAGGATGTAGGAACCGGTGGAGACCGAGACTCATCTACCTAGACCAGATTGATCACGTACTGAAGAAAGGTGGAGTCAAGAGTCTCCGAAACCGGCGAGCGTGTATTAAGAGAATTATGAGGAGAGGAGAGGGAATGTTGAGGAGGCGAGTGAAGTATGCAAGGAGGAAGTTCTCTGGCACTCTGTTTTCTCTGCCTACCCTGCAAGCGATATGGCGTGATGATATGTATGTATGTATTAAATCAGATTATCTGTGTGATGACGGAATAAGAATATAATTCACCACCCCATATCTTACCCGTGGGTGACCGTAAGAAACGACTAAGGGATACAAAATGCATATAGGTAACATCTATGCAAGAGAAGAAAAACTCGAAACAAAACCCTATACCAACACGTCTGACTAGCGCGATATAGTAGGTTAACTTCCCTCCCATTACGGAGGAGGCCCGAGCCCAACAGTGGGACATATATGGACTATGATGATGATGATTAAATCAGAACTTGAATAAATATCGCGTTGATTATTATCTACAGTACATATTACAAAAATGTTGGCAATAGTTATGACTGGCCGCCTGCCTGAAGTGAATTCTCCTTGGGAATGTAACCATTAATCAGACATTATCAACTAAAGTTGGGTCAGCATTTAGTTATCTTCTATAACACCCAGGAGCAATGTCGGATTGATCAAGACCTGGTAGTATTCCTAGCCGCCAATGCATTTTTTTCAAATAGAGATTCTTTCTCTTTTCATATAGCAATGAATTTCACATTCTGTTGACCACGCTGTTGACAGTTTTCTGTCTACAGCCACGGGCTGGTTTGTCCGGGGTAATACCATACTCTCGCAGAAGATCGACGTCTCAGTAATGTTCGGTGAGCGAAAGAGCCGGCAGCTCTACTGGGTGAGTGCGGGGTTTGTACTGGCAGGCAGGAGCCTAGCTATTGCAAAGGTTCATAGGCGACAGTGACACTTACCATCACGTATGTTGCTTGCTCGTTTGCCACCATAGGCAATATAAAAATTCAATCATTTAGCAGCGAAATAGGAATATAATTACTGATACTACTTTCTTGTCTTTGGGAATAGTCAAAACCGTCTAAGGGCTGAGTTTTGGTGGGCACATAAAAGTGTCATATGGTGGTCTTGTATTATATTCAATATCTTATTGTTTTATTGGGCTAAATTGAATTACTTTGATGCCATTTTATGTAATGAGATGCGTAGAAAGTGCTACTCTGTAGTGAATATCATATAACAGTCCTTTATATATACCAAAATTACTAAAAGATACCATTGACAGTATAGACATGGCAATGTTGAAGGCAACGAATGACTTAATGATGGATAATAATTTTAAATGAAGTGATAATGTAGAAATAAAGACAGCATGAATGAACTAGTATTACCATAATATAAAATTCCTTAAAAAAGTTGACAAAACGTGAACTATATAATGGCATTGGGCAACACTACTATCTCCTGGGAAACGTAAAAGAAATCCAAACTACTTTAGCATATAATATGCAAAATTATTGTCACAGCTGGGACTCGAACCGACACATATTGGAAGTCCGTTCCAAATGTCTTACCCCTTAGTATGAGCTGTCGTATTGCATTCAAATTGTGCCTCGTATTATTTTGCCTTTATGAGAGACGTGCGCCATCTACAGGACAACGATAACGCATTATTCCGCTTTAATGCTCTTTTAATACATTTCTCGTAAACAAGTTTTTAACTTAAAATAACTCACTGCAATCGCCAAATCGCCTACCAAGTATAACGATCACGACGTTATCACCACAAACGAATGCCTGACCGCACATTAGGAACTTTATAATTATCTCAACTCATATATGTCTCACTGTTGGGCTCGAGCCTCCCCCATAATGGGAGGGAAAACAACCCACTATACCACATTGGTCAGACGTGTTGGTATAGGGTTTTGTTTCGAGTATTCTTTCTCTTGCATAGATGTTACATGTGTAGTTGTCTCGTACGATCACCCACGGGTAAAATATGGGGCAGTGAACTATATTCTTACTCCACACGGAAAACTTTAGTTCAATAGCCTATAATTATACTGATATTCTCTCTGTAGAAATTAAGATTAAAATAAAAACAATAAAGTTAATATCACTTTAACAGACAAAATATCTGTATTTAAACTCATTGGGGCAGTGAGTTGTACAAAAAGGTAGACAATTCGGGCGCGTAATTAGTTTTTTTTGTCCCCACTGTGCAATAATTCATACTTGCCGACCGCATCCGTTATATTTTTTCAATTAAAATTCATTTTTTACCATAAAGTATTCTGCACTCGTGTTGAAAATTAAAATGTATGCGCTCCTCTATATAGGTAATTAGTTTTAAATGTTATTTATTTTTCATTTTTACCCTTTAGGGGTTAAGCTTTATTTTTTATGGCTATTAAACCCATATGTTGTTTTTTTTTTATCTGCGTTTTGTAGAGAATATCTCTATATATATATATTAATAAAGGATATATATATATTATTAAAGGATTGTAATTTATCAATTTCGTTGAATTTTCTTATAATTTTTTTCAATAATAATAATAATACAATAATTTTAATTAGACTGTGTGTTTATAAAAGTTTATTTACAAGTGAAAAAGTGTGATAATCATCTCACAAGTGGGACTCGAAACCACATTTATTGGGAATTCGTTCCAATAAATGTGGCTTCGAGTTCCACGTGTGACAATCATTGTTCGATCGTAAACAGGTTTTTCTAATGTATTGAGTGCTAAATAAGTATAAGAGAAAGTATGAAAGTGGCGCCAGTGACAGAGAAGTTAAAAAGTGAACGCTTGAACTGGTATGGATCTGTGTTAAGCCGGGATGAAAGTAATGTTGTATGGAAAGTTTTAAGCATAAATATGGCAAGCTTTAGGGGTAAAGGAAGAACAAAAAAAGATAGATGGTCTGTGTGAGGCATGATATGGATAGACAGGGACTAACTTAAGAGATGACGTCTGATAGAGCTGTATGGAAAAGCAGGACATATTGTATCGACCCCAAGTAATTGGGATAAGAGTAGGAGAATGATGATGATCTAATTCTGCCTCTTAACGTATATTATATATTAAAATGGTACTGTACGGTAATAAATAATACGAGTAAGTCTCCAAAAAAATGTATGAGCACCTCGCAATTAATTCCACCTTATGGTTCATATTTTGTAAAGGCTCGAAGAGGACATATCTATTTCGATGATCTATAGTTGCTCAATCCACTTGATTTTAGCACTTTTGCTTAGAAAACAAACAAACACATAGCAATTACGCGGTAGTCAGGGTGTTTCTCCGTGTGCAATCTCACCATAAATTGGCTGCACTGTCTCCTTGATTGTGTATTGTGTCTATATCAATTCGCTATTGACGTGCAGATTGCTTGCGGTGATATTAACTTAGCGATATAAAAGATATTGTCCAGTGATATATCGCAATTTATTAGACGAAATATATTTTATTGCTTTGAAAGAAAAAAAGAAAAAACTAAAGAAAATGTTTTTTTTTTCTACATACAGATTAGAAAAAAGAAAAATAATAATGTTTTTTTTTCGAATTGGCGATGTAAGAATTCAATTCACTTTTTGCTCCTCTATATATTCGCGTATAGTAAAAAAATTACAGCATTGTAACAAAATAATTACGGCATTATAATAAAATAGTTACGGCATTGTATAGGCCGAGGTGTCAGAGAGAAGATCAGGAGAGATGCGGAAGGCGAGAGAGCGTCTCACACAGAATCACCCAAATGGTAAGGAAAACAAGGATTAGGTAGAGATAGCTCGCTCAAAAGGCGATACTATATGATAGGTTATGGAATTAAACGCCGTTTCTTCTGACTCCGCAGGTGATTTAGACAGCATGTGATCACCATAGCCTGTCCCAAAAATAGAGGCTAATTTATATTTTTTTTTTAGATTTTAATCTGGAAATAAAAATACACTAAACTGAATTATGAGAAAATGAAATGCAATTTTATAATCTAAATCACAAATGTGGTTCTGTTTAAGGGTGCGTCACCCCTTTGAACAGCAAAGAAAATAATTCAATCTACAGCGGCCACAGTCAAAAATAATAATTTGATAACATCGTGATTCGATTACTTCTTTGTGATGTCATACAATTTGTGGTGCATTTTATTCCTGGAGGGATTGAGGGTCTGAATAAATTAGAGGTCCGTGTATTAATTATATTTGAGATTTTTTAATTTCTTTCCTATAATATAAGTACACATTTACAAATTTATGAAAGTAACATTATTTCAGAGATAAGAGACAAATTTTTTTTAGTGATATTGTCAGTTTTCTGTCTACAGCCGTGGACTGGTTCGTCCGGGGCACACTCTCGTAGAAGATCAACGTTTGATTAATTACAATGTGCTATTGCGCTTTGTACGGTAAGCGAGAGAGCCGGAAGCGGTTGACGGTTGACCAGGAAGAAGAAGAAGAAGGTCCAAATCTAACAGTGGGCTTTATGTGGATTGTGAGGATGAAAATGATGATAGAGATATCATATTTATTAAAGCATCCTTTTAATTCTGTCTTTTTTATTGTTTCTTGATAATTTCTTATGTTTACGCAAGTATTACACATTTGAAATAAAACTAATTTTACGAATTCTATTGCATTTGTATTTAATTTTTAATTTCCCGCCGTTACGAACAATTTACAGCGTCTATGGTCACGGGATAACAGTTCTGCCGTAATTTTGAACACTGTAAAGTGTTCGAAACGTCGGGAAATTAAAAGACAAATGAAAACGCGATAGAATTTGTAAGAGTAGTTTTATTTCAAATATGTGTCTCGATGCTCTTTTTCGATCCACTTAACCAGCGTGTGGTATAGTAGACTAATTTCTCTCACGTGGTCTTGGATGCCCTTATCTAATAGTAAGACGTATAAAGAAAAAGGAGGAAATATATGTTTAACTTCAAAACTATGAAGTTGCCTAGCTCAAAATTCAAATCTAAGACCAATTGAAAACTGGTCATTACTTTGCTCATTAATGAATAAAACAGTGAACGTTTAATCAAGCACCGCAAACTCCATTAAAAATAACCCCATAATTATGGCATTGCTTTAAGCAATTTCAAATGAAAACTTCGCTAATTAATCATCACGGAGATTACATGAAAGAGAGTCACATTCATTTGGGTTAGTATTTATATTTATGATGTAATAAGAATTGTAAATTATTGAAATTTAGCATTTAATATGCTTAATTATTTATAAAAAAAAACCGATTCCAAAGCGAAAAATTATGTCACAATTGGGATTCGAACCCACACTTATTGGAAATCCATCCCAATCGTGTTGCCACTTACACTACCGTCTCCTTAAAAGACGTAAATATAATACGAAGCGAGATTTGATTGTCCTACAATAGTTCACGGTGGTGTAAGTGGTAACACGATTGGGACGGATTTCCAATAAGCGTGGGTTCGAATCCCACTTGTGACATCATTTTTCGCTTCGTAATTGGGTTTTTTATAAATAAAAATTGTAAATTCAAATTTAAAATTATTTATTATACCCTCACGGGGCTTATAATATTGTGAGGGCACTTAGATTTTTTAAATTTTAACATTACCTTCAATGAATCCAAAAACTACTGTCACTGAGAAGAACTAGCAAGATGCTTAGTGGGTGTGTCAATTAATTTAATTTTTTACTGATTTCTTTTATATAAAATATCCAGTTATCCGTGTGGTGACGGAGTAAGAATATAATTCACCACTCCTTATCTTAGCCGTGGGTGATCCTAAGAGACGACTAAGGGACGTAAAACGCATATAACATCTATGCATGAGAAGAAGAGCTGAGATGATGAAAATATCTAATATAATAAATATTGACTACACAGATGGCATAGTGGTTAAGATGCCGATCTACCGCGCCAAGTGTCATGGATTCAAATCTCACGTAGATCAATACTTTGTGCGATCGAGAAACTGTTGTTCTAAGTCTGAGTCTTCAACAATACAAGGATTATTAATAATTCCGGGAGCTGTCTTTTAAGAAAAAAAAATGTGATTTAAATTACAATATATAATTCTCGAATATAATGTAAAAACATTATGGGTGGACCAGATCTTACAAGCGGTATTCAAATACGACTCAATCGCTAGAGTAGCACTACTCTTACGTCATGATCTAAAAAAAAAAGTGTGTATGTCAGCTCCGACGCACGACTGGAGTTTACTCCTTAAGTACGATTATCAAAAAAGGGGCAAAAAAGCTCATTTGACTAAAAATAATATAGGTATATATTTTTATTTACATTTATTAAAACTGTTCAGTGAAGTATTATCTCACGTCAGAAAGTGAAAGGTGCGCAGAATAGGTTGCGCACCAAAAACGTAACGAGGCCATTCGATCATTAGATTTTACTCCTCAAATTTTTCTCATACCGGGCGCCTTATATGAAAATTAATTCTTAAGGAGTAATTAAGAATCAATGAATTTTATCCCAATTCACTCGTAATTTTAAACACCAAAAATTATTCGAATCATCGTAATAAATATAAGACTTAACTCGTAAAATTATCTTTGTTTCTGTGTAACTATTTAGCGGCTTACTGAATGGTAGTCGGTCCTACCGCTCTTGAACTTCTGCAATACTAGGAGTACCCTTAGTAACGCATTAGTAAATTGCTACTGCTCCAACACCAATCCACAGCAAAAATGTAGTACTAACCTGAATAAACGCAACCATTAATGCAAGCAGAAAATTTTCAGCATCGTGTGTGCAGCCACCGAGGACAAGGGATCTGTAATATCAGCCTAAATGATTAGATAGATAGTATGCTGGTGGTTAAATATAGTTTTGGACACTATCCTGTCCGCCGCCCAGTTTGGGCAAATTGTGACCATAGGCCATAGGCATAGGCATATATAGCATAGGCTGTTCTCTATAAAAAACGTGATCTTGTTACCAAAATAAGGTTACCAGTATAGCATTAGAGAATATTACCTGGTTATATTATTATCTGGATTCAAACTTTACTTTGCTTATTATTTCGATCTAGTTTATTCCTCCTACGGGAGAACGTTTACAATGTTTGGAATATCTGCTTTTGTTCTTTGGCAAAATTAAATAGGTGAACGGGGACTAATTTAACATTAAACAATGCGCCGGTGAACTCTTTAAGTTACGTAATTTTTATTTTATTCTCTTGTTTCTAACTCAATGTTCTTTATAATGTTGCCTTACTTCTTTTAATGGTTGACTTTAGGGAATTAAACGGTTTAACTGTTTCGAAAAAAAAGTCGCACGCAAATTGGGACAAGTTAGGAAAGTTAAATTGTAGATAATCTTTTTTTCCTTATCAGTCTTTCGATCCACTATTCTTAGAGTAATTTAATTATTAATGACTAGCTCACCAGCGCAAATCAATCTGCGTCGCATAAGAGTGAGTGTGGGCTGTAGGCACCTATATTGAGCAGCACTCAAAAAGGGAACTCTCAAAAATAAATTTTCTCCATTTACTTACAAATTCTGTCACTACTGCTCTGCCCCTATTATGTACATGATGTTATAACTTGCCTCGATAACTGGGCTGTCCAACATTAAAAGATTTTTGTCAATTCGGATGGTATTCAACTATACGAGCTCTTCAGCTTTAAAATATTAGTATTGATGAGTGAACCTAATTCCATCTAGCGAATATAATCTCAGACTTTGTGCTCTTTGAATCAATGTGGTTTGGTTAGTACACATGATTGCAGATTTTTTTGCAGTACACGTGATTGCAAATTAATGTAACCCCGTTGGTCAGATGGTTTATAGGGTTTTATTTAGAAATTTCCTTCTCTTGCATATATCATCATCATTCTCTTGCTCTTATCCCAACTATTTGAGGTCGACGCAATATATCCTCTTTTTCCATACAGCCCTATCAGACGTCATTTCTGTAGGCACTCTCTGTTTATACATATCATGCTTCACGTAGTCCATCCATCTTTTCTTTGCTCTCACTTTACCCCTAAAGCCTTCAACATTCATACCCAAAACTTTTTCTCTTGCATATATGTAATATGAATATTACAATATATCCCGTAGTCATCTTCTTCGATACCCACGTGCAAGAAGAAATAGATTGATGAAAGGGGATGGTAAAATTTATTTCTACTCCATCACCAATAAATAGCTCTACGATTCATCTTATATAACCATTTAATTAACTTAGTATTTTTAAGATAATGCTGATTTTTTTTATATGTATTATTATTAATTATTTGTAATTCTTAAATAGGTCTGGTATAAGTTTACCAGATGATCAACGCTCCTATTCTTTCAGTAATTCTTAAAAAGGTATTTACATTTACTAATTGCCACTTAAAAGCAAAGAGGGTGGTGAATTGTATTCTTACTCTGTCACCACGTCACACATAGATTGAATATAAAAATTGGTCAGCGAAACCCCTTTAAACAAGTTAAATTGGTTTAATACTTGTCCATAATATTGGCATCTATCGCTTTGTTGAACATTCTCTAGTAACAGCTCATAGATTTCACAGTGTTGTCGTTCATTGTGTACACGCGTCATTGTCTTTTAGCGATTCAATAATGAATAACTACCAAAAAGCCATTCAAACAAATTTGAAATTTCCTACCTGCAGATAGAGTTACATTTCAGATAGCATTTGGAAAGCTGTTAAAAGCAGATATGTCCTTTGGATCACTTAATTCAATATACATCCAACAGATTAATCAATATGTTTTGAATTATATTGCTTTGTATTAAAGTCGATAATTGATTGATGTATGATGGTAATTCAGATGTTTCTAACGATGTGAATATAGACTTTGTGAGTACAGTGTTCACAATCGCGTCAAGCGTTCGAGCCACTCATTATGACGAGATTATGTTCCACAGAATGTCTGCGAATGATACGGCAATATAAGACAACGTTTGCTTTTATTTATCTACGTTCTTATGACGTCATTTCTAAGTATAACAGATTTTAATTTACTGATCGATTTCAAAGTTTGCTCTCTGATTACAGAGAAAAGATTAACAATATGGATACCACATGTAATTATTCACATTGGTTTAATTAGTACAGTAACCGCCAATAAATATTGCACTTTGATTCTTGGAAAGAGGTAAACGATTATTTGCGAATTCGTAGAGCGTTATCTCTGTCGCACGCTGCCTATGTGATTTTTGTCACTTTTGTCAGTAGTTAAAACCGCATCAATTAAAAAAAAGCCTCTAGAATGGATGCATCTTAGTTAATAATAAAAGCCATCATTGTTTTAATAGCTCCTAATAGATATTAGGCTCTCAGTGCTTCGCGCGATCTGATAAAGAGAGAGAAAAAAAACGTGGCATAGGTGTATTTTAATTAGTAAGAAAAAGTTAAAATGATTTTAATAACTACTAATAGATACTGACTGGCTACGTTTCGTGTGACGTCACAAGGGTAGTGTGCGACAGAGATAGCGCTCTACGAAGCCGAAATTAATCAATTGTCTCTTTCTAAAGATCGATGTACGATATTTATTGTCGAGTACCGTACATTAGTTGGGATGAATTTCCAATAGATATAGGTTCAAATCCCACCATTGATTGAGCCTCGAATATTTTCGAGTTTTTCGTGTGGTGACCGAATAAGAATATAATTCACCTCCCCCTATTTTACCCGTAGATGATCGTAAGAGATAATTAAGGGACATAAAAGGCATATAACATCTATGCCAGACAAACAAAACTCTATACCAACACGTCTGACCACCGTGGTATAGTAGGTCGATTTTTCTCCCATTATAGAGGAGATTTGAGATCAATAGTGGGACATATATGAACTGAGATGATGACGATTTTCGAGTTGTATATTAATCAAATTTTTATTTCTTTCCTTGTATTTATTCTAATAACTTTAAAGGATTCATTTTTAAATATTTCTATAATTCCTAAATCTCAGCAATAGTACCAATGATTTTCAAGAACATTTGTATGGAGGAAGTTTCGAAGGTGAAGGTGATTGAGTGGTCTAATTCAAATAGCTCCGGCACAATCCTTAGTTGTTCCTTTTTTAAGAATTAAAAAGTTAAAATATATTTTTAACTTTTTAATTCTTGTATTTTATTTTCATTACATATTTCATCAATTATTTTTAATATCTAAATATATTTAAATATATATATATATATATATATACATATCATCACGCCATATCCCTTGCAGGGTAGGCAGAGAGAACAGAGTGCCAGAGAACTCTATCTCTGCATACTTCACTCGCTTCCTCAACATTCATAATTCTCTTCATACACGCTCGCCGGTTTCGGAGACTCTTGACTCCACCTTCCTTCAGTACATGACCGATCTGGTCTAGGTAGGTTAGTCTCGGTCTTCCTCGGTACCTACATCCTTCCACTTTCGCATTGTATATCTTCTTAACCAGGCGTTCGTTCGGCATTCTTTCCACATGTCCGAACCATCGGAGCATTCCCTTTCGCATCTTTACACCAATACTCTCTTTCGCTCTCTTACGTCGTCGTTACGAATGCGGTCGGTCAGCCTAACTCCACAGATTTTCCGCAGAGATCGCATTTCGACCGCATTAATTTTACTATCATACTCTTTTCTGCATACCCAACTCTCGCTTCCATACAGTAATGTTGGGACAAGCACTGCGTTATGTATTGCTACACGTGCCTTCTGGCTGAGGTGGTGGCTGCCGAAAAGTTGCCCCAACCCTCCGTTCACTCTATTTCCCGCATTCACTCTTCGCTCTATATCAGTGGTGTACCTTCCATCTCGGCTAAATCCTTAAATTATATATATATATATATATATATATATATATATATATATATTAAAAAGAAGCTAAAGATTATATTGCTAAAGATATATTATATTGACGTATAAAAATAAATATAGAAGTGTTTAATTTTAAATTTTATTTCTTTCACAGTTGTTTTCTGCTCATATCTCTTAGTTGTTACTCACGAGTAAAAAAGTGAGAGGTGAATTGCATTTTTAGCCTAACCCATTTGCTACCATATGTAATAAAAATTCTATAAACTCTGTTAAACCATGCCAAATAGACTTATATATTTGATTAAATTGGGCGTTAATCCATTATTATTTCAAAAATGGAGGAAAGGAGATATGAGAGTCTCCTCCTTCCTCCCTTTTTAAAACAGAATTTTATATTCCCCTCCCTTCCTTCATCCATTTTTAAAACAGAATTTATAAATTCAAATATATTCTTCTCTCTTATTTTCTCCATATTTAAAATATAATTTTTAAACTTCTCCATTTTTCGTCAATTTTTAAAATCTAATTCTGTATAATATTATTGACAGATATAACGTACATAATCTTCGGGAGACGAAATCACGAAATGAAGTTATCAAGTCGAACACTTAATCATACTTCAAATAACTTAATACTACTTTTCACCAAGTTGCCGTCAGACAAACTTTGTGAGCGTTGGATATCAAAACTTGTGATTTACTTAGAGGATTGACATGGACCCTAATTACTAAGACCCTGTGCGATACTTACGACTGTTTATGATGCAACGAAATTTGTTATATATAAACTTTATCATCATCATCATCATATCATCTCGCCATATCCCTTGCAGGGTAGGCAGAGAGAACAGGGTGCCAGAGAACTATATCCTTGCATACTTCACTCACTTCCTCAATATTAATAATTCTCTTCATACACGCTTGCCGGTTTCGGAGACTCTTGACTCCACCTTCCTTCAGTACATGACCGATCTGGTCTAGGTAGGTGAGTCTTGGTCTCCCCCGGTACCTACATCCTTCCACTTTCGCATTGTATATCTTTTTAACCAGACGTTCGTTCGGCATTCTTTTCACATGTCCGAACTATCGGAGCATTCCCTTTATTCCTATATAAACTTTATTATAGCTTAAATTAATTTATACATTTTTTATCGCTGTGTAGTAGTGGTTCCGAATACTACCAACCCTTACTTTGTGCGTGGGTATCATAAGACGACTAAGAGTCTTATAACGATCTGGGCCAACTACATCTGATGCTGTTTGGTCAAAAATTACATTCTCAAGGCCGTCTGGCAGGCGGCCGGTCATAAAACTATTGCCAATAACTTTTACAATATGCAAAAAGGATACATATTGTATCGACCCCAAGTAATTGGGATAAGAGTAGGAGAATGATGATGATGATTTTATGATATTATTATTATTTTTATTCTTATATAAACAACTACAGTACTAAAATATTTTTTGTACTGTGGGCGATATTATCAATATATAATTTACGAGCATAAATTATACCTCAGACACAGAACAATAATTTCTAAATCGCAGTATGTATTATCCTGTGTGATAATTAAACTCACGATACTGTCACGGTAAGTCAGTATCTTAACTGCTACACCATTTGGTCATCAATATTTAACTTTGCAATATAAAATCATAGTTTCTTAATTTACTATTATTCCTTATAGGTTGAGAATAATAAACTTGCCTAAATAATGGCAGTTACCATACAAGGTATACCGTAACTGTATATTGTAAGCATTGAACACAATATCATCACAGAAGCCTGTGAGATAGCCTCACCTCACACGTACCATTTAGAATATATTTTTCGACAACTTTATTTGCAGTATAGTAGCGGTTACGAATACTGCCAAGCCTTAGCTTGCTCGTGGATGTCGTAAAAGACAACTAAAAGCTTTATATCAATCTGGGCGAATGCCATTTGATGCCGTTCGGTCAACAATTATATTCCCCAGGGAGGATTGGCATTCGACGAGGGTGGCTCCCCATCGTTAAACGAGATAGCCACCTGGCGCGAGGACGTCCGCCGAGAAGTCATCGTCCGTTGGGCTACGCGGCTGGAGAGGCCTAGACAAGGTGTTGTTACCGTTGAGGCCCTCCGGCCCGTACTGATGGAGTGGATGGAGCGACGGTACGGAGTACTCTCCTTCCGGTTGGTGCAGGTCTTGTCGGGGCACGGGTGCTTCGGCAAGTACCTGCACACGGTCGTGCGGAGGGAGTGGACTCCGTCCTACTGCTCTGTCATTGCAGTAGCGGTGAGGACACGGCGCAACATACGCTTGAGGTATGTTCGGGCTGGGAATGACAGCGCCGTGACCTCGTCGCTGTCATCGGTGCCGACCTGACGCTGCCGGCTGTCGTGAAAGCGATGGTCGACAGCGTCAGGAATTGGGACGCGGTCGCCGCCTTCTGCGAGGCTGTTATCTCGCAGAAGGAGGCGGCGGAACAAGTCCGGGAAGATTCCCGTGACCCGGACCGCCGTCAGCGATCGGGGCGGCGCATGCGCGAGTATCTGCGCCTGATGCCGCCCTAACCGAGGCTTCGGGTGATCGGACCGGGGAATTGTCCGGTCACCCGACGTGAGGCCACCGCGTGAGGGCGACGCCTCGACGGCGAAAGCTGTCGGGGCGTCGACGAGAGAGGAATCCGAGAGGGTATACCGCCGGGCGGGCCACCGAAGACAAAGATCGGGTACCGGTGGTCCGCTCGCACGGCGAAGAAGAGGTGCTTGCAGGGTGGGTTAATGGGGTTGCGCGCCGCCTCGTCTGTCGCCCCGGACTGATTTGGCGGGGTGCGACGTCCATAGCCCACCGCAAAAAAAAATATAAAAAAAAAGGGAGGATTGGCATCAAGCATACGGCTGATAGTAAAGTTATTACCAATAACTTTTCAAATATGTATGATGGAAGAAGAGTGCATAATGCGTGGACCCCAAGTAATTATGATAAGGGCAGGAGAATAATGATGACTTCTCGGTTACGCAGTAAGGTTCCTTCATATCACATGGAAATATTTTCTTGACTGTACGTTGACCTAGTTAATTTCTTCCACACAGGAGTTTTCCACGCGCACGACCTTACTTTCTGCAATCCATCCATCAGCCTGTAGATGTCCATTGCTAAACATAGGCTTCGCCACGTCTACCTGCCACTTTTAAGACGTCGTTCAATTCGTGGTCACCACTTGAGAACCTTTCTTCCTTTCCTCTTGATGAAGAGTGATGCTGCTACAGTTGCTCGTCGGGTGCATTGTAATTGATTATATAAATTGCCTGAAAGTGTGTGTTACCTGTTCACAAGAAGCTTTTTAACCTTTTTTATGGTTGCCATGGATATTAAGAGGTATTGTAGTTTTACCCTGTATACAGATATCATCATTATCATGGTCTTATACCAATTATTTGAGATTGATCCAATATGTACTTCTCATCATCTTCATTCTCCTACCCTTATCCCAATTACTCAGGGTCGATACAATATGTATTCTTCTTTTATAGTACATATTGTAAAAGTTATTGACAATAGTTTAATGACCGGCTGCCTGAAAGATGTCAGCCGTCCTTGGAAATGTAATTGTTGACCAAACGGCATCAGATGGAGTTGGCCCAGGTCGTTATAAGGCTCTTAGTAGTCTTTTACGAAATCCACGAGCAAAGTAAGGGTTAGTAGTATTCGTAACCGCTACCACACAGCTTAGTTCAGCAATATGTCCTTCTCGTCCATCTTATATATTGCAAAGATTTTGGCAAAAGCTTTTTGACCAGCCCTCGGCCTGATGTCAATCCTCTTTTAAATGTAATTATTGTCTAAAGGGCATCAGGTCGAGATAGCTGCAGCCCATATAAAGTTCTTAGTCGCCTTTCACGCTCCACTCGCAAACTAAGGATTGATAGTTTTCGTGGCGTCACAACATAGTTTTTTAGTTTGTTTTGTAAAACCTATAACATAATATACACGAAAATTTTAACAATGGTAGTTCATAATTGTATTATGTGAGACCGGTATTATGAGGCCTAACAAATCGTCGGTCGTATGGCGTACGTCGAACCCCCCCCCCCCCCCTTGATTGCATTACTGCAAGTACGCTACTGTGACTAGGGACGCTAATGTTTGATACGAAACCCACTCATTTGGACGAGGTTATGCAATAAAGATGAGAAATTTAATTATGATGCGATGGATTTTATGTGATTGGACTGATTGAAATCTGTTTGGGATCTGGTTTTTAAATATTTCATGGTCATATTCTGAACGCAATTATAAACATTAAACTAGTATTTTTTTTAGTTACAGGTGATTTTCATTACACGTAAACCTTCATAAATACATTTCCATAAACATATGTAATTTCCTAATCTTACATTACTCTATATTTTTGAAATAAAAATATTTTTAAAGATTTATTTTGAAACAAAAATATTCTTAAGATTAATTTTTTAAATTTTTGGTACTTTGAACGCTGTTAAGTTGTTGCAAACGCGGGCAAATTTAAAGTGTACTCTATAAAATGTTCGAAGCGTCGGGCGATTAAAAATCAAATACAAACGTGATAGAATCCTCAAACATAGTTTTATTTCAAATGCGTAATATTCGCGTAAAAATTAAAAATCATTACTCTCTACATTCAATACACTACAATAACATTTTTGCACTGAACGCGTTTTAGTTTATTTTATTTGGACTGCGGATGTTAGTTTCAGATAGCTATTATATTTTTACGCGAACTAGTGGTAAACGCAGACATGTATCAACCCAAAATTCCGTGTATATGTTCGAGTCTGCCTTTCATACCTTTTCTACGCCACTAAATCACTCAACCGTGACACTCAGCAGCCACAAATGTTGCCAGAACACAATTTCGAAGTTGCCACCTTTCGATGGGCGATAACACAGTTATATATTACTTATATAAATACACAATAACAGCTATACCTGCAGCTCTTATCCTAATTACTTGGTATCGATTTAATATGTATTTTCTTTCATCGTATTATTAATCTACCTGACATTAACTCTCTTTGGGAATATAACATAGTTCAGAAAGCATCAGAAGAAGTTGGCCTAGACCGATGTGTAAAGTTTTTAATGGTCTTTTATAACACCCACAAGCATTTTAAGGGTTTTTTTTTTATTGCTAATAGTGGCAAACGAGCAAGCAGTACATTTGATGGTAAGTGTCACTGCCGCCCATAAACCTTTGCAATATCAAAGGTATAGCTTTGTCCGCTGCCCGCCAATAAAATGCCCAAACCCACCCAGTTGGGCCTCCGGCTCTCTCGCTCACCGAACGAAGTGCAATAGCACATTGCCATTGCTCAAACGTCGATCTTCTACGAGAGTGTGGTACTACTCCGAATGGACGGGCCCGTGGCTGTACACAGTAAAATTGTCAACAGCATGGTCCTACCACTATTAAAAAGGGTAGGTAGTATTCGTAGACTTTATGACATAGCATTATAATGAAAATACTCACGTTAAAATGTCTGATTAATAATAATATCGATATTAATATATCATCATCATTTCGGCTTATATATCGCTCACTTTTCGGCTCAAGCCTCCTCCATAATGGGAGGGAAATTGTCCTACTATATGGACGTCAGACGTGTTGATATAAGGTACTATTTCGAGTTTTCGAGTAGTCCCTTGCATAGATGTTATATGCCCTTTATACTCTCTCTCGTCTCTTATGATCACCCACGGGTAAAATAGGGAGTGGTGAATTGTATACTTACTCCATTAATACACAGAAAATATATGTATATGGCTGATGATATATATTATTATATATGACACGGCAATTTACCGAGAGAAGGAAGAGATGATATCGGGTAGGATTGTGTACAAGGACATATTGCATCGACCTCAAGTAATTGGGATAAGAGCAGGGTAGTGATGATGATGATGACAGAGTAATAAAGTTTTTTTTTTTATTGCTTATGGTGGCAAACGAGCAAGCAGTACACCTGATGGTAAGTGTCACTGCCGCCCATGCACCCTTGCTATACCAAGAGTAGAGCTAGGCTGTTGCCTACCACTACAATCCCCAAACCCACCCAGTTGGGCTTAAAGTTAATAAAGTTACTTCAAGCAGAATTAATTTATATGCTTTAATGATGATGTTAGTGGTGAATTTGATTGTTATCAGTAGCTGAACATGATTTTCACAGGCTTTTACTATAAAACTGTCAGAATAGACCCAAATGCGTTGAGCGCAGGTAAGCGCACGCAAGAATTAGCGAAACGTTTCGTGTCTACATAACACGATTGTGGGGTAACGAAGCGTACAGTGTACTACAGCTTTATATCTTTAGAGATGCCATAGCGCGAATTGTTGTCGATATCGATAAAAATATTTAAACATATTTTTCCATAGTGACGTAATCATTTAAATATTTTATCATTAACATAGTTTCTCAAATAGCTTTAGGATTTTTCATTAATTACGGTGGCAAACGAAACAAAGAAGCACACGTGTTGGTAAGTATTACAAACGCTCATGGACCTTCACAATACCAACGGTACAGCTAGACCGTTGCTTACTAATCAAAACCCACCCAATTTGGGCTCCCAGATATCTTGGTTACTGTTCAGACGTCTATTTCCTTTTTTTTTTTTATTTTTTTTTTTTATATATCCTGATTACTATCCGTCTATTTTCTGCCCCAGAATGTGGTACTACCGGGATGGATCGGCCCGCGGTTGTAACCAATACGTAGTAAGTATAGTAGTAGCAAGTACATTAAGATGTTACATTACATGACATGGTTTTCTGTTTATATTGGGTAAACTAATAGTACACTTTATAGGAGTTAATTTTTATTGTGATTATGGAAAGCGATAGTAATATATTGACGCACAAAAATATTAAAAAGCTAGATCCTATTTATCCAACTAGTAATAATTGAATATATTAACCTAATTTAAAAAAATAGATTAAATAATCTGTTTTTTGCATATGACGACGGAATAAAAATATATTTTACTACCCCCGTTTTTGCCCGCAGATCTTGTAAAAGATGATGCAAAAAACATCCATGTAAGAAGAGGAAAACTTGACATAAGACCCTTTGCAAATCCGTCTAACCTGTGTAGTATTTCCCTGGAGGTGACATAAGCCCAATGTTGGGACATATACGGGTTAAAATGAAGAAGAAAATAAAAAAATATTGTGTCAATATTTAATTCCATGTACAGTTATAAAAACATAATAATTAGTCTATATTTAATTATTATAAAAATATGTCTTGCGTAGTGGTGAAGGACACTGGCTTCTGTAACACAATTTGTAACTAGCGTAGGAGCGAAACATTCCCATATATTTCTGTATATACATATGGTAATTAATCAATTATTATTATAAAAGATTTTATGACACAGATTCGTTATCATTTTCACCATATCAGCTCATATATGTCCCACTGTTGGTTTCGAGTCTCCTCCATCATCATCACAGACCATAAATGTCCCACTCTTGGGCTGTAAGGTTGGGATGAGAGGTGAAAATAATACGATCTGACTGCTGTATAATAACTGAACGTTTATTGAATCTGTATTGGATTATATAGAGCGATACATGTTTGTATACTTAGATCTAACTTATATACTACACACACTACACCTTCCCCGAAGGAAAAATAAAATAATATTACAACATTATTTTATTATACGCATATAACTAAACATGGCATGCAATTACAGAATATTTCAAATTTATATTAATATTTATTTATTAAAAATTTAATACGCTAAACAAATTTTCTTATAACTAAAAATATAACATTTTTATAAAGTGTACACACATAAACGGATATATATTTAGCACAAATATTAGCAGTAAATTGAAATTAAATGAAAAAAAAAACCGTAAATATGTATACTACACTAGTAAAGAAAAGTAAAATTATCTATAATATAACTTAGTTCTATAGTTCGTATTAAATCGTTTATTTCACAATAAATGTTTACATAGTCCAATATAGTCACATAAAATAATCAACAATATGGAATATTACAAAGTATGAACACTACGAAACTCGCGTCGGTGCGCCGGCGCGTGTACCGCGCGCGTGGTCCCTGAGCAAGGTCATAGTTCACACTACTCACAGTGCCCACGCGTGGACACACCCCGCCGCTGGTCGCACGCAGGCGACCGCGGGCGAGAGGTACGCGGGGCGCAGGGCGCAGCCGCGCGCTCGGGTCGTTCCGGCGAGGCTCCGAAACGCTCCGGAGCCCTGCGCGTTCGCCGAGGGCGCGGGGTAGGAGGGGTAACCGTGTTAGGCGCTATATCCTCCCCCTCCAAGGCAGTGGAAGAATTGGGAGCTGCCTTGGGAACTGATGATGGCGTATGTTTACGTGGTCTCCCCTTATTGCGGGGGTGAACAGCCACATCGGCATCACCACCATATGGTGATAGGAGACTGGCATGATATTTTCCACGTGGTGAATTGTTTTTGTCCACTACTTCGAACGTGGTAGGAGAAACTACCTTATGAATACGGTAGGGGCCTTCGCGACGCGGAGCGAACTTACTTGTAAAACCTTTCGCAGCCTGGCTTAGACGATGGCTCTCCACGAGAACGAGGTCACCCTCCTGATACTGTGATCCAACACGGCGGCCCTTGTCCGCGGCTTCCTTTCGTATATCTTGCTGACGTTCTATTCGCCACTTTACATCTTGCAGGCTTTGAACAAAATCGTGCAAGTATGGCGTAATTTGCGGTATATAGTTTTCCTGTTCTATGATCGCTCGCATGTCATGTGTTACATCTACAGGTGAGCGGAAAGAGCGGGCAAATGTGAGATAAGCGGCGGAGTGACCAGTGGCTTGGTTTAACGCGGTATTTAACGCGAATCTAACCGCAGGAAGAACTTCAGGCCAGTGGCGATGCTCCGGGTCTATCAGAATCGCCAACATCTGTTTCATCTCTCGGTTCTTTCGTTCAGCGGGATTACATTCGGGATGATAAACTGGGGTTAGATTTTGCTTGATATCTAGTACGAGCATAACCTTCTGCATTACAGCCGAAACGAATTGTAAGCCATTGTCTGAAATAACACGCCGAGGAAAACCATATCTCATAAAAACTTCTTCTATTAATATCTTAGCACAACTTTCCGAGTTAGCCTCTACCAAGGGGAACAATTCAACCCATCTACTTGCTGTATCCTCAATTAAGAAAATCCATCTCTCTCCTTTACTTCCTTCTGGTAAGGGACCAAACAGGTCCATGGCAAGAACTTCAAACCGTTGTTGGGGAACCGGCGTTTGCAGAAGTCCAGCTGGTTTGAGATTGGTAGGCTTAAACTTTTGGCATAAATCACAAGATTTAAGATATTTGGCAACATATTGGCGCATGTTGGAGAAATAATAGCGTTCTTTCATCTTCTTTAGTGTGCGCTCAAGGCCAAGATGTCCTGCTGTTGGTGCGTCATGGAATTCCTTCATTATTTCCGCACGCATGGACTCTGGCACAACCAATTGTGGTTCTTCTGATTCTCCGCCAGGGTCGAATTGGAACATCACTCCTTGGTGAATATAATATCCTCTTTCTGTCCAGCGGGCAGCGGCATCACTGTCTTCGAAGTCGGTAAATATCCCTTTCAGGTCACTATCTTCGAGCTGGAGTGCGCGGATCTCTTCAAAGCTACGGTGAGGTAAGTCAACTGCGATTAGGCTAATATCACAGGCGGGCTCCTCTTCCATAGAGGTGGGACATACAGGACGACTCAGTGTATCCGCCACTACATTCGCTTTACCCGGGGTGTATTCAACATTCAAATTAAAAGCTTGCACCTTTAGGGCCCACCATGCCAGGCGGCCACTTGGAGTCTTAAGTGTAAGCAACCACTTTAAGGGTTGATGGTCAGTAGCAACGTGTATTTGAGCACCTTCAAGATAACCTCGAAATTTGTCGAGGGCCCACACCACAGCTAGTGCTTCTCGCTCTGTCGTAGTGTAGTTACGCTCTGCCGACGTCAATAACCTGCTTGCGTATTCAATAGGTCTCTCCGACTTCGGATCTGGTCCTTGCATGAGCACAGCACCTATAGCATATGAACTGGCATCTGTGCGCAGAATAAAAGGTTCTTCGAAGTCTGCCTTTCGCAAGATGGGACTACTGGCTAATCTCTGCTTAAGTTCTTCGAAGGATTTAGTCTCAACTTCTCCCCATTGCCAGGGTCTATCCTTCTTGGTCAGGTCCGTCAGGGGCCTTGCTACTTCAGAAAACTGAGGGATGAACTTGCGAAACCATGAACAGGTTTGTAAGAAGGTCCTCAACTCCTTCAGTCTGGTAGGAGGTTTCATGTCCATCACGGCCTGGACCTTATCCGGGTCAGGTTCTATGCCGTGAGTGGTGATTACGTGGCCTAAATAAGACACCTTGTCTCTGGCGAAAACACATTTCTTTCTGTTCGCCTTGAGCTTGAATATCCTGAGCCGATCAAACACTTGCTGCAAGTCACGGAGGTGGGAAGTAATAGTATCCGATATTATCCAAATATCGTCCAAATACGTGGCCACAGTTACATCCTTCAGACCAGATCGAAACCTGTCTATCAATCGTTGGAACGTCGACGGTGAATTCTTAAGCCCAAAAGGCATACGTCGAAATTGAAAAGTTCCGAACGGCGATACGAAAGCTGTCTTGTGTTTATCTTCTGGCGCAAGACAACACTGAAAGTAGCCAGATTTTAAATCAATTGTTGACATTACACAACCACTTCTAGTCGAGGAGATGATGTCGTCGATCAGAGGCAAGGGATACTTATCAGTGCGAGTCACTGCGTTTAATTTTCTATAATCGACGCAGAATCTAGTACTTCCATTCTTCTTAGGTACTAACACGACTGGAGAAGTCCACTCTGATTCGGCTTCCTCTATTACTCCCTCTTCTAACATCTTATCTATTTCAGCTCTCATTATCTCTTTCTTCACAGGGGACACTCGGTAAGGCGGCGTGCAGACAGGTGCGGCGTTACCTGTATCGATTCTGTGTATAGCAAAAGGGGTCGGCCCTCCCCCTGCACTGAAAATATCTTCATTATCTTTCAGGAGTGCAGCCAAGTTCTCCCTATCTGATGCTGATAAGAGTGTGCCCTCGCACTCGCGGAGGCCAACAGAAGAGCTAACTACGGCGAGATCCTCGCCTTCGTATTTCAAATCGCAAAAGCCCGTACCACGTAACGCGTACCGATTATTTTCAAAGTCGAGTACCATGCCAGCATCCTGTATAAAATTCATACCCAAAAGTGAATCGGTGGCGCCAGGTAAAACCATGAATGACGTTAAAACGGTTACACCTCGCAGCTTAATACTAACTACAGTGGTTTCTACAATCTCTGTACGTCTAGTACCATCCGCGAATTTTAAATCAGTCTCTACGAAATTAAATATCTGACCGTTATTACGTAAATGTTTTGTTAAACTAACACTCGCGACGGAATTTTTAGCGCCTGTATCGAGTAAGGCGGTACCCACGGCACTATATACTTCTATATTGAATATAGGGCGCACACGCGGTTTAAACTCGACACTATTTAGTTTCACTGACATTGATTGAAATGCCGTCGTTGACGACGACGCTGGCGGCGCAGATCGTCGTTGTTTACAAACCTCACAATTCGATCGAATCACACCGGGCGCACCGCATCCAAAACAGGCGAGGGCCGGGCGACTATCCGGTTGTAATTGGATTGGTTCAGTCTTAACGGTCTCCGAATTCTTGTTAATTAGTCGACGACAATCGTCTTTGACATGACCGAAGAGTTTACAGAAAGAGCACCGAGGTCTAGGCTTGACGGCACGCGGCGTACTCACAGAGTTAGGCGCCGCAGAAAATCCATCTGACACTGGCGGTGTAAAGTTCGTCACAGGTACCGAGGCAGTAGGCATGTTCATGTTCCTTCTTGTAGAAGTGGGGACGCTCATCTCTTCCAATAAGTCTTCTACAGCTCGAGCGTTATGCAACAGCTCGGAGAAGGAGCTAAAAGTGTCTCTACCCACTCGTTCTCTTATTCTTCTGTGCAGTAGACCGTATACCATATCTAATTGTACTGGATTTTCCGGTAGTGTTTGGGGCGGTAATTGTGCCAATAATGCTCGAAGCCTGCACACAAATAAATCTGTCTTCTCGTCGCCCTGCACTTTACTAAAGATCTCTCTATATATGCGATGAGGCGGGAGACGTGGCCCAAAGGTTTGTCGTAGCAAGTACAATGCGTCATCCCAACTGCCTACGCTATGCTTAATGCCTTGCCACCACGTGGCAGCGAAGCCGGTTAGTAACATCGGGAGTCCTCTCAGTGCTATTTCATTGCTAATCGCTAGGCAATCCTTATAAATTTCTACAGCATTTATAAACGCGACGATATCACCGGTACTATCGAATCTCGCAGAACAATTTGAAAAATTGCCACTACTCACGGTTACCGGCGGCGTCGATGACGACGAGCCCTGAAGCGGGGGCTGCGGCCGTAATGTCTGCAGTAAGAATGCAAACTGCTGGTCGGACAACACGATGTTGGGCTGTGCTGAGGTGACGGACGGCATAAACCCATGCAGCGGCGGCGATTGGACTGGCAGTGGCCTCGGTGGTGGGGCGGACACGCCGGCGGACTCTTCTTGTCCAGCCAACGGCGGCGTTGACGTACGCTCGTCAACCATGACGCTCCCACGACCGTGTGACGGCATCTCGCCGTCTCCATGCGATCCCGCACCGGAGTACATTTCGGAGTTCATTCTGCTCGACCGTGTAAACACCATCACAACAAAAATGCCTTTTTAAACTTATTAACGCACGTAACGTAAGTCCGGTTTAAAGCGGTAGTAGGTATAGGTACAGTTTACTACGCGTTTAAACATGTCGCCGTACGTTGGGACGCCAGATTATAGTTCGTATTAAATCGTTTATTTCACAATAAATGTTTACATAGTCCAATATAGTCACATAAAATAATCAACAATATGGAATATTACAAAGTATGAACACTACGAAACTCGCGTCGGTGCGCCGGCGCGTGTACCGCGCGCGTGGTCCCTGAGCAAGGTCATAGTTCACACTACTCACAGTGCCCACGCGTGGACACACCCCGCCGCTGGTCGCACGCAGGCGACCGCGGGCGAGAGGTACGCGGGGCGCAGGGCGCAGCCGCGCGCTCGGGTCGTTCCGGCGAGGCTCCGAAACGCTCCGGAGCCCTGCGCGTTCGCCGAGGGCGCGGGGTAGGAGGGGTAACCGTGTTAGGCGCTATAGTTCTTTAAATTACTGAAATTTAGCATTTAATATGCTTAATTATTTATAAAATCCAATTACGAAATGAAAAATGATGTCACAAGCGGGATTCGAACCCGCGCCTATTGGGATTCCGGCTCAATCGTGCTGCCACTACACCACCGTGACTAATTGTAGGACATGCAAATTTCACTTCGTATTATATTTACGTCTTAAGGTGACGGTATGCTATCTACCCGACAATGTTTACACATTGTTATAGGCTTAATACTTAAAACTTTACAGTTAGAATTGTATTAAACGATGACACAACCTTGTTATTTAAATTACTGAAATTTAGCATTTAATATGCTTAATTATTTATAAAATCCGATTACGAAATGAAAAATGATGTCACAAGCGGGATTCGAACCCGCGCCTATTGGGATTCCGGCCCAATCGTGCCAATTTTATAAATAACTAGCTTCTGCCCGCAGCTTCGCCTGCGTAAAAGGTTACTTTCCTAAAGTTTTTCATCCCCTATTTTTATTTTTCCCCTTAAGGGTAAATTTTTACATGTTAATGTCATATTTATTTATGTCTAATCAATAGCCTAAAAATAAGTTACAAGCTTCTGGCTTTAAAAATGACGATAATTCCTTACAACTTTTCATCCCCCTTTACAACCCTTTTTTTGTATTAAAAAGTAGCCTATGTCCTTTATCAGGCCTTTATCAGACTATCTGTGTACCACATTTCATTTAGATCGGTTCAGTAGTTTTAGCGTGAAAGAGCGACAGACAGACAGAGTTACTTTCGCATTTATAACATTAGTAAGGATTAGGTAATATTTAATTATTTAATGTCACATTCATGTTAGACAGCTACCCCTGTCATACTCCCGCATACACAAATGAATAGAGAAGAGCGGCATACTATCACAGCATAACCACATTTGCCTTAGTACCTACCCAATGTATCATTTCCAGTAGTTGACACAATTTTATTGCCAAGGCGCGCAAAAAGATGTTTCATATCACAAACTTTCAATACCTGTCTACTATATACAGGTATATAGTAGACAGGTATTGAAAGTTTGTGATATGAAACATCTTTATGTATCTCTCTCTCATCTATCTGTATGTTATTTACAAACCAATAGTGCTGTCAAAAATACAACAATCATCAACGATGACTGCTCTCACGTCTTTACTTGTGTTCGGGTCGCACAATCGGCGATCTTCTTTCTTGCCATATTTCTGTAGTGCGCCCGGTTGCTGCCTGACCACAGCGCTGCGAACTCTTATTGTCCTAACTTTTGAAATACTGTACCAAACGACACACGGTAAAAGGAAAAAAATATGTACTTTAAATATCGAAAGTAATAAAAGCATTTGTTTGCATAAGAATCAATTCGTTACTATAAAATGTGCATCGGCAATAAATACCAAATTATTTTGAATTTTTAATTTACTATTTTAACGACAAATGCATTTTAACGACAAATGCATTACATATTAAAAATAGATATATGCTGCCGCGGACTTTTTTGTAGAACTATTTAAGAGGCACATTTCCACAATACATAACATTAGTCTGAGTTTCAAGATTTTTGCAGCGTATGCAAAAATAGCTCGCAGATGGGCGTTTTTTTCTGACTTAAGCAATTTTTATCGTTATATTTTAGCCTATTTACAAAATATCTCTATAAATTATAGCCTATGTGTTATTCTGATGTGTAAGCTATATTACTATAAAGTTTCATCAAAATCCATTCGGTAGTTTTTACGTGAAAGAGCAACAAAGATGTTCACATCCATACATTATTACAAACTTTCGCGTTTATAATATTAGTAGGATTAAGCATATTAAATGCTAAATTTCAGTAATTTAAATAACAAGGTTGTGTCATCGTTTAATACAATTCTAACTGTAAAGTTTTAAGTATTAAGCCTATAACAATGTGTAAACATTGTCGGGTAGATAGCATACCGTCACCTTAAGACGTAAATATAATACGAAGTGAAATTTGCATGTCCTACAATTAGTCACGGTGGTGTAGTGGCAGCACGATTGGGCCGGAATCCCAATAGGCGCGGGTTCGAATCCCGCTTGTGATATCATTTTTCATTTCGTAATCGGATTTTATAAATAATTAAGCATATTAAATGCTAAATTTCAGTAATTTAAATAACAAGGTTGTGTCATCGTTTAATACAATTCTAACTGTAAAGTTTTAAGTATTAAGCCTATAACAATGTGTAAACATTGTCGGGTAGATAGCATACCGTCGCCTTAAGACGTAAATATAATACGAAGTGAAATTTGCATGTCCTACAATTAGTCACGGTGGTGTAGTGGCAGCACGATTGGGCCGGCATCCCAATAGGCGCGGGTTCGAATCCTGCTTGTGACATCATTTTTCATTTCGTAATCGGATTTTATAAATAACTTAGTTCTATTCTTATGTATTAAATCAATTTTTCCATCATCTTTTAATATTTCAACATTTGGCGCAATATCTTTAATAAATAAATATGGCCCCTTATAAATACTTTGGAGTTTGTTTCCACTTTCGTTTTTCACGAGTATTAAATCGTTTGGGATTCGGGCCTCCTCCGTAATCGGAGGAGGTCCGTAGTCGTCTCGTACTATCACCCACGGGTAAGATAGGGAGTGGTGAATTGTATTCTTATTCCGTCACCATGCGGAAAACATAGATTAGCGATATTAAAATTAATAAATAACATTTTTTTAATATAATACTCGTAAGTAATTAAGATATTAAATTAAATTTGAAGTTTATTGATACAAATTCAGTTGAATAATAATCTCACAGATACAATTCTGTATAAGCTAAGTTTATCAAAATCTGGTATTACCGACCACTACACCCTTTACCCCCGCTTCATGCTTATTTGAGCACCCTCGCTACTTAACAATGGAGATGGAAGAATTTGCATTGGTTGAAATTAGCATTCATTTTCTGAAGACCAAAGGAAGTACAAAGCAAACTAAACTGAATGGAAATTTTGAATGTAAAGTCATGTGAATAGATATAATATGTTGACTTTTTTATTATGTCTTACATAATGATGAATGAATTGAATGATTTTTACAATTAATGGTGAATGTCTGGATGAACGAGTTTAGCTTGCTATTTTCGATATTGCTAGGAAAGTATAATTAAATTTAAAAAAAATATATTTATTTAAATTTTATAAATTAATTAATTCAAATTTTAAAATTAAAAAGTTAAAATGATAAAGCCAAAGCTCAAAACTAGCTTCTACGTGATAGAATACTTGCCTTCGCTACTAGGCTATTTCTATGATATATATATCCTTGTTGATAGTGGGCAAATATAAATATTATATTATTCTAAAATTCTATACAAATAATATGATAAATTTTAATATTATATTATTCTACATATTCCAGATAATAAAATATACTATATATTTTCTAAAATATCTATATTTCTATAGATAAAATTCATCAGAAAACTCCTATATCTAAAATCTCCAGTACGAGTAGGTACTGTTGCCAAGATTCTGAAAATATAGAAAGGTATAAATATACAAAATATTACATAAAAATAAATTAAATAGATTAGAATAACATAGGCAATATTTGAACCTTAAAAGGCTACATTTCTACAAAATGAAAAAAATAAAAATAAATATTTTATTTTCATATAAAATCAAGATAAGACCAAATGTATACATGTACAAACTATTATATTTGAAGTTGTTTCAATTTAATCTTAGCTAACATGTATATTTTTAATCAATTTTTTTAGAGGCTGTTATAATTTTATAGTATTGAGATATCCTATCTCAATACTATACATATACATAATTAATCATGATAAATGAACATATTGTTTAACATTTCGATCACTTTACAGAGTTCATGATCACGGTAAGACTAAGGTGACTCACGTCTGGTTAAAAAAAAGGTGTCCCACGTCCAACAGGTAAATTTTGACCCACATTTTGATACAAATTCATTGCCAATACAAAAAGTTCATTAGCAAAAAGTCAATCATTAGACTGTCCTGATTGGAATCATATTGTGGGCACTAAGTGGGGTTGGCACAATATGTTCTTTTCTTCCATAAACTCTTGTTAGCCGTCTTATCTACACTCACTGCTTTCATACCCATATAATCATTCACATAAGCCATTCATCTCTTTCTGGAACTACCAAGATTCCTATATTAATCCACAATCATATTTATAGCCTTCCTAGTCATATGTCTTTCATCCCTCCTCATCACATGTACCAGGATACCAAAACACCAATACCAAAAATTTATTAAAAAAATATTAATGTAATAAAATTATCGATATTAGAGAGTACATCACAAAGAACAAGGCTTATTTCACCCATTCTTTTAATATAATTGGAATGAATTTCCTTGCAACAGGAGGTAACAAAGAATAACATAATCTTATTAGCCCCTAGTATTTATGTGCTCCTGGTTGAATATGTTGCCAGCAAAGTAGAATAATATAAAAAAATACTAAAGGCAGTTTTTCGCATAGGTTGTTTTTTATTCACTCTTAAAGACTTTTTCTTTTTAATATTTTTATCGAAGTTATTATGTAGTATCGATTATAACTTAGATGCCGGTTGAGGAATCTGGTCAGGCTATAATCTTCTACATCATATATAAGGATGGTGGTATAGGAGGATGGTGTCCGATGGTTTACTGTGTGAGACACAAGGAGGTTTCAGGAGTGGAAGGGGATGCATGGTTCAAGTGTTCTCTCTGCGCAACATTATGGAGAAGCATCTGGCTCTAGGTCAGAGGGTTTTCTGCAGTTTTGTGGATCTGGAGAGAGCATTTGACACGGTTGTACGAAAGGAACTTTGGGACATTTTACCGGAGTATGGTATTAACGGTAAACTGCTACAGGCTGTGCAGTCCAGTTACATGGGCTGTAGAGCCTGTGTGCAGCTGGATGATGGAATGTTGCCTTGGTTTGACGTCAAATCGGCGTTAAGCAGGGGTGCGTTCTGTCAGCCAGGCTGTTTATCATATATCTGGATAAATGTCTCCAAAGGTTGAACGATATGAATGTGGGAGTCTAGATGGGCGACTCAGTGGTTCACTGCTCTGCTTTATGCAGATGATGCAGTCCTGCTGGCACAGTCAGCGACTGACCTTAGTCGACACAATGACAGGAGATTGTAAGAAAAGGGGTCTACGCGTGAATGTGAGCAAAACCAAAATAATGGTCTTTGAAAGAGACGAAGCCAGAACAGATGTAAGAGTAACAATAGGTAATGATATACTAGAGCAAGTGGATGAATTTGTATATCTTGGATGTGGATTTAGCCGAGATGGAAGGTACACCACTGATATAGAGCGAAGAGTGAATGCGGGAAATAGAGTGAACGGAGCGTTGGGGCAACATCTCGGCAGCCACCACCTCAGCCAGAAGGCACGTGTAGCAATATATAACGCAGTGCTTGTCCCAACATTACTGTATGGAAGCGAGAGTTGGGTATGCAAAAAAGAGTATGAAAGTAAAATTAATGCGGTCGAAATGAGATCTCTGCGGAAAATCTGTGGAGTTAGGCTGACCGACCGCATTCGTAACGACGACGTAAGAGAGCGAGTAGGTATGAAAGAGAGTATTGGTGTAAAGATGCGAAAGGGCATGCTCCGATGGTTCGGACATGTGGAAAGAATGCCGAACGAACGTCTGGTTAAGAAGATATTCAATGCGAAAGTGGAAGGATATAGGTACCGAGGGAGACCGAGACTAACCTACCTAGACCAGATCGGTCATGTACTGAAGGAAGGTGGAGTCAAGAGTCTCCGAAACCGGCGAGCGTGTATGAAGAGAATTATGAATGCTGAGGAAGCGAGTGAAGTATGCAGAGATAGAGTTCTCTGGCACTCTGTTCTCTCCGCCTACTCTGCAAGGGATATGGCGTGATGATATGTATGTATGTAAGAGATAGAATGTACTTCCCACCTAAATTTGGTATTCATTGTTGTATATTAGGACTGAAATCTTATAAATCCACAACCTGTAGATGCAATACAATCATGGATAAAAAAATCTCTAAATTAATTTTACCAATCTTCATAAATACTTATAGTATGTACTAGCAGATCCGGCCATGTGTTGCTATGGCGTAGCGTCATCTATTAAACCCTTACTCAATCCAGTCAACAGATACCGCCATCTGTTAGAATCGTTTGGAGATAAAAGATAATTGTGACTGTCAAATAATAGACAAATAATTTGCAATAAAATAATATTGTGACTATAAATTGAGATGGAAGCCATCATATTTTGTAAGTTAGATCAAACTACACATGCTGTGCAAATTTGATTAAAATCGGTTAAGTAGTTTATGAGTCCATCGCGGACAAACAACGTGACACGTAATTTATATATTTTAAAATGTGGCCACTAAATTGGACCGTAGCTGTACTGACAAGACATATGCGCTTAATTGTTAAGGCGTCATCCATGGTACGCGACGGTATTATAAAATTGGAATAACTTCAAATTTTTAATACAGCAAATATAACGATCTCTTATATTTACCCGAATGTTGTATATTTAAATTAAAACTACACACACATAGGCATGGACACGGAATAACGTGACGTCTCATGACCATGAATGCCGTAATGTTGGCAACTTAGAGAAATTAAAAATCAATTACAGGCGCGGTAAAATCCGTAAAAATAAAAACTTGATTACGAGCGAAAAAATATTGTCACATATGGGATTCGAACCCACGCCTATTGGAAATCCGTTTCAATCGTGCTGCCACTTACACCTCCATGAACTGTTGTACGACATTCAATCTTCACCTCGTATTATATTTTGTCTTTAAATGAGACGCATGCCATCTATCCAACATTGTTTACACATTGTACCGATTTAAAACTCTAACTTTGCAGTCACAGTCAGTTTGTAGCACGCTTGGAACAGATTTCCAGTAGGCGTGAGTTCGAATCCCATATGTGGCAATCATTTTTCGCTCGTAATCAAGTTTTTATAAATAATCAAATATGTTAAATGTTAAATTTCAGTAATTTGAATCCGTAAAAATAGTTTTATATCAAATACAAGTAATATTTGATTGCCTTAACATTTGGTGAAATGACTAATGATGTTGCAAATATGAAATTACGAATCTAATATTATACCAGTTTCAGATACAATTACGAATGTGCTGTGTGGTAGCGGCTACGAATACTACCATCCATTATTTTGCTCGTGAATGTAGTACGACTCAAACTTTTACATCGACATGGATCAACTCGATCTAATACCATTTAGTCAACAATTACATTAACAGACACCCTCCTTGGGAATATAATTATGTAAGAATTAGTCGTCAAATTGGCCAATCATAAAACTATTACCAATAACTTTTGCAATATATACGAGTACATATTGCGTCGACCACAGATAATTGGGATAAGACCTGGAGAATAATGATAAGATGCTTAAGTATTTCAAATACATACATACATATCATCACGCCATATCCCTTGCCTACCCTAGGCAGTATATAAGTATATCAATTTCAGAAATTTTGATAATTTAGTTTTTCGCATCATAAATTTTCAGAAATTGTTGAAGCTAACTGTAAATATGCAACAATTTTGGATATATTTTTAATTCCCATTCAATGCACTTTAGGCACATTAACACAATTAATCAAAATTGATAATATTTGAGCTATTACTTGGGCATAGATTCCATTAATTAATCAGTCCATCGATATACAGGCCTGGACTTAAGCCCAAGAGGAGATAATACCAATATAGACACACTTGATAGGCGGTTTGATACTAGCAAGCCAGTGTGTCTTGATAAATATAATATTGAAGGATTTCAAGTGACTTACAACACGTTTACTTTAATTAAGGCAATATTTTAATACTTCGTGGGTGGGGTGGTTAATGATAGCAATAACACTAGCAATCGGGAATGTATAAAAGGTGTAATTTATGTGTTTCTACCCTCGAAATATGGTTGTACAATTACGGACTATACGGGGTAACGATAAGGTAGTGAAAGGTCGATATAGAAAATTTTATCGCTATAGATTGGTAATTATATTTATAGTGATAATATTTTATTGGTTAAAAATTAGATTGTGGAGGGGCTTAAGTATTAATTTTTAACACGCTTATATTAACTTGGTTTTATGTAACGGAATCATAGTACGTGATCTTTATCCCTTTCTTAAGATTGAATAAATTTGAAACTTTGTACATTTAGCAAGAACGGATATTAATGTAATAATTTAAATAGTTTATCACATTATCAATATAAAATTAGATTTTTTTTATATTCTTGGCGTAAGATTATGGTGTAATCTGATCGCGTGGTGTAAACTGCATTGCTACTGCAACTATATGAGTAAAAACCCATTATCCATTTTGAGTTTAAGTTAAATTAAAACGTAAAAAATAATTGACAAAACTAATAAACATACTTTTGTTGATACCCAAGCTTAAAACCGAAAAATAATTTTCGATAAATTATAAATAAGAATAGATTAATTATCATAATAAATAAACTTATGAAGTTCAGACTCATAGGATATTCGCCTTGATTAGTTTTGTTCATTTCACCTGATGACAAGGACTTGCTTCTTATTAGTTTTATCTCATTTGTGTTGGGGGTTAACTCAAATTTTATCAATTTTTATTTATTGCTATATTTTATTTATTGTGGAATATTTACGTATACTCAAATGTATAATGGCAGGACTGTATACAGGGTGGAAGTGGACCGCTCCTGAAAACAAAAACAGGTGACCCTACTAGTCCTACTTGTAATGATAGGCTAGAAAAAAATCGATTCGGACAAAAATATTTTTTTTTGCACAACGAATTTTAAGTTTTTTTCACATTCCATCGTATTAGGACAGTGCCATATAACGATAATTCCATAAAAAATAGGTAACTATACTCAGATGACTAAAGACGCAATCTATTCAAAACTCACGATCACATGTTCAAGAGTTCAACGACCTCGCGTGGTGAAAAAAAAATTTTCTTTTCATCCGATTCGATTTTTTTTCTAGGCTGTCATTATAAGTAGGACCAGTAGGGTCACCTGTCTTTGTTTTCAGGAGCGGTCCACTTCCACCTTGTATAATATACCTACTGATTCTGTAAGAGTTTTACGCGAGAATATCTACTAAAAGCCACTCGGCCCATCAGACCGAAGCTTGTGGAATGCTAGAGATTTACTGACGAGGAAACCGGGTTCCAATGGTACCGCATAGAGAAGTATGCTGCAGGGCAAGTTATGCGGTAGCTTATAATAGTAGATAGTGGTTTAACTGTAGCTTGGTGTTGCAAAGGTCTATGGGCAGTAGTAATACTTACCATCATACATACATACATACATATCATCACGCCATATCCCTTGCAGGGTAGGCAGAGAGAACAGAGTGCCAGACAACTCTATCTCTGCATACTTCACTCGCTTCCTCAACATTCATAATTCTCTTCATACACGCTTGCCGGTTACGGAGACTCTTGACTCCACCTTCCTTCAGTACCTGACCGATCTGGTCTAGGTAGGTTAGTCTCGGTGTCCCTCGGTACCTACATCCTTCCACTTTCACATTGTATATCTTCTTAACCAGACGTTCGTTCGGCATTCTTTCCACATGTCCGAACCATCGGAGCATTCCCTTTCGCATCTTTACACCAATACTCTCATTCATACCTACTCGCTCTCTTACGTCGTCGTTACGAATGCGGTCGGTCAGCCTAACTCCACAGATTTTCCGAAGAGATCGCATTTCAACCGCATTAATTTTACTTTCATACTCTTTTCTGCATACCCAACTCTCGCTTCCATACAGTAATGTTGGGACAAGCACTGCGTTATGTATTACTACACGTGCCTTCTGGATGAGGTGGTGGCTGCCGAGAAGTTGCCCCAACGCTCCGTTCACTCTATTTCCCGCATTCACTCTTCGCTCTATATCAGTGGTGTACCGTCCATCTCGGCTAAATCCACATCCAGGATATACAAATTCATCCACTTGCTCTAGTACATCATTACCTATTGTTACTCTTACATCTGTTCTGGCTTCATCTCTTTGAAAGACCATTATTTTGGTTTTGCTCACATTCACGCGTAGATCCTGATGTACTTACCATCACCTGATGGTATATTGCTTGCTCATTTGCCACTATAAGCAATCAAAGAAAAGATAAGGGATAATAATTTGTTTTCTTCACTATATGGCAATCACTATATAGAAAAGTCAAAACATTAATAATTGAAATTACATACATACATATCATCACGCCATATCCCTTGCAGGGTAGGCAGAGAGAACAGAGTGCCAGAGAACTCTATCTCTGCATACTTCACTCGCTTCCTGAACATTCATAATTCTCTTCATACACACTTGCCGGTTTCGGAGACTCTTGACTCCACCTTCCTTCAGTACATGACCGATCTGGTCTAGGTAGGTTAGTCTCGGTCTCCCTCAGTACCTACATCCTTCCACTTTCGCATTGTATATCTTCTTAACCAGGCGTTCGTTCGGCATTCTTTCCACATGTCCGAACCATTGGAGCATTCCCTTTCGCATCTTTACACCAATACTCTCTTTCATACCTACTCGCTCTCTTACGTCGTCGTTACGAATGCGGTCGGTCAGCCTAACTCCACAGATTTTCCGCAGAGATCGCATTTCGACCGCATTAATTTTACTTTCATACTCTTTTCTGCATACCCAACTCTCGCTTCCACACAGTAATGTTGGGACAAGCACTGCGTTGTGTATTGCTACACGTGCCTTCTGGCTGAGGTGGTGGCTGCTGAGAAGTTGCCCCAACGCTCAGTTCACTCTATTTCCCGCATTCACTCTTCGCTCTATATCAGTGGTGTACCTTCCATCTCGGCTAAATCCACATCCAAGATATACAAATTCATCCACTTGCTCTAGTACATCATTACCTATTGTTACTCTTACATCTGTTATGGTTTTATCTCTTTCAAAGACCATTATTTTGGTTTTGGTCACATTCACGCGTAGACCCCTTTTCTTACAACCTTCTGTCATTGTGTCGACTAGGTTCTGCAGGTCAGTCGCTGACTGTGTCAGTAGGACTGCATCATCTGCATAAAGCAGAGCAGTGACCACTGAGTCGCCCATCTGGACTCCCACATTCATATCATTCAACCTTTGGAGACATTTATCCAGATATATGATAAACAGCCTGGCTGACAGAACGCACCCCTGCTTAACGCCAATATTGACGTCAAACCAAGGCGACATTCCATCATCCAGCCGCACACAAGCTCTACAGCCCGTGTAACTAAACTGCACAGCCTGTAGCAGTTTACCGCTAATACCATACTCCGGTAAAATGTCCCAAAGTTTCTTTCGTACAACCGTGTCAAATGCTCTCTCCAGATCCACAAAACTGCAGAAAACCCTCTGACCTAGAGCCAGATGCTTCTCCACAATGTTGCGCAGAGAGAACACTTGATCCATGCATCCCCTTCCACTCCTGAAACCTCCTTGTGTCTCACACAGTAAACCATCGGACACCATCCTCATTCTCCTTTCAATAATTTTACCATACACTTTTACTGCCAAACTGGTCAAGCTTATGGCTCTGTAATTTACGCAGTCATAACGTGAACCCTTGTTTTTAAACAAAGGCACGATGACTGCGCTATTCCAGTCCCCGGGAACCATTCCCGAGCTCCAAGATAAATTTAGGAGCAACAGGAACGCCTCCCGGACACAAGAGCTACCAAGCTTGATCATCTCGGCAGACACCATATCAATGCCCGCTGCCTTACCATTTTTCAAACTTCTTATCGCCCATTCAACTTCATCCATACTTATGCCATCGGAGGACGCCGTTGTCGAATGTTGATCTACTAAACCACATGCAACACCGGCGCCAACCGTAGCATCCGCATACATATCGCCAAAATATTCACTCCATCGGCTTAACACGTCTTGTGTTTGTGTAAGAATGTCTCCACCTTTAGACCTTATTTTATTCATTCTGAAGGCTGACCAACCACTCCGAGACTTCTTCACCTCCCTCCAAAAGAGTTTGGTGTTACCCTCGAAGTTTTTAGTCAGCCTATCTTCTGCACTCATACTTGCTATATCACGTTTCTCTTTCACTAAGGCCTTGGTGTCATTCTTACATTGCCGATATATTTCTTTCTTCTGTTCAGTCATACTGTCATTCAGATTCAAAGAAGAGACCTAGTCCAGCCACGCTTTCTTCTTTTGCTCTACGGAAGCTGCCACTTCCGCATCCCACCATGCATAACCATTTGTTTTTCTATGCTTCTTTGAACTTCCACATACTTCTTTCGCTGTATCTACCATACTCTCTTTCAATACTCTCCAGCATTCTTCAATTCATCATTCATTGAAATTACATTTCATAGTATACAATCGACATTATTCCCTCACTAGTGACTTTGAGAGATCCCTTCCAACTGTAGAGAAATGCTAATGATTTCCCTTCAGACACCATTTTAAAGGTAAAGTCGTAATGAATATTCTATTTTATTGTACAAAGCTATAACGTGGGTATTGTTCAAACGATTCAGTGTCGATGTTATTGTTTAAAATTATCAGCCATTATGAGCTTTGGTATTTCTAAAGTGTTTAAATTTAAATGTATATTTGTCTTTTGTTAAAGTCGATATGATTTCTCTTTGAAATTTTATTTTCTTGAATAAGTTTACCAATGATGTTATGAATTAGAAATACTATTCAGAATCACCTTTTTACCTGTTGAATCAATAGAAACTAAGTGATATGCTGATAAAATCTTTGCAAATGAAATATAAACTCGACAAAAAACGTTTCTCTTCTAGTTAGATTAACGTGGTATTCTAGATCAACTTCCCTGCCATTGTTGAAGAAGATCGAGGTCAAGAAGTCGATATATATACATTATAGACTGATAAAAAAATGGGTTAAAAATAAAATGTATTACCATCAGTTAGGCTCTCGTAGAAAACGTAAAAAAATGGCATAGAAATCATCATCATTATCAGCAATACATTATTTTTTTTGTATTTCAGATGACTTAGTAATTAAGATCTATCATACCAGTGTCGTTAGTTCGATTCTCAAATAATACAATACTTTTACGATCCAAAAATTGTTTTATGTTCGTTAACTGTATACTATATAGTCCACTGGATTAGTTGTTTAGTGCAATTATGAAATAATATCATCATCATCTCAGCTCATATATGTCCCAATACTGGGCTCGAGCCTCCTCCATAATTGGAGGGAAATTGACCTACCATACGACGCCTTTCCGTGTGGTGACGGAGTAAGAATACTATTCACCACCCCATATCTTGCCCGTGGGTGATCGTACGAGACGACTAAGGGATAAAATCGCATATAACATCTATGCGAGAGAAGGAAAACTCGATACAAAACCATCACGTCTGACCAGTGCGAAAAGAAGTATATTTATGAGCTTAGCAATAATGGCATTTACCTATCTTATAAAGGCTTATGTCTAACATTGGATTGACAGATAAATAAATTAATAATTCTACAAGCAGATCATAATATGATTAAATATTTGAGGGTACCAAGCTCCGGACGGGCAAGTGAAATCAATGATTCTGTACAGAGGGTTATTCTAGTGGTGATGGACGGTGATGAAAGGGGCCACACGCCGATTTCCTTTTCCCCCGAAGAATCAGACGGGATGTATCAAGACTATAGCATACCAAAAAAAAAGCAGTGCGTTCATTCATATTGATTATCATATGTTTTCGGATTGATATAAAATTAAACATACATACATACCTTCACGCTATGTCCTTTGTAGGGTAGGCAGAGAGAACAGAGTGCCAGAGAACTCTATCCTTGCATACTTCACTCGCTTCCTCAACATTCATTAATCTCTTCATACACGCTCGCCGGTTTGGGATACTTTTGACTCCAACTTCCTTTAGTACATGACCGACAAAAAAAATAATAAATAAAAAATTATCAACCCCACAAGGGATATTTCGAAAGGTTCTACTTTATAAATCTCATTTTTGATTCTAAAATTAAATTAATCTGTCAGATTTTTCCGATTATTTCAAAGTAACAATCTAAGTTTTCAGCAAGAGGTATACTTCGGCCACCAAAGACAACGAGTACCGGTGGTGGTGGTGGTGGTACGAGTACGGGTACCGGTGGCCCGCTCGCACGGCGAAGAGAGGTGTTTGCAGGGTGGGTACATGAGGTTGCGTGCCGCCTCTTCTGTCGCCCCAGACGATTTGTCGGGGCGCGACCACATCCATGGTCCACCTTGCGGGCAAAAGAAAATAAAAGTAAGAAGTATACTAAACGATGACACGACAATTTTTTTTAAAATTATTTATTCCTTTTTTTATTTTAACAATTTCTTTGTGTAAATACCAACGTAGATATCAGAAATCGTAAATAAAAGTAATTTATTAAAAAAGTTATTTATTATTTAGCGAAATGCTAAGTTTTTATAAAAAAAATATTTTATTGACTAAAAATCTAATACTTTATGCGTAGGTCCTCTATATTTATAAAAAACATTTTTTTTCAAACTCATTTCTGCATTAACAATTAGGCTAATGTGGAACCTACGTACAAATTTTCTTGACACCTTTATTTATTTTTCTTTTACTAAAACAAGATAGGGTCCAAGCTTCTATATACTATTAAATATACTACATAAAATATAAACAAGCCTGTTTATGCCATATTCAGCGACAAAATGAGGTGTAACACGTCCACGTATCTCATACACAAGACTAACTTTAACCCAAGAATAAGTCAAGGAATTTGCACGAGTTCCCCTGTTTATGGTCTATGCGTGAACTTTGTGTGTATTTTACTAGTATGAAGCAGTAAAGTGTGCCTTACAACCTGGTGCTTACGTGTGATGAATGTCTTGCCACTTCCTACTAGTTGTATATCTTTGAATTTTATAACAAAATAAGGAAAGAATGTTGTTAAAAGGTAATGGTTTGTTGATAAACTAACGTCCCGTCACAAATTTGCATGGTTAAACATATTGTGATATAAAATTATCCGTATGCTGATGAAGTAGAAATTATCCTACCTTCCCCTATTTGATGTTCGTAAGTGCTGTAAATGAAAACTAAGGGATATAATATGTATATACTTTCAAAGACATTGCATAGATGTTCTATGAAAGAGAAGAGAAAAATTGGTATAAAAAATTGCCTGACTAGTGTTAGTATCGTAAGGTCAGTTTGAATCACCTTCTCCTATTATGTAATATATATTGGGACCTATATGAATACAAATTATAAAATTATAACCGTTAAAAGAAAAAATATGTAAATGTTTCTTTGATATTAAGAGATTAAGGGGTCTATGCGTGAATGTGAGCAAAACCAAAATAATGGTCTTTGAAAGAGATGAAGCCAGAACAGATGTAAGAGTAACAATAGGTAATGATGTACTGGAGCAAGTGGATGAATTTGTATATCTTGGATGTGGATTTAGCCGAGATGGACGGTACACCACTGATATAGAGCGAAGAGTGAATGCGGGAAATAGAGTGAACGGAGCGTTGGGGCAACTTCTCGGCAGCCACCACCTCAGCCAGAAGGCACGTGTAGCAATACATAACGCAGTGCTTGTCCCAACATTACTGTATGGAAGCGAGAGTTGGGTATGCAGAAAAGAGTATGAAAGTAAAATTAATGCGGTCGAAATGCGATCTCTTCGGAAAATCTGTGGAGTTAGGCTGACCGACCGCATTCGTAACGACGACGTAAGAGAGCGAGTAGGTATGAAAGAGAGTATTGGTGTAAAGATGCGAAAGGGAATGCTCCGATGGTTCGGACATGTAGAAAGAATGCCGAACGAACGTCTGGTTAAGAAGATATACAATGCGAAAGTGGAAGGATGTAGGTACCGAGGGAGACCGAGACTAACCTACCTAGACCAGATCGGTCAGGTACTGAAGGAAGGTGGAGTCAAGAGTCTCCGAAACCGGCGAGCGTGTATGAAGAGAATTATGAATGTTGAGGAAGCGAGTGAAGTATGCAGAGATAGTGTTCTCTGGCACTCTGTTCTGTCTGCCTACCCTGCAAGGGATATGGCGTGATGATATGTATGTATGTATGTTTCTTTGATAGATAAAAAAATCTCCAAACATCTAAGTTTAATATCTCAAAAATTTAACTGATACACAGGTATGTGCTTTTAGATGCATTTACTCAATGTTTATTTTTCTAAGTATATTATAGTATGAGATAAATAAATCTGTCTATGATCACATAGACAGAATTAAATTAATCATAATTTAATTAGAATTACATTTAATTAAAATTATCACAAATGTTCTAGGTAAGATTGTTAAGTACACAAATTGTATGTTTGTAAAACCCCATGCGTTGCAAGTATTTGCGGCACAACCCTTAGTGCAACGGTAACCATTTCTTTATATTTAAAAAAAATCGTTGAAAATTAAGAAAACTCCAATAAATATTTTACCGTAGCAGAGTTCATCCATTTCAACTGAAAAGGTTATGGTCACCTGTACGTTTTCAGCTATTATTTTTTTTCCGCGTACTTGAAGGATCTGTAATGAACTACCTACTGCTGTATTTTCCGAGTGCAATTACATGTTTTTTTTTTTAAACGAGGTTTAAGAAGAGCACTTTCTTCATAGTAGAAGGGGAGTATATGCTCGGGTATTGCAAAGATCCACGAGCGTCAGTATGACTTACCGTCAGATGTGCTGCTTGATCGTTTGCCACCACCGGTAATAGAAAAAAAAACCTAGACAGGATTCAAAATAAAGAGCTCACAAACGCAGTTAAATACCCCTATATTGTAATAATAATAATAAATTTTATTCAGTTCAACAGTAAGTGCATACAATAATTCCATCTTAGTTTTACATAACGCTAAAACAATTTAGGTACATATTAAGATGGAGTTACGTGTGTGTGTGTGTGTGTGAATGTATTTGTGTAATGTACCTACTATGATGTTAATATGAAAGTTTGTGTTGTTATTTATCAATCACAAACATGCCCTCAATCTCCTCGTATGATTTGATTTGGAGATAATCTCTAAGAATATTTTTACACCTTGAAGTTGGTAAGGGGTATAAATTACAATCTCTATTTATAGTATTGTAAAGATGACCACTGAGGCAGCGGTAGTGGCGACTAGCAAAAGCAGTTCTCACACGCACGATTGGACATATTCGATCTTTTCGTCGTTTTTTTTATTAGTAACCCAGGTTCATAAAGCGCTGATGTATGTCTACGCAAAATTATGTGGAACTAGCTTCTGCCCACGGCTTCGCCCGCGTAAAAGGTTACTTTCCTAAAGTTTTTCATCCCCTATTCTTATTTTACTTCAAGGGTAAATTTTTACAACTTTACCTTTATCAGACTCTAAATTATCTGTGTACCAAATTTAATTTAGATCGGTTCAGTAGTTTTGGTGTGAAAGAGTGACAGACAGAGTTACTTTCGCATTTATAATATTAGTAAGGATTTAATGTCACACTTATGTTAGACAGCTACCGCTGTCATACGCGCGCACACACAAGTGAATAGAGAATAGCGTCGTAGCATCACGGCATGACCACATTTACCTTAGTACCTACCCAATCTATCATTTCCAGTAGCCGACACAATTTTACTGCCAAGGCGCGCAAAAAGATGTTTCACATCACAAACTTTCAATACTTATCTATTATATACAGGCATAGTATGTTATTAACAAATCGATAGTGCTGTTAAAAATACAACAATCATCAACGATGACTGCTCTCACGCCTTTACTTGTGTTCGCGTCGCACAATCGGCGATCATAGATTTCTTGCCATATTTCTGTAGTACGCCCGGTTGCTGCCTAACCACAGCGCTGCGCACTCTTATCGTCCTAACTTTTGAAACATTGTACCAAACGACACGCGGTAAAAGGCAAAAAATATGTACTTTAAATATCGCAAGCAATAAAAGCATTTGTTTGTATAAGAATCATTTCGTTACTATAAAATGTGCATCGGCAATAAATACCAAATTATTTAGAATTTTTAATTTACTATTTTAACGATAAATGCTTAAATATTAAAAATAGATATATGCTGTCGCGGACTTTTTATAGAACTATTTAAGAGGTACATTTACACAATACATAACATTTGTCTAACTTTCAAGATCTTTGCAGCGTATGCAAAAATAACTCGAAGATGGGCGATTTTTTCTATCTTAAGCGATTTTTATCGTTATATTTTAGCCAGTTTACAAAATATCTTTATAAATGATAGCCTATATGTTATTCTGATGTGTAAGCTATATTACTATAAAGTTTCATCAATATCCATTTGGTAGTTTTTGCGTGAAAGAGCAACAAAGATGTTCACATCCATACATTATTACAAACTTTCACGTTTATAATATTAGTAGGATACACAAAGTCGTCTCGCCATATACTGCTATATGACCATATATTGCACCATATACTGCACCATATACTGCTATATAGAGAACTGAAAGTTCTCCATATAGCAGTGTACTGGGGTACCGATAAGGTTTGCTAAGCATCGTTTTTAGGACAGCTCTTTGTGCTCTCTCCAAGCGTAATAGTGAAGTCTTAAAGGTACCCCCCTCACTAAGATACCATAAGTAGTTGTGTGCCGCTATACCTAAGAAATTTATAAAGTAAAAAAAATATATTTAGAGATTAAATCACAGAAGTAATAATTCAACATCATTTACATGCGCCAGATGTTCAAAACCATGGTAGGTAAAATTACAACTACATATGATAACAACCATTAAAAATTCTACCTTGAAACTTATAGAATAAGGTTGTATTTTGTATGACGTGTAACTTAATTGCCGTACCACTGACAAATGTACAGGGTGCGTCCTAAATCGTGTCGTTTCAGATTAAACGTAGAATTGCAACGAAGTGAATTGATCTAAGATGGAGGGGTCATATGGGGAAGGAAATGAATTGGGTCTTCAACCAGATTAAAATTAAGGCATATTGTCAACTGCTGTTTATAGTTTCTATCTACACCCGCAGACTCTCTTGCGTAATGTTGATATATCTTAATGTTGACATTTACCTTATCAATGTTTTGACGACGGTATTTTATTTTGGTCATCATATCAGCTCATATATGTCCCACTATTGGACTCAATTCTCCTCCATAATGGGAGGGAAATTAACCTACTATACCGCGCTGGTCAGACGTGTTGGTATAGAGTTTTGTTTTGAGATTTCCTTCTCTTGCATAGATGTTATATGCATTTTATATCCCTTAGTCGTCCCTTATGATCGCCCACGGGTAAGACAGGAGGTGGTGAATTGTATTCTTACTTCGTCACCACACGAAATATTTTTTTTTTGGTAAATTATTATTATTTTTTTTAATAATATATTTAGATATTAAAAGGACAAAAAAAAATTGAAATAATTAAAAATTAAAAAAAAAGAAGCTATCAATAAATAGGAAAAATCATAAATCGAACTGAGGCCGTCGAGTTTACGGGACTGCTCGATTTATCAACTACGCTGATTTATTTTTGATGGCAGTGGCCAAATTGACTTTCATATTCTAATTATATATTTCATTGTCAGAAAATACTGATAAAACTTTTTTGATCTAGATTTATTACCCCGATACCTTCTGTATACTAAATTTCACGGAAATGGTTGGAGCCGTTCGCGACATTATGAATACGTAGAAATATACAAAAATGTCTCGTTTAAAGATATTAGATAAGATTATTATAGTATTTATATAGAATTAAAATATTATAATATAATATCGGAATATTCTTTGTATTGCGGGGGAATTTACAAACATATAATTAACGCAGACAAATTATACCCAGACTCAGAATAACACTGTGTGGTCGCACAAAGTATTTTCCAGCATAAGAATCGAACCCACGGAACTGGCACGGATGGTCGGTATCTTAACCACTACGGCATCTGTGCAATCAATGTCTGTAGTCAACATAATGCCATTATCACATGCATTTTTTATATTATTTTGTAGTTACTTCTTCTTCTTCCACTTCACTAGATTCAAGCCTTTTTTATAAGTTATTCTATACTGATGAAGAAACTTTCTTGTATAATGAATTAAAATTGCCTTAGTTACGTATGCTAGGCGGATATTAACTTCCTGGTTAGTTGCCTTTGATAACAGCTCAAGCTTAAGAAATACTGATAATTACTAGTAATTATATTATTAGCCATTATATACCATCTCGGGAAAAAAGAACATCTACCGATTGTCATATTGCATGTCAAATATGGAGATTGTGGTGCTATTTATCTTACTTTGGGGATATCTAGGTCTTATTTCATAACAATACTAGATTAAAGAAAATATGATTCTATTTTTTAGTAAACTATGAGCCAACTGATTTTCGCGAAAGATACGACGCTCTATTAAATAAAATTAGTTTTATCAGCTTTCCCTAAGTATTATTTTTCTACGTCATTTATTATGTTGTCAAAACGTAAAGATCTTTGCGTTTTGATACATTTATATTTTTCTTGTAATTCTTAGTTTAGTGTGTATATTTTTTTTTTGTAATTCTTAGTTTAATGTATATATTTTTTCTTGTAATTCTCATTTTAAAATTTGATTGTTTCTTTGAAAATTAGTTTTTCTGATACCATGTATTACTCTTATTTCGTTTTTATTTGTAGTTCTTCTTTCCATCAACGTATGAATGTCCACTGCTAAATAAAGGTTTCCTCATGAAGAGTTTACCATACTGGCACGTCTGGCACGGTGGCTGGCGATACCAGTTGGTGTTATAAGTTTGCTCCCCAACCGGTTTTTAAGTATCCCATCGGTAAGTAAAAGATAACGAAACTCGTAATAAAACGAAATGAATAAATAATCTATAAATCATCACCATTCCACTACTCTTATCTCAATTACTTGGGGTCGATACAATATCTAATTTTTTTTCATAGTACATATTGTAAAAGTTATTGGCAATAGTTTTATGACCAGCCGTCTACCAATCGTCAACCCTCCTTGTGAATGTAATTGTTGACCAAACGGCATCAGATGGAGTTAGCCAGGTCGATATAAAGCTCTTAGTCGTATTTTACGACATTCACGAGCAAGTAAGGGTTGGTAGTATTCATAGCCGCTACCACATGGGACTAAATCGGTAAATATAAAACATAAAAATTATTTCTACTTATGTCCGATGTAGATTTTGAAACTGCATGCAAAACCACTGTATCATAATCATAAACCGATTTCATTAGAAAGAAAATAATGTGAAGCTGATTTTAGACAACTAAAATAATGCATTATGTACATTCAGGCTTAAAAATCTCTATGCTTACGGTAAACACTCAAAATATTGTCACTAGCTATTAAGATAATAAAGTTTAAGGATAAATAAAATTTCCTTATTGTTTTTTTTTTACGATAGTAGAACTTACTAGGTATCCGCCAGTCATTTATAACTGTATCCAAATAACTTGTAATTTAAACTTAATGCCTAACTTACAGCCCATGGAAGTCAAGGAATCGGTATTAGTGGTCGACCCAAAGTGATGGGTAGAGAACAAGATGGGTTATGGGGCCAACCTTTTATCACCCCGGACGGAGTGGGCGGGGTGTGTCCAGACTATAACCTGCGAACAAAAAAATGGTCTAACTGATAAAATATACCTTAAATGTATTGACAAAATCAATTCCATTATAATATACAGACACAGATATAATTCCCTAATGACCTGAACAGACTTGTTTAATTTTATAAATAAAATATTGATTTAACATAACTTACGTTGTCGTATAGAGATATAAATGTGATTACTATTTGAAAACTAGTACTTGAAAAATAAATCTATTTTGCAACCATTTCTGGTTTTGTTAGAACTTTTATTTGTTACAATAAAAGTTAGAGAGCAATGTAAAATGTACTTTTAGTTAAACATCGTTACGTTGGTTTGCGTTTCGCTTGTAGAGTGGTTTTTGCTTTTATAGACCGTATAAATCGGATATTCATTGCCTTTTAGGAGATAACTTTTAAGTAATTAAAGTGTTTCAGAAATGAGAAATGAATGTTTGTGGAGTCTGTGCTTTTAAAAGAAATCATTCAGTAACTTTTTTTTAACTTTATTTTGGGCAGGGAAGTGTGCGGTTCTATAAGCCATCGTATTACCTCCCAATTGCCATTGCGCTGACCAATGTTACTGGTTTCTTTACATCAGAAATTATACCTTCGTAAAAACATAAGCAATAGTGACGAAATGCAAGGCAATTTTTATATTACCTAAAACGTAGAAATTTTTTAGAAATATATTTAAGTAATATAAAGCATGTGATTTTAATAAATATTTTCTTCATTTTGCAGTTGTCTACTTAAATCTGTTATTAGTTTTATTATAATCCATTTCTGATCTTTAGGCTATTACTTTACGGTTGTCAACTACCCGTATTGCTAAACTATATACCTACTTTGATATATTTCTCTCTTGTCCGTGTGGTGATGTAGTAAGAATACAATTCACCACCCCCTATCTTACCCATGGGTGAACTTTTTTTTTTTTTTTTTTTTTTTTTTTTTTTTTTTTGCAAGGTGGGACCATGGATGTGGTCGCGCCCCGGCAAATCGGCCCGGGGCGACAGAAGAGGCGGCGCACAACCCCATGGACCCACCCTGCAAACACCTCTCTTCACCGTGCGAGCGGACCACCGGTACCCGATCTTTGTCTTCGGTGGCTCCCATGGGTGAACCTAAGAGACGACTTAGGGATATAAAACGCATATAACATAAAAACCCAATTACGAGCGAAAAAAGATTGTTACAAATAGTATTCGAACCCACACCTATTGAAAATCCGTTCCAATCGTGCTGCCACTTATACCACCGTGAACTATTGTAGGACATTCTATTCTCGCATCGTATTATATTTTCGTCCTTAAGGAGACGTGTGTCATCGACCCGACAATGTTTACATATTGTACAGGACTTAATACTCAAACTTTGCAGTTAGAATTGTATTAAACGATGACAAATTTTGAGCAACGGCAATGTGCTGTTGTGGTGGGTAACTGGGTGGGTTTGGGGTTTGTATTGGTAGGCAGCAGCCTAGCTATACTCCTGGTATAGCAAAGGTCCATGGGCGGCAGTAACACTTACCATCAAGTGTGCTACTTGCCCGTTTGCCACCAGAAGCTATAAAAAAAAAATTACACAACTCTGTTATTCAAATTACTGAAATTTAGCATTTAATATGCTTGATTATTTCTAAAAACCCGATTAAGAGCGAAAAAATATTGTCACAAGTGGGATTCGAACCCACACCTATTAGAGGTGGAAGTGGCAGCACGATTGGAACGGATTTCCTTACTAGGGTGGGGTCTTAGTTGGTAGGCAGCGGTTTAGCTTTTGAACTGGGCAGAGCATTGGAAGTGGCCCGAAGGGGAGTCATCCGGCGGTGGAGAGAAGGACTGGAGTCCCCCGTTGCAGGGCGAGGGACTGTGGAGGCGGTTGCGTCGCATTTCCACCACTGGATTAATAGAAGGCACGTTAGCCTATGCTTTAGGATAGTGCAGGTGATTACCGGACACGGAGTCTTCGATAAGTACCTGCACAGAATTGGAAGAGATCCCTTCTCCCCAGGATATCACGAGTGTCCCAGTCCGGGTGTTGACGTTGCTCCTCGAGCATCTCGAACCTCGCCTCAGGCGACTGTTCAACGCTTGTCTGACGTCTGGACAGTTCCCTGAGTGCTGGAAGGAAGGGAGGTTGGTTCTCCTGCCAAAGCCGGGACGGCCCCCGGATTCGCCGTCGGCCTACAGGCCCATTGTGCTTCTGGACGATGTGGGTAAACTGCTGGAGCGTGTCCTCGCTGCCCGCATCGTCCAGCACCTGGAGGAGGTGGGGCCCGATCTGTCGGACGCTCAATTTGGGTTTCGGAGGGGGCGTTCGACCATCGGGGCCCTGCTACGCCTGAGACAGACGGCCGCGGAGGCTGTCGCCGGCAAAGGAGTGCTGTTGGCGGTGTCGTTGGACATCGCCAACGCCTTCAATAGTCTGCCATTCAGCTGCATCAGGGAGGCGCTCCGGTTCCATGGAGTGCCCCTGAACCTCAGGCGGCTGGTGGCAAACTATTTGGAGGGGCGCAGTGTTCTCTACGCGAGCCCCGCAGGGGACATTGTGCGGACGCCCATGTCGTGCGGTGTTCCGCAGGGGTCGGTTCTGGGGCCGACTCTGTGGGACATCGGGTACGACTGGGCGTTGAGAGGGAGTCTCCCCCCCGGGCTGAGCGTTATTTGCTATGCTGACGACACGCTCGTCACAGCCCGGGGCAGGACATTTGAAGAGGCGGCGAGCCTGGCCACTCTCGGCACCGAGGAGATGGTCAGGCGAATCGAGGCGCTGGGGCTCAGGGTGGCCCTAAACAAGACGGAGGCCCTGCTATTCCATGGGCCCCGTGTGAGGCTGCCTATCGGCGCCTCGTTAGTCGTCAACTCCATCCACATCAGTATCCAGGCCCATATGAGGTACTTGGGTCTGGTGCTCGACGGGCGATGGTGGTTCCGGGAGCATTTTCGCCAAATTGCTCCCCGGCTGGTCGGCGCGGCGTCCGCCCTTTCTCGGCTCATGCCGAATGTGGGCGGACCCAGTTTCGAGGGCCGACGGCTGTATGCGGGGGTGATCCGCTCAATGGCCATGTACGGCGCACCCGTGTGGGCGAGGGCTCTAAACGCCCAGCTCAGGGCGGTGCTGTGGAGGCCACAGCGAGCCATGGCGGTCAGAGCCATTCGCGGGTACCGCACGGTGTCGACAGAGGCGGCGTGCCTATTGGCCGGGACACCCCCGTGGGACCTAGAGGCGGAGATGCTCTCCGACCTCTACCGGCGGGTTACCTCAATGCGCGAAGAGGGTGGCTCCCCATCGTTTAACGAGACAGCCACCTGGCGCGAGGACGCCCGCCGAGAAGTCATCGCCCGTTGGGCTACGCGGCTGGAGAGGCCTAGACATGGTGTCACTACCGTCGAGGCCCTCCGGCCCGTACTGATGCAATGGATGGAGCGGCGGCACGGGGTCCTCACCTTCCGACTGGTGCAGGTGTTAACGGGGCACGGGTGTTTCGGGAAATACCTGCACACGGTCGTGTACAGATAATGGACTCCGGGCTGCCATCATTGCAGTAGTGACGAGGACACGGCGCAACATACGCTCGAGGAATGCTCGGGCTGGGACGGGCAGCGCCGCGACCTCGTCGCTATTATCGGTGCCGACCTGACGCTGCCGGCTGTCGCGAGGGCGATGGTCGACAGCGTCAGGAACTGGGACGCGGTCGCCGCCTTCTGCGAGGCTGTCATCTCGCAGAAGGAGGCGGTGGAACGGGCCCGGGAGGATTCCCGAGACCCGGGCCGCCGCCCGCGGCCGGGGCGGCGCAGGCGCGAATACCTGCGCCTGATGCCGCCCTAACCGAGGCTTCGGGTGATCGGACCGGGGAATTGTCCGGTCACCCGACGCGAGGCCACCGCGTGAGGACGACGCCTCGACGGCGAAATCTGTCGGGGCGTCGACAGGAGAGGTACCCGAGAGGGCATACCGCCGAGCGGGCCACCGAAGACAAAGATCGGGTACCGGTGGCCCGCTCGCACGGCGAAGAAGAGGTGCTTGCAGGGTGGGTCAATGGGGTTGCGCGCCGCCTCTTCCGTCACCCCGGACTGATTTGGCGGGGTGCGACGTCCATGGCCAACCACAAAAAAAAAAAAAAAAAAAAAAAAAAAGGATATCACGAGTGTGGCGCGCCACGATGCGCGTCACACTCTGGAAGTATGCCCCGCCTGGGGTCCCCAGCGCCACGTCCTGATGGCGGTCATTGGGAGAGACCTGTCGCTATCAACCATCATCTTGAAGATGCTTAACAGCGACAGGTGCTGGTCATCGATGGCCTCCTTTTGTGAGGCCATCATGGAAAGAAAGGAGGCCGCGGAGCGGGAACGCGAGGCGCTTGCGTCCGCTGACTCACTCCGCCGCCGGCGACAGGGGAGAAGGAGGCGCCATTATGCGCACCTCCTTTCACCACCTTAAGGGTTGACAGGACGTAGCCAGAAGGCCAAGCATTGGGGTGCCGGGGATCGAATGTCAGTAGACGGTCTCTCCGGCGCCCCGAAAAGCGCGGAAGGGGCCTTGTGGTTTTAGTGGGTATTCCGGTCGGGCAGCTGACCGGCGAGTCCCACACTCCCCCCGTCTATCACCAGCGGGGGATAGCGCGAAAATGCGTATCCTCAGCGAAAAAAAAAATAAAGAAGCGGCTTAGCTGTACTTTTGGTAGGTATTGCAAAGGTCCTTGAGCGACAGAAACACTTACAATCAAGTATACTTCTCACTCTTATGTCAATGTTCTACACTTAACCGCGAGTATGAACAATCAGCACATCACATTCTCTGGGAGTGCAATCTCTGGCGTAACGAGCGCGCCCTTATGTTAGACAGTTTGCAAGTCACATCTGGAGTAGTATACTATACGAATCTTGCGGCAACTGGAGAAAATTTCCCTGCGTTTAGGCGTTTCTGCCATACATAATAATGCAATAAATGTTAAGGCTCACATATAGGCCCCGTTCAGTTATCCCGTATCCACGGTGCCGTACTGCTACGCTTATCGTAGCTGTACCACCCTTACTGGCTGACTAGTCAATATTGCTTTCTGTCTCCCGCTTTGCCTGGGAGGGAAGTGGAATCACTATTTCCAACTCCTCCTCTTTAACTTTTCTAATTAAATTTATTGTGGGTTCCAAGACAATTAAAATCATTTCCCGGGATTGCCTGAGGGTCAAACCTTGGTGTCATTTACGGTGACCATTATGGATTCTGGCTTATAAGAGTTACAATGGTGGAAAAGTGGGGTGGAATAAAAACCATTAAAAGAAAAAAAATACTGCTCACTCTTCACTATAAGCAATAAAAAAAGTGTGAAAGCAGCGTGATATAATAGGTCATTTTCTTTTATTATATAAGACTAGCATACCCAATAGTAAAATATACGAATTCTTTTCTTTATACGGCTAAAAAAGAAGACAAGCCATGGGTTTCAAAACCCTTTAGAGTTATAGTTTATTAACCCCTAAACTAACAAAGTTATTACATTGTTTAATTGTATTACTGCTTTCAAATAATACAATACATAAATAAGAATACCATAATTACATTATTCACGTGGATAGTCTCTAAATAAAATTTTCAACGTCGAGTACCTAGGTGGCGTTGTTTCGTACGCCCTCTCAGCCTGACCGGTGGGGCGGGGGGACGTGGAGATTGATTATGTACTCACGCACCATCGGACATGTGAGCTAATTAAATGTAATTATTTGTTAGAAAAACGGAGATTTTTTTGCCCTATTTGTTATTTGGATTAAGGTTCTAGCGTGATAGAAAAAGTAATACAAGATTAATAGACGTTTTTAGTCCATTTCAGTAGATGTTTTTATTTTTGTTATTATTTCAGTGTTAGTTGCGAAATTAAAGAAATTTATATTAATATTTATATCCACAGAAAATATTAGATTTTTTTTATTGCTCTTGGTTCTGCTAGCAGCACATCTAATAGTAAGTGTTACTGCCGCCCATAGACCTTTGCAATCATCATCACATCATCATCACAGCCCATAAATGTCCCACTGCTGGGCTCGGGCCTCCTCCGTAATGGGAGGGAAATTAACCTACCATACCACGCTGGTCAGACGTGTTGGTATAGGGTTTCGTTTCGAGTTTTCCTTCTCTCGCATAGATGTTATATGCGTTTTATGTCCCTTAGTCGTCTCGTACGATTACCCACTGGTAAGATATAGGGTGGTGAATAGTATTCTTACTCCGTCACCACACGGAAAGGACCTTTGCAATACCAGGGGTATATCACCCAGAAAGTTGGGCTTTCGGCTCTCTCGCTTACCAAACGAAACATAACAGAACATTGCTCAGACGTCGATTTTCTGCGAGAGAGTGGTACTATCCCAAACAGATGGCTCGCAGCTGTTGACAGAAAAATGTCAACAGTGTGACCCAGTGACTCTACCACCATTGTTTTATAATTCATTGCTTTGTATTATTACTTTAGTTATATCTACTATACATATTAGCTATTATAGATTAGCTCATGTACATTTTTTGTACAATTTTTTTTTAATGGATATAGTGCTAAACGAGTAAGCAGCAGACCTGATAGTAAGTGTCCCTGGTGCCCATGGACCTTTGCTATACCAAGGGTATAGCTAGCCCCAAACTCACCCAGTTGGGCATCCGGATCTCTCGCTCACCGAACGAAGCGCAATAGCACGTTGCCATTACTCGACATCGGTCTTCTGCTCAGTGTGGTACTACCCAGCCCCACCGAAGACAAAGATCGGGTACCGGTGGTCCGCTCGCACGGCGAAGAGAGAGGATTTTACGGTGGGTCTATGGGATCACGCGCCGCCTTCTCCGTCACCCCGGACCGATTTGGCGGGGCGAGACGCACCCAAAGCCCACCAAAAAAAAAAAAAAAAAAAAAAAAAAAAAGTGTGGTACTACCCCGGACAGACCGTCTTGCGGCTGTAGACAGAGAACTGTCAACAGCGCGGTCCTACCACTATTACGAGTTATGAATGTCACATAAGAAAGACGAAACTATTAAAAACTATTTATCATATTTTCAAAAAATATGTAAAAATATAGCATATTTATTAATTTATGAACTTAATAATAGATTTTTGTGACTTTAAAACACTGTGATGTTTAATCCCTCTCATAATCATGGCCCATATAGTCTATCATTTCCGTTTATCAGTTTATCATAGTCCATTTCTTAATATAGGCCTCACATTAAAAAGGAGATATAGCGATAAACGCCAATCTTAGCGGGATGGTTCGTGGTTGCAGTTATTAATATTAGAGACCCAATCAAAGGTAATCGCTTAACCAGTTTTCATAACTCATATCATATCGTAAATATTTATACAGTATTGTATGTCTGTCCATTTAATACTTCAGTAGAAGGCTTCAAATGGAAGTTACTAACTTAGTAAAGACATATCAACAAATTACATATCTGGTGAATAATTCCCACAGAAATCAGGATCAGTTTCAAATAAATGAAAAATATTCCAGTAAATAATGGTAATGTAGTATATTATTACGTAGAAGCTGAAAATTTAGCCAGTTTTTTTTTCACCTTCAAGTGAAGTAAATACTAAATTATAAAATTTCACATATTAAATACTCGTATTGGAGATATCAACATCACCATCATCATTCAGCCCTTTGTCATTCCCTGCTGGACGTAGTATACCATACCTACCATTAAAAACATTTACAAAATTAATGCGGTCGAAATGAATTTCTACGGAAAATCTGTGGAGTTAGGCTGACCGAACACATTCGCGAGAGAGTGAGTAGGTATGGAAAAGAGAGTCAATACTCTCTATACCAATGTATAAAGATGCGAAAAGGAATGCTCCGATGGTTCGGACATGTGAAAAGAATGCCGAACGAACGTCTGTGTAAGAAGATATACAATGCAAAAGTGGAAGGATGTAGGTACCGGGGGAGACCGTGACTCCATGTACCTAGACGAGATTGGTCACGTACAGAAGGAAGGTGGAGTCAAGTCTCCGAAACCGGCGAGCGTGTATGAAGAGAATTATGAATGTTGAGGAAGCGAGTGAAGTATGCAAGGATAGAGTTCTCTGGCACTCTGTTCTCTCTGCCTACCCTGCAAGGGATAGGGCGTGACCATATGTAATAAAAATATAATGAGAACTTACTTAGCTATCTATTTAGCGTCAATTTACCAGTCATAATAATAATCTTTAATATTAACTGAAATAATTTATTCCAAAATTTATTTATTGAAACCAAAACAACAATTGTTCCTCTCAACATATCAATAAAAAACCAAAACATTCCTTCAAACTGCGTTACAAACTACAAAAAGAAGAATAACGAACAAAAGGGCCCCCATACTCCCCAACTGCTTGCCTTTTAACTTCCAACCTAAGAGCCGATATTATCCTCTTCATCCGAAACCCTTGTTTCCTCACTATTTAAGTGGCAAATAAAAATGTTATCAATCGAAACCAAGCGAATGCTAGCCTGTCCGGATTACATCCGAGCAAGGGGCCCAACCAACACTTTGTTTTTACTCTCTATTTTTTTGTCTATCTGTTTAAATAAAACAAGCATAAGTAATGTAATGGTTTGAGTAACAGTATAAATGTCTGTGACAGTAATAAATATATGCCAGTCATAATATATGTGAAATAAAACTATTTTTACGGATTCTATTGCATTTGTATTTGATTTTTAATTTTCCGATATTTCGAACACTTAGCCTCCATAGTAACGGGAGCCCTAAGGTGTCACATGTCCGATAAGTCATCGTTATCATACCCGCTACAGTAACAGTTATTTTTTTAGTTTATTTATTTTTTAATAGCTGATACTGTAGCGGGTAGATATAAATCTCTGTAATAACGACTTGTTGGACGTGAGACACCTTAATCTTCCCGTGGCAATGAACGCTGTAAAGTGTTCAAAACGTTAGAAAATTAAAAATCAAATACAAACGCAATAGAATCCGTAAAATAGTTTTTTTTCAAATGTGTAGTACTCGCGTAGTTATAACATATTATTATTAATATTTTATGAAAATCTTTCTTTTGTAAGGACGGAATATCTTTCATCACCCCATTTCTTGTCCATAGGTGTAGTAAAGAAAGAGGAAAGAATATGAAATACACTTAATATTTATACAATATAATTAAAACTCTACTCAGTTAACCCGTCTGACCGGCGTAGTATAATAGAAACACAGAAATGTATATGGGCTGAAAATAAAAATAACAATGTTATTGCTATTTGAATGTTTTTTTTTTATCCGTAATCAAAATATTATTTATCAAGGTTTATTAACATTTGATATTTATTTTTTAGATATATAACCTCATCTATCTATCCAATTAATGATGAAATCGTACCATGATGAAGTCGGGTCCTGATGAAGTCCTATCGAGATAAAGTCAGATAATAATAGTTATCGCCTTTTTCTTTCCCGTAAATCATTAAATATGATTTAAGAATAAAATCTTATAATATCATTGCAAGAAGAGAAAAGCTCAAAATAAAATCATAATTGTTTTTTTCTATAGATTGGAGTTATCAAATCCATCAAAGGTTAGTAAACGAACGGCACTTCAGGGATTCAAGTACCTTTTTTTTACGACTGTATTAGAACCAAAAGTGGATCACTTCACCTCAACTCAGCACATACACGTCCCACTGTTGGGCTCGAGCCTCCTCCATAATGGGAGGGCAATTGATCTACTATACAACGCTGGTCAGACGTGTTGATATAGGGTTTTGTTTCGAGTTCTCTTTCCCTCGCATAGATGTTATATGCGTTTTATATCCCTCTTGTCGTCGTCTTGTATGATTACCCACGGGTGAGATAGGGGATGGTGGATTGTATTCTTACTCCATCAACACATAGACAAAAAGTGGATGAACAACCCTATTCATGGCTGTAAAACCTGTTAGCAGAGTGGTCTATCACTTTTGTTTCATAATTAACAGTTTAAAGGCTCACAACGTATATAATTGAGTTACTTGAACTATATTAGACGTTGTGATAAACTGCTTTACTTAAATAGTATTTTTTTTTTTATAAAACCCGATTATGAAGCGAAAAATGATGTCACAAGCGGGATTGGAACCCGCGCCTATTGGGATTCCGGCCCAATCGTGCTAGTATTTTTTTCCTTACAAAACTAGGTAATTACTACAGTAATTCTTGAATGATATGCTTTATGATAATATAATAGTCGGACTATTATATTATAAGGTGGAGTCAGGAGTCTGCGAAACGGGCGAGCGTGTATGAAGAGAATTATAAATGTTGAGGAAGCGAGTGAAGTATGCAGAGATAGAGTTCTCTGGCACTCTGTTCTCTCTGCCTACCCTGCAAGGGATATGGCGTGATGATATGTATGTATATATGTAATAGTAGGACAACACTGTTGAGAGTTTTCTATTTACATCCGCGGAGCGCGTTCGGGGTAGTACTAATCAACGTGGTTGGCAGCGAATTGGTAGGCATTGACCTAGATGTGCCTCTGGTATGGCAAAAATCTCGTTTGCTAGCAATAAAAAAAAACTCTTGAGACCAAAAAAATAATAACTATTAAGACCAAAAAAAAGGAATACAGATAAAAAAAGTGTGTGTCAACTCCGACGCACGACTGGAGTTTACTCCTTAAGTACGATTATCAAAACAGGGGCAAAAGAAGCTCATTTAACTAAAAAAATATATATATATTTTTTTTTATTTACATTTATTAAAACTGTTCAGTGAAGTATTATCTCACGTCAGAAAGTGAAAGGTGCGCAGAATAGGTTGCGTACCAAAAACGTAACTAGGTCATTCGATCACTAGATTTTACTCCTCAAATTTTTCTCATACCGGATGCCTTATATGAAAATCGATTCTTAAGGAGTAAACTCCAAAAAAAATCAGCTAACATTGATTTTTGAAACCAACAGACAATAAGATTAAAAGGTTTCTATAACAATGTTGCTAAACTTTCAAATTGACAAATCTTTAATATAAAACAAAAATAGACTGTGTATAAGTAATAAGGCATTATTTCCACCCTATTTTTATCGTTCACTACCAACATCCAGCGTGTCCCGATTAAGCCCGCACATTGTGTGCACCCTACACTTTGATTAACGTGTTTGTTTTTAGCCGACTGCGTGACAACAAAGACGGGTTTTGTTTTCACACGTTTTATGTATAGGAACTTTATTCTTTTGTAGTCGAGCTTGATGGATGTTAATATTAATCTAAACTATACAGAATATCATCATCATCATCATCATCATCATTGTTCTGCTTTTATCTCAACTATTAATTCTGGGTGGATTTTGGGATTTTCATAAGTAGGCAGCGATCTGGCTGTATACCCTTGGTATTGCAAAGGTCCATGGGCGGTAATATCACTTACCATCAGGTGTGCCGTTTGCTCGTTTGCCACCATGAGCAATATCAAAAATACTTGGGATTGATGCAATATGTACTCTTTTTCCATCGTAGGTAATGCAAAAGTTATTGGCAATAGTTATATGACCAGCCGCCTACTTGACGTCAACCCTCTTTTGGAATGTACTCGTAATTGTTGATTAGACAGCATCAGATGAAGTTGGTCCAAATCGATGTAGATCTCTTAGTAGTCTTTCACGTCACCCACGAGCATATGTAACATGTACTCGTTATCCTTCATCATCATTGCAGGTTTTGCTTTCCTAGACTGGGCGTCGGCATCTTCTACAAAATACCCTATTGCTAATTATTGACTCCCTACAAAGAGGTGCTGTTCAAATCGTTATTGATCCTTAACTCAAGGACAGAATTGAGTCGCTGGAGCGGCGGAGAGATTTTAGGTCATTGCATACTCTACCGGCTCTTTCACAAGGAGTGCTGTGAGGAGCTGTTTAACTTAGTACCCTCGTCTCCTTTTTACCACCGTACCACACGATACCATAGTAGGTTCATCTATTTTAAACGTGCAAACGATATGTTCTTCAACTGTACGTTTTTAACGATCTTTTTTGCCATGTATGTAGAGTATCTAGAATAAATTTCCTGCTGCTGTGTTTTTCGAGTGCCATGTTCTTTTTTAAATGAGGATTAATAATCACTTTCTGCACGACAGATTAATGAATAAAATTTGATGAAATTGTTACAGCGTATAAATTGTTAAAATAGATATTAATTTGTAAACATTTTGTAACACTCATTTGTGTGAAGTGAACTTTTTTTTTGTTGAAAATCCATACCAATTGTTTTACTAATTAAGCCTATCTGTCATCTTGTTTTTACATAATACGTTTTATTATATCACCTATCGAAATTACTTACACATTGTTTTGATTTAGTACTCTGTTTATTTAAGTAGATGTGGATAAACGACTAATCTAATATAATAAACAAGCAACAGATACTTACATCATGAAAATTTAAATTTAATATACCATGGAGAAATTTAATTGGTCCAAAGCCAGTATCGTTAACTAAATGTATCAACAGACGCTATTCTGTAGAAATTAAAAATAAAAATTAAAACAGAATTTCTTTAAATCGATTTCAGAGTCACCAATCACGTCCTAAAGCATTGTTTTATTAGTCTAAAATCATCTTCGTAATAAAACCAGTTTGAGGCATATCGGTTGAATAATTTCAAAGTCTAATGTATACGATGTATGACACTGTTCATCAAAAGCCTCCTCGCGATGAGTGAGAATTCCACAATCGCTACGTTTATCAGGTTTAATGGTGATTGTAGTTAGTGTTACGATATTGCCAAGATAGTGCTGCATTTCATGGCTGGTTTTTTTTGTTGGTGACGGATAAGAGTCGAAGAATAATTAAAAATTAAAATATGTCATTTTTTTGCTTTTCAATTCGTTTCAATAGAGTTCTTAAACCTTCAATTCGGTCCTGTATCAGAGAACATCAGAGGCATTTTATCCACAGTACCTCACAACTTATCTATCTCACCCTCTTGTTTATAGCTATGTAGAGCCATTATCGAGCCACATCGAGAGTACAGTCGGCCGTAGTGCGGCTAATTTCAGAAGATTTACACCATAATGAAGGAAAAGTCACCGAACGATACGATAAAATTTTATTGTACAGTCTTTCCTATGGACATTATTGTCTTCAGCAGTGTGCGGTAATGTTTTACTTGTTACCTTTGGGGTTTAAGCTTTGAAACTTTTAATTTGTTTTAAATTATTTTCCTCATTCTTTAAATAGATAAATGTTTGTGTGTTGTGCGGACTGAGAATGGCTTATATACGTTCCAGTCCTGGACTCGATTCTTCTCTATAATAGGTTCACTCTATTATATTATATCGATGTACTATACGCTGATCAAAAGGTTTGGATCATTTCAAGTCTTCCTTCTCTAGGTTATCTCCATTTTATATTCCTTAGTTATATTTTCACCATAGGGGAAAGTAGAAAATTATATTACAATATTGAAATAATATAAATTTAATTACTTTTACGAATTCTATCGCATTTGTATTTGATTTTTAATTGCGGCGACGTTTCGAACACTTTACAGTGATCATAGTCACGGGAGGACGTGACCATGATCACTGTAAAGTGTTCGAAACGTCGGCAAATTAAAAATCGAATACAAACGCGATAGAATTCGTAAAAGTAGTTTTATTTCAAATGTGTAATACTCGCGTAAATATCAGAAATCGTTAACACAAATTTAAATAAAAAATATAAAATCCAAATTTCTGAAATATAGCATTTAATATGCTTGATTATTTATAAAAAAACTCGATTACGAACGAAAAATCATTGTCACAAGTGGGATTCGAACCCACACCTATTAGAAATCCGTTCCAATCGTGCTGCCACTTACACCACCGTGAACTATCGTAGGACATTCAATGCCCGCATCGTATTATATTTTCGTCTTTTAAGGAGACGTGTGCCATCTACTCGACAATGTTTACATATTGTACAGGCTTAATACTTCAAACTTTGCAGTTAGAATTGTTTTAAACGATGACACCACCTTGTTGTTCAAAATTTTCGCTGGTAATCGGGTTTTTATAAATATAAAAATCATTATTAAACAAATTTTCAATGCACAATATTCAACCATTACTTAACTAAAAATACTGTGAAATTTACAAAAAAAGGGTTTCCAAACGACATACAAACAAAGATGCACAGTATGTGGGGGTGTGGTAGAGATGTCAGCGGCTGAGTAATGTGTGTGGTGCCCTCTGTACGTACCCGGGAGCAGATAGCGTGAATATATGGCAAGGTATACGGGTAGGCTTAAGGTTCAAGTGCGGGGTAACTGCGGTTTGAATTCGAAGTAGTTTGATCTAAAAACACAGAAGGTCGATTTTTAGATTCGTAACCAAATTTACCGCATAGTGACGAAGCAAAAATTAATTAAAAATACCTTTTAACTTGCTCGTGGATATCGTTAAAGATGGATAAGATGATATTCATATAGCGTCTTTGTAAGAGAAGAAAAACTCGTCACAAAACCTTGTATAAACCCGTCTGATTGGCGTGGTAACTATACCGGAAATAGAGAAATTGAATTAATAATATCAGTTACCCTTCTCTTGTGGAGGAGTTTTGAGCCCAGTGTGCAGAGCTGAGACAATAATGTTTATTGAAGATTTTGATATCACCCAATCGTTGTCTTTCAAACCGGTTTCATTAAAAATACAATAATGCGAAGACAGTTGTAGGACCACTAAAATTTCACCAGGACCCAATAAATGGCGCTATGATCAATTTCACAGGAGTATATATACAGGAGTGATATATATATATATATATATATATATATATATATATATATATATATATATATATATATATATATATATATTTAAATTATAAGTTACAGCATCTGTTGAGTCTACTAACAATGTGTAAAAGAAAATATTATTATTCAGGTAGAATTATTTCCCCATAAATGACGGCATAGTGACGTAATTACTGCTGACGTAATGCTGATCGGTGATCGCATTGAGATGTTATATGTTAACCAGGAGAGATTTACGACCCACTCCTCTAGTGGACTCTCAGCTGATTTGTAAGACTCTTACAGTTAAGAGGTGGCCACTATTGTATTATTATATCCGCCACCACATGGAAAAAGATATGAGGCTAGCAGCCTCATATCCACGAATCAGAGCGGCCTAACTACAAGAACCATGTTTCACAATATGGAAGGAATTAAAATTAAATTAAATACAATTTAATCGATTTGAACATAAGGTGAAAATTTACTTGTATTACCATCTTGTAAAAAATTTTAGGCCGCTATAGTTTTGTAGATTAACATTTTTAGATTACAAAATTGCAATTAGGTTAAAAGTTGCAAAAATGTAGTTAGGCCACTCTGGTTCTAGCAGCTTCATATATAAAAGAAAACGAATGCTATCGATCTTGACAGTCAAATTAAATCAAATCCTCCTATTTCCTCCTACATCCTTGTATCATGGATAACTTCACAAATATACAATAACACAGATGAAATAAAAACTTAAACAAAAATTTGTGTATTTTTGTGAGAATCAACGCAACGACACTCGGCAGATGAGTCAGTATATTTTGATTTTTTGGTGAGTATTTTTTGGTGTTAATTATCTGTACAGTTAAATATTATATGTATCGAATTTGACTGAGCAGATAGTGTAGTAGTTAAGATCCGACCTTCCGTGCGAATGCCATGGTTCAATACCTACGCGGGACAATACATTGTGCGATCCACAAAGTGCTGTTCTATTTGAGTACTGGCAATATGCTGTTGAGTTTGATGAGCGAGAGAGCCGACAGCCCAAATTGCACGGTAGATTTGGGGTTTTCATTGGTAAGCAACGCAAATAAGATTGATAGGTTTACTACTTGCTTATTTGCCATCATAAATAATAAAAAAATCAGAAACAGATACTTTTTGTGTTTGTGTTTAGCTGTAGTAATAGAGTATTTAAAACCTCCTTTCTTTCCTATGAGTATCGTTAAAGTAGGCTAAGTAATATAATTATTTTTTCTCTTATTTAAAAATAGCACCCTGCAGTAAGGAAATAATCCTTGTATTACGTGGCACTTCACAAATACGCAATTAACGCACATAAATTACATTCAGATTCAGAACAACACTTTGTGGATCGCACCAATTATTGTCCTGCGTGGGAATCGAACTCAAGGCACTAGCACGGAAGATCGCTATCTTAACCACTATGCCATTTGTGCAAGTAGATTCAGACAATATTTATGCAAGATAAAGAGTGTTTAAAGTTTTTGTCATACTAGCAAACATATTGTTATTAAAATAGTACTCGTGTGATTTATTTCAATATAAATCTTTTTAAATTTAACTGTAAAAATATTAATTCAGTTCACAGACAACAAACTGAACACCTTGGCTGACGTGAGCACTTTAATAGGCTTAAAGAATAACTAGTAACGTTGAACGCTCCACAGATTCCGTCGTCCCAAAGACTTTAAGAATAGGGAGCTTTAAGACCCTTTCGTGAAGGACAGACTCAATAAATTGGTAGACGGCTCGACAATGTCGGAAAAACGAAATCCTATAAACTACCTACGTTTTGTGATTGTAAAAAAAATCTATTCTTAAACTATGTAATGCTATTAACTTGATTTTAAGTAGTCCTAAAGATGTGTGCGAATAAACTATTCGAATCAGCTCAGATATGTTCTAATGCTGGCTCGAGGCTCCTCTATAAAAAAAAGGGTCTTGACAGACAGACAGACAGACGGACAGACGGACGGACAGACAACAAAGTGATCCTATAAGGGTTCCGTTTTTTCCTTTTGAGGTACGGAATCCTAAAAAGGTAATTGAACTACTATACCTCACTGGTCAAGAATTTCCTCAGGCTCAAAGTTCAGAACTAAACCATCAACAGCCAATTGCCATTGCCGAAATTTTGATTTTCTGCAAGAATGTGGTACTATCTCGAACGGACCGGCCCCGATTGAATTACATTTTAGGTATATTATATACTTCTGCGTTATAGCTGTGTGGTAACGGCTACGAAAACTGCCAACCTATACTTTGCTCGTGGATATCCTAAAAGACAACTAAGAGCCTTATAATGATCTGGGCCAACTCCATCTGATACCGTTTGGTCAACAATTACATTCCCAAGGAGGGTTAACGTCAGGCAGGTGGCCGGTCATAAAACTATTACCAATAACTTTTACAATATGTGCTATGAAAAAAAAAAGTATGTATTGTATCGACCCCAAGCAATAGAATTACGAGTAGGAGAATGATGAAATACATACTTCTGCGTTAGCCTTTGCGAATAAAGGCATTTCATTGTAAAAAAAAATGCATGTATACGAAATTATTTTCAAAACATAGCATTTACAGCACAAAGTGAAATAAAGTCAACAAACAGTTTTAAATCACTGACCACCCTCTGTTGTAAAATTAGATAAGAAACAATCTCTTTAAACAATGAAAATATATTTCTATCTCGACAGTATTTATCTGAATTGAAGTTTTAGTTTATAATTGTTGTTATCAAATGGGCTCAGGGTACGAGTTATATCAAGTTAATGGCGTTAAAGATGTTGTGAGGGCCCGCCTTACAGTTTTGATATGATACCCAATTTGTTAGGCTTGTCACGTGTGTGTCATGCAAATTTGTCTCGTGGTGAAGCCGCCCTTAAGTAGTTCTTGATTGTAGAAATATTAACATGGTTTTGAGGCATATTTTTTTTTGTATGTGTGTTTTAAATATCTCTCTCTTATTCTCTCTCCCCCCATCTCTCTCTCCCCATCTCCCCCTCCCCCCCCCCCCTCTCTCTCCCCTCTCTCTCTCCCCCCCCTCTCTCTCTCTCTCTCTCGACATCGTTAAATTCAGAAACTATTTGACTACTCATTATAAAAATTGGTATGTAAATGTATTTTTTTTACGGAGAAGGTTTATATGCTATCACCATTGATATAATTGTAACTTTTCCGTGTGGTTACGGAGTAAGACCACCCAATATCTTACCCGTGGGTGATCGTGTGAGACGACTAAGGGATATAAAACGCATATAATATCTATGAGAGAAGGAAAACTCGAAACAAAATCTTATACCAACACGTCTGACGTATAGTAGGTTAACTTCCCTCCCGTTATGGAGGAGGCCCGAGCCCAACAGTGGGACATTTATGCCCAGTGATGATGAGATAAGTAATAAACAACCAACCGACTTCACTTGATGCCGTTTGGTCAATAATTTCATTCTCAAGGAGTAATAACACCAGGCAGGCAGCCAATCATAGAAATATTGTAATCTGTACGAGTACATATTGAGCCGACCACATGTAATAAGGATGGAACAGCATGTGAATGATGGAGAAGATACAGTTAGTTTTAAATAAAATAAACAAAAACCAAATCCAATTTGTTCATTTCAAAAACTTCATTAGCTTAGTTTTGTGTACACAAGTGACAATGCACGCCCTCCCAATCGAAGAGCGCAATACACTCAGAATTGTACCACCCCACACAGATGTACGCAGCTCTGAACCGTAATCTTCTTATAGGAAACCCATACATACAATTAAACCTAACACTGACTAAGCTGAGGACAACGTTTCTAAACATATTTAATAATTTGAGCTTTTTGTTACATATAGTTTCTACGGATTTGTAATAATAATATCTTAATATTTATATTTTACATCAGATTTTTTTTTTAATAAAGAAGAAGCTGATGATTTATTTTTATGATATAAGTTAGACGATGATTAAATATGTGTACTTAAATAGAGGAAAATGTCATCCCTTCTACAGTCTATATTGAAATCTAATAATTTTGAAAAATAGATTGTTATCATCGTTGTCTTGCTTTTATCCCAATTATTTAATATATTAATTAGAAATAATGGTAACACCACGCTGTGGATAGTTCTCTATCTACAGTCCGTCCGGAGTAGACATGTGTAAGTAATGCGAGTGATGTATCACACACAATATTACCCGACCGTGTACTGACTCATTGCACATTACGCGACTAAACATCACATCACATTAAACATCACACATCACATTAAACATGACGCGAACACCCGTGTACTGTTCTGCATTTCTGCAATATTCGGTGTCTGGCAATTCAATATTTATATTGAGCTTTATTTTCAGAACGTTAAGGCTTATATTTCTTGACGCCGCCCGCCGTATGTATAGAGCGCTATCGCATTACGCATCACACATGACATGAAATGTCATGTGTGATGTTTGAAGTGATGGTAAAATGTAATATTACTCGGCACGAAATGTATTGCTATATCACATCACTTCGAGATGTTTCGCGCATGTCTAGTCCGGAGCAGCACCACACTCTCGCAGAAGATCGACGTCTGAGTAATGGCAATGTGCTATTGCACTTCGTTCGGTGAGTGAGAGAGCCGGAAGCCCAACCGGGGTGGGTTTGGGGTTTGTATTGGTAGGCAGCGGCCTAGCTATACCCTTGGTATTGCAAAGGTCCATGAGCGGTAGTAACACTTACCATCAGGCGTGCTGTCCACTTGTTTGCTACCATAAGGTATAAAAAAAGACATTATTGGTAATAATTTTATGATCAGCCACCTGCATGCCAAAAAATAGAATATTATATAATACCTATTAATTAAATTAGAAAAAAAATCATATACAGTAAAATGTTAAGGCGTTTTAAATTAATAATAATTTATTACAGACCTAGTTCTCTGACTCATCTAACTACATACAGTAGCAATATACGATTCATACGATTTTTTTTGTGAGAAAGTGGTGTTATTCTGATGAACCAACACGTTTACGACAGTTTACAAAAACTATCAGCACTTTAGCTCTGCAGTTATCATCATCATCATACACGTATTCCAATTTCTTGGGATAGACATAAAATATATTCTTTTTTCATCGTACATATTGCAATAGATTTGGCAATAGTTTAATAACCAACCGTCTGCTTAACGTCCATCCTCTTTGGGACTGTGAGACTAGCCAGACGAAAATAAATAGTGTTGTCCCAAATCAATGTTAATATTGACGTGGACTAACTAAACCATTGATTGGTTAACCTGTTAATCGTCTTTTACGACCCAAACGAGTAAGGTTTCGTAGTATTCGTAATTCTCATTAAGCGGTATTTTTGTAATGGTATATTATAAAGCTATGTGTAAGCTCTAACAGTATAAAAAAAAGTATTTTTAAATACTGTATTATATATGTACATTTTAAATAAATTAAGTATATACATGGGCCTTTACAAAAGTTTTAGAGCCGCTGTCCATTGTCTCCGACACATCGGCACAGCTAAGACGGTTTTTCAATAAAATATGAAGTTGCCCTCCGAGGGACAGACCGGTAGGATTAGCCGACGTTTATCCCGCCCAGGCGGAGGCTTAGACGAGACTTAATTTAAACAATTGTTTGTTTACACTGGGATACTACAGAGATTTATCTTAGCCATTTTGTGTAAGGTAGCAAATGAACAATGCGAAAAAGTTTCAAATACATTTATTAGTGGCCATAAGTTAAAATGAAGTTCTGTGTTATGGATAGAAGTGTCTATGTCCTGTGCTACATTCAAGCCTGCAATATTATTGTTATTTTTTTTATTGTTGCCAGTGTCGATTATTTATCTGAAAGTTCGACATTTAAAAATTATAGTGCCATATCAATGTATCTTCTTCGAATTTTGATGGAAAACAAAAACTTATGTAAAGCACTGTTATATGGTATTCACTATACCTCAGCACTTTCTACGCATCACATTACATAGAATGCCATAAACATTATTTATTTAATATGTTAAAACACTGAGATATAATACAACATGCAGAACACTTTCAAATTCTTGCCAAAACTCGTATTATTGTCATCATCATCATCATTTCAGCCTGTTTCCGTCCACTGCTGGACGTAGGCCTCCCTCATGTAACGCCACAGAGTGCGGTCCTATGCTGCTTGCATCCAACGATGCCCAGCAACCTTCACCAGGTCGTCTGTCCGTGTGTCTGTCGTGTTATTGTATTCTATAACTAGCTTTCGCCCGCGACTTCGTCCGCGTGGAATAGGTACTTTGGGCTAACGTTAACTTCATCTCGCGAATTCGCTTACGTAAAAGATGGAAATATTTTAAATAATACATACGTTAAAGTTGTTTTAGGTACCTACATGACGCTTTTATTAGTAAGAGTGGAACATTAAACCATAAGTAAAAGTATTGGGTCTTATCTATACTTTTTATAGATACATACATACATACACTTACGCCTATTTTCGATTACGCATGCTTTTAATGCGTATGACCTCGCTGTGTGGTAGCAGCTACGATACCTACTACCAATCCTCACTTTGCTCGTGGATGTCGTAAAAGACAACTAAGAGCCTTAGAACGACCTGGACCAACTCCATCTGATGCCGTTTAATCAACAATTATATCCCCAAGGAGGGTTGACGTCTGGCAGGCGGCCGGTCATAAAACTATTGCCTATAACTTTTACAATATCTACTATGAATGAAGAGTACTTATTGTATGGAGCCCAAGAGTAGGAGAATGATGATGATGATGATGACCTCTCGTGAACAAATCTCCAATTTGGTCCAGAAAAGTATGACGCGGTCTTCCCCTTGTATTCGTCCCATTCACGATTGCTTTATATGTTTGCTTCGCCAACCTCTGCCCACTCATTCTTTCTTCCGCTTCGTGTCCAAACAACCTCAGCATACCAGCGCTCTTTTATAACATTATACCTAATTTTATCTTTCATACTTACGTCACACACGTTACGAAGAGCTGTCAGCTCTACGGCATTTATTCTACTTTCATGTCTTCCAAATGTCTTCAAATCTAACTTTCACTGCCATACATGAGGGCAGTCACTAATACGTCCTATACTCATTATTATTATTTAGAATGTGTAAAGCCGACGGAAGGTCATGAGAAGAAAACAAAACTAAAAATGTAGTGTGTGCAGAAGTACTATGAAATAACATTAGTTTGAGTTTTTTTTTAATATAAGATTATAGGACCCAGTATTTTTACCAAAAATGCGCGCTCAGTACTTGATCATTATTTTGCTGCGATGTTATTTTTAAACTGCGATATTTCCTAAGATATTCATTGAAATCAAATAATGTAAAGGGCAATTTTGTTTTAAATTAAATACTTGTGACGAATAACTTATTTATTTGGATAAGGATTAATATTATGTTTATAAAAACACCTTCGAAAATATCATATTATTTTAAAACAAATTTGATTAGTATAAAAAAGGTTATAGTGAGCCAATCTTTAAAGGTAGACATATGCTCTCGCGGACTTTTATTTAGAACTTTGAAAGGGGAACAATTATGTAGTACATAATTTTCACGCAACTTTAACCGTTTACGCAGCGGAAGCTCTCAAAAGGAAACAAAAACCCGATTTTGAAACATTCTTCACTGTTGCTCTGCTCCTATTAGTCCTAGCGTGATGATATGTAGCCTATAGCCTTCCTCGATAAATGAGCTATTTAACACTGAAAGAATTTTTCAAATAGGACCGGTAGTTCCTGAGATTAGCGCGTTTAAACAAACAAACAAACAAACAAACTGTTCAGCTTTATAATATTAGTATAGATATAGATTAAATTTAATTTAGCTGTGTGGTAGTGGTTACGAATATTACCAACCCTTTCTTTGCTCTCGGATGTTGTAAAAGACGACTAAAAGCCTTATAACGACCTGAGCCAACTCTATCTGATACCATTTGGTCAACATTTTCATTCCCAAGTAGGGTTGACGTGTGGCAGGCAGCCGGTCATAAAACTATTGCCAAAAAAAAAAAAAAAAAAAAAAACTTTTACAATATGTACTATGAAATAAGAGTACATATTGTATCTATCCCAAGTAATTGGGTTAAGAGTAGGAGAATGACTGAAGTAATAAATTTAATTTTAAATTTACACGTAAAGTAAAATAGATAATATTATCATATAAGTATGTCGGAGACACGTTGTCCTTTCGGTCACTCATTGTGGGCATCAATAGGGATCCGGACTAGAAATAAAGTCTTCGTAGAATCTATTTCACTTTATTTACACTAATTACTAATCACTAACTATCATTAGTCACTTTTGAAGTACACAGTACAGTTCCTAGACTAGTACTAGAGAGATCCGTACGATAATGTTCTCGAACATAGAGCGCTCGCCCCGTTTTATGGTGTCAATTCCCTCTCTATCTAGGCTATGTACACGTCACTATGACGTTTATGTATTGTTGACGAACCGTACTCATGACCGCGATGCGACAAGTAGGTAAGTAGTTTTAGAGTTCTTACAATATCCCATCATCGTCATTCTGATTTTGTACCAAATACTGCAGTCGATACAATATTATTCGTTTTCCTCCATCGTACTCATTGCAAAAGTTTTGACAATAGTTTTATGACCGGCCACCTATCTGACGTTAATCTTCCTTGGGAATACAATTATTGAACGAACGGTATCCGATGAAGTACGCGTAGGTCGATATGAAGTAGTTGGTCGTTTTTTACTACACTCAAAGGCAAGAGTGGATGATAAATTCTATTCTTACTCCATTACTACATGGACGACGGGAGTTGATCTCTATCCCATATATTTACTACCGGCTGAGCTGTGGAACTGTTTGGGGGTACGATGTCAGAAACCTCCACGCGGTGTACCCTGGGTGCGGACGGCGGTCCCCAGTTCTTCTGTTGTACTGTCGTCCGTAGCGAATATCTGGCGCTTCGCTCCTAGCCTTCTATCCGTAGAAGGTGACCGGACGCGAATCCGCGACGGGCTCAGTCACTCATTCATTTGAGGGCTGGGCAGGCATGTGCCACCGCCACCGTCGTCAAATCGTAAACCTGATTCTTTGCTTGTCTTAGTTTCAGGAGCGAGGGTCTTGGCTTAACCGCCCGGACCGCGAGGAAGACAACCTCTATAAAGAATTTCGAATGTACATTCGAATTCGGAAATCACCCACAATCTTAAGTTTTGGCGTGCGGCGAGAAGATGCATGGCAGATGGGTTGTTCTGTTCTTAGCACGCTCCAGCCAGGGTACCGGCTGCCCCCCTGGTTGGTAAATGTAGGCTTGCCCGGGTACAGGGATCTCTGCCCGGGTCGACGTAATAGTATCTCCCATACTCGTGGGTCTAACTATGGATACTCTTAAATTAAAAAACATAATTAACGACGGGGATCTTAGTGATGCCCACCTTAAGGCCTGGTCATGCCAACGCAAAACTGACCAGAACGACGCCTCGTCCTCGGGACTTGAGGCGTCCGCCGAGGGCCCAGCACAAATCGGGGAGGCCCAAACATCGAAGCGGAGGTCACCCAGGAGGAGCCGGGGGAAGACCTCTAGCTTCAAAAGGCGACTGGAGGAGCGGCGAGCGCGTAGGAAGGCTGCCGCCGCGGCAGCGAGGAAGGACGGCGGTAGAGCCGAAACGGAGCCGTCGACGGACGAGGGCGACAGCGATGTCGCAGAGCCGTCCGGGGAAGATGGGGGTGGCGGTTCTACCGCCAAAATGGACGAGGGCGGTGACATTCCCGCAGGGCCGTCCAAGAAGGACAGCGGGCCGGCTGCTGAAGCCCCTGCCAGGTCGTCAGCGCGTCTTGTGGCAAAGAGCCCGGCGGCGACAGCGACAACGCTGACGACCAAGGAGAAGGCCCTCCCCTCGCAGGTGAGGAAGCGCCGCCTAAGCAAGGGTGGCAGCTCGGGTGCCGACTCAGAGGGGAGCGTGGCCAACATGCCCCCACCTAAGGTGCCGGCTTCCCGAAGAGGGCGAGGGGCCTCGGAAGAAGAAAGGGCGGCGGCGGCCGCTGCCCGCGCTAACGACGACCCTCCAGACATGCGGGCCGAAAATGCCCGCCTTAACGGCGAGTTGACAGCCATGCGGACCAAGAACCGACAGCAAGGGGACATGCTGGCGGGATTGCGGCGGGCAAACCGCCAGCATGTCCCCTTGCAAAAAAGGCGCAGATGGCGCGGCTCGTGCCGCCTACGTCAGTCGCGCCGCCGGCCAAGGCCGGCTGCTCGGCGGCCACTGCAGCGCCAAAGCCGCCTCGCGCTGCGGTGCCGACGACGTTGGGCACTGGCGTAACCGTCACTCCCGTCCCCGCAGCGAGAAAGACGCCTGCCGCTGTGAAGCGCGCATCGCCGGCTGACGCTGGCGCGGTCGCTGCGACGAAACTGGTCCCCGTGGTGAGGATGACGCCTCTCACTGCGGACCGCGTGCCTCCGGCTGGCGCCCCTGTGGCGCCAAAGCCGCCGGGCGCCGCAGAACGGGCCCCTGAAGAGGCTCAGCCGACCCCGATGCTTGCGGTGGGAGGCTTACCGGACGAGGCCCTGCGCCAAATCATCGACGCAGTCGGAAAACTCGTCGATGCGCGCGTGGCCGTTCTGGAGGCAAGGTTGCCTCCAGAACCACGTGTTCGGCCGCCTCTCGCCGCGGACAAGCGGTCGCATGTGGCATCAGCCCCCGCCCCGCTGCCTTGTCAGGGTGGCCGCGTGGGGGGCAGCTACGCCGCGGCCGCGGCGGCGCCCAAGCCCAAGGGGCCCGCGCCAAAGCCAAGGAAGAGGACGGTACCGGCTCCTGCCGGACCGCAGTCATCGTCGGCAACAACACCGCCGGCGACGACTAGCGCGTCAACGACTGCGCCTTCCGCGCCTGTCGCGCCTGCTGCGCCCGAGGGTTGGCAGGTGGCCGAGCGCGACCGGAAGAGTCGCGGTCAGAAGAGGAGAGCGGAGGCCAAGCGCGCCGCTGAGGTCCCCGCTCCCGCTTCACAAGCAGGAGCCGGTAAAAAGAAGAGGCCGCGCAAGGGGCTCAAGTCGCCGAAGACAGCCGCAGTGGTGATCACTGTGCTGCCTGAGGCGACTGAGAAGGGCCTCAGCTACGAGGCCGTCTTGAAGAAGGCCCTGCGGGAGCTAGACGTCTCCGATATTGGAGGCGTCGAAGCCAGGACCCGCAAGGGCCGGACAGGGGCTCGAATCCTCGAGTTCCCCGGGGCCGAGGGCTCCAAGATGGCCGACAGCGTAGCTGACAAGCTGCGAGGTTTGTTTGCCGAGGAGGGTGGCATCAGGATCGCCAGGCCCGTCAAGTGCGCCGAAATGCGCATCGCGGGTCTGGACGACTCCGTGACGGTGGAAGACATCCGGGAGGCTATTGCCTCGAGAACCGGGTGTCCCATAGACACCGTCCGGGTTGGTGCCATTCGCCCCGGTCCGGGCGGCGTAGGTGCCGCCTGGGCGCAGTGCCCGGTGGAGTCGGTCAGGCAACTGGCCGGCTCAGGCAGGCTCCTCGTGGGCTGGAGCTCGGCGCGGGTGACCGTGCTTGAGCACCGGCCTGCGAGGTGCTATAAGTGCATGGCGGTCGGACATACTCGACCGACGTGCACTAATTGCTTCGACTGCGGCGGACTGTGTTTCCGCTGCGGTCAAACCGGGCACGTGGCGGCATCTTGCGCCGCCCCGCCCCACTGCCCCGCGTGTGCGGCGGGCAATAAGCCCGCCAAGCACCGCATGGGCTCTGGGGCGTGCAAACCTCCAGCTTCGGCCCCAAAGGGGCGGGGCGGCCCTCCGACCACGGCCGCTCCCGCTCCTAGCGCGGTCCGATCGCCCGCCGGCGAGGGGGAGGTCATGGATACAGCCCGTTAATGGCTACACCATCCATGCACCACCTCTTGCAAGCCAACACCAACCACTCCGCCGGTGCGCAGGATTTACTCCTGCAATCCATGGCGGAGTGGTCGATTGGTGCAGCCGTAGTCGCGGAACCGTACTGCGTGCCTGATCGCCCCAATTGGGTGGTCAGCCGAAACGATACTGCGGCAATCATCGTCTCTACGCAGCGGCACTTCCCGTCCTTGTCTCTTTTGGATAGGGGCGAGGAATTTGTCGCGGCGGAGTGGGGAGGGGTCACGCTCTACAGCGTATACCTCTCCCCTACCAGGAGAATGGACGATTTCGGGGCCTCCCTCACCAACTTGGAGGCCTCGATACGGCGACTGGCACCGGGCCTCGTCCTGGTTCTGGGGGACTTCAACGCCAAATCCACGGCGTGGGGGTCCCCTATGACGGACGACCGCGGGCGGGCGGTCATCGAGTGGGCGGCTTCACTGGGCCTCTGTGTTCTTAACAGGGGCTCAGTGAACACGTGTGTGCGGCAGCAGGGCGGGTCGATAGTGGACTTGTCGTTCGCTAGCCCCGCTGTTGCACCACGGGTGAGGAACTGGAGTGTCCTTGAGGAGGCGGAGACCCTATCGGACCACCGGTACATCCGGATGGAGGTCTCCCCTCTCCGGGACCCCAGTAGGGGTCACAGGGCGGACGGAGCTCCCGCGTTTCCGCGGTGGGCTGTGGGTCGTCTTGACAGGGACCTACTGGCGGAGGCGGCCATCGTTCACACGTGGCTGTCCTCACCGCCCCCAGCGGACGGGGTGGACGCCGAGGCTGTCCGCATCCGCAGTGCGTTAACGCAGATCTGCGATGCGGCCATGCCCAGAGTGCGGCGGCGTCTACCTCCGAGGCAGGGGGTCTACTGGTGGTCCTCAAGATTGGCGGACCTTCGTGCGGCATGTATCAGAGCCCGAAGGTCCTACACCCGCAGCCGGCGGCGTCACCGCGACGCTGAGCGGGAGGGCCAGCTGTACGAGGCGTACCGCGATGCGCGGACGGCCTTTCGGCTGGCCATCCGAGCCGCCAAGGGTGCGAGTTGGCAGGAGATGCTGGACGGTCTCGACCGTGACCTTTGGGGTCGCCCGTATCGCGCGTCGCTGAACAAGCTTCGCGCGCAGGGCCCCCCCCTCACCGAGACCCTCCAGCCCGACTTCCTCTGTAGGGTGGTCGAGGAGCTGTTTCCACGGCAGTCGGAACACACGCCCCCGGTCATGGCCTCGCCAGAACAAGACCGGGAGGCTGACGACGAGAGTGTTCCGCCCGTGACGGAGACGGAAGTGGGAGCAGCTGTGGCGCGGATTCGTTCCGCGACCACGGCCCCCGGCCCGGACGGAATACCAGTCCGGGTGCTGACGTCGCTCCTCGAGCACCTCGAGCCTCGCCTCAGGCAGCTGTACAACGCCTGTTTGGCGTCTGGACGGTTCCCTGAGTGCTGGAAGGAGGGGAGGTTGGTTCTCCTGCCAAAACCGGGACGGCCCCCGGATTCGCCGTCGGCCTACAGGCCCATCGTGCTCCTCGACGATGTGGGTAAGCTGCTGGAGCGCATCCTCGCTGCCCGCATCGTCCAGCACCTGGAGGAGGTGGGACCCGATCTGTCGGACGCTCAATTCGGTTTTAGAAGGGGGCGTTCGACCATCGGGGCCCTGCTACGACTGAGGCAGACGGCCGCGGAGGCTGTCACCGGCGGGGGAGTGCTGTTGGTGGTGTCGCTGGACATCGCCAACGCATTCAATAGTCTGCCATTCAGCTGCATCAGGGAGGCGCTCCGATTTCATAGGGTGCCCTTGTACCTGAAGCGGCTGGTGGCGGACTATTTGGAGGGGCGCAGTGTCCTCTGCGCGAGTCCCGCAGGGGACATTGTGCGGACGTCCATGTCGTGCGGCGTTCCACAGGGGTCGGTTCTGGGGCCGACTCTGTGGGACATCGGGTACGACTGGGCGTTGAGAGGAAGTCTCCCCCCCGGGCTGAGCGTGATATGCTACGCTGACGATACGCTCGTCACAGCCCGGGGCAGGACACTCGAAGAGGCGGCGAGCCTGGCCACTCTCGGCACCGAGGAGATGGTCGGGCGAATCGAGGCGCTGGGGCTCAGGGTGGCCCTAAATAAGACGGAGGCCCTATTGTTCCATGGGCCACGCGTAAGGCCGCCAATCGGCGCCTCGCTAGTCGTCAACTCCGTCCAGATCAGTATCCAGGCCCATATGAAGTACTTGGGTCTGGTGCTCGACGGGCGATGGTGGTTCCGGGAGCATTTTCGCCGAATTGCTTCCCGGCTGGTCGGCGCGGCGTCCGCCCTTTCGCGGCTCATGCCGAACGTGGGCGGACCCAGCTTCGAAGGTCGACGGCTGTATGCGTTCGATGGCCATGTACGGCGCACCCGTGTGGGCGAGGGCTCTGAACGCCCAGCTCAGGGCTGTTCTGTGGAGACCCCAGAGAGTCATGGCGGTCAGAGCCATTCGCGGGTACCGCACGGTATCGACCGAGGCGGCATGCCTGCTGGCCGGGACACCCCCGTGGGACCTAGAGGCGGAGATGCTCTCCGACCTCTACCGGCGGGTGACCTCACTGCGCGACGAAGGTGGCTCCCCATCGCTGAGCGAGATAGCCACCTGGCGCGAGGACGCCCGCCGAGACGTCATCGCCCGTTGGGCTACGCGGCTGGAGAGGCCTAGACACGGTGTCGTCACCGTCGAGGCTCTCCGGCCCGTACTGATGGAGTGGATGGAGCGGCGGCACGGAGTCCTCTCCTTTCGACTGGTGCAGGTGTTGTCGGGGCACGGATGCTTCGGCTTGTACCTGCACACGGTCGTGTATAGGGAGTGGACTCCGGCCTGCCACCATTGCAGCAGTGACGAGGACACGGCGCAACACACGCTGGAGGTGTGTCCGGGCTTTGACCGGCATCGCCGTGACCTCGTCGCTGTTATCGGTGCCGACCTGACGCTGCCGGCCGTCGTGAGGGCGATGGTCGACAGCATCAGGAACTGGGACGCGGTCGCCGCCTTCTGCGAGGCTGTCATCTCGCAGAAGGAAGCGGCGGAACGGGCAAGGGAGGATTCCCGCGCCCCGGGCCGCCGTCAGCGGCCGGGGCGGCGCAGGCGCGAATACCTGCGCCTGATGCCGCCCTAACCGAGGCCTCGGGTGATCGGACCGGGGAATTGTCCGGTCACCCGACGTGAGGCCACCGCGTGAGGGCGACGCCCCGACGGCGAAATCTGTCGGGGCGTCGACGAGAGGAACCCGCGAGGGTAAACCGCGGGGCGGGCCACCGAAGTTAAAATCGAGTACCGGTGGTCCGCTCGCACGGCGAAGAGAGAAGGTTTTACGGTGGGTCTATGGGGTCACGCGCCGCCTTTCCGTCACCCCGGACCGATTCGGCGGGGCGAGACGCACCCATAGCCCACCAATAAAAAAAAAAAAAAAAAAAAAAAGCTGTGGAACTGTTTCCATACAACAGCGCCACTTGCGCAGATTAAATACCTAAGTAATTAATATTTGAATTTTGTTTGAAGATTATCTCGTAGCATTAATAATGATATCAACATTAATACTTCACAATAAATCAATCATCATATTTGTTATCTCAACAGTTGCTATGCCGACGGTTTTCGTTATCATATTGTGTTCGATTTAATAGCATTTATAGGTATTACTTCGCTTCTATTTACTGCATGGTTATGTATATTAGCTCTTATTGTTAGGGCAGACTATGGTCCGGACGTACGCCCTCTATTCCATCCGTAGCGACGGAAGGGCAGCTTGCGGCCCCATAACCCACCGCATTCTCTACCATCGCCATTGGACCGGCCACTGTTACCGCTTCTATGACCTCCGTGGCCAGCCTGGCACATTACCCTTTCAGGTATCAACCCCCTTCGACACCCCGGCGAACTGTCAGGGCGTCTCCCTCACGCGGTCAGTCTCTCTACGAGTGATGTGCTATTCCCCGATTCAGTTACCCGCGTGTATGTTAGCTTAAAAATATTCACGATAAATAGGTTCATTTATATAATAAGATTTTTTTGTAATCTAGGTTGTAGTACCTAAGAATAAAACGTTTTTATTTAATGATGGACAGATATCTATATTCATCATCGCTATTATAAAACAGTTTTTAAAAGACCATACGCTAAGAAAATATTCCTTGTATTACGAGAGATTTTACAACTATACATTAGTCGGCCAAAAATTAAAGCCACACTTAGAAAAACAATTTATGGGTCCCACAAAAATTATCCTGCTCGGCCATCGAACCTGCGATACTTGACATAGTGATTAATGATCTTAAACTTAGTGCAATCTTTTATATTAATGTAATAAGCATTTGTTTTTTTTAAATTCAACCAATGATCAGCTTAGAACAAAGCCTTTATGTCCGGGTCCATTGTCAACTCATTGTACATTCAGCGCCTCTCGCCGGTAAGCCTTGTATCTCCACAGATGTCAGCAACAACGGCGCGTATTTTTTTGACGTTTCAAAAGACTTTCTTTTTCGGCGTATTTATTTAGAATTAATGATTTAGTTTTAGGGATCTGTAATGAATGAGAATGAACAATGAACGAATAACGAGTCATTCAATTGTTTACGTTACGTTTACGTTTGAGTGTAACGATGGTCTGTTTTGGTGACAGCTTGTGAAATTAGTACAGCACTAATGATGAGGGATATTTTAGATTAGGGATATCTGGTTTGATCATTAAAAATAATTCCATTATAAGATGGGATCCCATTAAAAATAATGTTAGTTACCATAATAGAGGTAGACCAATAATATAAAACAAGTAAAAAAAATAATAATAGAAAAAAAAAGTGTGTGTGTCAGCCCCGACGCACGACTGGAGTTTACTCCTTAAGTACGATTATCCAAACAGGCGCAAAAAAAAGCTCATTTGACTAAAAATAATAAATATATATATATATATATATATATATATATATATATATATATATATATTTATTTACATTTATTAAAACTGTTCAGTGAAGTATTATCTCACGTCAGAAAGTGAAAGGTGCGCAGAATAGGTTGCGCACCAAAAACGTGATGGGGTCATTCGATCACTAGATTTTACACCTCAAATTTTTCTCATACCGGGCGCCTTATATGAAAATCGTTTCTTAAGGAGTAAACTCCAATAAAAATTAATATATAATATTGTGTGTTGACGCAATAAGAAGACAATTCACCACCCTCCTATCCTTTTTTTTTTTTTTTATTTTTTTTTTTATTGGTAGGCTATGGGTGCGTCTCGCCCCGCCGAATCGGTCCGGGGTGACGGAGAAGGCGGCGCGTGACCCCATAGACCCACCGTAAAATCCTCTCTCTTCGCCGTGCGAGCGGACCACCGGTACCCGATCTTTGTCTTCGGTGGGCCACCCTCCTATCCTAGGGTGTGGTAAAAATCATTAAGGGATATCACATACAGACACAATATATACTGGAAATGGAAAAAAATGAAACCCTAAAGCAATCCCTATGACCAGCGAGCGATAGTAAGTCAATTTCTTTCTTATTGCGAAGGAAACTCTAATAGTAGGACGTACTCGTACATATATCAGCTGAGATAAAAAATTGGATGGGATCTTGTAATACAGCAAACACCTGATGTGATTTATCATTCGAAATCTCAGCAGTAATCTTCATCACTAATCAATCTATTGCTGTCCCACTGATGGATGAAAGTCTATCTGTTGAAGAAGGTATAGTACCTAAACCGCCTAAAGTGGTGGGCGGGTTGACGATCATGATATTTAAAAGAGAGCTATTGCTCGCTCTCCTGAACTCTCAGGTGATTTTTATATCTCTCATAGGCAAGTAAAGGATAGTGATAATTGTACTTTTATAGCGTTGCTACACGGAGAAAGAATGGCACTGAGTCTTATGAAATAATAAAAATCTGTCTAGAACAAAACCTTTTGGAGACCTTGAATCAATACTTTATGGTCAATTAGAAAGTAGCCCGACCCGCATTTGAGGCCTAAAATAGGCAATATATTGGCCATCCATTCTTTCTCCACTCTGTTCATGTTCATTGCTAGATCTTACCTTTGACACGAAAACAAAGGATAATGCTATAATTACCACTATTGACCATCTGGTTGGCCATATAACATAGTAGGTGTTTCCCAGGGGGGTGATGTTGTCTGTTCACCTATTGGCCTCTCAGCAGACTATTGCGACGCCCATATGAATAAGGGGTGGCAATACATTAATTTACACCATCAGCATAAGTTACATTGTAAGTTTAGAAATAAAATCACTATCATCATCATCCTTCTTTTATCCAAATAACTTGAAGTCGATGCAATATGTACTCTTCATACATCGTACATATAGAAAAAAAAACAACAGGCAGTCATGGGGACTGCCTATAGAAGTGAAAACTATTAACTTAAGTCTATTTAAAATAATAATAATTTTCTAATTTTTATATAAAAATAAAAGCCTATAGGATTTTCCCCTTCAAGAACGCTCAACGCGCCTAAAGAAGTTTTCATATAGCTATAGATATACTATTAGCATTAGCATGTCGGTGACGCGAACCTATAAGTTTTCCCCCTCCAAAAACGCTCAACGCGCCTAAAGAAGTTTTCACATAGCTATAGATATACTATTAGCATTAGCATGTCGGTGACGCGAACCTATAAGTTTTTCCCCTCCAAAAACGCTCAACGCGCCTAAAGAAGTTTTCACATAGCTATAGATATACTATTAGCATTAGCATGTCGGTGACGCGAACCTATAAGTTTTCCCCCTCCAAAAACGCTCAACGCGCCTAAAGAAGTTTTCACTTCAAAAAGATTTGGTAATGTCCTGCCTGACGTCCCCTTTCCTTGGGAATATAATTGTTGATCAGATGACAAAAAGAGTCGTCCCAATTCGATGTAAAGTTCTTAGTCGTCTTTTACGATACAAATAAGCAATATTGTTTAGTGAGTTTGATGAGTTATTGATTAAGTAATATTCACATCCACATAATAAATAAAAATAGTAAACAAAAAAAATACGTGTGGCACTCGGGGACTGCCGCGGTAAAGCTATTGCATAGCATTTTTTATCAACTTATGCAATTATAATTATTTATTTATTTTTTATTCATACAGTATTTTATTTTTTGATATTAATTCAAGTTACACCTATTTATTAAAACTACTAATTTATTAAAACGTTTAAAGTACACGTTTTTAAACTGTTTTATTTATAATATTATTAAATTACTAAAATAAATTTTGCAAAAATAAATTGCAAAGAGAGATTGACGGCGGTGAGATTCGAACCCACGCCTACGGTGTCTAAAACCAGCGCCTTAGACCGCTCGGTCACGCTGCATGCGTATAGTCAGTGCAAAATTAACTGCTGCTTTTCAACCATACAATCTTAGGTTTTATTTTCGTTACGGAATTTCTTGATTCGGTTGCCGCACTCAAAGCCCGCGATAAAAGCTATGCAATAGCTAAAAGAGTTTTAAAAGCTTTTATAAGAGTATACCTTTTTTGGTCGTATTAGGTACAAAACTCTATAATTGTGTTAAAATTAAGTTAAACTATAATAAAAGTTGTTATAATAATTTACTTCGTATTCATTTACTTTGGTTATCATAAGTTCTCAATATATTGCAATATCTTCTTTAGAACTTGGTTTTACGACCAACTAAAGTCTGATGAAGCATAACAAAATTTATCGCTGGGTCATGATGCAAATGCTATACCATTATCATTTGATTTTAAACTTTATAGCTTAAACAATAAGATACATATTTAAATTTCTCAATAATACTTGAAGCCCTTTATACTGAGTGTGAAGTGAACGAATGTATTGAACTGACACGACTAGTAACTTTGAATGAATGATCCATGGTGGCGTATCGAACAGAAAAGTCACTCTTTTAAACTAGTTTTGAAGCCAAGGGTTTTGAAAGTCATTGAAATAAAAAAAATATTTTATTTTCTTTGGACACTTTTGTTTTTTTTTCAAGTTTATCGATGACGTTTTTGTGTTGGAGGAAGGGGATATTTAGTGGGTGAATGCTTAATATTTTAATTAAGATTTTAGGAATAAAAAAGTAGATGAAAACTAGCTTACCTGGTATATAATGAAACGGTCGGAACCAATAAAAAAATATATAAGCATTTCAAAAATAACCCAAAAAAGGGTATAATATTAATTTACTTATTTACATATAAATTAAATATAAGCTGTAAATAAAGTAAAGTGCGAAATAGTATGGACTCGTTATTTTTCTGTAAGCATTAACTTCAACATAAAATGTATGACTTGCCGCCATTTTATTTTTCGACCGTAAAACGGTTTACGGCTCACCTTTATTACCTGCTTAATAATTTCATATATTATTGGAGCCGCGGAATTATTTCTTTAAAATTTTATACACTCCTTTTTATTACTTTTAAAGATGAGAGCTGTATCTCGGGTAGTTAATAATAAGGGGTATTTATAGGCTAAATATAATATCAGATGTTTATTGTTATAATAATATACAATGCAAAAGTGGAAAGATGTAGGTACCGGGGGAGACCGAGACTCACCTACCTAGACCAGATTGGTCACGTACTGAAGGAAGGTGGAGTCAAGAGTCTCCGAAACCGGCGAGCGTGTATGAAGAGAATTATGAATGTTGAGGAAGCGAGTGAAGTATGCAAGGATAGAGTTCTCTGGCGCTCTGTTCTCTCTGCCTATCCTGCAAGGGATATGGCGTGATGATATGTATGTATGTAATAATAACGTATAGAAATATGGTACTAGTATAATTTGAGTCTTGCTACGAAAATTGTACCGTAGTGGGCGGTGCTTGTAAACTGTTCTGAAAAGTTTTTATTAGTACATTGAAATAAATCAATTATTTATTAAAAATAATAACATTATTATTATTTATTAGTGGTAGGACCACGCTGTTGAGACTTCCGGTCCGTCCGGGGTTGTACCACACTCTCGTAGAAGATCGACGTCTGAGTAATAGCAATGTGCTATTGCGCTTCATTCGGTGAGCGAGAGAGCTGGCAGCTCAACTACCCAGTTGATGGTTTGGGGATTGTACTGGTAGGCAGTGGTCTAACTGTACCACTGATATTATTGCAAAGGCCTATGGGTGGCAGAAATACTTACCATTAGGTGTGTTGTTTGGTCATTTGCCACCATACGCAATAAAAAAAATCATTTTTTCAAACATATATATGTTCCACTACTGGCCTCGATTCTTCTTCAAAATGGGATAAAATTAGCATATTGTGCCAATTTGATCAAATGGTTTAGTAAAAGTTTTTATTTCGAGTTATGCATCTCTTTCAGTACTATTATCTGCTTCCATCTCTTCTTATCTTTTATGATCACCTACAAGAACATATCATTACATGATAAGAAGGAGTATAATTAATTGATTTTATATAATTAATGAATTTATTTTTTTATTTTCTTTATCATCATCATCATCTCAGTTCATATAAGTCCCACTGTTGGGCTCGGGCCTCCTCCTTAATGGGAGGGAAATTAACCTACTGTACCACGCTGGTCAAACGTGTTGGTATAGGGTTTTGTTTCGAGTCTTCCTTCTCTTGCATAGATGTTATATGCGTTTTATATTCCTTAGTCGTCTCGTACGATCCCCACGGGTAAGATATGGGGTGGTGAATTGTATTCTTACTCAGTCACCACACGGAAAAGAAGGAGTAGGTATATTAAACTGATTTATATAATTAATAAATTTAATTGCTATTTTCTTTATAGTTTATTTAAATTTGTGAGCCATAAAATCTGGTCCTGACTTCAGAAAGAAAATAGTTAACAGCATCTCTCTGAGTAACTTTATTATTAACTTAAAAACACCAAACCGCCGCTGAGTGTAGTGATTATGCCATTTTCCCTTTTCAGTAGAAATATGTTCAACAGTAGACTTATTTTTATCATCATAAATATAAGCTCGTAAACGACACACTGTTGGGCTCGAGCGTTATCTGAAAGGAGAGGGAAATTGATCTTCGCTAATCATATGTAGCTTGTGTACTTTCCAGATTGCTCAAGTCTTCTCTAAAAGGAGAGAGTAAATGACCTACTATGTCACTGGACACACGTGTTAGTATAAATTTTTATTTTGAGTTTTATTATTTATCCTTTAGTCCGTAGCAGCTGTGTGGTAGCGGTTACGAATACTACTAACCCTTACTTTGCTCTTGGATGTCGTAATGGATGACTAAGAGCTTTATAATGACTTGAGTCAACAACAACCATCTGATGCCATTTGGTCAACAATTACATTCGCAAGGAGGGTTGACGTCTGGAAGGCGGCTGGTCATAAAACTATTGCCAATAACTTCTACAATATGTATATGAAACAAGAGTACATATTGTATCGACCCCAAGTAATTGGGATAAGAGTAGGCGCACGGTGATAATCCTTTACTCCATCTTTGGATAGTAAATAGTATTCATAAAATGAATGATTAGTCGAAAAAAGGAGATACAAATTATATTTATAACTTTGCTATATGGTCAACTTTATAACGACAAAATACGGGCACTCGTTCACTAATTACTAAGAGCGTTTTATTTATTTGGACTTTTTTCCTTACATTGGCACGATTCCACAGCAATCTGGATTTAGCTGAGATACGATTTTAGCTTTATCTCTCTATTTTGCAGGCCTTATATAATTAAGCCTTATCGTTAATGGAGGTGCCTTAATTGTCTTAATTGCTGACAAGTATTTTAGCGGACTTAAAAAAAGTGGAGGTAACTAATTTGTATTAAAACAATGCAGCATATATGTACCTTTTATATTTTTTATTTAATTTTTCTTTCGGTATTTAATTCATATATTTCTCACTGATGGATTTTCTTCACAGTGGTAGGGAAACAGCCTGGCGATATTGCACAGAACGGGTTTTTAGTTGAATTTTGATTAAGGAGTCATGTTAGTGGAAGAATCTAATTCACACTACTCGTGTTCGAGAAACTTGAATGTATCTCTTTTTTACAATATTCTTCAAATTATCTGTGACTACTGCTTGTTTTCAGGGATGAGACTCAAAATAATTATTGACGGAATTGTCAGTAGAGGTCGAACCCGTAACATTTGAACATGACAGGTCGCGGCTTAGACCACTGCGCAATCTATACAGTGCATGTTGTAATGAGTTTAGTAGTGAAGCAAAAGTTTTAGTCGATAAAGAGTTCGCGCGTGTCGGAGGGCTGTAAAATAGTGGATTTTATTGCAGGCCTGCGCGCTGACGGCTATTTGTCTATTGCATCGGCTGTACGATGGTCTGAGTGACACGAAAATAGCGGGTAATAAATGGCACGAATGGGAGTAAAATGTGGGATGCTTTTTTATTTTACGATTCATGGTTATCAACGTCCGGTATTGTAGTTATGCTGTCAGCAGATTTATTAGTTATCAGCTAAAGAATATTAAAAATTCGTCGATGTAATATTACTGAATTCACTAAAGTTAAGACGTTCATATTCGGACCCTATTCATTAGGCAGCGATTTGAAAAATGTTGGATTTTTAGGTTTTCTTTTTACGGAGGAGTTTTAGGTTTTCTTAGGGGTTTTGACCATGAACAAAAAAAGGATAATAATTAATTAAGGCTAAAGTAAAATTTCATAGAACTGGTGGTTTAGATAATGAGCATAAATATGATATCACCGTCATCAACATCGTCTCAGCTCTTATATGTCCCACTGCTGGTCGTAAGCCTCTTCTTTGAGAGAGATATTTACTTACTTACTACGTTGGTCAGATAGGTTGGTATAGGGTTTAGTTTGTATCCTTTAATAATTTTTTACATTACATTAAAGACAAAACTAATGTGCTATGAAATTTTATACCTTAAAATTATCTACATAAATGTCTGCTTTAGTATATATATGTGTTTCCTCAGAATAATCTACAGTTACATATTTTACATATTACTACAAAATTAATAATAATGAAAGAGATGAAGCCAGAACAGATGTAAGAGTAACAATAGGTAATGATGTACTAGAGCAAGTGGATGAATTTGTATATCTTGGATGTGGATTTGTGTGTGTGAACGTACGGTCGAGGACCATATCGTTTCCAGGTGAAATGAATGAACCCTGCTACGGTGTCGAGTGGTACGGTGGTAAAATGGTAACGGTGGTACCAAGTCAAACAGTTCCTCAGAGCACTCCCCGTGAAAGAGCCGGTAGAGTACACAGAGTGACCCAAAGTCTCTCCGCCGCTCCAGCGACTCTAGTCTGTCCGTGAGATTGGGATCACCGACGATTCGAACTGTCCGCCTTTGTAGGGAGTCAAGTGGGTCTAGCTGATATTTAGGCGCGCCTGCCCAGAGATGAGAGCAGTACTCCATGTGAGGACGAACTTGTGCTTTATATAGCACAAGACGTTGTCTCGGCGTGAAGTACCGCCTGGCCCTGCTCAGCACGCCCAACTTTTTGCTTGCCAATTTGGCTTTGTTCTCCAAATGACTCCCAAATTGGACTTTGTTCGATAGTTCGACGCCGAGGATCCTAATACTCTCGGAGATTTGGAGAGTTACTCCTTAGAACTGAAGCGCCATGATAAAAGGGTCCTTCTTCGCAGTGAACGCGCAAACTTGTGTCTTAGTGGGATTGAACTGGACTAAATTCCGTTCACCCCATTTTGGGGCCCGCCCTAGAGAGCGCTCGACTTCGGTGTATCGCTCGACACCCGTGCTGTCATCCGCATAGCAACGAATACTCTCTATGGAGAGCATGTCATTGATATGCAGAATAAACAACGTCGGGGAGAGCACCGAGCCTTGTGGTACACCAGCATTAATGGGCATGGTCTCGGAGCAGGAGCCATCGACGACTACTTTTATGCTCCGACCATTCAAAAAACTGGTGATCCAATTACAGAGTCCCTCGGGGATTCCATATGATGGTAGCTTCGATAGAAGGGCCCTGTGCCAAACCCTGTCGAACGCCTTCGCGATATCTAGGCTGAACGCTAGCGCCTCACCCTTGCCCTTCAAGGCCTCTGCCCAACGGTGTGTGAGGTACACAAGAAGATCACCAGCCGACCGGCCATGACGAAACCCATATTGGCGGTCACTGATCAACTGATGATCCTCAAGGTACTGCAGAAGCTGATGGTTAATTATTTTCTCCATTATCTTGGAGAGCAAAGATGTAATCGCAATCGGCCTGTAATTTGACGGGTCCGACCGGTCTCCCTTTTTCAGGATCGGGTGGACATGGGCTATCTTCCACGAAGATGGAACCTTACAAGTATCATAGAGAAGCCGGTATAAGCGCGTGAGGACGGGGGTCAACTCGGGGGCGCACGTTTTCAGGACCACTGCAGGGATGCCACCCGGCCCGCTCGACTTATGTACGTCTATTAGCCACCGCTCGCTGCGTAATGCGGATTTTAGGCAGAGAGCTTTCACACCGCGGGATGATAGGTGGCGTGGCGGTTCCAGCGTCCAAAGCCGAGTTACAGGCAAAGAATTGACCTAAAAGATCGGCCTTCTCCTTTGCACTGTGGGCTAGACTGCCATCATTTTTCTGCAGTGCTGGGAGATTGGACTGGCAGAAGTTGCTTTGGGCAGCTTTGGCGAGCGACCAGAATGCACGACTCCCGGCGGGATAGCTCTCCAATCGCTCGCCGATTCTGGCAACATGTTCCGCCTTGGCTCTGGCAATAGCCTTCTTACTAGATCTAGGAGCAGCATTAAATTTTCGCTTCTCCTCCCTGACATTTGGGTCCCGACAGTTTTGGGCCCTATTCCAGGACTGGTATGCGGACTGCTTTTGCTGTGCAGCCGTCCTGCAGGTTTTATTAAACCAAGGCCGGCTGCGGCCACCGACCGGTATTTTGGTGTTGGGGATGAATAATTCCATTCCCGTAATAACGGTATCGGTAACGCAATCCGCACAAATGCCAGGGTCCCCAGAGGCGAAGCAAAGCTGCTTCCATAGGTAGGATGCGTAGAACTCGCGAAGCTTATTCCAATCTGCTGACTTATATTGCCAGACTCTGCGAGTCCCAGTCGCTTTAGAGCGATTAGGCCTCGCAATAGGGGCTTTGCTACGGACCAAGCAGTGGTCAGATGACCCAAGAGGAGCTTTGACCACTACCCGGTACCCGTGCTGGTGTGTAGTCAGCAGAAGATCCAATAGAGAGGGCTCATGGCTCTCAATGTCTGGAACACGGGTGGGCTGTGTTACCAGTTGTGAGAGACCATAGGCCAAGACCATATTGAAGAGATGCCTACCCAAGAGGTCAGTGGTTTGAGACCCCAACCACTCTTTATGATGAGCATTAAAGTCTCCAAGAACCACCACCTCCGCTGATGGACACTGCTCCAATATTTCGTCAATCCCCCATTGAACGTTCTCGAATAACTGAGTTGACCCTGAATCACTGCCATGGGACCTGTAGAGGCACACGTAGATGCAGGTATACCCTCCATAGTCTACACGTAACCATAAAATTGACAGGTCACCATGCTCGAGAGCCCTAAGGCGGCGACAACAGATGTCATCCCGGATGAACACGCACACCCCAGCTTTACGGTGGAAGGAGTGCTCCAACTCGTAGCCTGGATAATTTAGGTACGAAATATCATCCGGGGCACTTATCTGCGTCTCCGTTAAAAAGAGCAAGGCAGGCCGCGCCGTCTCGAGGTGTTGGTGGACGGCGTCGAGATTGCTGTGTAAACCCCTAATGTTACAAAAGTCCACGTCAAATGTGGATAGAGGGACCGCCCTGTAAAACCTTCTCTTTTTGTGTTTCCTTTTCATGGGTTTTGTATAAGAAGAGGAAGGGAGTGTACTTTCGTGGAATGGGGTCCGGTGATGCCAAAAAAAAGGTACATGGTTGGAGGGTGGGTTTTGTGAGGAGCTGACACGAAGCACGGAAGGGGCCCCCGGTGCCCCTCCGCCCGTAGTCGTCGAGCTCCACTCCGGTTTCCCACTCCGGCACGACGACTCCGCAACGGGATTTTCGCCGGTTGGCGGGACAGCCTCCCAGGGGGGATAGTCCTGGGCTCGGGTCCCCTGCTGACCGGCAGGTGGCCGGCGGTGATTATTTCCACCGGGTCTCCCTGTATCCCATATCAGCCCCTCACGCCCAATGCCCCAACCAAGACCTTACCACCGTAAATTTCAAGCATCACCAGAACTCACCACACGAAAACACACCCGGAAAGTTAGGCTCCGTTTCTCTCACTCACCGAACGAAGCACAGCGGCAAAAGTCGCCATTCATACGTCGATATTCTGCGAGAGTGTGGTACCACCCCGGTCGGGCCTGCCCGCGGCTGTAGATAGAGAACTATCAACAGTGTGGCCCTACCACAATAAAATTCTTTCTCTTAATACATTATTAGTTTTATTGAATTAAATATATTAAGCACGTGGTGCATCTAATATAGATAAAAATTGCCCTTTACGGCATATCATTAAAATAGATACCTTAAAAGTTATCAGAGGTTCAATTTCTTCATTACAGTTCGAAGTAGATAAGAATTGCCTTCAGACGTAGCTGAATAATTATCAATGTTGATATCTAAGAGCGGTCAAGCCATTCAATCACACTGAGTGGATTAAATAATGTGCATCACTTAGAATAAAAGATAAATAAAAGAATAGTAATAGCAAACTGGGTAATAATGTCAATTCTTTTAGCATTCACCTGTGACTTGGACCCATGAACACAGTACCGTAGGTATTTACAAGGCTGCTTGGTAAAATACAGTATTTTTTAGAATTAAATTTGATGTATTTTGATTGTACTAAAAATTTTGTTTTTTGTCTCCTAAAAGAATGATTATCAGAACATTATCATCATTCTCCTACTCTTATCCTCATTACATAATTGCTTGGGGTCGATACAATATGTACTCTACTTTCCTAGTATATATTGTAAAAGTTATTGGCAATAGTTTTATGACCGGCCGCCTGCCAGCCGTCAACCCTCCTTGGGAATTTAATTGTTGACCGAATGGCATCAGATGGGGTTGGCCCAGGTCGTTCTTTATTATATTTCTCTTAGTCGTCTTTTACGACATCCACGAAGTGAGGGTTAGTGGTATTCGTAGTCGCTCCCACACAGCACGTAGATGTTTTATATTGAACATAGGCCTCCCCTTGACTACGTCACTCAAAACGGTTCTCTGCCATCTGCAATTCTGCATATTGAGATCAAGAATCCTGGTTAACTAAGCGATTATGGTACTGTTGTTTACTTGGAAAAGCTTAGGTCCAACATTGATTGTGGATGGATGGAAGAGCTAAATAGTTTTTAACAGTTCTGAGTAGCTTTACATAGTCTTAATGTACTAATAATATATGGTAATTCTAGCGTCACTACGAATAACTAACCATATTATACGAAGTCTACGTTCCTTACAACGCAAAAATATATTTGATAGAACGGAGACTTTTCTTTAAAAAAGAAATAAACTATTATTCGGAACACGTGTGCTAATAGGTTCTTTTTTTCATTGTTCCAGTGGAAGTCACGATGGGGTGTTGTCACAAAATTATCGCCGGCAGCAGGTAAGTAATATTATTAATGTTACTAATAAAACCGATAACATTTAAAAATCTAAGTAAATATTATATATTCCTATGAATTTTAGTAAGATAACAGTATAATTTGATTTATGTTCTTTGATAAAAAGATTGAAACTGTAATAAATTACGAAATATAGTGATGCTATCTACTAATTAGGTAAACTCCTAGTTCGTTTACTTGATGCTCCTTCAGGTTTTTATGACTTTTACAGGTAAATAAGAAGGGTCGATATATTATATTCCCAAGCGGTTACCACACAGAAAGACCAATATCAAATCAATAACATATTTATTCAATTCTATAATATTTTTTTTTTATATGTTTTTTAAAAAAAATTGTTTCAAATAATGTTTTGTGGTGATAAAATAAGAAAACAATTCAAAACCAGAGTTGATCCTAAAAGACGACATGGGGAAAACGATTTACAGTGCCATTTCTTACCTCTGTACGTCCTTAAGGACGACTAAGGGATATATTCAGAGAGCAAAGCAAGAAAAAGAAAGCTCGAAGTTATATCCTAAGCCAGCCCGTCTGAACAACAGTGTACATATTACAGAATAGTCGCTTAGACTATATAACATTAAACCTGATATTTCGGTATAAAAACAAAACGCCTTTAAAATTTATTCCTAAGTAATAATTAAGATTGAGCTTATCTCTAAGTGTATTCACAATTAATCGTTGTTATTTGACTATTACAACTGTAACCCTAATTATCAGTCAATTTAAGTTCCGTATTTATGTTTCATTAAGACTTCGTGTAAACCAGAAGCCGAATTAGTGTTGATAAATTGTTGGAACAAGTGAAAATAGATTTCATCCATGTGATGATGTAGTAAGAATACAATTGCCCATCAGTTATCTTGCCCAATTATGTCGTCAAAATCGACTAACAAACCTATAACAATGCGAGGGCAGCAAATATATATATATATATATATATATATATATATATATATATATATACTAGCAGACTAGCCTCAGTAACACGTGGTGGTTATGCTAATAAATTGTATCTTATATGAAACGTTTGAGTACGTTTAACATAGCACCATCTATTAAATACTTACTCAATCCAGTCAACAGATACCGCCATCTGTTAGAATCGTTTGGAGATAACAGATAATTGTGACTGTCAAATAATAGACAAATAATAATTTGCAATAAAATAATATTACGACTATAAATTGAGATGGAAGCTATCCTATCCTTTAAGTTGGATCAAACTACACATGCTGTGCAAATTTGATTAAAATCGAATTAGTACTTTAGGAGTCCATCGCAGACAAACAACGTAACGCGTAATTTATCTTATTAAGAAGATATATATTAAAAGCATATAAAAATCCTAGTAATATATAAATATTTATACATAATTTTTTCCTTCATGCGTAATTATGGTTTATGTAAGGCAATAAATATAATCACATCTAAAACTTCTCCCTTACACCAAACTCCAAAACCTTTTAGCCTTTATCGCTAAGCAGATTTTTTACATAAAATATGACCAGTTCTTGGGTAACCTTTTACTGAAAAGAGGTGAAAATATTCACTTACGTATATTTTGTGACAGTTTTGATAGACTTGAGGCATTTGTTGAAGGTTAATTTTCTTTTATTTGAATATACATGAAATCTGATGGAGTAGGAATAATATTCACCGCCCCCTATCTTATCCGTGGGTGACGTAAAAACGACCAAGCTAATATGCATATAACAGCTAAGCAATGGGTGATATCATCCAAAAAAATACTTATACCGACCTGTATAATCATATCGTAGGCCAACTTTCCTCCTTTGTGGAAAAAAGTCTCGGGACCAGTAGTGAGACTTAGATGAGCTGAGATGAGAGCTTATTGTATTTCAATAACCTTACTACTTATTATTATAAAACAGATTAGCTAATAAATTCGCTGTGTGGTAGCGGCTACGAATACTACCAACCCTCACTTTGGATGTCGTAAAAGACGATTAAGAGACTTATAATGACCTGGGGCAATTCCATCTGTTGCCATTTGGTCAACAATTACATTCCCAAGAAGGGTTTACGTCTGGCAGGCCGGTCATAAAACTGTTGCTAATAACTTTTACAATTTGTACTGTGAAATAAGAGTACTTACATATTGTATCGACCCCAAGTGGTTGGAATAAGAGTAGGAGAATGATGATGATAAAATTAGCTAATAAATTATCGTTGAAATTATTTGAGCTTTTTAATACTATCTGTATATATTTAAAAATTAAATTGAAACTTCTCTCTGTATTTTAAAAATAACTAATATAAAATATTTCAGTGGAAAGTAACTGCACAGTTTTTTTTCATTGATAAGTCGTTAAACATTGTTAGTATAGGTTTATTATACAGACAGTAATTATTTGAATCCAAGACACAGTGGGCGTCGAAATATCGACCTAAAACGCACATAAATTTCAACAACAAATTAAAAAGTCTGGAGTGCTTGTAACTGCACGCCGCATTACACTAGGGTTGTAAACTGATTCACATTTGATTTATTTTTTTATTTTCAAAGATGACTACACTAAAATAATAATCCTTGTATTGCGGGGGATTTTAGAAACATGCAATTTACGCAGATAAATTACATGCACAGACTCAGAATAACAGTTTCTGGATCACATAAAGTATTGTCCTGCGTAGGAATCGAACCCATGGCACTGGCACGGAAGGTCGGTATTTTAACTAACTGTGCAGTCAAAGGAGAAGTGGAAGTATAGTAATAGGATGAGAATATAAGACAACTAAAGGATACAATATTTTGAATGATCAATGAAAGAAGAGAATGATCTGACAGATGTATTACTTTATTAGTTTGGAGAAGGCTCGAACCCAGCATTGGGACGTATATGAGCTGTGATGATGATAATGACATCATGCTGTTTAAATTAATGGCATTTTTTTGGATAGGCTATGGTCTGGACATACCCCCCTATTCCATCCGGGATAACAGAAGAGCGGCGTGTGGCCCCATAACCGCGCTCCCTACCCATCGCTATCGAGCTGGCCATTAGTACCGCTTCCTTGAAATCTGTGGTCGGGCCGGCAAATGGGATGGACTTAATAATTTATTGATTGCTAATGTGTAATAAAGAACCTTTCACTTTCAGTGGCTTTCTAAATACATTACCAAAATAAAACGTACACTATATGTTAATCCAAGAAATAGTCCATTTGTATGCCGATTTTCATTCAAATCTATTCAACGGTTTACGCGTTATTGAGTAACAAACGTATAAACATCCAAACATATTCAACAAACTTTCACTTTTACAGTATTCGTAGAATTATCTAATTACATACATTTCTCGATCGGTTTTTTTTTTTTAGTTTTTTTTCGTAGTTTACGGTAACCCCGGTTTAAGTTATGTTGTAGTATGTAATGGTTAACACTAAACAACTATGAAGTTTACATAAATACATACATAGCTTCACGCCTGTTTCCCAGTGGGGTAGGAAGAGACTACGGATTGCCACAAAACACGTTCCTGACGTACCTCCATCGCTTCATTCACGCTCATCACAGTCTTCATGCATGCTCTACGATTACGCATACTCTTAATCTGACATTTCACTAACACATCTTCAATATGATCCAGGAAAGTACGACGTGGCCTTCCCCTTGTAATCATTCCACTCACACTCGCTTTGTACACTTGTTTAGTCAAACTTTCTTCACTCATTCTTTCCACGTGTCCAAACCACCTCAGCATACCCTTTTTTATCTTTGTCACTACTTCTTCATTTACACCACAGCGCTCTCTTATATTATAGTAAATTTAACTGTTTATTATTATATACTTTAAGTTAGGTATCTGAGTCGCAACTTTCGTAAAGTTAATAGTAATACTACACACGTTTGTGCATTACGGAGGATTGGTTACGACTGACTTCGTATTGATTACGTAGTAGTACTTATAGTACGTAAATCGCTGTGTGAGCAAGTTCGGCTCATACAAAAATCTACAGAAAAGGAAGAAATGGTGGCCATTATATTTTTACTGCATTAACACACGGTTAGTAAAATTTATAACTTTTATAAAATCTGTAAGACTTTCTCGATATTTTTCTAAAGATATTTGATAGTCAAAATTATATTAGCTTACAAAATATCTAAGTTAATAACCCTATTACCAAAGTAAAGTTGCCAAGTTTCAAGTTTCAATCAATAATTATGCGATGGTAAAAGAAAACTTAAGCTCATATATAACTTACGCTGCATCGCCTTTGATGACGTCATAAATAAAATTTTGCCTCCCTTCGTATCGGTACGGAGCCTCGTAGACGAGGTAGCTATATCACACGGCATTGCTCGTACTTACAATATTATAATTTTTTTTTTTTTTTTTTTTTTTGGGGGGTGGGCTACGGTCGGCGCACTCCTCGCACCACTCCGTCCGGGGTGACAGAGGGGCGTAAGCGCGCACACCCGTAACCCACCCGTGACGTCGCCTTCGTCGTTGGGCCGACCACCGGAGCAGAGTGACTTGACGTCAGTGGTCGGCCCGACGGAATACCCCTGAGGATTACCCTCTCCTCGACCGACATCCCCCCCTCGGGTAGGATGTCGGTCTTTCCTCACGCGGTCGGCCTCTCGGCGGGTGACGGACTAATTCCCCGATCCAGTCACCCGCGGCCTTGGCTAGGGCGGCATCAGGCGCAGGTAATCGCGCCTGCGCCGCCCCAGTCGCCGGCGGCGGCTCGCGCCGTCGAGGAGACGCTCCTCGCGCACGCGCTCCGCCGCCTCCTTCCGCGAGACTACTGCCTCGCAGAAGGTTGCGACCGCGTCCCAGTTCCTGACGCTGTCGAGCATCGCCCTGGCGATGGTCGGCAGCGTCAGGTCGGCACCGATGATTGCGACGAGTTCACGACGCTGCTCTGCCCAAGCGGCACAAACCTCGAGCGTATGCTGCGCCGTGTCTTCGTCGCAATCGCAGTGGTGGCAGGACGGTGTACTCTCCCTCCTGACGACCTTGTGCAGGTATTTGGCGAAGCATCCATGCCCCGTCAAAACCTGCACCAGTCGGAAGGAGAGCACCCCGTGCCGCCGTTCCAACCACTGCATCAGCACCGGCCGGAAGGCCTCTACGGTCCGCACACCGAACCGAGGCCTCTCCAGCTGGACTGCCCAACGGGCAATGACATCTAGGCGGGCGTCAACGCGCCAGGCGGTGAGTTCCCTCAAAGAGGCCACACCGCCCTCCGCGCGCACCCCCGACACCCGCCGATACAAATCGGCGAGCATTTCCGCCTCCAGGTCCCACGGGGGACTCCCGGCCAACAGGCACGCTGCCTCCGTCGCCACCGTGCGGTACCCGCGTACAGCCCTGACCGCCATGGCCCTCTGTGGTCGCCACAGAAGAGCCCTGAGTCGGACGGTCAGGGACCCCGCCCACACCGGTGCGCCGTACAGGGCCACAATATTATAATTTGAGAATTTTATATTTAACTATACGAGTGGGTAAGGTATACCGGGTATAACAGAGAAAGGAGCAGCTGGTCAGAAGGGTGGTAGTTAATGATGGTAGGAACACATAACAAAAATTTGAAGGGAATTTGTTGATTCGGTAATGAATTAGAAGCATTTAAATTTTTCAATTTTGACATTGATTTTCTTTGAAACTGAATGAAACGTACAAAGTAAATGATAAATAATCTGCTACAGACTCATACTTTCTTAAATATTCATTAGAACCTAAATAAATCAGTGATTACGTTTGTATGACAAGAGACGCTTTTACAAACAGCTGACGTGTCAATGACCTTGATATTTTCCGTTAAAATTTTTGTTATGTGGTCCTATGATCATAGGTGCAGCTGGTCAGAAGATCAGCTGCTCCGTTCTCTGTTTCACCCGGTATATAGGTAGGTAAGAATAATTTAAGGTAGTGTCAGATTTGCCATACAATAGTGGAGTAAAAAAAAACCTATAACATTTATGCCAGATAAGGAAAACTTGATATGAAACTTTATAAATAAACTGTCTGACTAGCGGGGCATATTAGATCAATTTCTTTCCTAATGTGAAGATGTCCAAGCCTGGCAGTAAACGCCTTTCTTGTTTTTATTTTTTGGCGGCGGGCTATGCTAGCTATATATGCGGAATGTGACGATTCTCGTCACATTCCGCTAAATCCACCCGGGGCGACAGAAAAAGCGACGCACGACCCCATAGACCCGCCCTGCAATGTACTTCTTCTTCACCGTGCGAGTGGGCTACCAAAACTCGGAACTTATCTTCGGTGGCCTACCCGAACGTGAATGAGAGAGAAAAGAAATATATTAAATATTAAAAAAAAAGTTATCAATTATCTTCTTTCATATGCTAAAATCTGCGTTTAGTTTTAAATTGATATTTACTTTCATTAATTATCCATATTTTGATTGATTTGAAATGATTTTATGAGTTAAAAAGTAGAGAGGTATAATGACCATTTTGCAATCCATCTGAATATAAGTTTTTCACAATTTAAACCTTAGCAGTATTCTAACTCGAATTCAACTATTAGCAAATCAACTTAAAGTATTAATCAGGTGCTTTATACGACTTCCGTTTTTTTTAAATACACATATACATACCCCGCACTATGGCAATAATTCTTGTAATGCGGGGGACTTTACAAACATATCATTAACACAAACAAATTACACTCAGACTCAGAACAACTGTTCGTTTATTGCATAAAGTATTGTCTTGCATGGGAATAGACACTGGAGCCATCTTACCCACTACGCCATCTAAAAAATTGGAATCTCTTGTATCTAAACCATATAAATCTAAAAATACTACCGAACACACAGATATTTTTCTTGATATAGATACATAGGCGGTGTTCCCCCGCCGAGCTCCTAAGGAATTCAAATTACGGATTTTATGAGCGCGAAATCTGTTTAATGTCTGTCCGTAGGGGTAATACCACTATGGGGTAGTATTAGATACTGCTGGGGTAGAATAGCGACTATAAACTACTTTAATATGATTTTTTTTTTATTTAGAAGAGATATGAGTTTTACTGTAGATTTAATGAAATAATTTATCATTAATGATTAGATTGCACATATGGTGTACCTTCGATTCCTGTACAGGACAATACTTTGTGCGATCCAGAAATTGTTGTTCACCGCAATACAAGGATTATTTTCTTAGTGCAATATGGTGTTTAAAAAAAATTAAATACACAATTTTCTTTTTTATTACTTATCTTAGTAAATGAGGAAGTAGGATACCTGGTAGCAACTGTTACTGCCGCCCATGGACCTATGCAATGCCGAGGGTGCAGCTATGTCGCTAAATGCTCTAAAGTCAAGCTTTCAGCTGTCTCGCTTACCAAATAAAGTGCAAGTTTAAAAAAGCCACCAGACTCATACCAAATAATCCAAGCTTAAGTTAAATACAGAACAATGATAATTTTCATTTACTGCCGTTTAAAATTCCAACAAAACCCATAGAGCTAATTAAAATTTTACTAACTAAACTGAATGAGGCTTCTTATCACAGTCTAAAAATAACAGTAGAACTGTAAATATTTATGTTGTTTGTTTAAGACTTTAAAATTACCTAAGTTTTATAAGAAGAAGAGTTATTACAGTCCTTGGAGACTTCATGTCCAGAATGTGAAAGGGTTTAGAAAATTGCTTTTGGAACTGTTTATTTTATTACATTTTGTTGTTTAAGTAGCAAAGTGTTTTAAATCGTGTTTTTGTTGTGATATTTTGGCCATGTATTTTAGTTTTTTTTTGAGACAATCCCCAGTTTCTGTTGATAACCGGCCCAAACTACTCGGATAGGTGAAAGGGATAACCACATAACTTGCCGTATACTACCACTCTATCCCCATTTTGTCAGGCCACCTGTTTCGAGACCGACTACTTTATTGAGAAATACCTTCAACATAAAAGATATAAGTACACTTAAGTATGATTTTTTGGGACAGGCTATTGTCAACAGGCAAGTTATCAACAAATAACTTGCCCAAACCACCCGGATAGGTAGAAGGGACGATCCCCATAACTAGACGTACACTTCTCTATCCGCATTTTGTCAGGCCACCAGTACCGAGATCTTATTTATTTTGTTGCGAAATACCACAAAAAAGAAAAGTTAGCATAAGTATATAAATAATTAAAATGTGTTGTATTGTGACGACTACAAATACTACCAATCTTTGCTCGTGAGTGTCGTAAAAGATGGCTAAGAGCAATGTTAATCTTGATACTAAATTCCGCCTCTTGACGCCATCTTGTCAACTAGTGTTGAAATCAGGCAGGCAGTTGTTCATAAACCTATTATCAATAAGTCAAGGGCGGTAGGTGCTTAGATCACTCCGCTATCTGTGCAACCATTTTCGTCAATGATTTTGTTTTTTTTATAATAGTAATATATATATTACTCTAATCTTTCTTGAATATTTTTCAGTAGAATACAGTTCGTAAATAAATAAATGTAACCCTGTCACATAACCTACATTACTCTGTGTAATGAAGTTTCTATCGACTGGCACACAGAACGCAGTTACTTACAATAGAGCAGCCAGTTTATTAAACATTAACTCACTTATTTCATTACACTGTGACATGAATTGGTGTTTACGATTTCGTTCCTAGCGCCCGAATATTTTCTTAGATTCCTAAGATAGTAACTTTATCCAAAGCTAATATTTTAAAGGTTTTCTTGCGGTGATGGGGTAAGGTGGCAATCGTTATCTTCTTTTTTCGCCCATTTAAATTTATCATAATGGTAGAGAATTTTCTGCCTTTTTATTATTTATGATGGCAAGGAGCAAGCAGCACACCTGATAGTAAATATGACTATCACTCATAGATCTTTGCAATATCAAAAGTACAGCTAGGCCGTTTCCTACTAACCCAAACCAACCCAGAAAGTTGCTTTTGGTAGCAGACCTGAGCCCACCTGATGATAAATGATAGGATCTCTTTTTGATTTTTATAAATTTAGGGGTACAGCCGGAACGCTCGCTACAGTGAGGTGAGGTTTGGTTTTCTAACTCTCTCTTTCACTAAACGAGGAGAAGTAGTCAATTTCTATTATTCAGAAGTTAATTTTTTACGACAATATCTCATCATTCTCCTACTCTTACTACAATTACTTGGGGTCGATACAATATATACTCTTCTTTCATAGTACATATTGTAAAAGTTATTGGCAATAGTTTTATGACCGGCCGCCTACCAGACGTCTACCCTCTTTGGGAATGTAATTGTTGACGAAACGGCATCAGATAAAGTTGGCCCAGGTCGTTATAAGGCTCTTAGTTGTCTTTTACGACATCCACGAGTAAAGTAAGGGTTGGTAGTATTCGTAGCCACTACCACACAGCACTTTACGAGAATGCCTATAGACAGAAAATTGTCGGCAACAATGCTTTTTAGCCGAGGTGGTGGGTAGACGAAGGCTTTTAGTGAGGGCGACATCGCAGCACTTTGTTACGTTATGTCCTAATTGGCTGTCGCAATACGACACAACTTTTGTTGTCCAACCGATCAACTAATGCGACAAAATTAAAACACATGCTTTTGAATGGAGCTGTCCTAACTGACAACTCGCACTGACGTGCAACATCGCATTTGTTGGTCGTTGTGTTTTAAATTCAAATCTGTTCTATTTTGTCGTGTCGGTCGTCCGGGCAACACGTGTTTTTGGTTGATAAGTAAAATGAATACTATGACATATATATATATTTGACAACGACATTTTGACGACTGACGACAATGCAATTTGGACACATCATTATTGTCGTACGACCAACTTGTTGCACGGCAATGCGAACAACCGATTTTGTCGTAGAACGACTTGCCAATTAGGACGTAGCCTTAGGCAGGTTATATGGTAGGTTATCCAACCACATGCTACTCTTCCGCGGAACCGGAGAGTTCAGATCAGAATTCCCTTAGTCATAGATTTATTTTCTTTTTTTTCAATCTGGTGTCTGGTTGTCACCATATATAATATAGCTTACGTTCATGTTAGTGACGACAAATAAAAACAAATCGACTAACAAAAAAATGTTGATATTTTTTGTAGAGGCTGATATTGAATCAGCCTCTACTTTTGGTCTCTAAAGCGCTATAGAGTCCGAGCTGGCCACGGATTTCAAAGAAGCGGTTCCAGTGGCCGAAAATATGGCGATGGGAAGGGAACACCGTAGGTTATGGGCCCACGCACCGCTCTTGCGTCGCGCGAACAGGTGGTGTGTGTCCAGACTATAGCCTATTAAAATAAAAGTCTTATAGAGTCACAAACATATATGCCTACATGGGCTACAAAACACATTAGCCTCTTTTGCGTCGTGTAGTCAAGAAAAAAACTGAATACCTAACATATCATAAGCTATAGCGAAGCTTGGCCATAAAACGCAGACGTTTAAATTTGCATTCACTGAACTATGCGGGTGATAGTTTGCGATCTGCTCTGTAGAAGACATTACTAGCTATGAATAGGGTTGCCACTTTCATATAAACCAACTATTAATTTATATTAGTTAATAATTCACGGTATGGTAATAAAATGGTAATAAATACAATTTTAAGAGAAGGAAAATACGAAACAAAACTCTATACCAACACCTCTGACCAGCGTGTTATAGTATGTTAATTTCCCTCCCATTACGGAGGAGGCCCGAGCGTGTGGGACATATATAGTCTGTGATGATGATGATGGTAATTTAATGTGAATATCATCATGATCTCACATACTTCTCAATGCTGGGCTTGAGTTTCCTCTACAAAGGGATGGATTGGCATAGGTTTGTATTTTGAGAAGAAAAGGAATTTCTCTTGCTGTGATTATATTTGCTGCAATCATTTAGTCATCTTGTACAATCATTCATGGAAAATCAAAGGGATGATGATTTGTATACTTAATCCGTCACCACACAAGAGTGTTGGATGTCACCAAAAGCGGGAAGTTTTTTTTAATATTTATCGCCATAGTTATAGTACTTCAATAAAATTATTATTATTTTTTGTAATATCACACTGTTTTTTTTTAAATATTAATAGGGCTGTTTCTATATTCTGCTGGTGAGAATTTCTTAGTATTATATTCAACCCGTATCCAACTCAGATCTCTACAGTATACAAAAAAAGCTTAGGCTAAGAAAAGAAGAAAGCAATAGAAAACTAAAACTATTAGCAAAATTTTCCAACAGTATCGTCAATTGTTATTGACAACCCTAATGCATGAGACAAGGGTTGGAATAAAAGAAAGTCGTGTTAATTTATTGTTACTACTCCTTCGAGGTTATAATTTTGACAATTCAGACACGTTGCCATTTTAAATTTTAAACGTATTATATTTTATACTGTCATATCGTTATTGCCGAAGGGTTAGTTAGACTTCTATTAAATCCCTATTATTTTTTTATTCTAATACATTCTTTAAAAATATTTTGATGTTTGAGTCCAATCATATAGTCCAATTTTTCTTTGAGGACTTGCTGTAGTCTGGACGGGACATGCCCGTCCAAAACGCCCAGAGCCGATGGGAGAGACGACGTGTAGCCTCATAACCGTACGGTACCTCTCTATCTCCATTAAGTCGGACCAGCAGTTCTGAGACCTTATCTTCAATAGTAATTTCATTGTTTACCCAAGCTAGATCTTCTCAGTTTGTAGCCGCTCTCCAATCCGGTGGTAGATTAATTTAATAAAAATGTGTAAACTTGACAATATGTAAGTGCCCTTATGGGGCTTATGCGTAATAAATGATTTGATTTGATTTGAGTATTGCAGGGTATCAATTAATAAAATTTCATCACCATTCACATAATTTGGTAGAACCATATAAATATTTTATAATCTAGTTCCATTTTTTTTTCTTTTCTTATCTTTTTTAAACTGCACTAACGAAACAATATTTGTATTGCGGGAATGTTTACACACATATATTACAGACAAATTACACCCAAACTCATAACCGGTTATAACTCTCAGTATAAACTCATAACAACTTACCAGTTCTTTAATCGCACAAAATATTGTCCCACGTGGGAATTGAAACCACGTCACTGACACAGTAGGTCAGTAGCTTTACTATTATGCCATCTATGCATTCTAATTTAGGATGACGTATTAATTAATTTAATTTGAATTTAGCTTCACGGTTCTCTTCATGATTTGGGACTATTATGCGTCGCACACCGTTGCCCATCAGCTCGTCCTAGAATAGTTATACTACGTATATATGTGTATATGCACGTTATAGTGTACATCATCATCATCTAAGCCCATATATGTCCCGCTGTTGGGCTCGGGCCTCCTCCGTAATGGAAGGCTAATTGAACTACTATACCCCGCTGGTCAGACGTGTTGGTATAGGGTTAGGTTAGGTGGGCTCTCGCATAGACGTTATATGCGTTTTATATCCCTTAGTCGTCTTGTACAATTATCTGCGGGTAAGATAGGGGGTGGTGAATTGTATTCTTACTCCGTCACCACACGAAAAATAGTGTACATTACATTATTATAGTGTACATATACCATATATTTAAATACTGCACATATTTATTATATAATAGATCAGCGTAAGAAATAATAAATTACAATAAATATTATTAAAATAATTCATTGTTTCAATCGAATAAAATTACGTTCTAGGAACGCCATTTTTATTTTTATTCGACAAACCGGCTAGCACCGGCCGGAACTGGTACAAAACAAAAAAAAACTGGATTTCTCTGGAGTAAATTGGTTTCCCTCAATAAGTTCAAGTCCCCTGACAATGGGAATTATTCTCGTTCCGTATCTTGTTATTCCAATTTTGGGGTAATTTTTTTTTTTCATGGGAATTATTGTGCCGAATAATGCTGAGTATTTTATAATCAAGTTTGATGTGGTGCGCCATGAGAACGTATTTGTAGACTCATTCCGTTGATAAGTGTTGAATTGCTTTGTGGCCTTTATACTTTTGCTGTCAACTGCCTATTGAACTTTCACATAAATATAACCGATTTGGCCTTTTACTTTATTTAAACACTTATACTTAAGGAAGGCATAGACGAGGATTATTTATTTTGTGTTTTAATAAGCTATTAAGTGATTAAAAGTGAAGAGAGGGAGTGGGAGAAGGGGGGAGGGGAATTGAGAGAGAGAGGGAGAGAGAGAATACACGCTATTGGTTGATGTATGTAAACGAGATTTAAAATTTAGTTTGTCAAAGTTTCACTTCTGATATCTGTACTTTGTATGCATGCATATTTTTTTATTCCAATTGCAAATACATATACTACAGTAAGTATAGAATAAACTATAAGCAAAAGCAATTTAAGTTTCCAACCAAAATATTTGTATACAAACAACAAAGTCAAAAAGTAAACTCGTGTTCAGATTATCCTCTAACTGCTTTTATGAAGCAACGAGCCATATGAAGCTGGATAAATTTTGTTAATACCAGACTTGCGATGCAATATTCTCGAAAATTTCAAACACAGTTAACTATACAGCGAATTTTGTAATTTTGTTTTCTTTAAGTTTTTGGAAATTGTCACAAGAGAGTCTTTTTTATACAGGCCTATCGAATTATTTTGTTTCATGGCTTTGCTAACATTAGGAAAAAAAATAATTGAAATACTTGAAAGATGATTTAATGATTGCAATTGGCGTCATAAGATTCTTTTAAAACCAGCGCTAAGGATATATCCTTATAGGATTATAATACTTGGACGGAGTATACGGTACCTGAAAGAGTATCCCGCCGGGACAGCTACGGACGTTAAAGTGTTTATACTAATGGCCGGCCTAATGGTAATGAGTAGGGAATACGGTGGATTATGGGGCCACATACCGCCGTTTCGCCATCCCGAACGGAACGGGTGGCATAAGTCCAAGCCGTAACCTACCAAAAAAAAGGTTTAATCCTTGTGATGTAGAGGACTTCTCAAATATACAATTGACGTAAATAATTTACGTCCAGACTCAGAACTTTGTAGATAATATAAAGAATTGCCCTATTATTGGCTGAAATCGGCTACGTATATTATCAACCCTTAACTTACTCGTGGGTATTGTAAAGAACAACTAAAAGCTTTACATCGAACTAACTAAGCTGCATTTGTTGCCGTCTGATCAATACTAAACGTGTCCAAGGAGGGTTGACGTAATGCAGGTGGCTGTTTATAAAACTATTGCAGATTTTTTTTCCAATATGTACGATGGTAGAAAAGTAAATATTGCGTCAATTCATCAAGCAATTAGAATAAAAGCAGAATGAGAATATTGACACAAAAAATGTTCAGAATAATAATGAAATCCACTTGGCAGGCGAATTTGATACTTATACTACTCTGCGTCTGAGCAAAGTTCAGGAGCGTGTTGCTGAACATTATCTTGGTGAATACCACCAGTAGGATTATCTATCATCTTATCTTTTAGATGAAAAACAAATTACGAGCCCGCTGATTTTTTTCCCGGATCTTCTCAGTTTGTGGCTGCTTTCCGATCCGGTGGTAGATTAATTTAAAAAATATATGTAAAATTTACAATATGTAAACGCCTTTATGTATAATCAATCATTTGATTTGAATAATTAGCCTGCATGAACGTAAATAGTGGTAATTGATTGTATTCCTAACCTGACACCACGAGAGAACTTATGTATAGTTGAAAGTACAAATACATTGCATTAAAGGTGAGTGAAGTCATTGCAGCTAGTTAACTAACACCACAAACCACGTAACGTATGCCATCTTTTTTTTTTTTTTTTTTTTTTGGTGGACTATGGATTAGTCTCGCCCCGCCAAATCGGTCCGGGGTGACGGAGAAGGCGGCGCGTGACCCCATAGACCCACCGTAAAAACTCCTCTCTCTTCGCCGTGCGAGCGGGTCACCGGGACCCGATTTTTAACTTCGGTGGCCCGCCCGGCGGTTCACCCTCGCGGGTTCCTCTCGTCGACGCCCCGACAGATGCTGAGCGCGCGAAGCTTGTTCAGCGCCGTGCGATATGGGCGACCCCAGGGGTCACGGTCGAGACCGTCCAACATCTCCTGCCAACTCGCGCCCTTGGCGGCTCGGATGGCCAGCCGAAAGGCAGTCCGCGCACTGCGGTACGCCTCGTACAGCTGGCCCTCCCGCTCGACGTCGCGGTGACGCCGCCGGCTGCGGGTGTAGGACCTTCGGGCACTGATACACGCCGCACGAAGGTCCGCCAGTCTTGGGGACCACCAGTAGACCCCCTGCCTCGGAGGTGGACGCCGCCGCACTCTGGGCATGGCCGCATCGCAGATCTGCGTTAACGCACTGCGAATGCGGACAGCCTCAGCGTCCACTCCGTCAGCTGGGGGTGGTGAGGACAGCCACGTGCTGACAATGGCCGCCTCCGCCAGTAGATCCCTGTCAAGACGACCCACAGCCCACCGCGGAAACGCGGGAGCTCCGTCCGCCCTGTGACCCCTACCGGGTTCCCGGGGGGAGACCTCCATCCGGATGTACCGGTGGTCCGACAGGGTCTCCGCCTCCTCCAGGACACTCCAGTTCCTCACCCGTGGCGCGACAGCGGGGCTAGCGAACGACAAGTCCACTATCGACCCGCCCTGCCGCCGCACACACGTGTTCACCAAGCCTCTGTTCAGAACACAGAGGCCCAGTGAAGCCGCCCACTCGTTGACCGCCCGCCCGCGGTCGTCCGTCGTAGGGGACCCCCACGCCGTGGATTTGGCGTTAAAGTCCCCCAGAACCAGGACGAGGCCCGGTGCCAGTCGCCGTATCGAGGCCTCCAAGGTGGTGAGTGAGGCCCCGAAATCGTCCATCCTCCTAGTGGGGGAGAGGTATACGCTATAGAGCGTGACCCCTCCCCACTCCGCCGCGACAAATTCCTCGCCCCTATCCAAAAGGGACAAGGACGGGAAGTGCCGCTGCGTTGAGACGACGATTGCCGCGGTACCGTTTCGACTGACCACCCAATTGGGGCGATCAGGCACGGCGTAAGGTTCCGCGACTACGGCTGCACCAATCGACCACTCCGCCATGGATTGCAGGAGGAGATCCTGCGCTGCGGCGGAGTGGTTGGTGTTGGCCTGCAGGAGGAGGTGCATGGATGGTGTACCCATTATCGGGTTGTATCCATGACCTCCTCGCCAGCGGGCGATCGGACCGCGCTAGGAGCGGGAGCGGCCGTGGTCGTAGGGCCGCCCCGCGCCTTTGGGGCCAAAGCTGGAGGTTTGCACGCCCCAGAGCCCATGCGGTGCTTGGCGGGCTTATTGCCCGCCGCACACGCGGGGCAGTGGGGCGGGGCGGCGCAAGATGCCGCCACGTGCCCGGTCTGACCGCAGCGGAAACACAATCCGCCGCAGTCGAAGCAATTAGTGCACGTCGGTCGAGTGTGTCCGACCGCCATGCACTTGTAGCACCTCGCAGGCCGGTGCTCAAGCACGGTTACCCGCGCCGTGCTCCAGCCCACGAGGAGCCTGCCTGAGCCGGTCAGTTGCCTGACCGACTCCACCGGGCACTGCGCCCAGGCAGCACCTACGCCACCCGGACCGGGACGAATGGCACCGACCCGGACGGTGTCTATGGGACACCCGGTTTTCGAGGCAATAGCCTCCCGGATGTCTTCCACCGTCACTGAATCGTCCAAACCCGAAATGCGCATTTCGGCGCACTTGACGGGCCTGGCGATCTTGATGCCACCCTCCTCGGCGAACAAACCTCTCAGCTTCTCGGCCACGCTGGGAACTCGAGAATTCAAGCCCCCGTCCGGGCCTTGCGGGTCCTGGCTTCGACGCCTCCAATATCGGAGACGTCTAGCTCCCGCCGGGCCTTCCTCAAGACGGCCTCGTAGCTGAGGCCCTTCTCGGCCGCCTCGGGCAGCACAGTGATCACCACTGCGGCCGTCTTCGGCGACTTGAGCCCCTTGCGCGGTCTCTTCTTCCGTCCGGCTCCTGCCTGAGGAGCGGGGACCTCAGCGGCGCGCTTGGCCTCCGCTCTCCTCCTTTGGCCGCGACTCCTTCTGTCGCGTTCGGCTACCTGCCAACCCTGTTCGGGTACGGCAGTCGTGCCGGACGCGGAAGGCCTCGTCGCGGCCTCGCTGGTCGTCGCCGGCGGTGTTGTTGCGGGCGACTTCAGCGGTCCGGCAGGAGCCGGAGCCGTCTTCCTCCTCAGGGCGGGTCCCTTCGGAGCTGGGTCGGGGCCTTTGGGCTTAGGCCCGGCCGCGGCCGCGGCGTAGCTCCCCACGCGGCCACCCTGACAAGGCAGCGGGGCGGGGGCTGGTGCCACATGCGGCCGCTTATCCGCGGCTAGGGGCGGCCGGACACGTGGTTCTGGAGGCAGTCTTGCCTCCAGAACGGCCACACGCGCATCAACGAGTTTGCCAACTGCGTTGATGATTTTGGCGAGGGCCTCGTCCGACAAGCCTCCCACCTCCAGCGTCGGGGTCAGCTGAGCCCCTCCAGGGGCCCGCTCCGCGGCGCCTGGCGGCTTTGGCGCCGCAGGGGCGCTAGCCGGCGGCAAGCGGTCCGCGGGGAGAGGCGTCAACCTCACCACCGGGACAGGCAGTTTCGCCGCGGCGACCGCGCCAGCGTCAGCCGGCGGCGCGCGCTTCGCGGCGGCAGGCGTCTTCCTCACCGCGGGGACGGGTGTGACCGTGACGCCATCACCTAACGTCGTCGGCGCCGCAGCGCGAGGCGGCTTTGGCGCCGCAGCGGCCGCCGAGTAGCCGGCCCTGGCCGATAGCGCGGCTGGCGCGGGTGACACGAACAGCGCCACCCGCGCCTTGAGGTCGGCCACGTCTATCAACAGCTGGCGGTTTGCTCGACGCATTTCCGCCAGCATGTCGCCCAGGTTCCGGTTTCGGGTCCGCAGGCCTGACATCTCGCCTCTAAGGCGGACATTTTCGGCCTGCAGATCCGTGGCCTCGCCGGCGCGGACAGCGACCGCCGCCGCCCTTTCCATGACCGAGGTCCCTCGCCCTCTTCGGGAGGCCTGGATCTTGGGTGGAGGCATGTTGGCCACGCTCCCCTCGGTTTCGGCGCTCGAGCTGCCTCCCTTACTCAGGGGGCGCTTTCGCACCTGCGAGGGGAGGGCCTCCTCCTTCTTAGTCGCGGTCGCCGGCGGCGTCTTTGCTGCTAGACGCGCCGACGACCTAGTGGGGCCTTCACCAGCCGACCCACTGTCCTTTTTGGACGGCCCTGCGGGAATATCACCGCCCTCGTCCATTCTGACGGTAGATCCGCCGCCCTCGTCTTCGGACGGCTCTGCGACATCGCTGTCGCCCTCGTCCGTCGACGGCTCTGCTGCGAGTCTACCGTCCTTCTTCTCTTCAGCGGCGGCAGCCTCCCTGCGCGCTCGCCGCTCCTCCAGCCGCCTTTTGTGGCTCAGGCCGTTGCCCCGAGACTTTCGAGGCGACCTCCTCTTCTTCTTCTGGGCCTCCACGGTTTGTGCCGGGCCCTCGGCGGACGCCTCAAGTCCTGAGGACGAGGCGTCGTCTTGGTCAGTTTTTGATCGGCTTGACCGGGCCTTGGGGTGAGGATCACTGCGATCCCCGTCGTTTTTTAATTTTAAATTTGTAGTATCCATATTTATACCCACGAGAATGGGAGATACAAGACGTCGACCCGGGCAGAGATCCCTATACCCGGGCAAGCCTACATTTACCAACCAGGGGGTCAGCCGGTGCCCTGGCTGGAGCGTGCTAACGACAGAACAACCCATCTGCCATGCATCTTCTCGCCGCACGCCAGAACTTAAGATTCTGGGTGATTGCCGAGTCCGAATGTTACTTCGAACTCTTTATAGAGGTTGTCTTCCTCGCGGTCCGGGCGGTTAAGCCAAGACCCTCGCTCCTGATACTACGCCTCAAGACAACGTGTCTTGAAGCAAGATACCAGGTTTACGATGTGTGGGCGGTGGCATGTGCCTGCCCAGCCCTCAAATGAATAAGTGACTGAGCCCGTCCCAATATTTCGCGTCCTATATCCTCTACTACGACTGTAGTAGAGTAGGAGCGAAATCGCGCAGATATTCGCTACGGACGACAGTACAACAGAAGAACTGGGGACCGCCGCCCGCACCCAGGGTACACCGCGTGGAGGTTTCTGGGATAGTACCCCATAACGTATGCCATCTTAGTAAGGAGAAAACTTACCGAGATCGGAGTGAGCTGCAAGTCAAAAGACATGTTTAGATTTCTGTTCAAAATTCATATTTTCTTTTAAATACAACTATATGCTATATATTTGCACGAGTATTTCAAAAGTAATTATTTTCTTATTTTTATTGCTTTTGGTGGTAAACGACGAAGCAGCCTGAACACCTGATGAATCAAATATTATGCTTAAATCCCGTAAAGGCACTTAAATACTGAGAATTTTATATTTTGAAATCAAGAATATCTAGCAAGAAACGTAGCGGGCTGATAATTTTTCAAATTACATATTTTAAATATTTTTGTATCTATAGTAAATATTAGCCCCAGGGAGATGCTCTTCAAGCAATGATGCATTTATTAAGGTAAAATTGAATAAAAAAACAAGAAAAATATACATAGAAAATGGCTGGAACAGATTCTGCAAGCGGCACCCAATCACGAGTTTTCTCGAAGAGGAAAATCCGTTCCACGTTGCTACCGTAAGCAGAGACCTTTTAAGAGAGAGTGATTAAAGCATAAGCTAAAAAACTACAATCAGAATACTTTGATAGCAAAGATTATTGTCGCTCATGGAGTTTTCCAATACCAGAGGTATGGAAAAGGTACGCCACTGCTTACTAAACAAAATTCACACAGAAATTTTGAGTTTTCGACTCTCTCGCTCACTGAAAAACACATTGCCATTAATTTCCACGAGAGTGTGATATTACCTCGGCCGAACCAGCCCGTAGCTGCAGAGAAATCAGTTAACGCTTTGGTCCTATCATTACTCGTTTTGCATTGTCTCTTTTTATTAATTAATTATTTTCTCAGTGTGTTGACCAGGTAAGAATACAGTTATGCGCCACGTTTGCTCGCTTGTGAGATTTATAAAAATTGATTAAGGATATCGTGAACAGAGTGTAAACTATTATTTTTTTCAGATTCGCCAATACTGGAACCGAGAGGAAAATTGTCTTATTATATGCAGGACAGATATATTGATATAGTTTTATTTCAAATTTTACTTCTCTGGATATTAGGACCTCCATTCGCTATTTACGACGTCGAAGAAAAGGTTTTTTTTTTATTTTTAATTCATATCTACACAAAAGTTTAATTATTAAATTCATAAATATGTTCTGATCGTAATTTTTTATGACTTGTACCAAAATCACCGTGACGTCATGTCAAGGATGCACGTTCACAAATCCTCTCAACGCTTCACAAAGGACGGATATCTTAAACCGAACGGCTACATCTTATCTCCAGCTCCACATTGCAGTATATACCGCTTCTAATCCGGCTTTAGTTTAGAATAGACATACGTGCTTCTAAGTTTTGGCGAGAGATGGCGTTTTAGAAATTTTTTACTTATTTTTAGTTTGCTTCGCAATAACGAAACATTCGTATTGGACTTAAAATTAATTGGTATTGTACAGAAATAACCATAATGAAAAAATATATTTAGTGCAACTTGTATGGCAAATTTGGTAATAGAAGAACTAGTGATGTTTTGGGGTTCTAGCTATCATTTGAACTAAATGGCCTGGGTATAGTCCGGGCTGACTTCGCTCTAATCTCCGGAGTAACGAAAGCGTGACGTGGACGCCTATAGCCAAGCGGTATTCCCATTTCAACCATTAATCTTTGTAGTCTGCCTGGCTCTACCAGGCTCTACTTTTTAAGGTAGCTGCACACGTCGATATTTCCAACAAAATAACTGTAGAACTGAATACTGGTGTAGAGAGATCTAGAAGTTAACAAGACTTTATAATTACGATAAATTGTTGAACGTGTGACACTTTAACCCTTGTGAACTTCCATAACCATGAACGCTGTGAAGTGCTCGAAATGTAGCATTAAATATCAAATGCAAATGCTATAAAAATAGATCTATTTCAAACTTTATTAATATTCAATTAACGTGCAAAGAATTTGTCGAAGTAATCTTTTAAAGTAAATTCAAAATCTTGACAGCGCACACCGCAGTAGAAACAATGGTCAGAATATTTCATCGCAGACATCTTCGGAAACTACCCTTCCGGCAACAAATTCACCCCTAACTCCAGGTTATTGCAGTATAAAACATACATATGTCTTCCCCGGCCACACGTGCCTTTATAAAATATTTAAATCTGCGTGGAAACAAGAAATCTCATTAATATCTGAGTGCGTTGTAACACCGGCTTGTGGGCACTTAGCAAAATCCTGATATTTGTTGCAAATACAGTATTATTTTATTTACTTGTATTTTCTTTGCAAATGCTGTTATATTAAAATATCTATCTATTTCCTCATGGTGATGGGGTAAAGATACAATCTATCATCAGAACTTTGAGGTTGTATAAACCAAATTTGCAATAGTATAATTTTCCGTATGGTGTAAGAGTTAGAATATAATTCACCACTCCCTATCTTGCTTGTGGATGTGAGATGGATGAAAGGTATAAATAACCTTTATGCAAAAGAAGGAAGACTCAAAATAAAATTTCATACTTATCCATCTGATCAGCATGGATTGTCAATTTTCCTCCTATTGCCGTGATCGTTTGAGCCCAGTAGTAGGTCACGTTGATTATTTATTTGGCTCTATATATAATATGTAGTATTTTTTGAATATCCTTTTTCTAACATTGATTTTATATTCGTTAAGGTACATTCTTACTCATCTTATACAAAAGGAAAGGGAAAAGGAATTAATTATATATTTAACTCACTATAATATATTAATACTTATAGATTTCAGGATGTACTACAAATGAGTTACGGGATTATGATATGTTACCAGTTATAACGGTCGGTACTGTTTCATATGCCAAAAAAACAAAAATGGCGGCCTCATCGTCTAAAATATTGTGTAAATGGTTCAACAATTTGGCGGCAAACATTTTTATTTGGTTAAAAATTGGCGTGATTTGCCGGTTGATAAATTTTGTTATTTTGGCGTTTGTATGCCAATGTTGCAAACTTATTACGGTTAAAAATATGTGCGAAAATTTATTGTTTGATATAAAACTGTAGCCATAGTCTACATGAATATTCAAAAAAATGTAAGTGACCGTTTTTACTTTATAAAATATATTTTTTTATTAAATGCTGTCCTGCCATTAATTATATTACGCGCAATTGTCACAGTAGCTTAATTAGTAAAGCTGTTTCAGTGAATATACATATATGTGATTTGAAATTCTGCCATATTTATTTCCTTTTTAGTTCATTAAAGAAATTTGTATAAAACCTATAATATTAAATATAAATCATCACCATCTTAAATCACATATACGTTCCACTGCTGGGTTGGAACCCTTCTACAATAGAAGGCAAATCGACCTACTATACCCCGCTAGTTAGACAGGTTGGCGTAGGGTTTAAGTTCTAGATTTTCCTCCTCTTGTATAAATGTTATCTGTATATTATTACTCTTAGTTGTATTTTACAATCTCCACGAACAAGAAAGAGAGTAGTAAAGGGAAGAATTCTACAGAATTCAGGCATTTTTTTTCTTCATCCTCATCCCTTCACGTATTATTAGCAACGCTCTCTTTATAATATGTCTTTGTTGCTACTATATTATGGTGGTAGGAAAAAATAATACATACATGCATACATACGGTATGTATGTATCACGCCATGTCCCTTGCAGGGTAGGTAGAGAGAACAGAATGCCAGAGAACTCTATCCTTGCATACTTTACTCGCTTCCTCAACATTCATAATTCTTTTCATACACGCTCGCCGGTTTTGGAGACTCTTGACCCCACCTTCCTTCAGTACATGACCGATCTGGTCTAGATAGGTTAGTCTCGGTCTTACTAAAAAATAATATTGTTTTTTTTTTCGAAATTTCCTTCTATTACAATTATGTTATCTGTTTAAGGAAGTGTTTATGTTAGTATGACAATATGTTACCGGGGCATCGACTCAAGAGGATACCCGTAAGGGTCAAATTGCCGGGCGGGCCACCGAAAACAAATACCGAGTTCCGGTGAACCGCTCGCTTGGCAAAGAGAGGTACATGTAGAGGGGGTCTATGAAGTCATGCACCGCCTCTTCTGTCGCCCCAGACGGATTTAGCAGGATGTGACAACTCCATAACCTGCCGCCAAAAAAAAAAGCAAAAAAAGTATGGCAATATGTAAGTGTCCTTATACATAATAAGTTATTTGCTTTGCTCTCACTCAGGTGTAAAAATTTCAACGAGAAAGAGGACTACCACTTTCCATTTTAGCCTGAGATGAGAGCCAATACAAATAAGACTGCAAGCAGTAAAATTTTTAAAGATATGTTTCAATCACTAGTAGAAACGTTCCTACCTTACAAAAGGGTAATTTGTTTTTCCAGTTCTTAAAGCGTAACTGTTCGATGCAATTTTCTTGTGTACATATATATTTTATCTCCCCTATACATTGTCCCCGGGGTGCGCTCGTAAATTTGTTATGCTTGTGACCAAACGTTAGATTAAATATTTGACTTTTATTAAAATGAGCTTTTGTGTTGTAAAAACTGGCAATTTAATAGAGCTTTTTGGTTGGATTACCTTTTACATACACTTTTTCAGTACATTTACTTTTATGTACCATTATATGGTAAAATTCGATTATGGAAATAGATAAAAGTTACGTTATTATGATATGTGTCATTTGCAGAGAGATTCGAAAAAACTAAAGTAGAACCAGGAGATTAATTTTATGGAAAAATTATAACACCAAGTGCAATTACCGACCTTTTGCTAAACGTGGCGATTATGATATCGAAATTCTTTGTTAAGCTTTTGTTCCTACACATTTGTACCGAGTCAGGGTGTAATTTGTATGCATTAATTGCATGCTTGGTGGATAGACTATAGTGGTAGCACCATATTGCTGACAGTTTTCTGTCTATAGTCGCAGATCGGTCCGTCGAGAGTAGTGCCACACTTTGGCAGAAAATTGATGCCTGAGCAGTGGCAATGTGCTGCTGTCCTTTATTCAGTGAGCGAGAGAGCCGGGAGCCCAACTTTCTAAATGGGTTTGAAGTTTTATTTGGTACGCAGTGGCCTAGCTATACCCTGATATTGCAAAGGTCTATGGGCGGAAGTAACTTATCAGGTATACTGGTTGCTACTTTGCCACCAAGAGCAATAGAGAAACAAAACAATGCCACTACCGCACCGTTGTGGTGTGACCTAATTATAACAGTAGACGTCAATTATCTGATAAATGAATTGAATAATACATTTTTAAAGTCTTACGTTGGACAATTTTTTATACCTTAGCTAGTTATTTTTATAAAAATAAAATAATGTAGAAAAATATTTCACATGACTTCCTACTAATATTAAAAATGTGAAAGTTTTTAAGATGTCTGGATATTTGAAAACTGTAAAACGAATTTGTATGAAAAGTTACTCATAGATAGACCATTATCTGGATTAACACATAGAATAAATGTTATTAGTAATCCTTTGGGATAGTAGTTTAACTTTGAAAAAGTTGTTTTTTATGCAAGTGAAACCGCGGGCAGAAGCAAGTTCTCCATTTTTAATATAAAATATTTTTAGCTTACCTTACTTTCAAAAGTTTATGGGTATTTTAAAAGTCTGCCACAAAATTCTACAACACTACTTTTAACCGCTACGTAATAGTTACGTCGTAGCTGTATGCTACGCTGCGAAGCAGATGTCTACGACATTTTATAGCTACGAACGCTTTTTGGATGTTATTACTTAAACATTTTAATTTTGGTATCTTTTATAAACTTATTAATTTTTAATACGCATTAAATTCTCTAATTATTATAAAATAGCATATTTCTGTCGCTTCATGCGCGTAAAAATATCTTTCCCAAAGTTGATCTCTAGACTATTATCCCAATTGAAAATATAACCAAGATAAAAAGTATTCTATCTACTAAACTATGTAATAGGAAATGGTCTGTCTATACGCTAATTTTCATCAAAATCTATTCAATGACTTACGCATGATTAATAAATATCCAAACATCTTTACAAACTTTCATATTTATAAATTTAGTATGATATGTTAAGTCTCCACCCATTTCTTAGACCTTAAGAAGAAGACCAAAGAAAAGATGAATGGACTACGTGAGGCATGAAATGGATAGACAGTGAGTGACTACAGAAGTTGACATCTGATGGGACTGTATGGAGGAAGATGACATATTGCGTCGACACCAAATAATTGGGATAAGAGCAAGATGATGATAGTGGCAAACGAACGAACAGTATATCTAATAGTTAGTGTGATCGTCGCTTATGGAACGTTACAACTAGACCGTTGCCTATCCACCCAAATACGCCCAGAACGTAAAGCTCCCCACTCTCTCGTTCATAGAATTGAACGCAACAGCATATTGTCATTATTCAGACGTCGAATTTCTGCGAGGGTGTGGTATTACGCAGACGGACTGAACCGTGGCTGTACACAGAAAAATGTCATACACAGACCAGTGTGGCCCCGCTACTAAGGCAATCCAAATTTATTTTAGCTGTATATCTGTAGATGCATATCTGTAGATATGGATATTACATAAAAATAAAATCCATGTGATATCATAATAATATTAAGAATAGTCGAGTAGAATAGAAGAGTAACCGTCTGCCACCGTTCATCGCTCAATATGGGTTTGAAGGCAGATGACAGTTAAAAATTCATAGATTTAAGATGAACCAGTCCACTAAGCACCCACTCCCATATTCATATATTAGCTACCATCATCACACAACAGTTTTACACTTACCGCTGGCAGTCCACGTATGTTATGTGCAGACGTGGAATGTCATCGGTAGATGTCCCATCCCAATATTTAGATTAAATTTCTCCAAAGGCCTCGGCGTGTTGGATCCATATCCCCATGTAAGCCTCCCAAAGGACCGGGCATCTTCCCTATGGAAGATCCCGTGAATTAAAAAAAAAAAAAAATTAAGAATAGTACGTCATCGACATTTCTTTTACCGCAGACATTACAACATATTACTCAAAAGTAAGAGAAGGAAAACTCGAAACTAAACCTTATACCAACATGTCTGATCAGCTTAGGTCAATTTCCCTCTCATTATGGAGGAGGCTTGAGCCCAACAGTGGGACATATATGAGCTGAGATGATGATGATTCAAAAGTTTAAAAAAGATTACAAATAACAATTATCACATAGCATTAGATGAACCTTTTTCTAGTCCAGTACTATCAATAAAATTTGCAAAAATATTTATTTCCTATTTCAATGATTCAATTCCACATTAACCAATTTGAGTGAATTGCTTAAAGTATTACACAATTCTATTTATATTTAATCATCACCCTTCATCTCTTAGAACTCTATCTCCAATGATAACAAATTGAAAATAAGTTTGAATACTATTCCGGCTTAGTTAAACATAATTGTATCGAAACCAATAAGTCGGTCGCGCCGAGTGCCTGACAAAACAGTGTTAAGACGACAGTTAGGGCCATTAAACTAGCGGAAATACGATGACCATTTAGTTCCATGTATTTATAAACATATCTACATACACTTTTGTACATAATATGCCTACTTAAAGATAGTGCCAACTTTGACATGCTTAAAAAGCACGTTGAGGATTGCAAGTACTGTTATTACTTAAAAAAATGCTAAATTCCATTTTTCTGATGACTCCGCTTTTTGTTTAAGGAACAACATGTGTGTCCAATCACTACCCCACCTAAACCATCCAGAGCAGTAGAAAGGATGACATGCAGCCCCATAATTACCGTACTGTATCTTTATTTGAGAAGACCAACGAAAGCAAGTCCTTGTCTTCAGTTGTATGCTGGCGATCCCTTAGCTAGTTCTTAAAATTCAAAAAATAAGAAATGACGATACATTACTATCATTTATCCATGATCACATAAAGATAATTTTGACTGCATTTAAATTGTGATTTTTCATTATATTTATTCTGGGTGTCATAAGAGACGAATACAAGTTTTCATCGACTTGAATCAACTGCATCTGGTACCGTCTGGTCATCGATTATATTCCCAAGGAGGGTTAAAGGCAGGCTGCCGGTCATTAGACTATTACCATAACAATAAGTACGTTGGAAAAATAGTACATATTACACCCATGTAATTGGAATAACACTAAAATAATGATAATGATTTGAATATTAATTCATATCTATTTTTGGAGTGAAGGTCATAGCTTAAAGCCATATATATAATAAGAAGTATAACTACTTACCCGATAATGTATATCGAGATACCGTCTATATTACCCATCTGTAGAGTACGTTGATTTCGTGGCCACACACTAGATCAGACTGCTCGTCGTTCAAAATATGTTGTGAGTAATAATTCAAAGCAGCTTTTTCTCATTATAATAATATATAACTTTGACTTGACGAGCATCGCTTTTGGGAATTTGTAAGTTAATGATACAAATACTTAAATATGTTTTTATGAAAGAAAAAAATATAACTTAACCTTTGATTTATTAAAGGTATTTATATACATAGATATTCTAAAGAATAAATTGACATTCTTCTTTTAAATCATATACGATCCATAATTTGAACGATAAGCTTCTTCGAAAGGAAATACAATGGTTTCCAGTTCGTTAGATTTTATTTTATTTTTGGTCGCAAATAAGTTCTTATTTGCCTTGCATGTCAAATATTCAATCTCAATAATGTTCAATATGAAGCTTTAAATTGAGTTCAGGTATAGTGAAGTGGCTTAAAGTAAATTATAATATATTAATCCTTACTAATATTATAAATGCGAAAGTAACTCTGTCTGTCTGTCGCGCTTTCACGCCGAAACTACAAAACCAATTTAAATGATATTTGGTACACAGATAGTCTAGAACCTGCGAAAGGATATAGACTATTTTTGAATGCGAAAAAAGGGTTGTAAGAGGTTGAAAGGGGCGATGAAAGGTTGTATGGAACTATTGTCATTTTTAAAACCAGAAGCTTGAAATTTATTTTTTTGTCTGTTTGTATTCAAACTTTGTAGAAATTGTACCTTCAAGGGGGAAAAATAGAAATATGGGATGAAACTTTGTGAAATAATTGTTCATTTTTGAAGCTAGAATGATCAAACAATTTCTCTGGCTTTTGATTAGATATAAATAAAAATATCATTAGTCTGATCGACCAGTGTCAGTAGCTCTACGAGGTACCATGTCTCGTGAGCTACGAGAGAGAGCTAGCTAGAGCTTATTTAAGTAGGTTTAAATTAGAATCACCTGCAAAAATAATTACTTTAGGTTTCTTATGAGAGCATTACCTAGATTAACACATAGAATACTTTTGTCCCACTTGAGATATGTTTATTATTATTTGTATACACTTGAGATAATAGTTCAGTTTTAGGAAAGTAACTTTTTACGCGGACGAAGCCGCGGGCAGAAGCTGGTCTAATATAAATCTCGTAAATTTATAATCCCCGATCTCTATGTATACAAAACTGAAACTAGTAAATATTCAAAGATATTCCCATCAATTTGACAATGCATGTAGTCAAAAATTCACGTGCTCCCCCCTACACGTTATGGACGGCAGCTCAATCAAATAATTAACAAATATTTGTATGATGTAATTGGCTTACAAGGGGGCCGGCAGATATGACGCTCATAAAATATTCCTTTAGTTTATGTTTTACGAAATCTGTTGTTTAAAAGTTGAGATTTAGGATTATAGTTTTTAAATCAATTTTAAGTAGCTACATTATGGCTATTTTTTACAGCTGTTATGGCTCCTTTGATTTAATGGTTTAAATATATGACTGTATAATCTGAGGTTTCAGATTCGCATTATAAGTGCTTAGTGAAAATGTTTACTACTCCTGTGCTGTGTCGAAGAGCATAACATTGCCGTCGCCGGCGACTGGGGCGGCGTAGGCGCGATTACCTGCGCCTTATGCCGCCCTAGACGAGGCCGCGGGTGACTGGACCGGGGAATTAGTCCGTCACCCGCCGAGAGGCTAACCGCGAGGAAAAGACCGACGTCCTCCGATGTCGCTCAAGAAGAGGGTACCCCTCGGGGGGTATTCCGTCGGGCTGGCCACTGACGACAAGTTCACGCTGCTCCGGTGGCCGGTCCAACGACGAAGGCGAGGTTCAAGGGTGGGTTATGGGTGAGCGTGCTTACGCCGCTCTGTCACCCCGGACAGAGTGGTTCGATGAGCGCGACGACCGTAGCCCACCCCACAAAAAAAAGGGCCTAACATTAGAGCTAAATGGACATATCACATATAATTAGACTGCAAAGAAGGCATAGTGGTTAAGATATCGACCTTCCGTGCCAGTTTCATGGGTTCGATTCCCACGCAAGACAATACTTTGTGCGATTCACAAAGTGTTGTTTTGGGTCTGGAGATATTTTTTCTGCGTTAATTGCATGTTTATAAAGTGCCTCGCAATATAAGGATTATTTTCTTAGTGCAGGATGGAGTCGTTTCTTTTTAATTTTATATAAAAGGTCAGCAATAAATAAATAAAAAATGAACGTTGAATTTCTTGCCAAATCATCTCAATGACGATTGCAATTCAATCCATGGTAGATTAGATTTCTGAGAATCAAAAAAAAAATATTCTCTCTTTATTTCTAGATATAATTTGTATCTGAAAATTGTAAATTTGTAGTCTCCCGCCATACAATGACTAGTTATTTTAGTACAAAGAGATTATTTACAGTTAATATTGTATTTATTATGTAACTTTGCCGTGTGGTGACGGGGTAAGAATATAATTCACCACCCCTATCTTACCTGTGTGTGATCGTAAACAACTAAGGGAATCAAAACGCACATAACACTTATGCAAGAGAAGGAATACTCTAAACAAAATCCCTATGCTAACACGTCTGACCAGCGCGGTATAGTATGTTAATTTCCCTCCCATTACCGAGGAGGCTCGAGCCCAACCGTGGGATATATATGAGCTTAGATGATAATTATGTGGTTATATGTATATGTTATCAAAGATAATCTTTATCAGATAGCAATGAAGATTTCGTAATTTTTCGGTTATATTATCAAAATTTGCAATAATATTATAGTTTTAAACTGCCATCTCTATTCCGGTCAGGTTGTATTCGTATCGTATATAGTAACCGTGTAATGAGTTCTATACCGATTTTATTACTAAAATATAGGTACACGTATTAAGTGGTACGCAACATGTAATCTTGAGAATGGTTTTCAAAAATGAATTTGGCATTCATGGTATATAAGTATAGGCGTTGAATGGAATATTTAAGAGGTTGAGGTATAAACGCCTATAATTTTCTTATGCGTATTTGATATTGTACTTATTTGGTAGGTTTGTATATTTACTGAATGGTGACGGAGTTGGGATACATTTCAACACCTGTGGAGATAACTAAAGAATATAATATGCATATAACATCTAATGCAAGAGATAATAAAAAAAAAATCAAAATAAAACTACTTTTTACGGATTCTATCGCGTTTGTATTTAATTTTAAATTGCCCGACCAACGTTTCGAACACTTTAGAGCCTTTATATAGATTAAAATTCAAATACAAAGGCGGTAGAATCCATAAAAATAGTTTTATTTCAAATGTATATATACATATATTTAATTATTATAATTTTATTACCAAAAGCTAGAAAAAAAGAGGTAAGGAATTAAGAAATGAGAATTAGTGAATATGTTACCATTCCTTACTTGATTTATCCAATAATTAGATTTGGAATCACCAGAGACATGGGTAATAGTATTCTCTTTTATAGTTTTTGCCTAGGTATGGTGTGACCATAAGCTATCAAAGCGACGGCGCGAGGCGGATGAACATAAATTATAATAATTTAAAGTATTTAGGGTAGTCTGTAAACGATGTGGTAGGACCACGTTGTTGACAGTTCTGTCTATAGCCACGGGCCGGTCTGTTCGGGGTAGTACCACAGTGGGTGAGGATAAAAAAAACTTTAAGCGACTTTTATTGCTATCCTTTGATATATCGTTTATTTAGTCACTCAAAAAACTTGCGGCTTAAAAATCAAAGACCGACTAAAAACTATTAAGTGAAGTACACGTACTTCTTTTCTACTATATATATATATATATATATATATATATATATATATATATATATATATATATATATTGTCGTCTATGTGCAAAATATAATTATGCAACAAATCGAAATTATTCGATTACACAACGGCTACGTAAGGGAGGCACCCCTACCCTCGTGTTTCCTGCATCTTTGAAGACCATAAAAATTTGCATAGTTATAAGTTCGTGTGCAGCTGACGGTTTCACACTTGAAGATTCTGTTGCATTTTTATTACGACGGATAGAAGAGAATAGGGATGATCTGCTTTCAAAAGTGGCTTTAGTTTAAAAAAGTAGCTTTAGGTTAAAAAGCAGCTTTAGGTGAAAAATTAACGTTAGGTTACAAAATTAGCTTTAAGTTACAAAAGTAACTCTAGGTTACAAAAGCAGTTTTAAATTAAAAAAGTTACTTTAGGTTAAAAAAGTAGCTTTAGGTTACAAAAGTAGCTTTAGGTTAAACAAGTAGCTCTTAGTTTATAAAAGTTACTTTAGCTTACAAAAGTAGCTTAGGCTACAAAAGTAGCTTTAGGTTACAAAAGTAGCTTTAGGTTAAACAAGTAGCTCTTAGGTTATAAAAGTTACTTTAGCTTACAAAAGTAGCTTAGGCTACAAAAGTAGCTTTAGGTTATAAAAGTAGCTCTAGGTTAAAAAAGTAGCTTTAGGTTACAAAAGTAGCTTTAGGTTACAAAAGTAGCTTTAGGTTATAAAAGTAGCTTCAGGTTACAGAAGTAGTTTTAGGTTACAAAAGTGGTTTTAGCTTACAAAAGTAGCTTTAGGTTACAAAAGTGGTTTTAGGTTACAAAACTAGCTTTAGGTTACAAAAGTTGTTTTAGGTTACAAAAGTAGCTTTAGGTTATAAAAGTAGCTTTAGGTTATAAAAGTAGCTTTAAGTTACAAAATAGAGTTTTAAAAAATACGATTAACGGACACAAAGCATATCCAAATTCAAAATAATAATTTATAGATTGCACAATTATGGTAGGTCCATACTGTTGACAGCATACTGTCTATAGCTGTGGGTCAGTCCGTCCGGGGTAGTCCACACTGAGCAGAAAATAGTCGTCTGAGCAGTGCTAATGTTTTGTTACGCTTTGCTCAGCCAAACTTTCTGAATTGGTTTGGAGCTTTTGTTAGTGGCCAGCGGCCTAACTGCAAACTTCCATAGACGCAATGATCTGTTGGGGTTTGCTTAGCCAGCCTTTTCATTAATAGCCATTAGCCTAGCTATACCCTTGGTATAGCAAACGTCCATGGCGACATTAACATTTACCATCAGGTGTGTTGTTTGCTCGTTTGTCACATTAATAACAAAAATTAAAGCATTTTGCTGTATAAGAATCGATCCTTGATGCTCAATATTGAATATCAGTGTCTTAAATATTTCTATCATCTCTACAATAGTATCGTTCTGAACGCTGTGTAAAATATTTGCTGGAAAATATGAGATTCCTAACCAAGTTCACGGGCGGATGGATCGGGAATTAATCTACCACATCGTGTGGAGAAACTGGTCGCACGAAGACGTCAACCCAGCAGCAAAAATATTACCGTGACGTAGACAAAAGATGATACTTGAAAGGATAACTCACCAGATGAGCCACCGAAGAAAAGCACTTAGAGCTGCCGACCCACCTAAACGGCGGTAGAGGGATAAATGTACAAAAGGTTATTCTATATCATATACTAGCTAATCCAAGAGCCGCTATTCTACATAAATCTAAGAAGACAAAAGTGAAACCTTGAAATCGATCGTATTCCCACCTACCGAGATAAATTATTAATCTAAACCATTCTTAAAATCCATCTATATACAAACTAAAACTCGTCGATATCGGTTCAGCCTTTTAGGATGAAATCACCCATTCATTCAGAGTAACGTGTATATAAAAATGTGTATCTCTTTATATTATAAATATATCTATTGTATTGCGATTATGCTATAAAAATCATTTTCATTTATGAATAAAAATAATTAGCATATTAATATAAAAATTTGTATTAAAATGCACGATGCTAAAGTGGCCTGAGATGAATATTTAATGTAACAGCACTAGTTGTTTAACACTAGTGGTGTTCTATGTTCATTTTACAATAAAAAAAAATAGTAGAGTCCAATAATGGGGACAAGTTTAGAAGAAATAGAATATAGATAATGTAGTAGTTATAATCATCATCATCATCTCAGTCCACATATCTCCCACTGTTGGGCTTGGGGCTTCTTCATAATGTGAAGGAAATTGACCTACTATACCACGCTGGTCAGACGTGTTGGTATATGGTTTTATTTCGAGTTTTCCTTCTCTTGCACAGATGGTATATGCAAATTATATCCCTTAATCGCCTTTTGCGACACCAACGGGTAAGATAGGGGGTAGTGAACTGTATTCTTACTCCGTCACTACACGGAAAAGTGGTTATAATATTGTACCATAATTTTCAGTTAGATTCTCACACAGGACAATAGAATTGGTTCACAAATTATTTTTCTAAGTTTGGGTGTAATTAGTGTGTGTTAATTGTGTGATTATGAAGTTCCCGTAATTTTTTCCGATTATTTTCTTAGTGTTGGATATTGTCTTTTAATTGTTGTGTAGTAGCGCCTTCGAATACTACCAACCCTTATTTTAATCGTGGATGTCGAAAATACAACTAAGAGCTGTTTATAGACCTGGGCCAACTCCATCTGATGCCGTTTGGTCAACAATTACATTCCCAAAGAGGGTTGACGTCAGGCAGGCGGCTGGTCATAAAACTATTGCTAATAACTTTTGTAATATGTACTCGTACATATTGCGTCGACCCCAAATAATTGGGACAAGAGCAGGCAGAATGACGGATATTGTCTTTTAAGAAATTTTAAAAAATATATATAATAAATAGCAGTTCAGTAGTGAAATATTTTTAAAAATCAGTAGGAATATGAAAATCATTTAATATCATTATAAGAATTCTGCAGACACGTTGGGAAATTATAAATCAAATACAAACGCGATAGAATCCGTAAATGTAGTTTTATTTCAAATTTTGCAGACATTTTAAAAATGCTGTTACTTTGACCAAACATATGTTTCATACCGGGAACTAGTAGGTGTAGTGTTATATTTATTCAACTCGATTAACAAGACATTTGAAACTGGTAGAACCACGCTGTGGACAGTTCTCTGTCTACAGCCGCGGGCCGATCCGTCCGGGGTGGTACCACATTCTCGCAGAAGATCGACGTCTGAGTAATGGCAATGTGCTATTGCGCTTCGTTCGGTGAGCGAGAGAGACGGAAGCCCAACTGGGTGGGTTTGGAGATTGTAACAGTAGGCAGCGGCCTAGCTATACCCTTAGTATAGCAAAGTTCCATGGGCAGCTGTGACATTTACCATCAGGTGCACTGCTTGCTTGTTTGCCACCAACAGCAATAAAAAAAAAGGATGAGCTTTAAAGTTATCAATCTTTTAAACCCATATCGCCCACATAGTCCCAGAGAAAAGAATTTGTCTTCTAAACTAACCTAGCGGGTTGATATAGGGTTTTATTTAGATTTTATTTTTTGTTGCTGTAATTTTATCTACTTACATATCTTATTTAATATTTAGGACACCTTTGAAGAGGTAATCATTGGTTATTATATATTTGAATATTTACCGCATTACAATTAATTTACATAACACAGCTCTATTAAATACTAAACTAATGAATTTAATAAGAAACCGCGATATATTCATTTCACTTTTCTGTCAAAATTAATGAGATTATATTTTATTGAACGCTTACCAATATTTCAAACTAATACCATGCATCAAAACAGCGTTAGATTCACTCACAAATAATGGTAGATAAAATTAAATGCCGTAATATCATCATACATCGGTTGATTGCGTCTAATCCTAATCAGTAACTAGAGGTTATATAATGGACAGATTAATTAGGAAATAGCCGCGAAATTTAGTTGGACAATATGGTATATAGATATGCATCAATAAACTATAGCTTTCCCTAAATATTTTATCAGAATTATAATTAATTACTATCCGTCTGATGATAGGATAAGAATTCACTATTATTTCTGATTTTCCCGTGAGAGAGCTGAAAGATCACCATAAGAATGGCTATCAATATTATCTTGATTAACTTCTAACACCAATTGCGATCGCCAACCGGTTTCAAAAGTATGGTGATTATGAGTCGTAGATAGACTTATAGATGGGAAAAGTTAATGTGTCTTTTAGATATTTTTTTTTTATAATTGATTAAACTATAAAACTGATTTTGTAATTATGTATTAATTTATAAAATTACAGTGTGTAAGTAACTTGTTTGTGAATAGTTTGTACATTTAGAAAATGATTCTAATATTACGATGTTTTTAATCTTTTCTCGACTTTAAAATATTGATTACGTATTAAAAAAAATGCGTTTGGTGACGGAGTAAGAATACAATTCACCACCCCTGTATTTTGCCTGTGGTTTAGTAAGAAACAACTAGAAGATGAGAGAAGAAAATGCATGTAACATTTACGCAAGTGAAAATGAACTTCAAACAAACCCTATATCAACATATCTGATCAGCGTATTATAGTAGGTCAATTTCCCTCCCGTTATGGAGGAGGCTCGAGCCCAACAGTGGGACATATATTAACTGAGATGATGATGCAAATTGATGCTTAGGATTACTGGAAATTCATATCTACTGCAGAATTTTCGAATGTTGGTGAATGTGCTATTGAAAAAAATAGGTTCCAATTGTATGTAATTTGATAATATGTCTACTTGTTTTCTTCTAGAGTTATCTACAGCAAATTTACAAACAAACGAATGTTCAATTATCATTGTTATTATTTAGTTCAAATATACTTACATTGTATGGGTTCAAAAATGTATCTGTATTTATGTAGATTTTGTTGCATATGTTGACAAACGAGCAAGTAGCACATGATGGTAAGTGTCACTGCCGCCCATGGACCTATGTAATTCCAAGGATATAGCTAAGGCCGCTGCTAACTAATAAAAACCCCATTCCGGCTCTCTCGCTCACCAATAACACATTGCCATTCATCATCTCACACCTCGCAATAACACATTGCCATTATTCAGACGTCGATCTTCTGCGAGAGTGTGGTACTACCCCGGACGTACCGGCCCGCGGCTGTAGGCAGAAAACTGTTAACAGCGTGGTCCTACCACTATTAAGTACATTTTGTAGGTGTCTACAGACTAAACTTCTTCTACCTAAATTTATTTACTCCCTTGATGAAAAGTTTCAAAAGGTATGGCCCCATTGCTAGGACAATTTGGAATATTATACTAGCTTTTTCTTAAAACTAACGTATAAAAGAAAAAAATATTATCAGAGCAGTAGTTATACTTAAAATTAAAAAAAAACCTTTTTATCCAGTAACATTAACAATGAAAAAAAAAAGAAATTAGAAAATGTCGGCAAAGTTAGGTTGTACCTGATGCAACTACTAATGTGTTAATTAGCTATTAAAATCTAAATTATGCAGTCTTATTTCAAATGCAGTTATATTATTTCAGGTCTCCGTACAATAATATACTTATTAAAACCAGGCACGTCGCAGCCACGCGATTCGTTTCAACCGCGATAACGTCCGCCATTAATTAATACGCGTCAAACTGTTTTGAATTTTCACATTTAGAACCAAATAATGTATTCATATTAAGCATTATCATCTAATTTGAATGTTACGGTGTGTTTCGAAATTTGAATGTGCCAAAATGGCGGTCATTAATGTAACGGTTTTGGTAATAATAATTTGAAAATTTATATCTAACATATATATTTTTATTTATTCCAAAAACAGGTATCAATGTTTTTCACGATATTGTACATTACTTAGTTATAGTTTTTTCAATAATTAAACTTATTAATTTTCAAGATATTTATATTGTTAATAAAATAATGAAAAAGAACATTATTTTTTTATTTTTCAATTGGAATCTATTTTGAAGCCTTTTGGGATTAAAAAAGAAAGGAAAGGTCTCATATTAGTAGATTAGCTATTATCATACTTGTAACGTTCATGTTTAAAAAGAAAAAAGATAATCAACTAATTGAAAAATCGCGATAATTATTTTATTTTTACTGTTCATTCATTTTTCAAGTAGGTAGGTACTTGAATTTTTACAATATTTAATTTTCATATTTAATTCGTTTGATTAATTTTTATTTATAATATATACGGAGTAAAAGTGGCTTGAAAAAGTCAAAGCATCTGTTTGAGGATTAATTTTCAACCCTCTAAGACAATTATAAATATTAGTTCTATAGTTTCGAGAGGCATAAGTTTTATTAGGAAATTACCTCTTGATTTTCAATCTTTGGAAATTTTATAAATGTCAAATGGATATTAACAAAAACTGAAAAAATCTTCAAAAATCAAACTGCTAGTTTGAGTATCTCTCTAGATAAAGGAAAAAAAATCAAATATTTAATAAAGTTTATCGTATGGATCAATATATAGGTACTACAAGAGTAACGAAAAAGATATGATTGCTTATAGCAGAAATGGGAATATTGAAATGGATTTTCAACGTGACGAAAATAAATAAAATCAGGAATAAGCGTATAAAAAAAAGTTTGAAAGTTGTACCAGTTACAGTAAAGTTATGAGAGGAACGCCTGATGCGGTATGGACAAAATGTTGAGACAGAATGAAAATAAAATTACAATGAAAATTTTAAAAATGAATACCGTTTTCGATTTAAGGGATAGTAGAAAATCAACGACAAATTGGACGAAATGCTTGAAGCTTTCTTCATCAAGAATATATGGAAAAAGAACATGTATAGCGGACTCGACTGCGAGTAATTTAGATAAGACTAGATAGATAATAAATAGTGATTGTCCATATATTATTCCCTAAAAAATCATTATTATTTCTAATTTGTTCAAAAGATATTATGCGCTATATTAAGACAAAATAAATTATTTAACTCACCCTATATAAACAGTTTCATCTGTCCCCTAACTTGATTCAAGACGTAGGCTGTCACAGCCCGAGCTATGCAAATACGATGAGACGCAACTTGAAGTAACATTAAAGTAATGGGATGCAAATATTAATAGTATTTTAAAAGCTTTGTTTATAAGAATAACAAATGACTTTTTGATTTCTAATATTTACGCAAGCAATACAATAAAATTACATAGAATGGCACTTTTTTTACGGAGCGAACCCCGTTACTATAAATGGTGAAATGTGTTTGAACCTTAAAAAAAAAAAAACAACAAATTTATACCCAATAAAATATGTTTACATGAGGTGATGGAGTAAGAATACAATTCACCACTCCCTACATTACCTGTGGGTATTATAAAATACGACAAAGGACCATGATATACCTATAACAGATGTTATAGGTAGGGCATAGATAATTAGATATGCTAGAGAAGAAAACTCCAAATAAAACCCGTTTCACTAGCGTGGAATATTAAGCCAATCTCTCTCTATTGCGAAAAAGGCTCGAACCCAATAGTGGGACGTATACAAGCTGAAATAAACCGTTTGAAACATAATATTTTTACAGATTTTACCACAATTTTTTTTTTAAAGACACCGCCTTGCACTAAGGAAATTACCCTTGTATTGCGAGAAACTTTACAAACATATAATTGACGTAGATAAATTACACCCACACTCAGAACAGCACTTTGTGGATCGCAGAATTAATATATTGTCATGCGTAGAATTCGAACCTATGGCACTGGCGCGGCAGTTTTATGTAGTCAATTAGTATTTGTTTTTAATATTGAATATTTATGTGATTAAAGTTTATGTAATAACGATGACGGTTTACACAAAACATCTCATCATCATCATCATCATCACAGCCTATAAATGTCCCATTATTGGGCTCGGGCCTCCTTCGTAATCAGAAGGCAATTAACCTACTATACCGCGCTGATGTTGGTTATAGGTTTTTGTTTCGAGTTTTCCTTCTCTCGCATAGAAAATAAATGTTATATGCATTTTATATCCCTTAGTCGTCTCGTACGATTATCCATAGGTAAGATATGGGGTGGTGAATAGTATTCTTACTCCGTGAGGTGACACGGATAGCGCAAAACATCTAATTCCTACAATTAAAAATTGAACAAAACGTGAGCCGTTAAAATAGTCAAATTACTGAAATTTAGCATTTAATATACTTAATTATTTATAAAACCCGATTACGAAGCGAAAAATGATGTCACAAACGGGATTCGAACCCGCACCTATTGGGATTCCGGCCCAATCGTGCTGCCACTACACCACCGTGAACGTATTGTAGGACATGCAAATCCCGCTTCCTATCATATTTACGTCTTTAAGGTGACATATGCCATCTACCCAACAATGTTTACACATCGTTATAGGCTTAATACTTCAACCTTGCAGTTAGAATTGTATTAAAAGATGACACAACCTTGTTATTCAAATTACTGAAATGTTGCATTTAATATGCTTAATTATTTATAAAACCCGATTACTATAGTTAAAATAGTGTTATTTCAGATATTTTTCTTTACTTCTTAATCTTTATTTATGAATCTTTATAGAGGACGATTTTTTTATTTACAACATCAAACAGAAAGGCAGTATTTTATATTCAACTTCAAAAGAATAAGCACGATGTTACTTAAAACATTGTTGTTTTAACAGTGGGAAAATTTAGTTAAACGTTGAGATAATTTAAATGTATCTTGGGGCATTAAAGTGTCGTCACTTTTTGTAGGTTTAAAGGGACATTTGCAACCTTTTTTTATATATACTGTTTTTATAAGCGTTGGAATTTATTGTTCCTACTTGTGTTTATTTAGTGTTACGTAAACAAAATTATGCTTACTTTGCATTAAGAATTACATTGTAAATATGAAATAAAAATACAAAATAAAACGCTTTTGTTTAAAAAAATACTATGTATTCTGTTTAATGAAAGACAGAAATACAATGCTAGATGATAAAGTAATACTCGTAGGTTTTAAGTTGAGTCTTTTTAGTGGAATGCAACTATATACTCCAATTTATTCAGGTTACTGTGGAGCCCTTGAAATCTGCCCTGCACACTTTTCTGACTTGTGAAAACCACCTAAGGAACAACCGACTGTATAGTCAGCAGTACTTTTTTGGAAAACGTGTAGTATGTCAGGCTCAATGTCAACTATATTTTAGTACTACCCGCTAAAAACTATATGATTTTTTCTGCTTTTCAGTAATGACGCAGTCACTGCATTTTCACATACACCTAAACTCCACTGGGATGGATATAAAACCTTACTAGCTTAGTATATCATCATTCATCAATCTCCTGCTCTTATCCCAATTACTCGGGGTCGACACAATATGTACTCTGCTTCCATAGTACATATTGTAAAAAGTTATTGGCTATAGTTTTACGACCGGCCGCCTGCCTGACGTCAACCCTCCTTAGGAAGGTAATTGTTGACCAAACGGGATCAGGTGGAGATGGCCCAGGTCGATATTAAGTTCTTAGAAGTCTTTTACGACATCCACGAGCAAAGTAAGGGTTGGTAGTATTCTTAGCCGCTACCACACAGCTGGTATATGTAGGGGTATATACGTGTATATGTGTGTATGTATGAGTGCACATGTGTGTGTGTACATATGCGTATATGTAAGTGTACATGTGTTCGTACGTATGTAAATAATAATATGTGCATATTTAATATATAATAATGTATTCACTAAAGTTACTGTTTAATAATGTATAATTAATTTCAATATTGTTTATTTCTGTAATTCTATTAATTATAGAACGACATTGTTAATGTTGACGAAGTTCTTTTAAATAAAGATAAAAAGAAAAATATTAGATAATTCAATGATTTACAAATAATAATAAAAGTTAAAAACTGAATACTTTATGTTAACTTTGATGTCAGATGACTTGCCTATAAAGCGAAATTTTCAGTTAAATGGATAACCATTAGGTAACTTTTTGACGTGATTGCATCGTTAGATAACTGTCTGTTAGATCCAAGATAATATACTTTTATTAAATTAAAATGGATGGGATATCAATTTGATAATATTTTTATGTAGATTATCCACGTGGTGACGGAGTAAGAATACAATTCACCCAATCTTACCCGTGGGAGATCGTAAAAGACGATTAAGGGATGTTAGATGCATATGGTATCTGTGCAAGAAAAGAAAAACTTGAAATAAAACCCTATACCAACAAGACTGACCAGCGTGGTATAGTAGTTTAATTACCCTCTCATTATGGAGGAGGCCCGACCCCAACAGTGGGACATATGTGGGCCGAGATAATGATGATAAATATTTTTGTGAATTTTCGAATATCACGGATCTCGAGGAATCGGTACCACTGGTCGGTTTAGTGGCGATGGGGAGGGAATATGGTGAGTTATGGGATCATGCACAATCCTTCCGTCACCTTATATGGTTTAAGCGGCCTGCTCATCTACAACTAACAATATTAAAAACAAAAATCAGATATTTTTTTTTTCTCATCATCATCATCATCTCAGACCATATATGTCCCACTGTTGGGCTCGGACCTCCTCCGTAATGTGAGGTAAATTAACCTACTATACCATGCTGGTCAGACGTGTTGGTAAAGGGTTTTGTTTCGAGTTTTCTTCTCTTACATAGATGTTATATGCGTTTTATATCCCTTAGTCGTCTCTTACGATCACCCACGGGTAAGATAGGGGGTGGGGAATTGTATTCCTACTCCGTCACCACACGAATATTTTTTTTCTCATCATTAGATAAATATTTATTTTAAGATACCATTTGCTTAGACATATATTGAACGAACGAGTGAATGGAACGAGTCGCAAATGAAGACAGATGGCCCGCACTAATTCGCTTTAAACAATGTAATTAGCGAGAGGGGGATAAATATATATGTGCACATAATTTATAGATTGTTTACTCGCTTCGTGTTAGCAAACAATGCAATTGCGAACATTTATTTATTTTATACATTAATTTAACATATTATAGATATTAATTTAGATAATTTATTTACTTTACATTGTGTAAAGTAAATAAATTATCTGTACCTGTGTACTTACGTACTACTCATCATTCTCCTACTCTTATCCCAATTATTTGGGGTCGATGCAATATGAACTCTTCTTTCATAGTACATATTGTACAAGTTACTGGCAATAGTTTTATGATTGGCCACCTGCCAGATGTCAACCCTCCTTGGGAATGTAATTCTTGACCAAACGCCATCAGATATAGTTGGCCCAGGTCGTTATAAGGCTCTTAGTCGTCTATTACGACATCCACGAGCAAAGTAAGGGTTGGTAGTATTCGTAGCCGCTACCACACAGCTGTACTTATGTACTACTGTTTAACTACAAATACGAATAACATGTTCAGTTCAGAATTACAAGTTTAATTTCAACTTTTTTAACTGATTTAAAAAAAAGTAGGAGGTTCTCAATTGAACTTAATTTTTTTTTATTTTGTTGCCTCAGAACTTTCGACTGGGTGATCCGATTTTAATGATTATTTTTTATTTAAAAGCTTGTGCTTCCCGTTTGGTCCCATTTCAATTTGATTCATATTGAATAATGGAATTTATGACAACTACATATATACGATTTAATCTTAAATGCTGAGAAGTCAATTTTTAAATTTTGATTTATGATTTAATGCGAGTGTTAACTTCAGTCCTCCCGTGACCATGATCACTGTAAAGTGTTCGAAACGTCAGCGTTTGGAAATTAAAAATCAAATACAAATGTGAAAGAATTCGTAAAAACAGTTTTATTTCAAATGTGAACTCGCGTAAACATCAGAAATAATTATTTTTCCTTTATTCTACTAATTCATCATCTCAGCTCATATATATCCCACTGTTGGGCTCGGGCCTCCTCCGTAATAGGAGGGAAGTTAACCTACTGTACCACGCTGGTCAGACGTGTAGTAAAGAGTTTTGTTTCGAGTTTTTCTTCTCTTGCATAGATGTTATATGCGTTTTATATTCCTTAGTCGTATCTTAAGATCACCCACGAGTAAAACAGGGAGTGGTGAATTATATCCTTACTCTGTCACCTCACGGATTTATTTTCTCTTATACTCTATTATTTAGGAGTAGCTGTGTGGTAGCGGCTACGAATACTACTAACCCTTACTTTGTTCGTGGATGTCGTAAAAGATGACTAAGAGCTTTATAACGACCTGGCCCAACTCCACCTGATGCCGTTTGGTCAACAATTACATTCCCAAGGAGGGTTGACGTCTGGCAGGCGGCCGGTCATAAAACTATTGCCAATAACTTTTACATTATGTACTATGAAAAAAGAGTACATATTGTATCGACCCCAAGTGATTGGGATAAGAGTAGGAGAATGATGATGACTCTACTATTTAGGAGATATAAATACAATGTGTATTAGGTTTTTTAATTATACTCCCAACAAAGTTGCTTTTCATTTACTATCGCAGGCAAAAGTTACGCTGACATTTGTGGTATTGTTTCTACGCGCCATATTTGTGTGTACCGAATGTGTTATAAATGTGACATTCCAAATAACAGCGGTTGGCCGCACGGTTAATTCCAAACTGCAATATATATTATCGTGAAAATGTTGGCGTAAAATTATGACTGGTTAGATACAGTTTGAAATAAACTAACACATAGACCTATGTGTGTCTTCCAGAGTTATAGGTAGAGACTGCATATAACACCTTCATTTTTATGTATGCTATATGATCATGCATGTTGTATATATAAGAATACCGTCAATATTCATTTTATTGTTGATGGTGGCAAACGAGCAAGCAGTACACCTGATGGTAAGTGTCACTGCTGCCCATGGACCTTTGCAATACCAAGGGTATAGCTAGCCGTTGCCTACCAATACAAATCCCAAACCCACTCATTTGGGCTTCCGGGTCTCTCGCTCACCGAATGAAGCGCAACAGTTTATTGCCATTAGTCCGACGTCGATCTTTTGCGAGAGTATGGTACTACCCCGGACAGACCGGCCCGCGGCTGCAGACAGAAAACTGTCAACAGCGTGGTCCAACCGCTACCAAATTTCTGCATCTTGCAAGTTTTATAATTCCACAAATATATTTAATAGAACTGCATTAAATTCAGTACCTACTTGTTAAAATATCTGCTTTTAAAAGTATGACCATAAAATTGAGATAATATCTAACTTCATCATCTCAGCTCATGTAATTATGTTCCACTGTTGGGCTCGAGCCTCCTCCATGATGGTAAAGAAATTGACCTATTATACCTCGCTGGTCACAAGTGTTGGTATAGGGTTTTGTTTTAAACTTTCCTTCTCCAGCATAGATGTTATATGCGCTTTATATCCCTTAATCGTCTCTTACAATCACCCACAGGTAAGAAGAGGGTGGTGAATTGTATTCTTACTCCATTATCACATGGATCAATATACAGTTAAGAGTCAGGTAAGAGTACAGTCCTTCTGAGGTAGTATCACACTTACTCTGTCACCATACGGAAATTTACTAGCCTTTGACAAAAATTGCTTGCCTTTTTTGATGCAGAGATATTTTCTCTTAATATTTCATAATTATCTGTACTTTAATGTTTCAACGACAATGGCTTCTGTTATTTTTACAACCTAAAACAAAATTAAGTTCACTACTTATTAATAAAATGAGTATAAAAGTAATAACATTATATTAAAATTATTGTAACCTGTTTCAAGATAGCTAAACTCGTATCCGGAGAGCCATTTTAAGGTACGTTCAAATTAAAAATTTACCAAAGCATAGAAACGATGATATTATAACTTCATAGCTTCATAAAACTAGAATACCCGTGTGAATACTTCGAGCCATTATAAAATTAATTTCTTTATTTTAATTGTATCTATTTGCTCAGTTAATAAGTACCAGGTATTTTAATTTTTGTAAAAATAATAATGTTTATTAGAATTTGTCAACAGATGGCGATATTTAGTTTTCGGAAAGTATTTTTTATATTTTTTAATTTAGTGCTCGATAATAGTTTAGGTACAAATAATGAATTTGGTGGTGTATTTTAATATAAATGTAATCTTTTATTTTTTAATGAAAATGTTTCGAGTGGTATATTTATTTATCTTCGAAATTGACCTACTATACCACGCTGGTCAGACACGTTGATATAGGGTTTTGTTTCGTGTTTTACTTCTCTTGTATAAATGATATATGCGTTTTATATCCCTTAGTCGTCTCTTACGATCACCCATGGGTATGATAGGGGGTGGTGAATTATTTTTTGTTAAGATTTCATTAATAGCGATACCTATATTTTGTGGATTTTTTTTTGCAGATATTAATAAAACCAATAAATTCGTAGTTCATTATTTTATATTTCACTTGTCCTATATTATTAAAATATTAAATTTTGGCTCCTGCGACACAGTTTATAACTGACGTAGGAGCCAGAGATTTTCATATATTTTTGTAATGTTTATATGTTAATGAATAAATTATTATTATTATTTCCTAGAATTAAAACTGACTATACCTATATTCCTTTTTCGTTTTGGTAATTATTTTTTAATATGAGTCCATTATGAAGGGCAATTGAATTTATTCCTACAGCACTTTTAAAGTTGCTTATTGTTAAAATTCTTAAAAAAGGACAAAACTAGCCTTCGCTCTATTAAAGTTGAAAAATTACTTTAAATTAAGCAATCACTGATAAATAAATACTTCCTATAAAAGTCTTGTGACCATACCACAAAATTTCTTCAAAAATAAATAATTATCTATTTTAAATAAACGTCCGAAACGCTTTAGCCGTAAAATCTAACAGACTATGAATATTTTTCCACTGTTTTCCGCTATAAAATTTTATAGAAGTGAATTTTTATCATAGCTCTGCAATAGCTGGCGTGTTTATTGAGAAGACAAGTCACATTAAGAATATTGTTGTTAATAAAACAGTATAAAAATATTGCAATCTCGTATTTGCTTTATTACAAAAAATAAATAGTTATTTGGTTAAAATAATATAACATGACATTTTTTTTTAATAAATGGTTCATCATTTTATCATTCTTCTGCTCTTTTCCCAATTACTTGGTATCGAAGCAATATGTACTCTTCTTCCATCGTACATATTGTAAAAGTTATTGGCAATAGTTGTATGAACGGCCACCTGTCTGACGTCAACCTTCTTTAGGAATGTAATTGTTGATCAGCATCAGGTGGAGCTGGTCCAGGTTAATATAAAGCTCTTCTTAGCCATCTTTTACGACATTCACGAGCAAAGTTGGTAGTATTTGAAGCCGCTAGCACAAAGTTGTAAAATTTGCATAACAAAACAGCGCGAGTATTTAATGGAAGTCAGACTGAACAGCGGCTGGTACGTAGCGTTTCATCTGTCCTGGTAAAATATATAAAACATAGTCGCTTCTCGCTAATATTTTTTAAACTATGCGACAATTTTTATTGCGATTTACATCAATAGATAGATGATTAAAGTGAAAAATTTATATGTATGTACATGCATATAGTAGAGCAAAGCCGCGAATTTAAAAGTTTGTTATGTGATCTCGTAAAAAACTTATTAACGTTTGTGCTCTCCGCATTGTAAACGCTGACTAAATCTTCCGAGTTAGATCAAAGTAATGTACTAAGAAATTTATATTAAGAACTTTATAAAAAAAACCACGAAGGTATATGTTTATCTAAGAATAACTCTACTTTTTTAAATATGCCAAAAAAAAAAAGGGAATTATTTACGAAGCTATGTTAAACAACATTTTTATTGCTTATTTAATTAATAGATTAAGGCACGTGGTGCATTTAATGTTGATCAAAAAGGCCTTTTTAGAGTCATTCTCCTGCTCTTATCCCAATTACTTGTGGTCGATACAGCAATTACGCTTTTTTCACATAGTACATATTGTAAAAGTTATTGGCAATAGTTTTATGACCGGCCGCCTGCCAGACATCAACCCTCCTTGGGAATGTAATTGTTGACCAAACGGCATCAGATGTAGTTGGCCCAGGTCGCTATAAGGCTCTTAGTCGTCTTTTATGACATCCACAAGCAGAGTAAGGATTGGTAGTATTCGTAGCCGCTACCACACAGCATTTTAAAGTATTATCATTAAAATGAATATCTTACAAGTGATCAGAGGCTGAAACCGAAGATAAGCGAGGGCTGGTCGCCAGTAGGATATACAAAGGATGGTGAGATGTTGTTATTTTTAACACAAAGCCATATGCATTGTAACAACGCTTTACATATGGAATATAAAACTTGCCTATTAATATATTCCATTGTAGGAATCAAACGGGCATACTTCAATTAAACATTTAAGCTGTCCATAAAACACAGTGTGTGAAATACTTTGTTACATAATAACGATGTAAACGTTAAATTTTATTATTACCCCATATATGTGGCAATTTCACAAGCGTTAGATTTAAATTGTAAATGGCAATAGTTGTATTGTTGTTGTACGGTCATATGTCATGTTAAGTTCATACAAATCCCACTATTGGGCGTGGGAGAAGTCTTATATATTTTATAGTCTTTAATGATAGACGAGCATGTAGCCCATCTGAAGGTCGCTCACGTAATCGACGTTCGTAGACTACTGCGATAAGAACACATACGTACATACATATCATCACGCCATATCACTTGCAGGGTAGGCAGAAAGAACAGAGTGCCAGAGAACTCTATCCTTGCATACTTCACTCGCTTCCTCAATATTCATAATTCTCTTCATACACGTTCGCCGGTTTCGGAGACTCTTGACTCCATCTTCCTTCAGTACGTGACCAATCTGGTCTATGTAGGTTAGTCTCGGTCTCCCTCGGTACCTTCGTCCTTCTGCGATAATAAGGTATACATAAATTGCTACCTATCGTAAGGACAGAATTGGAGGGAACGGAATAAGTGCAAGAAGACAGTAGGGGTATTGGACCTCCGGCTAGCTCGCTCACCAATCAAAACGTATTAATATATTTATTATAACTTAGAAATAGCTTTCAGTTGGTCTATTTTCTTTCCATTTTAGTGATTACGTCTCTGAAAATTTTCTATACTTATATATGGACTTGTAACTATAGCTAGGAAAGTTCAAGGTCACTATACTTTGTATCTACATAAACATTTATTAGCCTTGGTTGATAACAAATTCCAAATAGTAAGTACAAATTACTGAAATTTTTTAGCAAATAAGCATATTAGATGCTTAAAAAATTCAGTAATTTGAATAACAAGGTTGTGACATCGTTTATTACAATTCTAACTATAAAGTTTGAAATATTAAACCTATACAATATGTAAACATTGTCCGGTAGATGGCATACGTCACCTTGAAGACGTAAATATTATACGAAGCGAGATTTGCATGTCCTATAATAGTTCACGGTGGTGTAAGTGGCAGCACGATTGGACCGGAGTCCCAATAGGTGCGGGTTCGAACCCCGCTTGTGACATCATTTTTATTACCATTTATTTTTATTTATTTTTATACCATCACGCCGTGTCCCTTGCAGGGTAGGCAGAGAGAACATAGTGCCAGAGAACTCTATTCTTGCATACTTCACTCGTTTCCTCAACATTCATAATTCTCTTCATACACGCTCGCTGATCTCGGAGACTCTTGACCTTCTCCACCTTCCTTCAGTACATGACCGATCTGGTCTAGGTAGGATAGTCTCGGTCTCCCCCGGTACCTACATCCTTTCACTTTCGCATTGTATATCTTCTTAACAAGACGTTCGTTCGGCATTCTTTCCACATGTCCGAACCATCGGAGCATTCCCTTTCGCATCTTTACACCAATACTCTCTTTCATACCTACTCGCTCTCTTACGTCGTCGTTGCGAATGCGGTCGGTCAGCCTAACTCCACAGATTTTCCGTAGAGATCGCATTTCGACCGCATTAATTTTGCTTTAATGCTCTTTTCTGCATACCCAACTCTCGCTTCCATACAGTAATGTTGGGACAAGCACTGCGTTATGTATATGTGCCTTCTGGCTGAGGTGGTGGCTACCGAGAAGTTGCCCCAACGCTCCGTTCACTCTATTTCCCGCATTCACTCTTCGCTCTATATCATACATCATTTTTCGTTTCATAATCGGGTATTTATAAGTAAGTACAAAGTTATGACCTGGACCTTGTAGCCTCTAAAGGATCGGATTTCTTTACTGTGAAAGGGAAATTAAAAAAAAGTTGTGTAATCAGTTTTTTTAATATCTCAGCTCATATATGTCCCATTACTGACTGATCCCATTTGACTAAGCGGATGGCGTAGTGGTTAATGTACCGACTAACCGTATCAGTGCCATGGGTTAGAATTCCATACGGCGCAGTATATGCTCGAGTTTTGTGCTGCTTGGGCAGAGCAGCGTCGTAAACTCGTCGCAATCATCGGTGCCGACCTGACGCTGCCGACCATCGCCAGTGCAATGCTCGACAGCGTCAGGAACTGAGACATGGTTGCAACCTTCTGCGAGGCAGTAGTCGCGGAAGGAGGCGGCGGAGCGCGGGCGCGAGGAGCGTCTCCTCGACGACGCGAGCTGCCGCTGGCGACTGGTGCCACGCAGGTGCGATAAACTGCGCCTGGTGCCGCCCTAGCCGAGGCCGCGGGTGACTGGATCGGGGAATTAGCGCGTCACCCACCGAGAGGCCGATCGCGTGAGGAAAGACCAACGTTCTCCCCGAGGGGGGACGTCGGGAGAGGGCACTCCTCAGGGTGTATGCCGTCGGGCCGACCGCTGACGACAAGTCACCCTACTCCGGTGGTCGGCCCAACGACGTAGGCGACGTGACACGGGTGGGTTACGGGTGTGCGTGCTTACGCTCATCTGTCGCCACGGACGGAGTGGTGCGAGGAGTGTGCCAACCGTATCCCAAAAAAAAAAGGGAAATTGTTGTCCTAAGTCTGGGCGTACCTCTTCCACGGTAGAGGAGGGAGGGGGATAATTGGCCTACTTTAATATACCACGCTGATTAAACGCGTTGTTATAGAGTATTATTTCGAAATTAAATTATTATTATTTTTATTTACAGGTACGTTCCTTCTTATTCAATGGAGAATCACGAAAATATATTATGTAAGTTGTTTAGATTTTAATCATTTCCAAACCGAAGTATATCCTATATGTAAAATGTATATATTCCAAAGTCATGATGATAAATTAAGAATATACAGCCCTAACAACTTTTCTTTCCACATTCATGTAAAATATAGACAAGAATAATATTATATTCTCGAACAATGGAACCAATATGAGCCTTAAGTAAAGAAATATGACCTTATTATCAGCAACAAATCGTAGTTCTAGGTTGCTTTTCGATTACTGAAAATTCTTGGACAATGTACAGATAACGTAGTGATTAAAATGTCAACCTAGAACGTGAGTTATGAGTTTGATTACTACGCAGGACAATATTTTGCGTAATCTACAATTTTTTGGTCTTAGTTTGAGTTTCATTTGTACCAATTAATTGCATTTTATAAAGCAGCATAAGAATTATTTTCTTAGTGAAGGTATGTCATTACCAAGTTATAAAGATTTAGTATAAAAGATTCTTTTCTAATTACTTTTTTTAATCTCAATTTATAAATCTTATGTTAATGCCAAGTGTATATAGACTTCATATAACAGGATTTTCTTATTATTATTTTGTTTTTTATTGCTTATGGTGGTAAAGGAGCAAGCAGCACAACTGATGGTAAGTATCACTGCTGCCCATGGACCGTGCTATATCAAGGGTGCTATAGCTAAGCTGCTGCCTACCATTACAATCCCCAAAGCCGCCCACTTGTGCTGCCGGCTCTCTCACTCACCGAACGAAGCGCAATAGCACATTGCCATTACTCAGGCGTCGATCTTCTGCGAGAATGTGGTACTACCCCGGACGGACCGGACCGTGACTGTAGACAGAGAACTGTCAACAGCATGGTCCTACCATTATTAATCTTTTTTTTTATATTCACTTGTACAAAAACAATTTTTAAGCATTTTCTAGCGTCACTTAAAAATCAAATGATTTTTACTTTCTCGATATTTCGAATAGTGTCAGTCAACATTTAAAAACTAATACGGATAATTAAAAATATCTTAGTGACAACCATGACTACTTTAAAGTCAAACACGTTATTTCTACTGTAACTATGTACCTAGAAAGATGTTATAAATATCGAATAAGTGAGAATTAAAAACCCTCGGCAATAAAATCCAAAAATATTTTTCTTTCAAATGATATACGATTATTTTAGTATTATATATTAGTGTCTCTTGTATATTATTTTATATGTATTTAACCCGAGCCGTCGTCGACTCCAGCTGCGGTAGATCATAATCGTAACAGGAATTACGACTTGCGAGTCATCTCGCTGCTACCGTGATTACTTCATTCCACAGTATATGTAAAATAAACACAATAACATTTTACTTAAATTGTTGAACAATTTTAAACAGGATTATGGCAAAATTTATAAATATATATATACATACATACATATTATCACGTCATATCCCTTTCAGGGTAGGCAGAGAGAATAGAGTGCCAGAGAACTCTATCCTTGCATACTTCACTCGCTTCCTCAACATTCATAATTCTCTTCATACACGCTCGCCGGTTTCGGAGACTCTTGACTCCACCTTCCTGCAGTACGTGACCAATCTGGTCTAGATAGGTGAGTCTCGGTCTCCCTCGGTACCTACATTCTTCCACTTTTGCACTGTATATCTTCTTAACCAGACATTCGTTCGGTATTCTTTCCACATGTCCGAACCATCGGAGCATTCCCTTTCGCATCTTTACACCAATACTCTCTTTCGTAAAATAAAAATATATATAATATATTCTATTTCATTATATCTAATAGTAAATGATAGGTAAGTAACTCACCTCATGAATCGGAACGACTGGTTGACCGAATAGTGATGGTGGGTAACACGATGGGTTATGTGACCGCACGTTGCCCATCTGTTGTCCCGAACGGAATTGGCGGGGTTTGTCGAAACCATAGCCTGCCAAAAAAAGATAACTCACCTGATGGTTTTTTTTATTGCCTATGGTGGCAAACGAGCAAGCAGTACACCTGATGATAAATGTCACTGCCGTCCATAGACCTTTGCTATAACCAAACCCACCCAGTTGGGCTTCCGGCTCTCTCGTTCACCGAACGAAGCGCAATAGCACATTACAAATACTCAATCATCGATCTTCTGCAAGGGTGTGGTACTACCCCGGACGGACGGCCCGCGGCTGTAGACAGAGAACTGTCAACAGCGTGGTCCTACCACTATTCGGTAAGCAGTAAGTACGAGAATTAGACTTTCCCTCACATTATAAAAATTGTATATTAGTTAAGGGAAAATTAGGAATGGTGTTAAAATTCATCTCGCTCATTTCCGTCTCACTAATGAGCTTGGGTTTTCTTCTCATTAAAAATAAATTTGACCTACTATACCACACTGGTCAGACGTATCGGTATAAGGTTTTATTTCATGGGAATCGCTGGTGCCGTTGCTGAGGTTTTGGAAATATGTAAATATAAAAGAATGTCTCGTTTAAAGATATTTGATAGATATCAGTTTATCTGCACATTTTACATATACTTTAAGAAAGGGAGCATGGCCGCGTAATTCACGATATCACACAAAATTCATCTTTCACACATCTTGACTCTTTTTTTTTTGGGTAAAAAAAACGTACATATTTATACGGAATGGATACACCATGACATATTGTACGTCAGATTTTATTAGTCGAAGCGCGAATTTTTAGGGGTAGCTTGTTTAGGGGTGGAAAATTTAGCGGTTGTTTGTAAACTGAAATTATGAATTATTATAATGCTTGTATGAAATTGAAGTGACATATACGGTGTTACCAGTGACAATAGTACATTACTGCAGCGGCTAGCAAAAGAGGCATTGATGGACGAACGTATAACACATACACACATACGTAAGTCCATCAATTCCTAATTGTGGCCAAGGTTTGTATAGTGCTTTTCTCAAATAATGCGAGAAAATTAAAACTAAGTAGTACTAAGTAGACCTGTATACGAATAACGAATAACATTTTTCACGTGCTAATTCATTCATTTGTTTTTTTTTTTTCAATATCAAACAGTTTTCTTTTTCAAGCCAGTTCGAAATTTAAATAAAACTCAGATAAGTTGCCTATTTGCTTGCAATATTTTGAAGTAATAAATCGTTCCATTTTTAAAATACATGATAGATATGAATTTAAATATATATTTATTTGGCCGCTAAAACACCACAGACAGATATGGATTTTTATACATTTTTTGCCGGCCGCTGCTCGCGTGTATTTGGTCAGTCCAGCAATTTTAATTTATCTCGAAGAAGGTTGTCAAAATAATGCTCAAATTTCCAAGCATGTTTGAGAAAAATATTATACTACATACATACATACATACATAGCCTCACGCCTGTTTCCCAGAGGGGTAGGCAGAGACTACGGATTGCCACAAACCACGATCCTGACATACCTCCATCGCTTCATTCACACTCATCACAGTCTTCATGCATGCTCTACGATTACGCGTACTCTTAATCTGACCTTTCACTAACACATCTTCAATTTGATCCAGGAAAGTACGACGTGGTCTTCCCCTTGTAATCGTCCCACTCACACTCGCTTTGTATACTTGTTTAGTAAACCTTTCTTCACTCATTCTTTCCACGTGTCCAAACCACCTCAGCATACACTTTTTTATCTTTGTCACTACTTCTTCATTCATACCACAGCGCTCTCTTATAACACTATTTCTAATTTTATCTTTCAGACTTACACCACACATACTACGAAGAGCTCTCATCTCTACAGCATTTATGCTACTTTCATGTCTTCCCTGCCAAATCCAACTTTCACTGCCATACATGAGAGTGGGAACTAATACTCCCTTATGTACAGCTAGGCGTGCCTTGTTAGATACATTCCTACTTTTCATAAAAGTGTACAATGCCCCATTCACTTTATTACCAGCATTTACTCGTCTTTCAACATCTTCATCATTTTTACCATCACTAGTAAACAGTACACCCAAGTATACAAATTCTTTCACCTGTTCCAATCCCTCACCATTTATAAAAATATTACATTCCGTCATACATTTATCCTTTTCAAAGACCATTACTTTCGTCTTACTTACATTTACTTTCATACCTTTTCTTTCAAAAGCATCATGCATAGTAGTTACCATCGCCTGTAAGTCTTCAGCCGACGATGCAAGTAAAACCTGATCATCGGCATAAAGAAGACATTTGACGAGTAACTCATTCATTCTTAAACCACATTCATTATTTTTCAAATCTTGCAAACAGCTATCCATAAATAGGTTAAACAGCCACGGTGACGCTACACATCCCTGTCTGACACCTTTATCAATGTTAAACCATTCAGTGTAGGACCCGTTTATCCTTACGCAGGCTCTGGAATCCTTATAAATGGATTTCAGCGCCTGAATAAGATGGCCATTTACCCCATACATAGATAGTACCGACCACAGTTCATTCCTCCTCACTTTGTCATAAGCCTTCTCTAAATCAATGAAAGCGCAAAAAACTTTCTGACCTTTAGGCAAAAATTTTTGCGCCAGGCATCGTAAAGAGAAAACTTGATCCGTGCAACCCATACTCTTTCGAAAACCCGCTTGTGCATCCCATATTTTCTTTTCGGTCACTTTCACTACTCTTTCAATCAACACTTTCGCATACAGTTTGCCGACAATGCTAAGGAGGCTTATGCCCCTGTAGTTTCTACAATCTTGCCGTGAACCTTTCCCTTTGTAGAGAGGTACAATTACCGCCTGACACCAGTCTATAGGTACTCGGCCATTAGTCCAGCAAAGATTGAAGAGCTGGTATAGGATGTTAGTTGTAATATCTTCTCCAGCCGTCAGCATTTCAACTGTAATCCTGTCGTATCCTGCAGACTTACCCGCTCTCATCATACCTTTCAATGCATTTGTAATTTCTATCATACTTATGCATTCTCCTTCCTCGAGATCTCTTTCATTCACAAATGATAATTTTTGTGGCTCTTCTCTTTCAAATAAGCTTTCAAAGTATTCCTTCCATCTCTCTAGTATACATTCTTCTCCATACACTGTCCTTCCATATTTATCGCTGATCGAGACTAGCTCTGTATTTTGCGCTTTGCCTCGAGCCGATCTTATGGACTTCCAGAAAATCTTCGAGTTAGTTTCGATAATCTTCTATCGTACTCGTCTTTTTGATCTTCTTTCTTTCTTCTAACAATTTCTTTCACATCTCTTTTTTTCTCTTATATTCTTCTTTGGCTATATCTATGTCTTCATTCGTTGCTTTCTTCATTCTCTCATTGGCTCTGACAGCAAGCCAATCTACCCAGGCTTTCTTCTTCTCACGAACTACACTCTGCACATCTTTATCCCACCATATATTATTCACCTTGTTTACTTTCATTCTTCTAGTTACAGCACATATTTCTGTAGCAACATTTACCACCTGTTTTTTAAAAGTCTTCCATAATTCTTCCATACTACAAATATCAGCCGCATGAAAAAACTTTTCCTTTAGTTTACTTTTGTATTTATCTCTAATATACTCATCTTGCAAATTTTCTACTTTTATTCTTTCTAGCACACTTTTCGGGTTATGTATCCGGTTTCGCCACGTTTTCATAAGACCACTTATTCTAGTCATTACTAGAAAGTGGTCTGTATGAATACCAATACCGCGATATACCCTAGTGTCTAGTACTTTCTTTCTGAGCCTTTCATCTACTATTACAAAATCAATTATACTCTTTCTTACATTCTTTGCTTCACGTGTAGACATATGGATCTTTTTGTGTTCAAACATAGTGTTTGTAACACAAAGATTCCATTCCAAGCACACTTCTAGTAGACTTCGACCATTTTCATTCACGCTTTCATCACCAAACCTTCCTAAAACCTTTTCAAATCCTTCTCTGCTTACTCCTACCCATCCATTAAAATCCCCTAACAAAATCAACCTTTCATTCAAATTACATAATCTCAAAACATCCCGCAGTTCCTCCCAAAATTTCTCTCTTGCATCCTGTTCACATTTATTGTTATGTAATCCCACGTTCACAGGAGCATATACTCCCACAACAAAAATACGAGTCAGACCTACTTTCATCCTTATCCATACTAATCTAGCATTCACACAATCATACTCATTCACACATTGAGCCATTCGAGGAGAAAGAAGGAGACCAACTCCCTGACAGGCTCTACTAGTCATTGGTACCCCGGACCAGTACGCCGTGTAAGGTCCATGACTAGTAATCTCACATCCCTTTCGCTTCGTCTCATTCACACAGAGAATATCAATCTTTTTATCATCCATCATTTGACATACCTCATTTAATTTCTCTTTCATTCCTCCTCCTACATTTAGCGTGGCAAAGCGGCACTCCGTAGACCACTTTTCACCCTCATTGGGAACGAGACGTGAAGGGTTGCGAGCCGCATCGCCGTCATTTCGAATTTTAAAATTTTTAGTACAATTCATAGCAATCCCACGAGTATTAGGGTATTAAACGGTCCACCCCCACAGTGCCCTTGTGTAGAGGTAAGATGGAATTTCTGCTGTGCCCTGTGACCACCAACACATGCACCCTCCGTTTTCGACCAGCTTACCCTCTGGCCGCGAATCCCTCAGCACGGGTCGGTTTACACCTTGGATCGGGGGTTATATTTCGGAGTTTGCCTTCTCCTAGATAGATTGCAGATCAGTGCTAACGAGGCCTATCTCCCCGGGTTATATTTCGGTGTTTTCCTTCTCCTAGATGAGTTGCAGCACAATGCTAACGAGGTTCATCTCCCCGGGTTATATTTCGGAGTATTCCTTCTCCTAAATAGGTTGCAGCCCAATGCTAACGAGGCCTATCTCCCCGAAATATAATATTATACTATATGGTAATAAAAACTACTGCTGCATAATTACGAATACTACCAACCCTTACTTTGCTCGTAGATATCGTAAAAGACGTTTAAGCAAAGGAATATATATATATTATACTATATGGTAATAAAAACTACTGCTGCATAATTACGAATACTACGAACCCTTACTTTGCTCGTAGATATCGTAAAAGACGTCTAAGCGCTTTATATCGACCTAGGACAACTCCACCTGATGCCTGTTTGGTCAATAGTTAGCCCCCAGAAGGTTTGACGTGAGACAGGCGGCCGATTATAAAACTATTGTCAATATCGTTACCGATATGTCAACATCATCTTCATCATCATCATCTCAGCTCATATATGTCCCACTGTTAGGCTCGAGCCTCCTCCATAATGAGAGGGAAATTAACCTACTATACCACGCTGGTCAGACGTGTTGGTATAGGGTTTCTCTTAGGATATTCACGTATAAGAAATATAGTTTTTAAATTGTATTCTTACGCCTTTTTTTTCTTTTTAAAAGACACCACCCAGTACTAAGGAAATAATCTTTATATTGCAAGGACTATACAAATATGTATATTAACGCAGTAAAATTACACCCAGACTCCGAACAATAATTTTTTGGATCACACAAAGTATGGTCCTGCTTAGAAATTGATAACGACACTGACACGGAAATTCAGTATCTTAACCATTATGCTATCTTTTTTTTTGTTAACGCGGTGGAAGTACTTTTACGCACTGTCCTCCGCTGGTGACAGACGGGGTGGGTGTGTAGGACTCGCGGGCCATAGATGTTGGCGGCCGGAATACCCTCTAAAACCAACAGCGGTCCCTTCCGCGCTTTTACAGGATGCCGGAGAAATCGTCTATTGACATTCTATCCCCGAAGCATTATGCCATCTATGAAGCCAATCAAATAATTTTACTAAAACCACATTAATCGAACCAATAGCAATACGTACCGATTACAACTCCCACATGCCCCAAGCAAATAATCCTATAGTGTCATACATACTAGAATTACGATGTTAACCATAGATATATGCGTATTCATAGACGTGGTGCGATATTGTAAACATGTCGCTTAGTTTGTATATCTAAGCGTGATTTGTCTGTTTAACTTTGTACTAATCACGGGTAAAATATCGTTGGATGAGACCACGCTTGGTTCTATTTAGAACTGTGTTTACTCAAATATTATTCTGATATGATATGCTAATTTTTATACAGCCCTTCGTGATTCAATCTATACTATTTTTATAGATGAATTTGACATAAACAAGTCTTATTTTTTTATTGTTCTTGATGGTAAACGAGCAAGAAGTACACCCGACCGTAAGTTTTCTGCCTGCCATAAAAATTCCTATAGTCCGGTAGTATCTGCTGCCTGTCATAAAAATACCAAACCCACCCAGAAAGTTGGACTTCCTGCTCTCTTGCTCCCAAACGAAGCGCAACAGCATATTGCCACTGCTCAGGCGTCGATGTTCTGCTCAGTGTGGTACTACCCCGGATGGACCGGCCCGCGGCTGTAGACAGAAAACTGTCAACATTGTGGTCTTACTACTATTAATATTTTTACTCGATTCATATACTTTCCAGTGCTGGGCTCAAGTTTACTCTACAATAGGAAGAAAGTTAAATTACCATGCTGGTTAGATGGATTGGTATAAGCTTTTACTTCTAAATTTCATTATATTGTGTGTTTTTGGATCCCGTAATTGTCTTTCGCTATCACCTATTAATAAGAAAGTGTTATATTCTTCGATCCTATAGTCGTCTTTAACAATAACCCACTAGTAAAAAGACGAGTTACTATATTATTATCTTTATCATTATCATCCATAGACTTCCTTACTGGTCTCGGACCTCCACTACAATAGCAATAAAATTGGCCTAGTATATCACACGCCTCAAAGGGGTTAGTATGGGGTTCGATATCGAGTTTTCCTTCTCCTTACCAGTCTCAAAATAAAGATAATAGTTGCATTTCCACTAAATATATTAAAATTAGTTTTTATATTTTTTTTTTCAAGTTGATGGTGGTTAATTTAAATAATAACAAAACGTACAATTTTATTTGAAAGTCTACCCGACTATTATTTCGACCTCTTATAAAATATTTAATTTTAAAATATATGAAACTATCATCGAAGTAGAATTCTCATAAAATATACATAGAATGTAACTCCATGTACCTTGTACTTGTCAAAGTTGCCGGGTTGTGTTCTTGTGTATAATTGTGAATGTTGCTGGGAAGCGTCAGGTGTGTACCGAGGTGTTCGATACACGACACAGTTAATTACTTTTTGTTGAAATACTGTTTCTTATGTATAATTTTGAAATGGTTAGATCTTATTTTACAATAGTTCAAGTAGGTTATACAGGATCAGTGATACACTGATAGGATTTTTGAAAATGAATTTTATGAATTTATTAAAACACGATGAATTTCATTGTAATTTCTAATGTTTATGGGAATATTACACATTTGAAATAAAACAATTTTTTACAAATTTTATCGTCTTTCTATTTGACTGGTCGGATGTGAAACACCTTAATCCCCCCGTGACCATAAACGCTATAAAGTGTTTAAAAAGTAGGTCAATTAAAAATGAAATACAACCGCGATAGAATACGTAAAATTTGTTTTATTTCAAAAATGTAATATTCGCGTAAATATCAGAATTCAGAAAGCATATATTCAAAGGAAGCAGAACTCGAAATATAACTCTATACCAAACCATTATGATGTACAGGTTGAGAGCCCTCAGCGCTCACCCACAGTCCGGGTAAAGTTGTCATAGCCATCTGAGGCTAACAACTAAGACACACAAAAAAAGAAAAAAAAAATAATCATGATGTACTCAGTCGATTTCCTTGCCATGTCGGAGGATATTCAAGCCCAGCATTGGAACGTATATGAACTTATGATTATGATGATAACGTCGAAAATAATTTTATTTAAGAATATTAAATTATTGATGTTTCAGACAAAGAACAATTCGAAAGCTCTATTTCAGGTAATGATAGCTTAATTCAACTTAATTATAGACGTTTAATAAATACAACCTATAAAGCAGTGATTTAAACTATTTAAGTACAATTACATAGTTGATTCGTTAATAATTCTGTAACCAACATTTGAACCAACATTGGTTTACAACCTATAATTTGGTACATCTCATTAAAATTCTAACGACTTCAGTAAACTATAGCTCCTATTAGTTTATATATTATGTAATACATATTAGATAAAATTTATATTAGAACGTGGCACGATTTTCTTTAACTAAAAATGTTTTGTTCGGTAATGGAACATAGAAATCAAATAGTGACTCGTTTGATTTAAAACATACAAAATATATTAAAATGGACAAATAAATACTGTAACAGTATGCTATTCGTTTTGGAGGTTGATCGGCGAGTATTCGCAAGTGCGGTGGAGGCGTAACTGACTCCATCGTCACCTTCGACGTCACAACGGCGACATGTTTCAATGTATTTTTAATCCAACACCACATAAGCCTTTGCTTGTGTATAATATTTACAAGTAAAGCATAGTATTTATTTAGAAGCATCTCGTACTTCTTACTGTGTGGTAGCGGCTACGAATATTACCATTCCTTAGCTTGCTCGTGGATATCCTAAAAGATAGCTAAGACTTTTATATCAACCTGAAACAGCTCCACTTAATGCCGTTTGGTCAATAATTACATTCACAAGGAGAGTTGAAGGCAGGTAGGCGGCCGGTCATAAAACTATTGCTAATAGCTTTTGTAATATCTATACAATGGAAGCAGGAGTAAATATTGTATCGATCCCAAATAATGAGAATAAGAGTATGAGAATGATGATCTCGTAATTCTTAGTAGCTAGTGATAGCAGTTCTGAGTACCGGTAGCCATTGCAAATCCAAGATATTTATTAATCCATTAGCATTTAGTTCTATACAGCTTTCCGCATAACAGATATGAAGTTTTGATGGAGACGAGTTGGAATACGCGTATACTTTTTATTTTATTAAATGTAAATATATCTATATAGATGTAATTCAAAATAAGAATTGTTTTTCTTTAAAGACGAGTTTATTAAACTATTAAAGAATCAATAATTGTGTCGGTGGACTTTACAAATATGTATCTATTGGACTTTACAAATATATATAACGGGGGACTTTACAAATAAATATATATAATTTTTTTTCCTTATAAAAGAGTTATTATAGAATTGTCCTGTATAGAAATTGAGCCTACGATCTTCATGGGAGGTCAGTATACAAACAATTTCATCATCTATGCAGTCACATTCCTACTAGAAAGAAAAATAAACCTCAGTTCTTTACATTTACCCAAGAATACCAACGTGTAAACGTGTAAAATAAAACGTTAGGAATGTATGAAAATGTTTCGTCGCATTGCGTCCTATTCACTGCATGCGTATACGTCGTGCGGATACCGACGCGGATACTAGTGGATATTTATGTTCGCCACTGGTCCGTGGGTGATTTAAGCTTGTTACCTTTTAGCGGTCATATACAATGGGTTTATTTTTAATTATGGTTTGACTGTTTTTGGTTAATGTGTAACTTGGGTATCGTTAAATAGTTAGCTGTTGTTTTAATACTATGATGATATGTGACCTCATAAATCACGTAATGGAGTAATTGTCAGTCTCGAATGATAAAGATTGTATTTCCACACAAAACATTGTGTGGTTTGCGAATAATTGTTCTGAAAAGGTATTCTTTGTGTTTGTTAAATATATTTTTTACAAACATTTAAAATTTTTATGTACCCGTGGTAATATGTAGTTGTATTTACGTTATCAAGAGGAATTTTAAATTAAAAACAAAAAATGCTAAAAAAACGATCACGTGATTAATGGACGTCCCCTAATATCAAAATCATCATCATTCATCATCATTATCCTGCTCTTATCTCATTTCTCATTCAAAGTCATATCTGCGGTCACGCCCTTCCATCCATATCATGCTTCACGCAATCCATTTATTTTTCTTCGGTCTTCTCTTAACCCTAAAACCTTCAACATTCATACTTAAAACTTTTCTCACAACATTACTTTCATCCCGCCTCATCACATGTCCATACCAACTCAGGCGTTCACTTTTCAACTTTGCCGTCACCGGTGCCACTTTCAAACTTTCTCTTATACACTCATTTCTTATCTTATCCATTCTCGTCACACTCATCCATCTCAACATTCGCATCTCTGCTACATGCAGTGGCCTCTCATCCGTCGCTTATGTAGCCCAACATGCTGACCCATACAATACGGCAGGCCTTATTAAGGTTACTGCGACGAGGATACGGCGCAGCATACGCTCGAGGCTTGTGCCTCTTGGGCAGAGCAGCGCCGTGAACTCGTCGCAATCTGCGTCCCAGTTCCTGATGCTGCCGACCATCGCCAGGGCGATGCTCGACAGCGTCAGGAACTGGGACGCGGTCGCAGCCTTCTGCGAGGCAGTAGTCTCGCAGAAGGAGGCGGCGGAGCGCGTGCGCGAGGAGCGTCTTCTCGACGACGCGAGCCATCGCCGGCGACTGGGGCGGCGTAGGCGCGATTCCTGCGCCTTATGCCGCCCTAGCCGGGGCCGCGGGTGACTGGACCGGGGAATTAGTCCGTCACCCGCCGAGAGGCTGACCGTGAGGTAAAGACCGACGTCATACCCCAGGGAGGGATGTCGCTCAAGAAGAGGGTACCCCTCGGGGAGTATTCCGTCGGGCCGGCCACTGACGACAAGTTCACGCTGCTCCGGCGGCCGGTCCAACGACGAAGGCGAGGTTCACGGGTGGGTTATGGGTGAGCGTGCTTACGCCCCTCTGTCGCCCCGGACAGAGTGGTGCGAGAAGCGCGACAAACGTAGCCCAACCCACAAAAAAAAAAATAAGGCCTTATTAAGGTTTTGTATATTTTACTCTTTAATTTTAATGGTACTTGAGAGTCACATATGGTACCCGTGACCTGTCGCCATTTCATCCATCCCGCGTCAATTCTGTGCCTCACCGCACGATCCAGTTCGCCATTGCTTTGGATAAGCGAACCGAGGTATCGCTACAGTTTGTTTCCTTTAATATCAAAATATACTGAGATGAATATTTATTTTGATTTGAATATTTTTCGTTTTCTATATCGAGGTATTTCATAGAATGAATAAAAAATTGTCGATAAATTAAAATAAAATATTTGATTATTTGATGAATTAAAACAATTTTTATTTTCACATTTTCATTTTACTATTCCGTCGTTTCAAATATTTGTCAGGATTCATGATCGCGGGAGGATATTTTAGTTAAAACATATTTTACGGATTTTATTACCTTTTAGTTTTTTTTAATGCATAAAAGGTCTATGGCATTCACATCGGATGGAAAACGAGTAATTGTTATTACGTAGGTTTTTTTGTCTATCTAGTATTATATTAGCGTAGTCATTAAGACACCGACCTGTCTTACCAAGTGTCTTTTATTCATTTCCTACACATATTGGGTTCTATTTCCACCACAGTTTGCCTCCGTTAATTTCATACTCGAAATCTCGCGCAACACAAGGTATACTTCCTTAGCACAATCTATTGTTTAAAAAAGTAAAAAGGTAATAATACATAATATATTATTTTGACGTACATTTTTAATGGCATAAAAATTCCCAATAAAGGAAAAGTGGAAATAATTATTGGCAGTAAAATCGAACCTCTCAACTATGACTAAGTGAAACAGATATACAATTAAACTTATAAGATGTAGCTGAAGCAAGCTAGTGGCATTGACAATGTGGGGCCACGAAGTTCAAAATTTCATAAGTTTAGTTTTTATTTTTATTATAGAAATAATATGTAAATGTAATAATATAAATGTCTTTATTATGTATAGTCTCTATTATAATTGATTATGATACAAGAAACTTTTTATCCACTTCCTTTTTGCAGTTATCATTTAAGACAATAAATACCATTCGTATCAATAAGGATCTCCTTACTAAAGCGTCTGGTTTGTACAGTATAATAGGTCTACTATCTTTCTACTATGCAGGAGGCAACCGTATTCTATAGTAGACCAACAATAATATACCAACCTGTTAATATAATGAAATATATGATTTCAAGAAGAATAAGAGCCTCTAAATAGTTAAAAATCTAATATAACAATAGCATATTGTTGGGTTATACTAGAATTAGATTGAACTATATTGTATTTCAATGCTTTTTTTGTATTTCACCTATAAAAATATATCATTGCTCAAAGACTATATCACTGGAGCTAATACTTACTAAACATGCATACAAAAAAGAAACAAAAATATCATCATCATCATTCTCCTGCTCTTATCCCATTTACTTGTGGTCAACACAATATGCTCTTATCCTACATCGTACATGTTGCAAAAGTTATTGGCAATAGTTTTATGACCGGCTGCCTGCCAAACGTCAAACCTCCTTGGGAATGTAATTGTAGACCAAACGACTTCAGGTAGACTTTGCCCAGGTTGATATAAAGCTATTAGTCTTCTTTTACGACATCCACGGACAAAGTAAGGGTCGTTAGTATTCGTAGCCACATTCGTACCATGTAGCAATTTGAATAAAATATTTGAAATATGTAACTTAAAAAAAATCCGTGTGGTGACGGGGTAAGAATACAATTAACCACCCCCTATCTTACTCGTGGGTGATCGTACGAGACGACTAAGGTATATAAAACGCATATAACATATATGCGAGAGAAGAAAACCTCGAAACGAAACCCTATATCAACACATTTGACCAGCGTGGTATAGTAGGTTAATTACCCTCCCATTATAGAGGAGCTCAAGCTCGAGCCCAACAGTGGGACATATATGAGCTGAGATGATGATGAACTTAAAAAATGACGAGCCCGTTAATTTTCTCGGCGCATCTTTTCAGTTTGTAGTCGCGGTCTGATCTGGTGGTAGACTGTTTTGAATAAAATGTAAAACTGACAATATTGTAAGTAACCATATTATACATAAACCCCTTATGCATAATAAATATTTTGATTTGATTTGATCAGTTAGTAGAAACATTATATATATTCTAAACATTGGCAATCAGCTAAACGAAATCATAAAACGCTTCCTATAAAATCTCTCCTCTTGTGGCCTGATGAGTCACACTGAGCACCATAACACACCATAAATTATGAATAAACATTATCATTATGGGGGAGACGTTGGCAGACGTGTTTATCACACAACTTGTATCGCAGCGTCGCCTGATCGTCCTGCTTAGTCATACGGAAGACGAATATTATTCCACGCCCACATCCGCAATTGACAATTTTTTTATGGGTATAACATATAGCTATTTGTATTTTTCTAGATATAGCAAAGTACAAATATATGTTACTCTTATAAAAAAAATGAGATAGATGAAATAAAAGAATATGAGAGAGATAAATATATATCCAATATCTTTAAAAATTTAATCAAATTTTAGGAAATAGAATCAGCGATTTTAATGTAATTTTTAGTATGCTAGAGGATTTTGGAGGCAATTAATCGTTCTAAAAAGTTATTACCTTTTTTTTTTTTTGAGGGGGGTGGGCTACGGTCGGCGCACTCCTCGCACCACTCCATCCGGGGTGACAGAGGGGCGTAAGCGCGCACACCCGTAACCCACCCGTGACGTCGCCTTCGTCGTTGGGCCGACCACCGTAGCAGAGTGACTTGACGTCAGTGGTCGGCCCGACGGAATACCCCTGAGGAGTACCCTCTCCTCGACCGACCTCCCCCCCTCGGGTAGGATGTCGGTCTTTCCTCACGCGGTCGGCCTCTCGGCGGGTGACGGACTAATTCCCCGATCCAGTCACCCGCGGCCTTGGCTAGGGCGGCATCAGGCGCAGGTAATCGCGCCTGCGCCGCACCAGTCGCCGGCGGCGGCTCGCGCCGTCGAGGAGACGCTCCTCGCGCACGCGCTCCGCCGCCTCCTTCCGCGAGACTACTGCCTCGCAGAAGGTTGCGACCGCGTCCCAGTTCCTGACGCTGTCGAGCATCGCCCTGGCGATGGTCGGCAGCGTCAGGTCGGCACCGATGATTGCGACGAGTTCACGACGCTGCTCTGCCCAAGCGGCACAAACCTCGAGCGTATGCTGCGCCGTGTCTTCGTCGCAATCGCAGTGGTGGCAGGACGGTGTACTCTCCCTCCTGACGACCTTGTGCAGGTATTTGGCGAAGCATCCATGCCCCGTCAAAACCTACACCAGTCGGAAGGAGAGCACCCCGTGCCGCCGTTCCAACCACTGCATCAGCACCGGCCGGAAGGCCTCTACGGTCCGCACACCGAACCGAGGCCTCTCCAGCCGGACTGCCCAACGGGCAATGACATCTAGGCGGGCGTCAACGCGCCAGGCGGTGAGTTCCCTCAAAGAGACCACACTGCCCTCCGCGCGCACCCTCGACACCCGCCGATACAAATCGGCGAGCATTTCCGCCTCCAGGTCCCACGGGGGACTCCCGGCCAACAGGCACGCTGCCTCCGTCGCCACCGTGCGGTACCCGCGTACAGCCCTCACCGCCATGGCCCTCTGTGGTCGCCACAGAAGAGCCCTGAGTCGGACGGTCAGGGACCCCGCCCACACCGGTGCGCCGTACAGGGCCATCGACCGGACGATCCCCGTGTACAGCTGTCGGCACGTAGCGCTCGGTCCGCCCACATTCGGCATTAGCCACGAAAGGGCGGACGCCGCGCCGACGAGCCGCGGAGCGAGCCTGCGGAAATGCTCCCGAAACCACCAATGCCCGTCGAGCACCAGGCCCAAATACCTCATACGGGCCCGGATGCTGATGTCAACCGAATTGACGGTGATCGAAAAGCCGATGGGAGGGCCCATGCGGCGCCCATGGAACAAGAGGGCCTCCGTCTTGTCCAGGGCCACCCTCAACCCCAGCGCCTCGATCCGCCTGACGATCTCTTCGCTGCCGAGAGTCGCCAGGCCTGCTGCCTCAAAAAAAAAAAGAAGAAAAAAAAAAAAAAGTTATTATCTATGGAAAATATATTTTTGACAGTGTTTACAGCTAATAAAAAAAATATATAATCAGGATATGTATATTTCAGCCAGTATCATCAGGATTAGAAGTAATTCAATTCAAAAATCGAGCATCTAATCTAATCTAAATAGCTCCAGTTCGATCTTTGGTCACGCTTTTTATTTTCTTTTTCCCTTTTTTAATTTTAAATATTTTATTAAATATTTTTACCTAAATATATTTTCCGAAAAACACAATTTACTCATTAAATAAAATACTCTTAGCTAAGCTCGGTCATCCAGCCATTAAAACTTAATTGGCACTAACATACATTAAGGGGGTGGGAATCAACCCACGACACTGGCCTGGTAAGTCGGTATCTAAACCACTATGCCATCGTTGCACAGAGAAACTATAATTTTGAGTTTGTAAGTATAAAAAATACGCAATGTTTTGTTTATTAATATTCTTATAAGAAACATTTTAAACAGTATTAAACATTTTAACTATAGCGGAGTTATTTCAAAACACATTAAACTGAAGATATTATGAGTGTTAAAAAGAAATAATCGCTTTATTTTGTTAATAAAAGACTCGTTTCTTATCTTTAGTTGTCTGTTATTACGACGTATAAACATTATTTCTTAACATTATTTCTAAGAAGCAATAAATTGCTTTAATATGAATGAAAAGAAAATACCAAATCCAATTGTCTTTCTTTTCACAATTGCTTCAATTGATACTGAATGTTCACTAGTTTCAATTATTTGGAGGACTTTTAAATATTCAATTATCGTACATAAAATAAATTGAAGCTCTGAAAACAATTTGTTGATTGCATAAATTTATTTATTAATTGCTCACATACAAAAGAATATATGTACATAGATAAAATTTTTAAATATGAGAATATATCATCATTCTCCTACTCTTATCCCACTTACTTGTATTCGACGTAATATGTACTCCTCTTCCATCGTACATATTACAAAATTATTGGCAGTAGTTTTATGACCGGCCGCCTGCCTGACGTCAACCCTCCTTAGGAATTTAATTGTTGACTAAACGGTATCGGGTAAAGTTGACCCAGGTCGACGTAAAAACCTTAGTCGTCTTTTACGACATCCACGATCAAAGTAAGGGTTGGTAGTATACGTAGCCGCTACTATACAGCATATTAAATATTAAAATACGTAAGAGATATTATTTTATTTTTAGTGAAAGTAAGTTTAACTAAAATTCTGGCGAGAACACTATATACGAGGTTTTTATTTAACTTAGATTTTTAATACGTCACATCGCCATTGTATACTTATATCTTATGATTATATATATGATAAGTTTTTATTCTATATACAAGTATTTGACCTATTTTTTAATATGTTTAAAGTATTAAAAAAAAAATATGATTACAAAAATAGATCTGCAAGACCACCGTATCGAGTAGTTAGTTAAACTATCATTTAAATATTATCGAGATGATACTGTATTCTGTCTTTTTTATAATTGGGACTAATCCCACCATACATTCCCACCACTGTAACTCCTGTAAGCCAAGATCCACAATGGTCTCCGTATAAAACACCGAGGTTTGACCCTCGGGTAGTCCCGGGAAACGCTTTTAACTGTCACGGAACCAGCAACAAAATTAATTAGAAAAGAAAAACAGGAGGAGTTGAAAAAAATCCACTTCCCTCCAATGCAAAGCGGGAGACGCAAAAATTAGCTAATAGGCCAATAGATAAGAGGATGTACTGGTACGTGAAGCGCAGCAGTACAGCACCACGGATATGGCAAAGCTTATGGGGCCTATATGGAATAGCAGAAGTGCCTGAACGCACGGATTTTTTTTTGATTTTCTTTGTATTCTGTCTTATCTGTTTGGTGATACAATATGAATATAATTTACAGCCACATTACTTGCATGTCATCATCATCACAGCCTATAATATGTATGTCCCATTGTTGGGTTAGGGCCTCCTCCGTAACGGGAGGGAAATTAACCTACTGTATCACGCTAGTCAGACGTGTTGGTATAGGATTTTGTTTCGAATTTTCCTTTTCTTGCATTGATGTTATATGCGTTTTATATCCCTAAGTCATCTCTTACGCCCCACGGGTAAGATAAGGGGTGGTGAATTGTATTCTTACTCCGTCACCACACGGATAATCCCTTGCATATGGTTATCGTAAAATCGGCTAAAGGATATAACATACATACAACTTCTATAGAGAAGGAAAACTCGACACAAAACCCTATAATAACCCATCTGATCGGTGTAGTATAATAAATCGGTCGCCTTCTTATTGTAGAGGAGGCTCGATCCCAACAGTGGGTTGTATATGGACTTAGATACAGTTGGTAAAGAATCCTTACTAATATTATAAATGCGAAAGTAACTCTGTCTGTCTGTGTGTTGCTCTTTCACGCCAAAACTACTGAACCGATCTAAATGAAATTTGGTACACAGATAGTCTAACGCCTGATAAAGGACATAGGCTACTTTTTAATGCAAAAAAGGGTTGGAAAGGCGTATGAAAATTTGTAAGGAAGTATCATTATTTTTAAAGCCAGAGATTTGAAACTTATTTTTAGGCTGTTGATTAGATATATATATGACATTAAAATGTTGTAAAAAAAATAGGTGAGGAAAAATTTTAGGGAAGTAACTTTTTACGCGGGCGAAGCCGCCGGCAGAAGCTAATAAATTTATATTTTAATCAAATTAATAACAATAAATCAAAACTACGGTTATATTCCACGTATACTAGTCGTAGATAACAAGCCACAAACGTATTACAGAGCAATGTTGCACGGAACGGGGATATCATTATTTTTATAATATTTATGATCTAATTTCCCTCTTAAGGTTTAATGTTTCCTTACTTTACGGCACATAAATAACGATTCAGCTATTAATTTTATATTAATTTATGAATGTAAATTGTATATTTTGTTTTTAGGGTTCCGTACCTCAAAAGGAAAAAACGGAACCCTTATAGGATCACTTTGTTGTCCGTCCGTCTGTCCGTCCGTCCGTCTGTCCGTCCGTCCGTCCGTTCATCTGTCCGTCCGTCCGTCTGTCCGTCCGTCCGTCTGACCGTCCGTCCGTCTGACCGTCCGTCCGTCTGACCGTCCGTCCGTTTTTCTGTCTGTCAAGGCCCTTTTTCTCAAGAACACGTGGAGGTATCAAGCTGAAATTTATATCAAATACTCAAATCTACTGTCCCTTAAAGTTGTGAAAAAATTAAACTTCTAAGCCAATGCAATCAAAAGATACAGGCGTTTATGCCACAAAATTTCGATACTCGCAAGGGAATCAAAACCTACAGGGTACTGTCCGTGAACTCAGAATCTTGAAATTTGGTACGAAGCAATGTTTCATAGCACAGATAAAGGAAAAATTACGAAAACCGTATATTTTTAATTACATCATATAACGAAAATATTTTTAATAATTTTAAACTTACTACCCCTTTCCTCATAAACGCGTAGAGGTATTAAATTGAAATTCATATCAAATACTCAGATCTATAAGACCTTTAAGGTGTAACAAAATCAAACTTCTATGTCAACGCAATCAAAAGAAACAGTATTTAAGCCGCATATTTTCAAACACACAACTACTCGCAAGGGAATCAAAACCTAAAGGGTAGATACTTCCAGTCGACCTAGAATCTTGTCTCTCATTTTTAGTTACATCACATATTTTTTTATATATATTATGGCACGGAACCCTTCGCGCGTGAGTTACTCGCACTTGGCGGATTTTTTTATATGAAATAAATAGAAATAATCAGCTTTTTCCCTTCTATTAATGAATACGAGCCTTTCTAAAGCGGGATAATATACCGCCCATTTCCAATGGCTCATAGTTTCTTTTACCAAGATGTCATTGCAATTATTTGGCGTCACATACTGCAATATATGTTTGCCACTCGAGATTTCCTAGCTTTCTTTCTTCTCTAGCGAATGAAGGCTACCCATTGCCACTTGAGTGTGCAAACTCTTTGTGTAATGCCAATTATTAGAAATAATATAAGATACAGAAATAATATGCGATTACATAGATAGCTTAGTGGTCTAAGTATTCGTCCCTCATTTTTTTTTGCTAGGCTATGATCTGGACACACGCCATCCATTCTGGGGCGAGGTATGGGCGGCGCGTGGCCCCTTAACCTATCATATTCCCTCCTCATTAAGTCGGCCATTGGTACCAAATCTTTGAATCCGTGGCAATTCATCCCTCATGCCAATTACCGTGGATTTGATCCTGCACAGAACAATTATTTATATCAACCTATAAATTATTGTTCTGAAGGTGTAATTTATATACTTTAATTCTATAATGTCTAACAAAATACAATAATTTATTCCTTTGTAGTATTGATTTAAGAAAAAAACAAGAAAAAAAAAAATAATAAGACTGAAGCTGTGTTCTAAAGACGGACGATAAAAGTATTTTTTTTTATTAAATAGTAACATTTGAATTACTCATCAATCTTTCCGTATCGTGACGGAGTAAGAATATAATTTACACCACATCTTACTCGTAAGTGATTGTAAGAGACGTCTAGGGAATATTAAACGCATATTTATAACATCTATACAAGAAAAATAAAACTCGAAACAAAACCTTATAACAATACGTCTGACCAGCGTGGTATAGTAGGTCAATTTCCCTCCCATTATGGAGGAGGCTCGAGCCAAATATTGGACATATATGAGCGAAGCTGAAGTGATTACAAGAATGCTATACAAGGAAGTAACTACTAAACACATTATAATAGTGATTATGAGCTTAACTCTTAATAGTTAGATACTAATATTGAACAAGGGGGGGAGGACGTTAATGGCTAGTTATAATACTGATACGATAGGGCTTCGTAGACAGACAATGGCTCTTATTGGAAAGTGCTTTGAATATACAGGCTGATATTGAAACTATATAAATATCATAAAATTTAATTATAATGTAAACTTATTACAAATAGGGTTTGTAGCTTGTAATATATATATATATAGGCAGGACGCGAGTAGTTATCCACGCTGATTACGTCGGTGAACTTACTAGGTATTTCTATTAAATACAGTTAATGCCGAAGCAACCATGAGCTAGAAACATCTACGTAACTCAAAAGGAGCAGACACCAAGTCCAGTCTGTGATGGAACTTATACTTGCTATTCTGGCCATCATCTTGGCTCCTATAAGACCTATTGCTGGCCAAAATAGGAACAAAATTGATCTACTGCGTCACGGTGATTACACTTTGGCTGCATAAATGGCGTAGTGGTTAATATATTGAGCCTTATCCCAGTGCCGTGGTTTTGATTCCTAAGCAGAACAATTTGTTGTGCGACCCATAAACTTTTATTCTGAGTCTGGGTGGTATTTTTTTTTCGTTAATATTATGTCTGTAAAGTCCTTCGCAATACAAGGATTGTTTTCTTACTGTAGGAAGGTGTATTATAAAAACTGATCAATATAGGGTAACCGCTTTTTGAATTTCCTTATCTGGCACAGATGCTATTTGTATATTGTATTCCTTAGTCATATTTTACTACAGCCACGGAAAAGAGAAAGCATAATGAATTGTTCTTACTCTATCAGCATACAAATAAAGAGACGCATATAATATAATATTCTAAGCTTGAGAATGATTGACATTCAAAGCTCTTTGATATAATATACATTTGGCATCATGCTGTATATGCATGTATGCGTCACAGATAACGTTATTAAGGTCCCATACCTACTGTAATAAGCATCTCTAGATCGTACTGTAAGTCTGTACGTGCATATTGGAGTTATATCCATTTGGTATCTATATATACGTATATAAAGAACCTGGTTGATTGACTCATCAACGTCGAGCTGAAACTACTGAAACTAGAGACATGAAATTTTGACAGTAGGTTATTTTTATGATATAGGAACTTACTAAGAAAGAGATTTACGGAATTGTATTCCCTAAATACTAACCTAACCTAACCTAAAGTTTCTCTTTGTGACCTACAGACTTTCTAAGAAAGGATTTTAGGAAATTTAACCTTCTAAATATAATACTCAAAGTTTCTTTTTACAACGTAGAGAACTTTTAAAAAAAGGATTTTTAAAATAGCGCCCCCAAATATTATACCCAAAGTTTCTCTTTGTGAGGTAGAGACTTACTGAGAAAGGATTGTATGAAATTTAATCCCCAAATATAATACTCAAAGTTTCACTTTTTGACGTAGAGACTTACTAAGAAAGGATTGTATGAAATTTAATCCCCAAATATAATACTCAAAGTTTCACTTTTTGACGTAGAGACTTACTAAGAAAGGATTGTATGAAATTTAATCCCCAAATATAATACTCAAAGTTTCACTTTTTGACGTAGAGACTTACTAAGAAAGGATTGTATGAAATTTAATCCCCAAATATAATACTCAAAGTTTCACTTTTTGACGTAGAGACTTACTAAGAAAGGATTGTATGAAATTTAATCCCCAAATATAATACTCAAAGTTTCACTTTTTGACGTAGAGACTTACTAAGAAAAGATTGTATGAAATTTAATCCCCAAATATAATACTCAAAGTTTCACTTTTTGACGTAGAGACTTACTAAGAAAGGATTGTATGAAATTTAATCCCCAAATATAATACTCAAAGTTTCACTTTTTGACGTAGAGACTTACTAAGAAAGGATTGAATGAAATTTAATCCCCAAATATAATACCCAAAGTTTCACTTTTTGACGTAGAGACTTACTAAGCAAGGATTGTAGGAAATTTAATCCCCAAATATAATACTCAAAGTTTCACTTTTTGACGTAGAGACTTACTAAGAAAGGATTGAATGAAATTTAATCACCAAATATAATACCCAAAGTTTCACTTTTTGACGTAGAGACTTACTAAGCAAGGATTGTAGGAAATTTAACCCCCAAATATAATACTCAAAGTTTATTTTTGTGACGTAGAGACTTTTAAAGAAAGGATTGTACGAAATTGAACCCTAAAATATAATACTCAAAGTTTTTCTTTGTGCCGTAGAGACTTACTAAGAAAGAATTTTACGAAATTGAACCCCAAATATAACCATAATTCATGCTGGCACAGATAGTAATATATGAACTGCTGATTGATAAGTCATTAGGTCTGTATTACACTATTTCTGAACAGACTTTATTTTGATCGTTATAGTTAAGGTGTGACAATTCAGTTGTCACTATTCCTCACGTGCTCATGGAACTTGTAAAATCGGGTAGGCCATCGCCGGGACAATGGACAGTAATGCTCTTCTGGGTAAAGTTTATCGCCTTACTGCAATAATCAACCCGTTTGCCAAGCGTGGCAATAAACTATTTAATGAATGAGTGGACGGCGTAAGGCTGAATAGCTGAATAACTGGTGGTGATTAGGCTATTAATTTCCATTTGGATAAGTCACATATAAGCTTTCCTAATGAGCAATAATGGTAGGACAACAAGGATAGTCCCGGGGGCCATAACTATCACCAGGAATGGTCCTGGTCATAGTTAAACAAGTATACACAATGCTCTCAGAAAAATAAATTATAGTAATATTCTTCGTATGTCAACGGAATAAGAATACAATTATCGTCATCTCTTACTTATAAATGTTAGAAGGTAATATTAGTTAAGGGTCTCATCAGGATACTGTGGCCAGCCGCTTTCTTGATCACTAACTCATCTGTCAAGCGTAACGATTACTGCACTATCCCCTCATTTGTGGAGGTCTACGTCCAGCTGTGAACGACGAGAGGATGGAAGAGGGTGACTGGCATAAGGTAAAGTATATTACTATTCTATACTTACCGTTTCCATATTAATTGTTTGTTTACGCACAGTTTACTTCGTTAACAAGGCGGTGTTCGGTAACCAGTTATTAGTAATGTTAGAACAGTTCTGTATATTGCTCTTAACACAATTTGTGTGTCGGTGAACGCTGCAATCAGTTGTGGGGAGAGCTTCCCGTCAAAGTATAAAGGGTGATACACACGATATTTGACGCGCGATTTGTTTAATGTTCAGTGTAAATTGCCTATGTGATATTCGCTTTCTTCTTTATAAAGACAAAATTTTGTCTTAAGAAAAAAAATTATTGAATTGCTGAATACTTCAAAAAAATACAATTGAACAAATATAATTTACAATCAGACTTAAAACATTCGTTTATGGATTGCGCAAAGTATTGTGATGTGTGGCAGTCAAACCTTTTTTTTTCTTTTCTTTTTATTGCTTACTGCTTAAAACGAGCAAGTAGTACACCTGATGCTAAGTGTTACTGCCGCCCATGGACCTTCGCAATACCAAGGGTATAGCTAAGCCGCTGCCTACCAACACAAACCTCAAACCCACCCAGTTGGGCTTCCGGCTCTCTCGCTCACCGAACAAAGCGCAATACCACATTGCCATTACTCAGACGTCGATCTTCTGCGAGAGTGTGGTACTACCCCGGACGGACCGGCCCGCGGCTGTAGATAGAGAACTGCCAACAGCGTGGTCCTACCACTTTTAAACTTGCAATAATGGCATGGTAGGTATCTTAACAACGACTTTTGTACAAACAAATTTCTGGGCGAGTCGACATAAAATCAAGTTAAGCATTATAAAGAAGATAAACAGACATTCTTCTAAATTACAATACTGAGATTGAACTGCTTATCAGGCGTGGCAAATATAGCGTTATGGGGTGCTATATAGTATTAACATGTCTAGATCTAATATTGCATGTTAATAAAAAAAATAGATGGATGGATGATGTGAAGTGTAAATGTTAGTTATTTCTTAGTCATCATCATCATATTCATAGAAGTCATATTTAAACCATAGTCTTCCTTATTATGATGGAATAAAAATACAATTTAAAAAACAGATGTGATATGCAGATAACACCGATGCAAGAGAAGGAGAACTTATGATTAAAGCGTATACCTACCCGTCTTACTAGCATAGTATAATAGGTTAAAGTCCCTTCCATAGTGGAAGAGGCCCCAGCCCATCAGTGAGACTGACGGTCCATCTATCAGCCCGTAGACGTCCAATATTGGACAGGCCTCCCCACAAGAATACCACTCAGAACAGTCCCGTACCACCTATATCCAACCGCTCCCTGTGACTTTTGAGATGTCATCAGTCCAGCGAGACTAATATGGGCTGAAATAATAAAATTACTAAAATATATGATATGGATGATATCTTATGAGGCAGATAAAGATAAGCTCAAGGCAGTTAAGTTAAAAATAATAAGTATTTTACTCTAAACTTATTTAAGAATTTTGTTTCGATTATAAATATGATATTTTATACAGTTCAAAGAAGCATAGAAACACAAATGGTGATGCATGGTGGGATGCGAAAGTGGCAGCTTCCGTAGAGCAAAAGAAGAAAGCGTGGCTGGACTATGTCTCTTCATTGAATCTGAATGACAGTATGACTGAACAGAAGAAAGAAATATATCGGCAATGTAAGAATGACACCAAGGCCTTAGTGAAAGAGAAACGTTATAGAGCAAGTATGAGTGCAGAAGATAGGCTGACTAAAAACTTCGAGGGTAACACCAAACTCTTTTGGAGGGAGGTGAAGAAGTCTCGGGGTGGTTGGTCAGCCTTCAGAATGAATAAAATAAGGTCTAAAGGTGGAGACATTCTTACACAAACACAAGACGTGTTAAGCCGATGGAGTGAATATTTTGGCGATATGTATGCGGATGCTACGGTTGGCGCCAGTGTGGCATGTGGTCCAGTAGATCAGCATTCGGCGACGGCGTCCTCCGATGGCATCAGTATGGATGAAGTTGAATGGGCGATAAGAAGTTTGAGAAATGGTAAGGCAGCGGGCATTGATATGGTGTCTGCCCAGATGATCAAGCTTGGTGGCTCCTGTGTCCGGGAGGCGTTCCTGTTGCTCCTCAATTTATGTTGGAGCTCGGGAATGGTTCCCGGGGACTGGAATAGCGCAGTCATCTCGTGCCTTTGTTTAAAAACAAGGGTTCACGTTATGACTGCGCAAATTACAGAGCCATAAGCTTGACCAGTTTGGCAGCAAAAGTGTATGGTAAAATTGTTGAAAGGAGAATGAGGATGGTGTCCGATGGTTTACTGTGTGAGACACAAGGAGGTTTCAGGAGTGGAAGGGGATGCATGGATCAAGTGTTCTCTCTGCGCAACATTGTGGAGAAGCATCTGGCCCTAGGTCAGAGGGTTTTCTGCAGTTTTGTGGATCTGGAGAGAGCATTTGACACGGTTGTACGAATGGAACTTTGGGACATTTTACCGGAGTATGGTATTAACGGTAAACTGCTGCAGGCTGTGCAATCCAGTTACATGGGCTGTAGAGCCTGTGTGCGGCTGGATGATGGAATGTCGCCTTGGTTTGACGTCAACATCGGCGTTAAGCAGGGCTGCGTTCTATCAGCCAGGCTGTTTATCATATATCTGGATAAATGTCTCCAAAGGTTGAACGATGTGAATGTGGGAGTCCAGATGGGTGACTCAGTGGTCTCTGCTCTGCTTTATGCAGATGATGCAGTCCTGCTGGCACAGTCAGCGACTGACCTGCAGACCCTAGTCGACACAATGACAGAAGATTGTAAGAAAAGGGGTCTACGCGTGAATGTGAGCAAAACCAAAATAATGGTCTTTGAAAGAGATGAAGCCAGAACAGATGTAAGAGTAACAATAGGTAATGATGTACTAGAGCAAGTGGATGAATTTGTATATCTTGGATGTGGATTTAGCCGAGATGGACGGTACACCACTGATAAAGAGCGAAGAGTGAATGCGGGAAATAGAGTGAACGGAGCGTTGGGGCAACTTCTCGGCAGCCACCACCTCAGCCAGAAGGCACGTGTAGCAATACATAACGCAGTGCTTGTCCCAATATTACTGTATGGAAGCGAGAGTTGGGTATGCAGAAAAGAGTATGAAAGTAAAATTAATGCGGTCGAAATGCGATCTCTGCGGAAAATCTGTGGAGTTAGGCTGACCGACCGCATTCGTAACGACGACGTAAGAGACCGAGTAGGTATGAAAGAGAGTATTGGTGTAAAGATGCGAAAGGGAATGCTCCGATGGTTCGGACGGACATGTGGAAAGAATGCCGAACGAACGTCTGGTTAAGAAGATATACAATGCGAAAGTGGAAGGATGTAGGTACCGACGGAGACCGAGACTAACCTACCTAGACCAGATCGGTCAGGTACTGAAGGAAGGTGGAGTCAAGAGTCTCCGAAACCGGCGAGCGTGTATGAAGAGAATTATGAATGTTGAGGAAGCGAGTGAAGTATGCAGAGATAGAGTTCTCTGGCACTCTGTTCTCTCTGCCTACCCTGCAAGGGATATGGCGTGATGATATGTATGTATGTATGTATGTATATTTTATACAATTTAATATTTAACCAATATTAACATATTTATTTTTTATATTTTTTTTTTCATTTCTCCTGCTGTAAAGTCACGTTCTTTAAAGCCCATTGTACCTCACTATATACTTGTAGCTTGTGGGTTAATTACTTTAAGAAAAACTACAGTGATCTTCGTGTTCTGTACAATAATGCGTTTCGTATGTTGTTGGGACTGCCCAGATACTGCAGTGCCTCCGGCATGTTTGCAGACGCACACACGGCCTGTTTCCACGCAACCATGCGTAAGCGATCTGCGTCGTTGTTGAGCAGAGTGCGCGCCAGTACCAACACAGTATTGATGATAATAGCATCCAGGCTTGATTGCCCTTATCTCTGGCATTGTTGTCAGAGGCATGTCTCAGCAACGATACCTAAAACTAGGATTATGTAATTAATATTTTAAGAAAGAAATTGTAAATTTATTAGTACTAACATTACTAACATAATATATAAGCACAATATGTTACTAATTCACTAATAATCTATGGATTATGCGTCCGAAATAAAGATATTATTATTATAAATATAGTGTGTAATAAATTATCCTTCTCTGGTAATGATGATATCCGCTAAGCTCACTTAATGCTCTATGATAGTTGCCGGAAAGGAAAGTTTAATTATATTCTTCCCCGTTACTACAAGGGAAGTGTGTAGTTACCTTTACATAATTAAATTACAAACAAAAATGTATTCTGTGACCATTCATTAGAATATATTTTCCAACGACACCATTATTTACATAGCAACAACATTCCAAAACTATTCATTACTATACATTAGCCTAGAGAAATAGAAGGTTTGGTTCTGTGATACATTAAATTTATAAACAAAGGGTTTTGACTTTGTTAAATTGCTTGTCCATTCTATATCCTATAATTCTTCTTTTTGATCAAATCTTCAGGATACGGCTACTCTAAAGCGAAAGACCATTTTAACTATTATCATCATCATCATTTTCCGTGGGGTGACTGAGTAAGAATACGATTCACAACCAACTATCTTGTCCGAGGGTATCATAAAAGACGATTAAAGGATATGGATATATGCATATGGCATCTGTTAAAGAGAAGGAAAACTCGAAAAAAACTATATACCAACACGTCTGACCAGCGTGATATAGTGGGTCAATTTTCCTCTCTTTGTGGAAGAGGCCCAAGGCCAACAGTAGGACATATTGTGTTGCGATGTTGATGATGATAAATGTAATTGGGTTCCTTTTAGAATCACTGAATAAGTCTTCAAGTATAATAAAAATATCAACATAAAAATGTTTGATCGTTTCAAATCGCTGCGGCTTTAAAAATGTGAAATTCAGGCAAATATATCGCTGAAATACGTCACGTATTGTCGAAGTTTCCACACCATACTCGGATACGTATCAACATAAGTTGCAGATATTGAAAATATTTTGCGAATAATATGTCCATACAGCCGTATTTCGACCGCAAAATGTTCAGTTTGCATAACTATCTTTGTGGTTCAAGTATCGAGCTGGGTATACTATATTGCAGGTTCAATTGCCATGATATTTTTCAAGATTTACATAAGTTTAAATGTAATTTGTGTTTATTAATGGTGTTTATAAAATACCCTGATATGCCAAAATTTATTAATGTCGGGTATTATATTAAAAAAAAATCAATTCAATTTCACGTATTATCAAAATTTGCAATAAGTTTTATATAGCCGTATGTTTTTAGGATTATTATTTTTTAATTCTCAAATTTAGTATTTATACTATTTCAACATAAAATATTTTGCTGAGATAAAAATTACAAATATTTAAGCTTACTAATAAGAATGTATTTATTTATTTATATTTTTATCCAAATGTATAAAATTCAGTAAATAAAAATCACTTCCCCTTTATGATATTCTAGGAATCAAATAGAAGCACTGATTTCTTGTATTGCAGGACTAACTGAACTTTATTGTAGATTTTTACTTGGGATAAATTTTAATTTTGTAAGTATAACTAAAAAAAAATACAGCAATCATTATACAATATGTTGAAGACAGAATTAGATCTTATGAAAAACTAAAAATAAAATAAGTCCTCCCGTGACCATTAACACTATAAAGTGTTGGAAAAATATAATTGAAGACAATTTAATTTCCAGCTAGAGTTCCAGTTAACTTAGTAACGTTACTATGACATAGCGTGAGACGATGGGAAAAATATATTGGTACCAATACGAAACAGCTCTTAGGAAAACGCCATACAAAATAATGTTATTTTTTAAAAATTATTTTAAGATAAATACATAAATGTTAGCTAATTTATTTTTCATCACACACATGCATATGCAAGCACGCACGCACGCACGTACACACACACACACACACAGACACACACCAAATCTCCTTATACTCACACATTTAATTCTATTTCTAAAGAAGGTGGAGTTGACAAAGCAAGGGTTTTTATAATTATTCAGTACCTACTTCAGTAATTTAGATTATCAGATCGTGTCATCGTTTAATGAAATTAAACTAATTGAAATTTTAGAATAGAATAGTCGCAGGTTTACATTGAAATTATATATAAACATTTTATTATAGATGGCGTGTGCAGCATCTACCGTTCAGATGACAATGCGAGTCACAATTTGGTTAGACGTTTGAGTAGGTACTCATATTGGTCCAATTAACAAAATGGCTGAAATGGATTTTCAATAGGTATTTATTTATATTTAATATAGTAATAATAAACCATTTTTAAAATAATATATAACCAAATTACTGAAATTTAGCATTTAATATACTTAATTATTTATAAAACCCGATTACGAAGCGTGACATCATTTTTCGCTTCGTAATCGGGTTTTATAAATAATTAAGCATATTAAATGCTAAATTTCAGTAATTTGAATAACAAGGTTGTGTAATCGTTTAATACAATTCTAACTGCAAAGTTTGAAGTATTAAGCTTATAACAATGTGTAAACATCGTCGGGTAAAGACGTAAATATGATACGAAGCGAAATTTGCATGTCCTAAAATAGTTCACGGTGGTGTAGTGGCAGCACGATTGGGCCGGAATGCCAATAGGAGCTGGTTCGAATCCCGCTTGTGACATCATTTTTCGCTTCGTAATCGGGTTTTATAAATATATAACCATTTTTCATTCACAAAAAAAATACTAATGAATAAAAAGTAAAAATTTGTTAGAGTTTAAATAAATAAATAAAAATATACATTTCGTATATGGGTATTTCTTACGAAATTTCAAAATTTCAGATATTTATTTTCTTTATTTTTTTTGGAAACCATAGAGACTTTTTTATGCAGAAATAAAAAAGTAGCCTTTTTTTTTGGAGGTGGGCTACGGTCGGCGCACTTCTCGCACCACTCCATCCGGGGTGACAGAGGGGCGTAAGTACACACACCCGTAACCCACCCGTGACGTCACCTTCGTCGTTGGGCCGACCACCGGAGCAGAGTGACTTGACGTCAGTAGTCGGCCCAACGGAATACCCCTGAGGAGTACCCTGTCCTCGACCGACGTCCCCCCCTCGGGTAGGATGTCGGTCTTTCCTCATGCGGTCAGGCCGACTGAAAATATCGGCGGGTGACGGACTAATTCCCCGATCCAGTCACCCGCGGCCTCGGCTAGGGCGGCATCAGGCGCAGGTAATCGCGCTTGCGCCGCCCCAGTCGCCAGTGGCGGCTCGCGTCGTCGAGGAGATGCTCCTCGCGCACGCGCTCTGCCACCTCCTTCCGCGAGACTACTGCCTCGCAGAAGGTTACGACCGCGTCCCAGTTCCTGACGCTGTCGAGCATCGCCCTGGCGATGGTCGGCAGCGTCAGGTCGTCGCACCGATGATTGCGACGAGTTCACGACGCTGCTCTGCCCAAGCGGCACAAACCTCGAGCGTATGCTGCGCCGTGTCTTCGTCGCAATCGCAGTGGTGGCAGGACGGAGTACTCTCTCTCCTGACGACCATGTGCAGGTATTTGGCGAAGCATCCATGCCCCGTCTAAACCTGCACCAGTCGAAAGAGAGCACCCCGTGCCGCCGTTCCAACCACTGCATCAGCACCGGCCGGAAGGCCTCCATGGTCCGCACACCGAAACGAGGCCTCTCCAGCCGGACTGCCCAACGGGCAATGACGTCTAGGCGGGCGTCGACGCGTCAGGCGGTGACTTCCCTCAATGAGACCACACCGCTCTCCGTTCGCACCCCCGACACCCGCCGATACTCGGCGAGCATTGCCGCCTCCAGGTCCCACGGGGACTCCCGGTCAACAGGCAGGCTGCCACCGTGCGGTACCCGCGTACGGCCCTGACCGCCATGGCCCTCTGTGGTCGCCACAGAAGAGCCCTGAGTCGGACGGTCAGGGATCCCGCCCACACCGGGCAATAAAAAAAAAAAAAGTAGCCTTAAAAGATGTATTAGGAGTATTGGTCTTCCATATTTTTGTATATAACCTATAATAGGTACATGAGTATTAAAAAATAAACAAATGGAATAATTAACAGAGTGAGGGAATGAGTTGTTATATTATTATAAGAACAGACATATCCAAATAAACGAAATTATGTATTTTTATTATATTAAACAGTGAAATATATTCTAAAGAAAAGCAACTCAAAACTTTGTTCTATAGTTGTCAGGAACGTATACATTCTTTATGAGTAAATTTACTTTAGTTACAGGCGATTCTGGGTCAGCTTTTTCAGTTTTCAGTCTCAAACACCTCTTTTTGTTTTTTCTTTTAACTTCACTGCATTCTTCATTCATTTTTCCAAATTCACAATCTTTGCATACCAAATAGCTCGTCATCTTCATCTGTCGTCTATTTTGAGCAGCTACATGTTCTCTTCTTTGCTGCACAACTGATGCTGGACTTGGTGGGGGTATATCATCAAGTGTCTTTGTAAATTGTTGTGTGCTACACTTTTTATATCTATACATTTTACTATTTTCTTTCCATTGCTTTCGCTTTTGTCTAAGTACATGTACCTGTTTTAAATGAAATACTATGAAATACAACTTGCATGAAATAAATGAAAATCTAAAATAACCGTGGAATACTGTATAAATCATTCCCTTATACTACGATAATTCACTTACTCCTAAATGCAATGAGGGAATGATCGTGAGGGAATGACGAATTTCAACTAAAGCCATTAAAACACCGGCATATAACCTCAATTTGCTTGTTACATTTCGAATATGCATTTTACTCCCAAAAACGCATAAAACAAAAAGACATATACATACATATATACCAAAATCCTTAATACATATATGTAATGTGAGGGAATGATTGCCATAAATGTAACTCTTAACAATTTTTTACATAATAATTTTTGACACAAACTCACCTACGTCTGAGAAGATATCGCCATCTTGAAACATTGATATTTATACATTGATATTTGTAATACGGTGAGGGAATAATTTTATTTGGCGGGACATATTTAAAATCGAATTATCGTTTTATAGATCTGTCGCTGTAAAATGAAAGTTTTTATAGACACTAACACACATCTTTTCAAAATATTTGCATAATTAAATTATTAAGCATATTGATATATTTGAAGTGAATAGGCAATTTAGTAATGTTTTTGTACTCGGGGATAAGGTGAGAGAATGACTTTCGCGGTAATAAAGTAGCCATATCTTTTTTTTCTTTAGCAATACTACGCTTTATTTTTAAACAATAGTAATATAGACAACGTGCGTTGAAATAAAAAAAGACTTACGTAGTTAATGCATATGACTTGATGCCAATGACTCGGGAATCAAATTTCGAAATTTGATGAGAAATAACCATATACGCAATGGATATAGGTTTATGAATGAAAGTGTGTGACGTCATTACGTAAATTGACGAGATGAAGCAATACGGCCTGCTAGAGTCAATGTATATCACGCCATCTGTCGGTGAGCGCCTGTTACTAAGTATCACTTGAATATCAAGTGCTTATGGATACGTTTGATAGGGTTAATGATATCTAATGTTTACGCGACAATTCGAATATCAAACATAAGATGAGAAGATCCAACAAAAATTGGGTTTATTATTTTTATATTATTTCTTGTATAGGTTCTAATGTGATGTCCTTGAACCAAGATATATAAGTTATATTAAAAAAAAATATATCTGAAGCCAACCACGTAACTGGTACCCAGTTATGAGTTAACTATTAAATCAGCCACGACTCTCATAAGACAATAAACCTCGTATTTTTAATACGTCTTACATGGGGGAGCATGAAGCAATCGTATGTAATTGTACTTTAGTAATGTTCTATTATTAGTAATAATTTCTATTTCTCCGTGTGGTGACGGAGTAAGAATACAATTCCCCACCCCCTATCTTATCCGTGGGTGATCGTAAGTGACGACTAAGGGATATAAAATGCATATAACATCTGTGCAAGAGAAGGAAAACTCGAAACAAAACCCTATACCAACACGTCTGACCAGCGTAGTATAGTAGGTCAATTTGCCTCCCGTTATGGAGGAGGCTTGAGCACAACAGTGGGACATATATGGGCTGTGTGATGATGATGATGATGATGAATGTTCTATTTAATATATGAAAAATAAGACTGAATACGAACATTAAAGATTGCACAAAAAATATCTTGCATGCGAATTGAAGCTAGGGACTTTTAGATAGAAAATCGCTACTTAGACCACTACTTAGTCCTTGGTGGACACAAATTAATACAGATTGATCATATAAAAAAAAGCCTTTTTATTCTCAGAGAAAAGTTGTATCCAACGTAGATATCTTCAGTAATACTTTATACAGTCCGAAACCGTTCCCTGAAAATGCCAATAATCCAGTATTATATAGAACCTAAACATGTATACATATTTTCAAGTGGCTATATTCTACCAAAAAAAAAGGATAGGTAAGGTAAGAATAGTATAAATATCTCTTCAGATATAAAATGATGTCATCATCATCACAGCTCATAAATGTTGTTGCTGTTGAGCTCGGGCCTCCTCCGTAATAGGAGGGAAATTAACCTACTATACCGGGCTAGTCAGACGTGTTGGTATAGGGTTTTGTTACGAGTTTTCTTTCTCTCGCATAGATGTTATATGCGTTTTTATATCCCTTAGTCGTCTCTTACGATCACCCACGGGTAAGATATGGGGTGGTGAATATTATTCTTACTCCGTCACCACAAGGCAAATAATGTAATACAAATATTTATTATATTATAATATTATTGTTACAAATTATATAATAAATAGATAAAAGATTTTTACAAATCATCATCACTCTCCTACTCTTATCTCAATTACTTGGGGTCGATACAATATGTACTCTTCTTTCATGGTACATATTGTAGAAGTTATTGGCAATAGTTTTATGACCGGCCGCCTGCCAGACGTCAACCCTGCTTGGGAATTGTTGACCAAACGCCATCAGATGGAGTTGGCTCAGGTCATTATAAGGATCTTAGTTGTCTTTTACGACATCCACGAGCAAAATAAGGGTTAGCAGTATTCGTAGCCACTACCACATATTATAAAGAAAATCAAAAATTTTTATAAATATATATAAGGAAATGAGATCCTTGTGGTTTTCGAGGTAAGAATACATTCCACTACCTTCAATCTTGGCCGTGGATGTCGTGAAAAACATTTAAGAAATATGACATACAGATGCCATAGACGCGAGAAAAAAAATCGACATGAAACCGTATGCCAACATAAATGCTAATGAGTAAAAATAATTTTATTTTCTGTATATTTGATTTAAGAACTTTATAGCAACCAAAATTAATAATGTAAATAAAACGCAACGTCCTTCTGACAACCCTAACATTGTACTTGTAGCTACGTTGTTGCTTCATCATTGGTTTATTGAGTTGAAGCTCATTATTGAACATGATTTACGATGCCGCTGCTACAAGCATATTGCGTTTGACGTCAATGTCGTTTGGTGATATTGAGTAGGTATAGTGGTTATACAAACTGGAGTTACGTATACCTATAGGACATTGTGAGTAATTAATTTAGTTTGGGTGATAAAATGTGTTCAAAGACGGAGTAAGAATACAAGTTATTACTATCATACGACGTATATAAGAAATCAAATCAGATTCTTTTTTCATTTTGAATAGAGTAAAATGAGTAAACTGACTGCACAAATGGCGTAGGGGTTAAGATACCGACCTAACGTGCCAGTGTTATAGGTTCGATTCTCAAACAGGATAATACTTTGTGCGAACTACAAATTGTTATTCTAAATCTGGGTGTAATTTGTGGCCGTTAAAGGGAATGTTTGTAAAGTCCCCCGGCAATACAAGAATTATTGACTTAGTGCGGAGTGTAGTCTTTAAAAAAAAACGTTATACAATCATTTTCAATATCTATCTATTTAAACTTTATTTGTTATGTGAAATACATAGCTATTTTAATTTAGATTTGAATTACAAGCAGAAAGAAAGAAGGAAAGAAAATTTAAATAAAATTACATATTTCATCAATCAATTCGTCATCGTCATCATCATCATTGTCTCAGCCCATATTCGTCCCACTGTTGGGCTTGATCCTTCTCCACAACGGAAGGGAAATTGACCTACTATACCACGCTAGTCAGACGTGTTGGTTAGGGTTTTACTTCGAGATTTCCTCCTCTTGCACAAATGCCATATACATGTTATATCCCTTAATCTTCTTTTACGATACCTACGGGTAAGGGAGGGGGTGGTTAATTGTATTCTTACTCCGTCACCACACGGAAGAACTATCAATTAGGTATTTGAAATGATAGACATATTACAGAAAGTTTCTACTCTTGCAGTGCAAGAGTAGGAACTTTCGAAACCAAAGAATATCTCAAATATATTAAATATAGTGATAGTATAATTTTTCTACTATTTGAGAGGAACTTGTAACGTATAGAAATCGAAAGAAAGAATACAATAGCATCGGATACTTTACTGCGCATTTGACTATAAAATGACTCGGTAAATATACTGATAAACGTGATAAAATTATGAAAGCCACCTTTTTTTTCGTGTAATCCGTGTATCTATCAGGCTATTACCTACTGTTGGACGTGGAACCCAGCTAGGATGATGCTATAATCGCCACATGTGACTATTGAGTTGACGATCGCTATTGATGTTAAAAAATGCTCGCAATTATTCTTTTGAAGAACCCTATTTTTTTTTTTACTTTCACGACAAAATACGTGGTGGTCACACATTGTATTACTTATTGATATCAAGTATAAGTTCGATCTTTTTTTAACTTAAAAATAACCATTTATAAAAAATACTCTTCAGTTTTCATAATTTACTCTTCATAACTAAATTATTTCATCATTCGCAGTCTCAGTTACAAACAATTCGCCAACATATGCCACGTAACTCGAGTCTCGTTTTAATTTTGATGTTCTTCAATGGTGGCAGATAGCTTCGTTTACAGCGTCGTTAAACCGTTATTACTCCGGACCGGACTGTTATTAAATCTGAAAATATCATCATCCTCATATCCTTATACCGATATATTAAGAGAAATTCGCACCAAACATACACACAGGGAAATTTGCACCAAAAATACACACAGGGAAATTTGCACCAAACATACACACAGGGCAATTTGCACCAAACATACACACAGGGAAATTTGCACCAAACATACACACAGGGCAATTTGCACCAAACATACACACAGGGAAATTTGCACCAAACATACACACAGGGCAATTTGCACCAAACATACACACAGGGAAATAGGTTACTAAGACACCTTTTGGCCTATTCCAAAAAGGTAGATAAAGTTGAATATTTAACTTTAACAAATATATATTTTCTATATAGGTTCGAGTGGCGACCACGAATCGGACGACGAAGCGTAGGACGACCTCCCACTCGGTGGACTGATGACCTCATCAAGGTCGCTGGAAACCTGCATCCAGCAGGTGGCACAGGACCATTACAGATGGCATTCTCGTGGGGAGGCCTATGTCCAACAGTGGACGTTTACGGGCTGATGGATGGATGGATGGATATAGGTTACTACTTTATAGAAGTCATAGAAATCGAATCGGCAAACCCCAAGAGGATGGGTAGCAGCAATCTCCTTGGTAACTTATAATATTAATTGTGATGGCCGATTCGCCTGCCAAGCATGGCGATTATAGTGTTCTCCCCTTTGTGATTAGATCTATATGCAACAATAGATATTAATTGGCTTATTTGATAACCAGATAATATATTATACTGGTCAGACTAGTTGGAATAAATGTCAGCATAATTTTTAGTATTTTAATTTTCATTCAACTACGCAGGAGGAAGTTTTTGCCTAATAGAATTCTGACTAATCTCAAGGTAACAGCAGCCTGAAAAATTTAATAGTAATTATGATGTGAGTAATCTAATAATGATTTAGATATTCAGATTCAGATCTAATTGTAACAAAAATCTAAGTAATCTAGTGTAACTCAAGGTAACAGCAGCCTGAAAAATTTAATAGTAATTATGATGTGAGTAATCTAATAATGATTTAGATATTCAGATTCAGATCTAATTGTAACAAAAATCTAAGTAATCTAGTGTAACAGCAATCTAAACAATCTGATAGTAATAGTAACTTGATTAATTGAATAATGATCCAAATGATCGTATAATAACAAAAATATTGGTAATTTAATGTAACAGTAATCTAAACAATCTAATTGAGACAGTAACCTGAGTAATCCAATCGTAATAATAATAGTAATCTAATAGGGATCTAAATAATCTGATATTATTCTAATAGTACCTAGTTTTAACTAAGTAATCTAATCTGAGTAATTTAATGATCTAAATAATCCAATGCTGATTTAATATAAATCTGAGTAATCTGATATAATCTAAGTAACCTAACGGCGATCTGGTAGTAATAATAATGTGAATAATACAACAATAATTTGATGTCCATATAATAGTGCATTGATGATATCTTAAAAGAAGCAGGGAACCCTCTTGAATCCAGCAAGTGGCACAGCACCGTTCTGAATATCATTTCGTTGAGAAAGTCTATGTCCAACATTGGACGTAGAAATGGAATCTAATATACTTAAAACTCAGATTGAGTGACACAATTTTTATATATTCCAGGTCTCAAGGTTAAGGTTTTTTTTTGGCAAAATTTATCTTAATTAAGACTAATACTTAATCAATTCTCTTAACTACGTTGTTAAATTTATGCTCAAGATATCTCTTGCATTGAGGACGGCGGTCCATTAATGGCCCATTGTAAATCCGTAACGACTCTATAACCCCGCAGATAGCTGTTATTGACTTCCGAGGAGCTTTATTGGGTAAAGTCAATTTATTTTTATGAATAGCTTCATTGGCCTATTGGTTGTAAAATCGTTTGTTGGTTTTTGTATTGAGCGAGGGTTAAAAGTTTGTATTGCATTATTTTGTTTATAAAGATACGTTAATGTTTTTTTTTCTTATAAACTTATGTATACTCAATAATCATCATCATCATCATTCGCCTACTCTTATCCCAATTACTTACGGTCGATACAATATGTACTCTTCTTTCATAGTACATATTGTGAAAGCTATTGGCAATAGTTTTATGACCGGCCGCCTGCCAGACATCAACCCTCCTTGGGAATATATACTAAATATACATTGGATATAAAACTTCACTTTAATTAGAGAGAAAATGATGCAATATAATATGCTGGTCAGTTGTGTTAAAGTATAAATAAGGTTTTATTTTAGTTTCTTTTCAATTCCAAATTAAAGTTCTCTTCTTGCATTTTTGAGTAATAGCTTACAAAAGCACAAGAATAGAATAAGTGATGATTTTTGTATTTCACAGCTCTCCTTTTGGTAACTTATACGCTACGTGTATAATATTAAATCTGTACAATGTGTAAACATTGTCGGTAGACGGCACATGTCTCCTTTAAAGACAAAAATAGAATGCGAGGCGAAGATTGAATGTCATACAACAATTCACGTTGGCGTAAGTGGTAGCACGATTGGAACGGATTTCCAATAGGTGTGGGTTCGAATCCCCATCAAGTTTTTATAAATAATCAAGCATTTTAAATGCAAAATTTCAGTAATTTATATTACGATACTACAAGATTATAATACTATAATTATAAACTTTAAACTATAAGCCACGTTTAATTAATACAGATATGAATCTTAAGATTCTTACCTTGGATTATTCATCTTTATTCGTGGTTACGGGGAGATTCCACTATCGTACTCCTATGACCAGTAAACTCAAATGAAATTCGAATAAAATCATCATCATTCTCCTACTCTTATCCCAATTGTTTGGGGTCGTTACAATACGTACCTACTCTTTTTTCATAAAACATATTGTAAAAGTTATTGGCAATAGTTTTATGACCGGCCGCCTGCCAGATGTCAACCCTCCTTGGGAATGTAAATGTTGACCAAACGGCATCAGATGGAGTTGGCCCAGGTCGTTATAAAGCTCTTAGTCATCTTTTACGATATCCACGAGTAAAGTAAGGGTTGGTAGTATTCGTAGCCGCTACCACACAGCGAGAAATTCAAACAAAATATAATAAGTAAAATAGTTTATATTTCATATAATGTGAAAGTGTTATTAAAGAAATTGCCAAGCAATTCTCAACAATAAACATGAAATTAAAGAAAAAAAATCTAAATAGATTCACCCTCCTGTTACGTGGAAATGACAGCTGTATGGTATATTTTTTAAATACAAATGTGTTACAGTTGTGTTTAGGTCTGTACTATATATAAATGTAGATTATAAAATTGCATATAGATATATGTAGACCACCAAGATACAGGCCTTATAGTCCAGTGCAAATACGGTAAAAAATGAAAAAAAAAAACATAAAATTATGTAGTTTGGGGATTATGAAGGATCAATAGGGGGGTGTATTCTGAGCATATATTCCAATTTGAGGGATTCTGGCGAGGTCAGCTCAAGGTCATTTCGATGAAAACGCGTTTAATTCGATATCTCGAGAACGGCTAGTGTTAGACAAAAAATTGTAGAGACCTTTTCTCTTTTAAATTAAATTTACTAACTTTTTTATCTAAAACTTTTTTTTCTTCAATATTTTTTAATTTATTGCTTCCGAAAGGCAAAAATTTTACTTTTTCCCTCCCTTTTTTTTATTTTTTTACCATTTTCTCCCCAACCGTTCAATTTTATTGAACTTTACCGATTATCTAAAGTGTAGAACTTTTATTTATGAACAACTTTTTTCTTAAACTTTTTTCTGTAATGCCAATACCTTCAGAGTTATATGTTACTTTACCGAGCGAAATCCGCGCCACTGTCGCAATATCAGCGACATCAGTGGGTCATCAGTCATCATATCATCATTTTTGAACGCGGATTTTAATATTGAACTACCGCCTTAGCCAAAAATTTCATCTGATTGAATACTGGAAGTGATATTATTATTGTGAAATTTTGTAATTCTGAAAAATATTTTTCATAACGGTAGAAAAATAATTAATATATATATATAATATATATATAAAAAACGGATTCAAGCGCTTATAAAAGCCAGTGTAATAAGGGGAGATAAGGAACATGAGCGCATGTTAACACCTCTATCAAGTTTAAGGTAATATTAATTATTTTTCTACCGTTATGAAAAATATTTTACAGAATTACAAAATTTCACAACAATAATATCACTTCCAGTATTCAATCAGATGAAATTTTTGGCTAAGGCGGTAGTTCAATATTAAAATCCGCGTTCAAAAATGATGATATGATGACTGATGACCCACTGATGTCGCTGATATTGCGACAGTGGCGCGGATTTCGCTCGGTAAAGTAACATATAACTCTGAAGGTATTGGCATTACAGAAAAAAGTTTAAGAAAAAAGTTGTTCATAAATAAAAGTTCTACACTTTAGATAATCGGTAAAGTTCAATAAAATTTAACGGTTGGGGAGAAAATGGCGAAAAATAAAAAAAAGGGAGGAAAAAAGTAAAATTTTTGCCTTTCGGAAGCAATAAATTGAAAAATATTGAAGAAAAAAAAAGTTTTAGATAAAAAGTTAGTCAATTTAATTTAAAAGAGAAAAGGTCTCTACAATTTTTTGTCTAACACTAGCCGTTCTCGAGATATCGAATTAAACGCGTTTTCATCGAAATGACCTTGAGCCGACCTCGCCAGAATCCCTCAAATTGGAATATATGCTCAGAATACAACCTCCTATCGATCCTTCATAATCTCCAAACTACATAACTTTATGTTTATTTATTTCCGTAATTGCACTGGACTATTAGTAGGCTAATTTATTACCTACTTGTAAGCGGTTTTAGGCAGACAGAATTCCTAACCACTAATCAGAATATTTTCTTTTAAATTAATTAACTAAGGATAATTTGTTCATCGCAAAAAACATTGATTTTCATTCTAATTTAACCCGCGATACATATTGCGTCCTTATTGTAACCATTAGCCATCTAAGTACTGAATACTTTTAAATGTAAGCTTCTCCAAAAATAAATAAGGAAATCATTACGGTTAAGCTACGCGAGTAGGTGATTGTACGTACTTTTAGAAGTTTCCCCGTAAAACCCTGCACACTACCTTGTTGGTACTTCCTTAGTCAGATTATACGAATCCCATGAAAAAAAAAATGTGGTAATAGAGTAAGAAAACACCGTCACCTATCATTCCTATCAGTATTACAAAAGACGACTAAAAATAAGGGAAACCTAGAAATAGATCACTGTATCAATAGTCATATGTTTATATGTCCAGCTTGATATATTAGGTCAATTGCCTTCTAATTTTGGAGGAAGTTTAAGCTTAGTAGTGGAACATATATATGAGCTAAGATGATGTTAAAAATATTGTATTTTTGAACCGTCATGAAACAGGAAACAAATACAATTAATTTAAATTCAAATTACGTATGTTGGCTGAAATAATTTTGTACGCTTTCAAACGGTACAATGTACATATAACATAAATAATGCTTTATCACTAATGCTAACTGCATTTCAAATATTGCACGTTGCTGTTTAACTTCGGCTCATTCAATACGTACAAAATCCTATTATAAATTAACGAATCAACTACGTAATGCTTTGTATATTTGATGTTTATTTGTTGTTAATTTTGTTTTATATATGTAGAAAATGTGTCAGAAACGAGGGATAAAAATGCGGATATAAAATTAATTAATTGTGGAATAACACATATGCTGAGTAGCTGTCTTTTTTTTTCGTTTGCGGAGGGACGCTAGTGTCTTTTTTTACCCATTTAACTTTTTTTTAGTTTTTATTGCCTTTATATTTTATATATTTACAGTAAATTTTATTTCTTAATTAGTTGCTAATATTTTTAAGCATTTTTATGTGTTTTTCCGTGAAGAAATAATAAATTATTTTTCTTTATTTATTTCTTATTTTAGAATGTAGGTACCGGGGGAGACCGAGACTAACTTACCTAGACAGAATCGGTCATATACTGAAGGAAGGTGAAGTCAAGAGTCTCCGAAACCGGCGAGCGTGTATGAAGAGAATTATGAATGTTGAGGAAGCGAGTGAAGTATGCAGAGATAGAGTTCTCTGGTACTTTGTTCTCTCTGCCTACCCTGCAAGGGATATGGCGTGATGATACGTATGTATTTATGTATGTATTTCTTATTTTATTAATTTATTTAGCCTTTCGCGGTTCACTGGTGAATATGTGCTTTCGACGTTTCGAGCACTTTACAACGTTTATGGTAATAAAAAAACTGGTTATGAAAAATTTAATTTGTTTTCAATAGATTTAACCAACTTTATAAGATCCGTAATAGTTCTCATGAATATCTTAAATTCTTAAAATTATAGTAAGTATTTTTAATTACCACAATGTTCCCAATACATGAACATAGAAACGATAAAGTCTGTTTATTTATTTAATAAACTAAGTTAAATAATAGTTTTGGTCATTGTAATGGCACTATTGATAATTTAATAACGCCGGTATCTGTCCGCCGATCCATTTATTAATACTCTAATATAGGTTGTATTACAATATGTGTATTGATAGCTTGTGGTTTTACGTGTGTGGCGCTATTGATAGCGATAAGCTATGTGTGTTAAAATTCCCTTTCGATTCTATCACGTTTGTATTTGATTAATAATTATCCAATGTTTCGAATACTTTACAGCGTTCATAGTTATGATAAGAGGAGCATGAGATGGATAGATGGTCATAAATACTATATAGTTTTATTTTAAATGTGTAACACTCGCGTAAATATCAGAAATCATTATCTTTTATGTTCATAATCATCATCATAGCCCATATATGTCCCACTGTTGGGCTCGGGCCTCCTCCGTCATGGGAGGGAAATTAACCTACTATACCGTGCTGGTCAGTGTTGGTGTAGAGTTTTGTTTAGAGTTTTCCTTCTCTCGCACAGATGCCACATACGCTTTATATCCCTTAGTCGTCTCGTACGATCACCCGTGGGTAAGATATAGGGTGGTGAATAGTATTCTTACTCCGTCACCACACGGAATATATATATATACATATATATATATATTATATATATAATATATAAATATCTTTTATGCTATAAAATGAAAATTAATTATATACGTTGGAAAAGTAATTCGATGTAATTTATAAGCCTCATCATCATCATTAATAGCATTCTGTTCTTATCTCAATTACTTGAAGGTGATGCAATATGTATCCCTCTTTAATTGCGTATAGTGCAAAAGTTACTGATACTAGTTTTATAACCGATCACCTTTTTTTTTTTTTGACTCCTCGCACCACTCCATCCGGGGTGACAGAGGGGCGTAAGCACGCACACCCGTAACCCACCCGTGACATCACCTTCATCGTTGGGCCGACCACCGGAGCAGAGTGACTTGACGTCAGTGGTCGGCCCAACGGAATACCCCTGAGGAGTACCCTCTCCTCGACCGACGTCCTCCCCTTCGGGTAGGATGTCGGTCTTTCCTCACGCGGTCGGCCTCTCGGCGCGTGACGTAGTAATTCCCCGATGGAGTCACCCGCAGCCATAATCGACGATCTGCTTGACGTTAACCCTTTTAGGAAATATTATCGTTGACCAGAGGGCCTCATAAAGTGTTAGCTCAAGTCAATATAAAGCTCTGAGGCGTCTTTTACGACACCCACGGCCAATGTAAGGGGTTGGTAGTATGTGTAGCTAATGTTTACAAAGTTCATAAGCTGTATCCACCGTGACATTTATATCGTCTTACAAAAGAAGTGCTATAGAAGTATCTGACCAAAGAAACATATCTAACATATTTAATTCTTCAACAGTGGTAGTAATAAAAAATAACAAAATAAAATAAATTAAAGTTAATATATTGTAACAGTCTGTATATAATAAAAACCCGATTAAGAAGCGAAAAATGATGTCACAAGCGGGATTCGAACTAGCGCCTATTGGGATTCCGGCCTACATAGTTCACGGTGGTGTAGTGGTAGCGCGATTGGGCCGGAATCCCAATAGGCGGGGGTTCGAATCCCGCTTGTGACATCATTTTTCGCTTTGTAATCAGGTTTTTATAAATAATTAAGCATATTAAATGCTAAAATTACAGTAATTTGAAAGTCTGTATATAATGTTTACCTACATTTTAAACAAAAGAAATCATACGGAATGCCGCATGATAATGATTAGATAGCGTAATTACGTTAGCCAATCACAGCTACGAAATCTACATGGACTGCTATTTCAAAGAGTACCCACGCTACGCTATGTCCGTTACGATGTCCCGATCAGCTGTAAGGTGAATGATCGGTGCGGGCAGCGTGGTAAACGGCGGTAGTGCCTACACAGTGTGTAGATTATGTCGAAAGCCTACCACTCGCTACATGCTGTTCTCTTACTATTTTAACTAGTAATTATTTATAATAATTTTTAGTAAAAAATATTCCAGTAAATACTTTTGTAACTTTTTAATTCTACGAACGAATAGTTAGATACTGGATACGTTAACTGAACTGCTTTTGTAAGACGATATAAATGTCACCGTGTATATGGTCCAAATTATGAGCCCTTGCCACATTCATCTGTATCAACATCCACTAGTGAATATCGACCTCACCAATTGGTGATGATTCTATAATCATCACACTTATAGGTAAATTAACGATCATATTTGGTGCTTTCCATGTGGTTGTGGAGAAAAATAGTCATCACACACATAGTAAGTAACCGTTACGAATAAATAAAATATTCTTGTCTGTATGACTGCACAGATGGCGTAGTGGTTAAGACCGATCTTCCGGGCCAGTGCTATGGGTTCGACTCCTACGCAGAACTATAGTTTGTGCGATCCCCAAAATGTTTTTCTGAGTCTGGGTGTAATTTGTCTGCGTTAATTTCATGTTTGTAAAGTCGCCCGCAATACAAAATAAAAAAAAAAGATATTGATTTCTATTACATAATTAAAATAAATGTATTATGTTATATATTCGCTGTCACTGCGACCATACAATAATAACAAACGAACTACAATACGGAAGGCGATTACAAGGGTACCTTGACATTTATGTGGGTTCAGCTAATTGTTTATTTAATCCGCGCCACGATCTCTGTTCAGCGAGTCAACATTGCCTTTTTGGACAGGATTAGTTCACTATGCTGTGGCACAGAGATTTATTATAAATGAAAATCCTATGGAAAATAGTTATTTAATTGTGTTATTTTAAATGTTGATATTATTTAATTATTTATTTGTTTAATCAATTTTCTTATTGCTAAGAGCGTGCTATGCACAATAATAGAAAATATTTTTACACAAGGGTAAAAATAAAATATTATTACAAAAAAGATAAAAGTGCGTGCATACAAAGTACACATGTCAGAAGTGAAACTTCTTTGGCAAACTAACTTTTAAATCTCGTTTACATACATCAACCAATAGCGTGTATTTTTGTCGATCTCCCTTTCTCTCTCGCTCTCTTCCTCCTTTCACTCCATGGCTATGTGCGTTATGCGACGTTCGCCCTATATTACTCTCTCTATCTTTCTCGCTAGCTCTCTCCCACCTTTCGCACCATGTTACTGTGTGTGATGCAACGTTTGCTATATCTCACTCTCTCTATCTCGACCTTTTCACTCGCTTACTCCCTACTCTCGCTCCATGGCTTTGTGCTTCATGCTACCCTACCCTTTCTCATTCTCTGTCAATTGCTCTCAATCGTTCTCGCCCTCTTCTTGGACAAAAACGTCTCACATTTTCGTATCACTAATATAAATGTAATATATATATATATATATATATATATATATATATATATATATATATATATATATATATATATATATATATATAAATGTAATGTATAAATGTAATGTTTCATCTGTAAAAAATTTACCCCAATGTAAAGAAGTTTCACTTCAAAAATATTAAATAGCTATAACAAAAATAAAATGTAACAAATTTGGATCAACATATGGTATACTGCTGATAATGGTCAGGGCCTCCACATACCTCTCAGCTATAGACATAAAATATCTCTCTGTACAAGAAAATGCTTTTCTCGCTGTTATTTATGATCCTAATTTCTATTTTATGATTTTTTTTGTATATGTGTCTACCATATCATAATAATTAATTAAATATAAGGAAGTAGTGAGACTAACGATATACATTGTGCCGATTTTATTACTAGAATAACTTAAACTAGGAGTAAGAATGACGTCATAAAAAACAATAAAGTTAGTTGCAGACTCCTAGCTCTGCCCAATCCGTAGATAAAGTGATTTGTTTCTTATCAAAACAATAGGTTTGCCAGCGTACATTGACCTGTAGGTCTATTTCGACCCAGCTGTGCGGCGGTGAGCATACCGATAACGGGACTATTTGCCTACTAGTTCAATGTCACACGCATGAATAAATGCCTACATCGAACTTTTATAGTACAAGTGTACTATTTTTTTTTTTTGCTGTTTTGGATAGTATATCATGGTCTGATACACCTCCTTCAAGGATTCTACTAATTAAATTGGAATATTACCTAAATATTATATAATTTTATTCGAAACTCGATTAAAAACAATACAAACGTTTACAATATGACAATCACTTTGAATATAGTCTGATTCGACAATATTCGTACAAACATGATTCGTCAATAATTCCTACTGCAAGCACTGTCTCAATATTGGTACACCGTTAACGAGATGTTTTTACATATAAAAGTCGACTTTAATGCTATATAATAAGGTATGTTATAGAATAACAACATTACTAATTATTTTATTTAAATGTTTGCCAATTATGTCGGCACTGCGATTTGCTTACCAAACGCTGCGGATAATGGGGGGTGGTCATACTACCTGATGATAGTTCCATTGATCGTTTGATAATAACTTTTTGTAAAGTTCGTTATGTTAAATTTTAATAATTAACCGGCTGGATTCTATTCAAACTTTAAAGTAGTTACAGGTTATTTTTACCTCATTATATCCATGTGTTATGTAGTTAGTGACTACAAATCCTATTAACCCTTACTTTGCACGTGGATGTCGTAAAAGACGACTAAAGCGTTATATCAACGTGGGCCAACTCTAACTGATATCGTTTGGTTAACATTCATTCATTCATTCCCAAAGAGGATTGACGTTGTGGAAGCGGCCGGTCATAAAAATATTGTCAATAACTTTTACAATATGTACGATGGAAGAGATGTACATATTGCGTCGGCCACAAGTAATTGGGATAAAAGGAGGAGAATGATGATTGATAATATATCATTTTTTTATTTTTTTTTTTATTTTTAAGGCTCGTTGCCTATTTATAAGCATACAGACAGACACAAAACTGTCACCTCTGTGGGTAGGGTCCCTGACCGTCCGACTCAGGGCTCTTCTGTGGCGACCACGGAGGGCCATGGCGATCAGGGCCATACGCGGGTACCGCACGGTATCGACGGAGGCAGCGTGTCTGCTGGCCGGCACCCAAGTGGGAAATGGAAGGAGGTCTCGGTTCAGTGTGCGGACCGTGGAGACCTTCCGGCCGATGCTGATGCAGTGGCTAAAACGGCGGCACGGGGTGCTCTCCTTCCGACTGGTGCAGGTTTCGACGGGCATGGATGCTTCGCCAAATATCTGCACACGGTCGTCAGGAGGGAGAGAACACCGTCCTGCCATCACTGCGATTGCGAAGAGGATACGGCGCAGCATATGCTCGAGGTTTGTGCCGCTTGGGCAGAGCAGCGTCGTGAACTCGTCGCAATCATCGGTGCCGACTTGACGCTGCCGTCCATCGCCAGGGCGATGCTCGACAGCATCAGGAACTGAGACGTGGTCGCAACCTTCTGCCAGGTAGTAGTCTCGCGGAAAGGAGGCGGCGGAGCGCATGCGCGAGGAGCGTCTCCTCGACGACGCGAGCCGCTGCCGGCGACTGGGGCGGCGCAAGCGCGATTACATGCGCCTCATGCCGCCCTAACCAAGGCCGCGGGTGACTGGATCGGGAAATTAGTCCGTCACCCGCCGAGAGGCCGACCGCGTGAGGACCGGAGACCGACATCCTACCCGAAGAGGGGACGTCGGTCGAGGAAAGGGTACTCCTCAGGAGTATTCCGTCGGGCCGACCACTGACGTCAAGTCACTCTGCTCCGGTGGTCGGCCCAACGACGAAGGTGAGGTCACTGGTGGGTGACGAGTGTGCGTGCTTACACCTCTCTGTTGCCCCAGACGGAGTGGTGTGAGGAGTGCGCCGACCGTAACCTAAATTAAAAAAAAAAAGACACAACTATCTAAAATTATATTTTTAGCTTTTGTTGTAATTAAGTTCGAGAATATTAGATTTTCTTCAATATGTATAGATTTAATAACATAAACATAACGAACTAATCAGATAAAAACTGCAAAGTTTCATTTTAAAATATAAAATATATTGTTTTGAAAACAAACTCTTATAGATAGGGAGGTCAATAAAACATTTACTTGTAGAAAACTTGGCGACAACTAGGAAGTGTCAAGATGAGTGGTGCCCGGGGACTGCGTTTTATTGTGAGTTATGGACAGGGAATTGTGTGACTATTGAAATAAAACCTGCATTTATTTTTTTTGGAATGTATAACTTCGTTATATTTCTGATTTCTCCATACGATGACGAATTAAAAATCCTTATGGTGAAGGGTTCAAAATATGTATATTTGTGTCACTAACCGGTTACTATCCCCTGGAGGTCACAAATAGAATAGGAGTGGACTGCAATATCTTCCTGGTAAATTGAGAACATCAACCGTCATTGCCAACTCTACTATCAAGCGCGGCGATTATAACATTACCCTCCTTGGTGAATCTTATGTACAGCAGTTGATTACCTATAAGTCATTAGATAAATACGCAAAGAGAAATAAACTACATATACGAAACTTCGTTGTTTTATATTTCATAGATATCTATATATAAAGAGTATTTACCCAGTATCTTTAATTCAGCACAAGTTTTCTCAGTCCCAAGACATAGTGCTACGGCGCTCTACAGCGTGCTACGCTCCGCTACATAATGCTACGAATCTCTACGGTATGCTACGAAATGCTACGCTGTGTTGGGACTACATGTCTACTGAGACACATAGTCGGGGAGTATGGTATTGTTTATTTTTCCTGACGAGTTATAGTTTGGTCTCATTTTACCTGACTGCTACGTCACAGATCAATATGAGGCTTTTCACCTTAGACTATTACTGTGTGATATTTGAATTACAAGGTAACATCTCTGTGCTCCCCAGGACAATGCTCCTGCATTTGTATTGTATTTCCTGTACTTAATAAAAGCAAAAACTACAACACCTAATCACATAATATTACAACGAATAAGGACGATCAAAATAAAAGTTTATCCCATTAAAGTTTTCTAAGACCGTAAAGTAGACTAATTTTTTACTCATAATAGAAAACGTAGTAATTGTGTCATAAATATACGGTTATACTATAAACGATTTTACTAAATTTCACTTGCAAAAAAAAATTGTACAAAAATATAATGACTTCTAATGTTTACGCGAGTATTACACATTTGGAATAAAACTACTTTTACGGATTCTATCGCGTTTGTATTTGATTTTTAATTTCCCGACGTTTCGAACACTTTACAGTGATCATGGTCACGGGAGGACTGAGGTGTCTTACGTCCAATATGTCATTGTTATTACAGAATTTTTTTTTGTTAGTTTTGTAAAATTGTAAAATTGCCACAATAATAATTATCATAAATTAATTACTTTAATAATAACAAATCATAAACAAAATACATTTTATATATAGAATCATTCTCTTTTTGTACTGGCAATGAATTTGTATTAATTTTGTATTAAAATGTGGGTCAAAATTTAATATCTTATAGGGTAGATATAAAGAAATTTCTGTAATAACAATGACATATTGGACGTAAGACACCTCAGTCCTCCCGTGACCATGATCACTGTAAAGTGTTCGAAACGTCGGGAAATTAAGAATCAAATACAAACGCCATAGAAACCGTAAAAGTACAAAAATATATTTAATAGGAGCGACAAACGCTTAGTTTTTATATAACTATGGGCCAGGGGTTATTATTAAAGGAAGATAAGGTAATAAAACGCACCTATTCGTTGTTAGAATTATGAGAGCAGTTCATAACACCTATTTATGAACTAGCATACGCCCCATCGTACTACAATTTAGACGTGTAGACTTATATATTATATGTTTAAGTAAATTTCGGCATATTCCCTTCTTTAGCTCTGTAAAAAAAGCAAGGGAAAATTAAATACCAATCTAAATACCTCAATTTTAAGGAATAATCTGAAATCATTTTTTAAATCTACCACATTGCTAAATTATACTCAACTGCAGTTTTCCAGAATAATCTGAATTCCTTTTTTCTTTGTGTTCTTCTTTTTAATCTATTTGCCCAATTACCACAAAAAATAAGGTGTATGCTCCATTTCAGTCTTAATCCACTACATAGGTGTACTCAACTTATTTAGAAGTACATAGCTTAAATTTATGATTCACTTCACGAACTAATTCATGGTTATGCCAGGAAGACCACCAGCGTATTCAGAAGAGTGATTGCCATATTCATATTTTCGCCTTTTTTTACAATTTTTTATCAGCCTACAATCTTTGCTTTACTCTTAAAACAAGCGATCACTAAGAATTTTTGATTTAATATGCACACCTCTGTTATAATTGAATATATCTTATTCTCTTATTATACCTAAGAGCCAGAGCTCTCACCATGCAGGCATAGTGATCTATTGGTTTTTACACTAAGCAATATAGGTAGTTATATCTTAATGTCATACATAATTAATAGTAGGTACATCATAATAGTATCATATGAGACTTGTACTATTCTTTGTGTTTAGGGGGACAGTCACATTGAATGTGTTTAATTATCCTGCATTTCTGACTACAAGTTGAGACCAAAACCATTTTGTTTTTACTTTTATTACCTATTTGTTATTTTTTAATTTTTATAATGTAATTTTATTTTTCCTTTGTTAAAACAAATAAAAATCTTTTCTTTTTTAATTCTGTTTAAAAATAGTTAATAAGAATTATAATATGTTACCATTACTTATCTTGATATAGGAGTCGTAGAAACTAGTTAAGGCGTCTTGTAAGCCTATAATACTAACTGCAACAGTCGATTTGCCCGCTAAGCATATTGTGTCTTTTTCCTTCGAAAAACCTACACCTAAAGAGCTAATTTCCATAAACTGTTGCTCACTGACAATTAATGTATGAATGTATGTGATATCTAAATAAATATGATTTGAGAGCATAGATGCGGGATTCGAACCCGCGCCTATTGGGATTCCGGCCCAATCGTGCTGCCACTACACTACCGCGACTAATTGTAGGACATGCAAATTTCATTTCGTATTGTATTTACGTCTTAAGGTGACGGTATGCTATCTACCCGACAATGTTTACACATTGTTATAGGCTTAATACTTCAAACTTTACAGTTAGAATTGTATTAAACGATGACACAACCTTGTTATTTAAATTACTGAAATTTAGCATTTAATATGCTTAATTATTTATAATATCCGATTACGAAATGAAAAATGATGTCGCAAGCGGGATTCGAACCCGCGCCTATTGGGATTCCGGCCCAATCGTGCTGCCACTACACTACCGCGACTAATTGTAGGACATGCAAATTTCATTTCGTATTGTATTTACGTCTTAAGGTGACGGTATGCTATCTACCCGACAATGTTTACACATTGTTATAGGCTTAATACTTCAAACTTTACAGTTAGAATTGTATTAAACGATGACACAACCTTGTTATTTAAATTACTGAAATTTAGCATTTAATATGCTTAATTATTTATAATATCCGATTACGAAATGAAAAATGATGTCGCAAGCGGGATTCGAACCCGCGCCTATTGGGATTCCGGCCCAATCGTGCTGCCACTACACTACCGCGACTAATTGTAGGACATGCAAATTTCATTTCGTATTGTATTTACGTCTTAAGGTGACGGTATGCTATCTACCCGACAATGTTTACACATTGTTATAGGCTTAATACTTCAAACTTTACAGTTAGAATTGTATTAAACGATGACACAACCTTGTTATTTAAATTACTGAAATTTAGCATTTAATATGCTTAATTATTTATAATATCCGATTACGAAATGAAAAATGATGTCGCAAGCGGGATTCGAACCCACGCCTATTGGGATTCCGGCCCAATCGTGCTGCCACTACACTACCGCGACTAATTGTAGGACATGCAAATTTCATTTCGTATTGTATTTACGTCTTAAGGTGACGGTATGCTATCTACCCGACAATGTTTACACATTGTTATAGGCTTAATACTTCAAACTTTACAGTTAGAATTGTATTAAACGATGATACAACCTTGTTATTTAAATTACTGAAATTTAGCATTTAATATGCTTAATTATTTATAATATCCGATTACGAAATGAAAAATGATGTCGCAAGCGGGATTCGAACCCGCGCCTATTGGGATTCCGGCCCAATCGTGCTGCCACTACACTACCGCGACTAATTGTAGGACATGCAAATTTCATTTCGTATTGTATTTACGTCTTAAGGTGACGGTATGCTATCTACCCGACAATGTTTACACATTGTTATAGGCTTAATACTTCAAACTTTACAGTTAGAATTGTATTAAACGATGACACAACCTTGTTATTTAAATTACTGAAATTTAGCATTTAATATGCTTAATTATTTATAATATCCGATTACGAAATGAAAAATGATGTCGCAAGCGGGATTCGAACCCGCGCCTATTGGGATTCCGGCCCAATCGTGCTGCCACTACACTACCGCGACTAATTGTAGGACATGCAAATTTCATTTCGTATTGTATTTACGTCTTAAGGTGACGGTATGCTATCTACCCGACAATGTTTACACATTGTTATAGGCTTAATACTTCAAACTTTACAGTTAGAATTGTATTAAACGATGACACAACCTTGTTATTTAAATTACTGAAATTTAGCATTTAATATGCTTAATTATTTATAATATCCGATTACGAAATGAAAAATGATGTCGCAAGCGGGATTCGAACCCGCGCCTATTGGGATTCCGGCCCAATCGTGCTGCCACTACACTACCGCGACTAATTGTAGGACATGCAAATGCATTTCATTTCGTAATCGGATATTATAAATAATTAAGCATATTAAATGCTAAATTTCAGTAATTTAAATAACAAGGTTGTGTCATCGTTTAATACAATTCTAACTGTAAAGTTTGAAGTATTAAGCCTATAACAATGTGTAAACATTGTCGGGTAGATAGCATACCGTCACCTTAAGACGTAAATACAATACGAAATGAAATTTGCATGTCCTACAATTAGTCGCGGTAGTGTAGTGGCAGCACGATTGGGCCGGAATCCCAATAGGCGCGGGTTCGAATCCCGCTTGCGACATCATTTTTCATTTCGTAATCGGATATTATAAATAATTAAGCATATTAAATGCTAAATTTCAGTAATTTAAATAACAAGGTTGTGTCATCGTTTAATACAATTCTAACTGTAAAGTTTGAAGTATTAAGCCTATAACAATGTGTAAACATTGTCGGGTAGATAGCATACCGTCACCTTAAGACGTAAATACAATACGAAATGAAATTTGCATGTCCTACAATTAGTCGCGGTAGTGTAGTGGCAGCACGATTGGGCCGGAATCCCAATAGGCGCGGGTTCGAGTCCCGCTTGCGACATCATTTTTCATTTCGTAATCGGATATTATAAATAATTAAGCATATTAAATGCTAAATTTCAGTAATTTAAATAACAAGGTTGTGTCATCGTTTAATACAATTCTAACTGTAAAGTTTGAAGTATTAAGCCCTAAAACAATGTGTAAACATTGTCGGGTAGATAGCATACCGTCACCTTAAGACGTAAATACAATACGAAATGAAATTTGCATGTCCTACAATTAGTCGCGGTAGTGTAGTGGCAGCACGATTGGGCCGGAATCCCAATAGGCGCGGGTTCGAATCCCGCTTGCGACATCATTTTTCATTTCGTAATCGGATATTATAAATAATTAAGCATATTAAATGCTAAATTTCAGTAATTTAAATAACAAGGTTGTGTCATCGTTTAATACAATTCTAACTGTAAAGTTTGAAGTATTAAGCCTATAACAATGTGTAAACATTGTCGGGTAGATAGCATACCGTCACCTTAAGACGTAAATACAATACGAAATGAAATTTGCATGTCCTACAATTAGTCGCGGTAGTGTAGTGGCAGCACGATTGGGCCGGAATCCCAATAGCCGCGGGTTCGAATCCCGCTTGCGACATCATTTTTTCATTTCGTAATCGGATATTATAAATAATTAAGCATATTAAATGCTAAATTTCAGTAATTTAAATAACAAGGTTGTGTCATCGTTTAATACAATTCTAACTGTAAAGTTTGAAGTATTAAGCCTATAACAATGTGTAAACATTGTCGGGTAGATAGCATACCGTCACCTTAAGACGTAAATACAATACGAAATGAAATTTGCATGTCCTACAATTAGTCGCGGTAGTGTAGTGGCAGCACGATTGGGCCGGAATCCCAATAGGCGCGGGTTCGAATCCCGCTTGCGACATCATTTTTCATTTCGTAATCGGATATTGTAAAAAAAAAAAAAAAAAAGCATAGATGCGTTTTGCTATTGGCTTATTTCATAATAGCAGGGAAAATATTTTACTATGCTGACTAAAACCGTTGATATTAGATTTTATTACGAATTTTCCTTCCTTTGCGACAATAGACTTATGACCCTTAGCTAATATAAATATGAAACGCGTGAAAAAAATTAACTTTCACTCTTACTGGTCATTATGCTGCCTTTTACGCATTAAAATATAACGCATGTACAGAAAAAAGTTATGAAATACTCTATGACCAAGCCCCATTGAGTAATGAGAGCAGTCTTATTATCTATCGCACCAGGATAAGACACTTAGGTGAGACGAAAAGTGCGATATTATATAAGTGCTACAGGTATTTTCATCAACCTACTGAACGTATGCGCTAAAATCATTGTAATCTAACAAAATTTTCAATTGATTTTATTATGTTTCAATTGAACAACTTTTTAAAACCCTTAAATAAATAGTCAATTGATAATGATTTGCTTCAATAATGTGGTACCTCGAAAAATGAAATTTTAGAGGAGTGTTTTTCAAATTACATAAAATAATGGATATATAAGTCTATGATTTTAATTATTTCATTATTCTATAGTGATTTAAATTAGATTTACGATAAAAAATATTCGTTGCGAAACAATTATTTTATGAAACTTGAAATAGACTCCTCTAAAATTTCCTTTTTCAAGATAACACATTATTGAACCAAAGAGGCGATTTTATGTACAATGATTTTTGTTTTTAATGTATCAGAAAGAAAAGTGGGGAATATAATTTGTATCCCTAATAATTAAAAATGAAGAACAACTGGTTACTCTGTTGATATAGCAGCAAGTACCGATCTCCCGTATTTTTTTATGGGTTCAATCCTCAACCAGAACAGAATTCGTATATTATTTATTAGATCAACAGAAATGATTTTTTTATGTCTGAGTGTAATTTGAGTCCATTAAACATATCGCTTGTCCGGAAGAATAATGACACAAGTCAAAAAAGCTAAATTTTTCAGGAGAGTCAAAATAAGTATTTCCATTTTGTTCTAATCGGTTCAGCAGCCATTCTAAATGCACGAACGTTAGTATAATTTCTTTAAAAATGACGACGAAGAGTTGATAGGGAGAATCTATAATATTAACACCCATTCACCACCAAACATTTCAATATAATGAAAACTGTAATTTTTAGAGTTATATCACTATTCTTCCGGACAAGTGATATTTGTGTGTGAAATGCAACGTAGTATAAATATTCATTTCTAAGTACGAAGTGTTAACTTAAAAAAAATATTCTGTACTAAATATACACGAGCTTTCCGACTATATAAGTTTTTTTTCCAGAGAACATTGTACACCGTACGTAGTGTTACAAGCAAGTGGAAAATGGAAAGTTGCGGTACTTATAGTTTATTCTTATATTGCGTTTTGTGTTGGTAATACTTTATACTTTGTTTATCTTTTATGTGAACAGAAACTTGTTTAAGTTTTTAAGTATATTTTTCTTAGCACATTAGTTAAATTATGGCGTGTTCACAAAAAAATATACTGTGTTTTTAAACCACAAGGTTTAACAACACAAAAACACAGTATATTTTTTTACCACATGGTTATGAGTTAAGAATATAAGGTAAATAATCGATGCCTGAGGGATGCTATTGTGCTATTGCATTTCGTTTGGTGGGCGAGAAAGTTGGAAGCCCAACTTGAGTGGATTTTGGATTCTAGAATACCTAGCTATATCTCTGGTATCGCAAAGGTCATTGGGCGGAAGTAACACTTTCCATCAAATGTGCTGCTTACTCGTTTGTCACCATTATTCTCCTACTCTTATCCCAATTACTTGGGATCGATACAATATCTACTCTTTTTCATAATACGTATTATTAGTGGTAGGACCACGCTGTTGACAGTTATCTGTTTACAGCCGCGAGCCGGTCTGTCCGGGGTAGGTCTCCTCGACGACGCGAGCCTCCGCCGGCGACTGGGGCGGTGCAGGCGCGATTATCTGCGCCTGATGCCGCCCTAGCCGAGGCCGCGGGTGACTAAATCGTGGAATGTCGGGAACGTCGGTTGAGGAGAGGGTACTCCTCAGGGGGTATTCCGTCGGGCTGACTACTGACGTCAAGTGCTCCGGTGGTCGGCCCAAGAACGAAGGCGACGTGCCAGGGGTGGGTTACGGGTGTGCGTGCTTACGCCACTCTGTCATCCCGGACAGAGTGGTGCGAGGAGCGCGCCAACCGTAACCCACCCCCAAAAAAAAGGCAGTGACACTTACCATCAGGTGTACTGCTTTCTCGTTTGCAACCAAAAGCTATAAAAAAAAACATGTAAAAGTTATTGGAAATAGTTTTAACCGGCCGCCTGCCAGACATCAACCCTCCTTGGGAATGTAATTGTTGATCAAACGGCATCAGATGGAATTGACCCAGGTTGTTATTAGTTTCTTAGTCGTCTTTTACGACATCCACGAACAAAGTAAGGGTTGGTAGTATTCATAGACGCTACCACAGAACTCACCATTTGCCACCATATTAAAATATAAAAAAAAATATTTTATGTTTTAGCTAATATTCCCACGTCACGATTGATTTAAAAAAAAAGGTGTAGAATAATAAGCGAAAATCGAAAATATTTTTGTTTATTTTTTAACTGCAGTTATCAAAAATCTTTATTGTTACATTACAGTAACTTGAAGCGTCTACGTCGCGATTGCTGCATAGTTTATTGTTTTCGCTGTTTTATTCGTCTCAGTGAACACGTTTAGTTTATTGAAATTCCTATTCCGCTATTGGTTATAGTCTAGACGATTTAAAAAGTTCTTCCAATAGATATCGACATATAACCTATGGTCTTCTAGAACAACAGCCTACATTTATTACAGCTCCAAATTAAAGATGCCTGCTAATGAAAAATTCTGCATATTGTGGAAGACTTTGGAATCATACAATTGAACATCATCATCACAGCCCTTACATCACCTTAGCCCATATGTGCCACTAGGGACGAGGGAAATTAACCTACTATACCGCACTGGTCAGACGTATTGGTATAGGGTTTTGTTTCGAGTTTTCCTTCTCTTGTATAGATGTTATATGCGTTTTTATATTCCTTAGTCGTCTCATACAATTACCCACGGGTAAGATAGGTTGGTGAATTGTATTCTTACTTCGTCATCACACGGACAATCATACAATTAGTAGACGCAAATTATAGAATACATTTATTTTTACTATAATACTTTCTAGTCCGAATTTTCTAGTCGAACCGACAACCGTTAAGGAACAAAGGTTATGGAGTGGCAACTACGAATCGGACGACGCAAAGTAGAACGACCTCCCGCTAAGTGGACTGACGGTATTATGAATGTCGTAGAAAACCATTGGATGCAGGTGGCACACGACCGCTTTGAATGGTATTTTCGTTTAGAGGTTTACGTCCGACAGTGGATGTCTACGGGCTTGATGGATGGGTGGATGAATTTCTAATTGGTTCAAAAATAAATGTATAATGTAATTTAACGATAAAATGAATATCTAAATTAGTTTTAGGAAATAAATGTTTATGAGTATTCTTACTTCCTCAAAACACGGAAAATTAGGCAACCGTATATTTAAAAATATATGTTCCAATTCAATGTTGGTCATTAAACATACATACATACATATCATCACGCCATATGCCTTGCAGGGTACGCATTTGCTTACCCTGCAAGGCATATGGCGTGATGAAATAGAACAGAGTGCCAAAGAACTCTTTCCTTGCATACTTAACTCGCTTCCTCAACATTTATAATTCTCTTCATACACGCTCACCGGTTTCGAAGACTCTTGACTCTACTTTCCTTCAGTACGTGACAAATCTGGTCTCGGTCGGTCATTATAAATTATAACTTTTCAGTTTAAAGTTACTTATAATACTTATTAAGTATACTTTTGTGTTTTAATTATTTTATATTCGTTAAATTTATTTTTGTTATCTTTTGCGACACCCACGGCCAAAATAGAGGGTGAAGAAATCAAATACATTATAAAATAAAATAATAGTTTTAACCAAAAAAATCACACTTTTATATGACTTATTAATATACCTATATTTAGTTATTTTTATACATTTAGTTATGTGCTGTGTGGTAGCGGCTACGAATACTAACAAGCCTTACTTCTCTCGTAGATGTCGTAAAAGACGACTAAGTGCCTTATAACGACCTGAGCCAACTCCATCTGATGCCGTTTGGTAAACAATTAATTTCCCAAGGAGGGTTGACGTCTGGCAGGCGGCCGGTCATAAAACTATTGCCAATAACTTTTACAATATGTACGATGAAAGCAGAGTACATATTGTATCGACCCCAAGTGATTAGGATAATAGTAGGAGAATGATGATGTCATTTAGTTATTTCGTCCGTAATTTAGTTTTTATAATATTCATTTGAAAGGAAACAGTTTAATTTATTGTATTCTTTCCCCATCACAACAAGAAATTGTCAAATATTAAAAATACACGAATGATAATACAAACTGTCATATTTATATCTGTGAGATATTTCTCAAACATAAATAGATTGTTTTTGTTTTTTATTTCATCTTCAAGAATCCGTGAAATTCGATTCTGCTTCATAATGGTATTGTCAAAACGCTGAGATTTTTCTTATATTTAATGAACTCGAATGTTTTGTTCGCGTTTTAAATTAAAAAAAAAGAAAGAATATACTCTTTGATTTTGATACAAGATTTATGCCTAAAAGATACCCTCGCTCTCAATACTCTGATAAAGACTATCAAATTACTTGACATCTTTTCTAAAATTGGAAATTATATTATTTTTTTCACATTCGTATACCATTTCACATTTTAATAATAGAATCAAGCATTGTTGTTTTTATGTAATGAAAGTAATACAAGTGAGTGTTTCGTGGTATTTAATGTACGGTAATAATTTGATTATTTTACCTAACCCACACTAGTCTAATTGATAAATTGATTAAAACCGAACATTTGGACACCTCATTCGAACGTCGTCTCGCTCCAGGAGAGGATGTCTATGGAAAATATAACTATAAGAAAAGTTCCGAAGGGTAATATTTTAAATTTCTCACAAGAGTCTTTCACATCCACTATGTCCGATTTAAGGTCATCAAGCTTACCTGATTTGACTATTGGACGTAATGTTGACGAACTATTAGAAGTTATAGAGAAACTACAAAAGCAGTTAAAAAGTGCTGACAATGAAATAGAGAAGTTACTCGAAGAAAATAATTCTCTTACAAGAAAAGTACATAATCAGGCAAACACGATAGATCAATTGAAAAATATTTGCACTGGGTCTCCTAATATAATAGGTCCAAAAGGAAGAAAGAGTTTAAATCAAAATGCTATTCTACCTAAAAAGGATAATGTAACTAACACTAACTCATTAAACATAGATTTGACATCACAATCAAATAGTCCATTAAGTCAGATTAATACAATATATGATGATATATCTAATAATACATGCATATATAGCATGAGTAAGAGTAAAAATGTAAATAATGTACAAAATAAAAAGAAACTATGTATAATAAGCAGTGATAAACGAAACAAACTGATAAATATTTTAGAAGATACTGAATTAATAAACGAGTATGCATATTTTCATTATTTAAAAACAGGAGCTGGAGTTCAAAATTTATTAGCTGACATAAAAATAAAGCTAATAGGATTTACAAAAAAGGATGTATGTGTTATCATGATTGGCGAAGCAGACTTTAAACAATCGCATAATTATCTATCTCTTATTTATCAAATAAAAAGTTCATTAGAGGAATTGAAACATACAAATGTAATAATTACACTACCGACATATATATGTGGAGCGAATATTTATAATTGTCGAATAGAGAATTTTAATTCGTTACTAACTATGGATGCATGGACAAACAAGTATGCTCATGTACTAGATTCTAATAAGAATTTAACATATGACATGTTTTCGTCTGTAACAGGGAAAATAAAACGTAATAGGATTAAAAATATAGTGGAAGACTTAAACTTAAAGCACATATTGTGGTAGGACCACGCTAAGGACAGTTCTCTGTCTACAGCCGCGGGCCGGTCCGTCCGGGGTAGTACCACACTCTCGCAGAAGATCGACGTCTGAGTAATAGCAATGTGCTATTGCGCTTCGTTCGGTGAGCGAGAGAGCCGGAAGCCTAACTGGGGTGGGTTCAGGGTTGTATTGGTAGGCAGCGGCCTAGCTATACCATTGGCAAAGGTCCATGGGCGGTAGTGACACTTACCATCAGGTGTGCTGTCTGCTCGTTTGCCGCCATAAGCAATAAAAAAAAAAAAAAAAAAAAAAAAAAAAAAAAAACACTACAATTAAAATTATATACTTTAAGAGTTTAGAAGCGGAATCTTTACATACTAATCCAAGCACTAGTAGCTTCATAAATAATCCACATGATTTAATTTCCAATTCTGAAGAGGAGACACCAGTAAATCAAGATTTTTTTCGTTTATAATAATTTATATTTTATGCATCAAAATATAAATGGACTTTTAAACAAATGTGATATTATTACGGAATGTTTAGATACTTTAGCTTGTAATAGTAAAAATATTCATATTTTATGTTTTACTGAACATAACATGACAACAAATGATACAGATTATCTTAATTTACCGAATTATAAGTTGGCTACATTATTTGCTAGAGATAACCGTAATGGTGGATCTTGTATATTAGTGCAAAATAACTTAAATTATACAGTCATTGAATTTGTGAAATCATTTAGCATTCCTAATGTACTTGAATGCTGTGCGGTTGAATTGACTGATTATAAGATCTCGGTATTGTGCATATACAGAATTCCTACTCCAAGCAAGATAGATATCTTCTTTCAGAGACTTAACGACATTTTACAGATTTTTTGTTCTAAAAATTCATCAAGGTTAATTATTTGTGGTGATTATAATATTGATATTCTAAAAAAAACCAAACATTCGCAACAATTTCAACGCCTATTAAAACAATTCAATTTAAAATTTTCAGTCAGTGAACCGACTCGACCGGTTAGCAATAGTTGCTTAGATAATATTCTTTATAACATAAAGGGTTGTAAGGGTGAAATATTAGAACTAGGTGTATCTGACCACATAGCACAAATTTTGAAATGCCCAGTGAAAAAAACTTGCATTCTAAAATACTGGTTCATTTATAAACGTGATTATAGTAAAGAGAATCGTAATCTTTTTATAAAATGCATTAACAGTTTAAGTTTTTCTGAAGTTTACGAAACCAGAAACAGTAATAAAAGCTTTAACATCTTTATTGACTTATTTAAATTATTTTATGATTTGTGTTTTCCAATTGTTAAATGTAAAATACATACTAGAACGAGACCGAAGTGGATCACACGTGGCTTAAAATCCTGTAGTAAAAGGAGACGAGAATTGCTATGGAAGTATAGATTGACAAAAGATAAAGACGCGAAATTGAATTTTAAGCTTTATAATCTAAGATACAAGAAAATATTAAAACTAACACAAAAGGCACAAAATAGTTATTTTATTCAAAACAGTAGAAATAAGTCTAAAGCAACGTGGAAAATAATACATTCAATAAAAAATAATATTCCACGAGAATGTATCAAAAAAATAACCATAAATGGCAAAAGTGTTACTAATCCCAAATTAATAGCAGAAAAGTTTAATAATTACTTCGTAGACCAAATTGATACTAATACTAAAGACAGCAATACATATGACACATCTAAATTTAATTTTAATACATTTAAATCTATGTTTATTAATCCCGTTACACCACATGATATCATAGTAACTATTAATAATTTGAAAAATACAAATAGTACAGGCCACGATGAAATCACTACTAATATAGTAAAAATTATAGGACCTATTATAGCACCTGTTCTTTGTGACGTTTTTAATAAATGTCTGCTAGATGGAATATTTCCAGATAAACTAAAGATGTCCATTATCAAACCCTTATTTAAAAATGGTGAAAAAGCAGACATGTGCAATTGTAGACCCATTGCATTGTTGCCTATCTTCTCCAAAATTTTTGAAAAAATTATTTACGGTAGTTTAAATAATTACTTAGAAAAGAATAACGTTATTTGTAAACAACAGATGGGCTTTAGGCAAAATAAAACCATCAACATGGCTTTATATAAATTTCTTGAAGGAATTCATCATAATTTGGATAATCGGCAGCCAGTCATATCCTTATATATGGATATGACAAAAGCATTTGACTATGTGGATCACCAAATATTGATAAAAAAAATGTACAGTTATGGTGTTAGAGGCAATGTACTAGATTTATTGCAATCATACCTAGATAACAGAAAGCAAATAACACAGATAAGTGCCGTAAACATTAGGACTAAATCGGAAACTACATATTCCTCTGCCATTAGGGATGTTAAATATGGAGTGCCACAGGGCAGCGTTTTAGGACCATTATTGTTCCTTTGTTATATCAATGACTTTCCATCTGTTACAAAAAACCAAATGTCTTTATTTGCTGATGATAGTGTAGTTACTTTTGATAAAGGTAATACGATCCATGAAACGGTAAATAATATTAATACTGAAATTATTGACATTATTGACTGGTTAACTCTAAATAACCTAAAAATTAATATAAAGAAAACGAAAGTCATGAATTTTCAAATGAGACACAAATGGACTTCACATCAGCATATTATGTATAGTGGACAAATCATAGAAGAAACAAGTATCACCAAGTTTCTGGGTTTACATATTGATAGAGATATGTCATGGAGAACACAGATTGATATTGTGTGCAATAAATTATATCAATTTGCATATGCATTATATAAGTTAAATAGGATAGTCAATATTAATGCACTTCTTGCGGCGTACCATGGTTATGTTTCATCTACACTAAGATATGGGTTAATATTTTGGGGTAACGCTACAAAAAATCACGACGTTTTTGTGGCTCAAAAAAAGTGCTTACGATCGATCTGTAAATTGAACCGCACAGATACTTGTAAAACACATTTTTGGCGTTTAAATTTAATGACATTATCATCATTGTATATATACGAAGTTAGTATGTTTGTTAAGTCCAATGTTAATTTATTTCAATTTATAGAAAGCCGACGTCGTTGTGATAAACTGCAATCATTAAATGCAAAGACCACGCTTGTTCAAAAAAGCGTTTACGCGATGGCACCAAAAATATATAACCACCTGCCAAAGCAAATTCGAGACTGTTCTAATATGCATGACTATAAATGTACCCTTAAGAAATTATGTATCGAAAAAGAATATTATTCATTAACAGATTTTTTTAATGACAGACTTTAATTTTGACATTTTATTTGATTATATTTGTTTAATTGTATTTCATTGATTGTTAATAATTATTGTTTTTATTTTTTCTTATTGTTATATAATTGCATGCCGTAAGGTCGACTATGGTAAGACCATTATTTTCTGTAACATCCTATGTACCCTTATTCGCAATAAATGAACTGATTGATTGATTGATTGAAAGTGGGATGAATTTCCAATAGAGGTAATTTTGGTAATACTTTTTGCTCCCAAATAAGTTTTTGTAATAGTCCAGCACTTGAAATACTGAGATGGATTGGCTTGAAATTTATTCAGTAATTTAGGTAATTAATTTTAAACCATATACGCGAACCACACACACATATTATTTAGAATTTGCTCATAATTTTTTGCAATAAGAGCTTTTCCCGATTTAAGGTAATTGGCTTCCCCTATTACGCATATACTTCAATGGACGATCGTACAACGATTGAATAAAAAATATATAAACAGAAATTTTCAAACAAAATCAATCGTAGTTTATGCATTATAAGTGAAGTTGGTATTCACTCACATTCACTACTCACTCAATAAAAACTGCACTCGTGTTTTTGCTTGCCATTCGTAACGTCAAATTATGTAAGCAAAGATGGCGATATATTGAGCGCAATATATTAATATCGATATTATTATTAAATATATTTCATACATACATACATACCATCACGCCATGTCCCTTGCAGGGTAGGCAGAGAGAACAGAGTGCCAGAGAACTCTATCCTTGCATACTTCACTCGCTTCCTCAACATTCATAATTCTCTTCATACACGCTCGCCGGTTTCGGAGAGTCTTGACTCCTTCCTTCAGTACATGACCGATCTGGTCTAGTTAGGTGAGTCTCGGTCTCCCCCGGTACCTACATCCTTTCACTTTCGCATTGTATATCTTCTTAACCAGACGTTCGTTCGGCATTCTTTCCACATGTCTGCACCATCGGAGCATTCCCTTTCGCATCTTTACACCAATACTCTCTTTCATACCTACTCGCTTTCTTACGTCGTCGTTACGAATGCGATCGATCAGCCTAAAGCCACAGATTTTCCGTAGAGATCGCATTTCGACCGCATTAATAATAAATATATTTCATTAAAAAAATAAAGACTTTATAAGTCTTCTACATTATTTGTATTCATATAAATCATTTCTTGACAGACTATACTCGGGTATATCATAACCAATCCATCTAAGGCAATGAAATGATGGTGTCATCATCCTAGCTCATACACGTCCCACTTCTGGGTTCAAGCATCCTCTAAATTGGGGGCAAAATTATTTTACTATATTACGTTGGACAGATGGGTTAGTATAAGCTTTTTTTTCGAGTTTTCCTTCTCTTACACAGATTTTATATACATATCATATGTATTAGTCCTTTTTACGATACCCTTGGTTGAAGTAGACGATGCTGAATTGTATTTTTGCTCTGCACATAGAAAATAATGGTTGTGTGTTATTGACCAAAGGGCATTAGGTGTTTGCCCAGGTCGATATAAAGCTCTAAGTCGTATTTTACGATATCCACGAGCAAAGTCGGGGTTGCGCTGCCACACAGCACCTTTTACTATTTATTTTATTAATAGTTTATCATTATTTTTAACAAATATCAAAAACAGCTGGCACTCATAAAATAGTTCTTATATTGTGGGAGACAAACACAATTAACTAATATAAATTACACCTATATTCAAAACAAAATTCGTATATAAATATAATGTAAATATAACCTATACAGAAAAAAAAATCCAAATATTTAATAAAACCTTTAGGGAATCACCTTAGCAATCACAATGCGCTCAGTGTACTACAAACCTAAAGCCAACTTTTACTCGAACTGACCTAAAGTAAAGGATAAAAAAAGTCCACTGTGTATTCATCAAGCTCTTTTCATAATCGTAGCGGTGATTTCACGTGTGTTGAGAGCGATGTTGACCGCTTACGTTGAATGAATACCAATATAGTCAACAGGGAAATGAAAGCCATTGTGTGTATGGCTGTTAGGCAATACGTGCCATTTTTAGTGTAATTTGGGCACACTTGTCTCAAAATTGTTCTATACTATTTTGTTACAATTTTTATGGCCCTTTTATAAACTATACAACGCCCTTTCGCTTGCTTTATTGTACAATTTGTGAAACAAATTTATCCTATGGGAATCGTAGTCTATTTTGGGATAAGAAGTAAGTAGCCTACGTTTTCGAGACTGTGATTCTATCTCTATACCTGATATGATGGATGGATATGTAATGAGACAGGACAAAAATAGTGTTATTAAGAAAGTAATGGTTTCTGTGTGGTGACGGAGTAAGAATACTATTCACTACCACATATCTTACCCGTGGGTGATCGTACGAGACGACTAAGGGATATAAAACGCATATAACATCTATGCGAGAGAAAGAAAACTCGAAACGAAACCCTATACCAACACGTCTGACCAGCGTGGAATAGTAGGTTAATTTCACTCCTATTGCGGAGGAGGCCCAACGGTGGGACATTTATGGGCTGTGATGATGATGATGATGATGAATGGTTTCTGATGTTTACGCGGGTATTACACATTTGAAATAAAACTACTTTTACGGATTCTGTCGCGTTTGTATTTAATAATTTATTGCCCGACGTTTAAAATACTTTCATGTGATCATGGCCACTTTAGGACCGTTAAGATAGTTATTAGGAAAGGTTCAAATATAAATATCGAAGGGCAAGGGAATATCAAAGAAACGATAGATGGAATTCGTGAAATATGACATGAATAGGAAGGGGGAGTAAGCACTAAGATGACATATGATAAGGTTGTTAGAGGAGGTAGAGGAGGTGTATGTTCTGTCGTCCCCTAGTAATTGGGATAAGTGCTGGATAATGATGAATTGATCTTTATGCTAAAGTTAATCCTTATTAATTAAAATGTCATCCATCTAATCACTATTATTTATTAAATAACATAAATTATTGAACAAGCACTGTATATGATCAATTAATTAATAAAATTAAAATCGTACCCTACATTAGTATACCCCATTCATCATCAAGGTAGGCAAGTTATAATTGCACCCTCGCTCACGAGACCCTAGAGGCCAAGGTCTTTAATTGAACTACCCTTATAATAAAATTTAATCTTTGAGGGCTGGTACTGTCTTATCGTAACTTTATAACTGAGGTCTTTAATGAAAATGTATTATTATTGTAAAACTGATTATATTGTCAGATTTTTTTTAAGGTAACTTACATAAATATATCGCATTATCGATTAAGAACTTTCTTCTATACCTACATTTAAAAAAAAAATTCTTTTTGTAATTCCAAATAAACAGCTTTTCACTAAATGCACGTGAAAGTATATATGATACCAACATAAAAAAAAATATTTTTTAAGATATATCTCTGTCTGTTTGTGCCGGCTAATCTCTGAAACGGCTGGACTGATTTTAACAGGAATTTCACTAGTAAGAAACTAATGTTATGATGTGTAAATTAGATTATTTCTTCCTGATACCTTTTTTTTCTTTTTTTTACTGCAAAAAAATATGGTTTCATGTGAGCAAACAGTACACCTGATGGTAATTGTTGTTGCCGCTCATTATTACCAGAGAACAGCTAAGCCACCACTTACAATGAAAATCCAACCAGAGTTTTTTGGTGCCGGCTCTCTTGCTCACCGAATGAAGCGCACTATCACAATTCCGCTGCATAGCAAGTAGATTCTCTGCGAGAGTGTAGTGTTAACCCGGACGGACCGTCCGCGGCTGTAGACAGAAAATTGCCAGCAAGTCCGTCCACATTCTCGCAGAAGAGCGACATCTGAGTAATGGCAATGTGCTATTGCGCTTCGTTCGGTGAGCGAAAGAGCCAGAAGCCCAATTGGGTGGGTTTGTATTGGTAGGCAGCGGTCTGTCTGTACCCTTGGTGTTGCAAAGGTCCATGGGCGGCAGTGACACTTACCATCAGGTGTGCTGCTTGCTCGTTTGCCATCACTAACAGTAAAAAAATGTGTGTACTTTACGGTCATTCTTTGGTGGACTTATGGACTTATATAATCGCAACGCTTGGGAAGCAAGGTGGCGTTTGCAGTTAGAGAATGCTACAACCCATTTAACTAGAGATTCTTCAACCGAATTGTACGATAGAATTGTGGACTAGTCGGTATCAGATAGAGTGGGCTTAGGTCGATATAAAGGTTTTAGTCGTTTTTTACGACATCCATGAGCAAAGTAAGGGTTGGTAGTACAGCCGCTACGGCTGTGAATACTACACACAGCACAAACATAATATTGATGATAATATTAATTTTTTTTTTTAAACATAGTACCTTGCACTAAGGATATATAATCCTTGTATTGCATAGGACTTTACAAACATACAATTAACGCAGAAAAATTAGACTCAGACTCAGAATAGTAATTTGCGGATAGCACAATGTATTGTCCCGCGTAAGAATGAAACCGGTACAACCACTGGTACAGAAGGTCGGTATTTTAACCACTACATTATTTGCGCAGTCAGTAATTAATCATAATAATAAACGAACGTAAAAATAAAGCTGTAAAAATTTGACTTCAAAAACTGAAAATTAATGAAGCACAATGCCAATATAACGAGGCATAATTCACACTTAAGTCTTAATATCTTTTAGTTAATCTCACGAAAGGCGAACTTTTGCTAATAATAAACTTTTTGGGGACCAATATCGTGGAACCAGACCCGTTATAACCACATCTGGTTTCAATAAAAAGTTTTCTATAGGGTAATGGGTAGTTATTGATGTTACTTTGATTATATTTTATGGTAGAACTTGTTCAATGGTGGGGTAAATTACAAAATGATTGTATTTTCTATGTGTGATGACGGACTAAGAATAAAATTCACCACGCGCTTTCTTACATCTATGAGTAAAAAAAAGATAACTAAGACACAAACTACTGAAATTTAGCATTTAATATGCTTGATTATTTATAAAAACCCGATTACGTGCGAAAAATGATTGTCACAGGTGGGATTCGAACCCACACCTATTGGAAATCCGTTCCAATCGTGCTGCCACTTACACCACCGTGTAGTTCACGGTGGTGCAAGCAACAATAGTTTTTAGGACACTCAATTCTCGCATCGTGTTATATTTTCGTCTTTAAGGAGACGTGTGCCATCTACCCGACAATGTTCACACATTGTACAGGCTTAATACTGCAAACTTTGTAGTTAGACTTACATTAAACGATGACACAAACCTATTATTCAAATTACTGAATTTTAGCATTTAATATGCTTGATACATACATACATACATATCATCACGCCATATCCCTTGCAGGGTAGGCAGAGAGAACAGAGTGCCAGAGAACTCTATCCTTGCATACTTCACTCGCTTCTTCAACATTCATAATTCTCTTCATACACGCTCGCTGGGTTCGGAGACTCTTGACTCCACCTTCTTTGAGTACGTGACCAATCTGGTCTAGGTAGGTGAGTCTCGGTCTCCCCCGGTACCTACATACTTCCACTTTCGCATTGTATATCTGCTTAACCAGACGTTCCTTCGGCATTCTTTCCACATGTCCGAACCATCGGAGCAATCCCTTTCGCATCTTTACACCAATACTCTCTTTCATACCTACTCGCTCTCTTACGTCGTCGTTGCGAATGCGGTCGGTCAGCCTAACTCCACAGATTTTCCGTAGAGATCGCATTTCGACCGCATTAATTTTGCTTTCATGCTCTTTTCTGCATACCCAACTCTCGTTTCCATATAGTAATGTTGGGACAAGCACTGCGTTATGTATTGCTACACGTGCCTTCTGGCTGAGGTGGTGGCTACCGAGAAGTTGTCCCAACGCTCCGTTCACTCTATTTCCCGCATTCACTCTTCGCTCTATATCAGTGGTGTACCTTCCATCTCGGCTAAAACCACATCCAAGATATATCTTATATATCTATTGTATACAATATGCTTGATTATTTATAAAAACCCGATTACGAGCGAAAAGGTGGAGGTGTGGGTTCGAATCCCACTTGTGACAACAATTTTTTGCTCGTAATCGGGTTTTTATAAGAGACAAACATCTGTGCAAGGAAGGCAAAATGGAAATAAATGCCGTTTTAGCCGTCTGACCAGTATAGTACAGTAAGACAATTTCTCTTCTATTCTGGAAGAGATTAGTCTAAATGTCGACCTTAGATGTGTGATGACTTCATAGTTTTCCGTTACGATCATTATTAGAGCAGTTGATAATATATTTAACAGCGACCTTCCGTGCCAGTGCCGTGGGTTTGATTCCCACTCAGTTCAATACTTTGTGTAATCCATAAAGTGTTGTTCTGAATCTGAGTGTAATTTGTTTGTGGTAATTATGTTTGTAAAGTTTCCAGCAATACAAGGATTATTTCCTTAGTGCAGGGCATTTACTTTTATTATAATTACTTGAGATCGCCGTAATATGTGCGTATCTTTCATCGTACATATTGCAAAAGTTTAGGCAATATGAGCAGCCGCCTGCGTAACGTCAACCCTTCTTGTGAATATAATCGTTGACCAGATGGCATCAGATATAGTTGATTTAGATTATTTTGGTCGCCTAATACTAGACTCACTAAGAACGTATGGCTTGGTAGAATTCACAGCCGCAATCACGCAGCACTCTGAAAAACCGGTTTTATTTTTATTTAACACTAGCTTCTGCCCGGGGCTTCGCTCGCGTAAAAGGTTACTTTCTTAAAGTTTTTCATCCCCTATTTTTATTTTACCCCTTAAGACTAATTTTTTTACAAAATTTTAATATCATATTTATTTACTAATCAATTAATAGCCTAAATATAAGTTTCAAGCTTATGGCTTTAAAAATGACGATACTTCCGCAAGGACGCATCGTTTTTTTTTTAACATTTCAATCCCCTTTACAACCCTTTTTTTTGCATTAAAAAAAAAGTGGTCTATGCCTTTTGTCAGGTTCTAGACTATCTGTATACCAAATTTCTAGATCGGTTCCGTAGTTTTGGCGTGATAGAGGTCGCTCTAATTATATTTTTCATATGTTGACAGATAGACAGAGTTACTTTCACATTTATAATATTAGTAAGGATTAAAATGCAAAAGTTTAACGATTGAAAATAGTACGCAACCCCAGTGCTCACATCGGAACCCGTTAATGGATATTTGTCCTGTGCAATGTTTTCGTGAATTTTTTTGTATCAACCAGGGGACATTTTTGTTTGTATTGCCAATTTTGGTTCTAATACAATCTGACGTTCTCCGTCACTCGTCTGTCGTTATAGTTACGGTGTATTTTAAACTATTTGATGGAGTTTTCATGTATATGTTCTGTTGGAATGAGCTTTTGTATGAACTAAGGGTGCTTTTACAAGATTTTATTAAACTTATACGTGGTTAAAGCTTGCAACCGATAATATATCACTACATAAAGATAAGACAGTGATTACATTAGATTAAAATTTTTATATATTAGATTAAAGATTAAACAAAACATTATATTTTCCGTGTGGTGACGAAGAAAGTATCAAGTAAGGAATATAAAACGCATATAACATCTATGCAAGGGATAGAAAACTTGAAACAAAACCCTATGCCAACACGCGTGACCAGCATGGTATAGTAGATCAATTTCCCTACCATTATAGAGGAGACCATTAAAGATGCGAAAGGGAATGCTCTGATGGTTCGGACATGTGAAAAGAATGCCGAACAAACGTCTGGTTAAGAAGATATGCAATGCGAAAATGGAAGGATGTAGGTACTGGGGGAGACCGAGACTCACCTACCTAGACCAGATCGGTCATGCACTGAAGGAAGGTGGAGTCAAGAGTCTCCGAAACCAGCGAGCGTGTATGCAGAGAATTATGAATATTGAGGAAACGAATGAAGTATGCAAGAATAGAGTTCTCTGGCACTCTGTGCTCTCTGCCTACCCTGCAAGGGATATGGCGTGATGATATGTATGTGTATGTATGTGTGTTATAGAGGAGACTCGAACCCAATAGTGGGACATATATGAGCCGAGATGATGAAATTGTGATTAGATTAAAGGTGGTGAGTAATTCTTTAGTCTCTTTTTATGATTGAATATGATCCGGCCTTACACGGTGCAGGCTATCTGTTAGGCCAGAATCAAGTTACCTGACGTCTTATAGTCCTCTGTCAATTAAACGGGATACCGCAACTTATCTCTAACTGGACCGCTCTGCGGGCTACTTATTCGAGTACTTACTATCGTCACACTCACGTGCCATCGACCTTCCTGCTTTTGACGGTCAAATCCAGGTCCAGTCCACAAAAAATATACCTTATATGATTCTAGGTATTAACCTAGAATCATATAAGGTGTAATTTTTGTGTGTATTATATATTTGATTTTATTAAAAAAAATATTTAAAAAAAAAACAAAGTAAAATACTATATTTATGTAATTATTCAAAATAAATCCATAAAGATTCCTGTGGAGTAATAATACAATCCATCACTTCTTTGTTCCCCGTGGATGACGATACAGTATAAGAGGACCCAGTGGCGTAATTAGATATAGGAGTGGCAAGAGAAAAAAAAAACTCGAAATGAAACCCTATACCAAACCTGCCTGGTATAGTAATCCAGTTGACTTGCCTGGTATAGTAATCTAATTTCCCTTGTATTGTGGAGAAGACTCGAGCCTATAGCGTTGAAATATTAGTTAGCTAAAATAATAATTATGAGTAACTACGGTACTGCAGTATGATAATACTACTAATCTTAATATGTCTAATGGGTGTTGTAAAAGCTGACCATGAACTCAATCAATTTCAATTCCACTTAGATTTGTATAGATTATTTGCATTGGTCTACAAAAACATTTTCAAATTATTTGGCTAAGAGTCGAACGCTATACCTCTCTCTATAATTCTCAATCTTGTCACTAACACCAATAGTTCTCTTATTAAGACAAAAACCTTGGCAATCAACTACACTAGTTCACCCCTATTACTACTTAAGGGTCCCTATAATTGCTATGGTATGTAAATGTGATGACATTAGAGTGAGGTAAGAATTAATTGTTTTATTTTAATTTATTCCGTCGACGGTATAGTTTTTGCGAAACGATTCTGCTTCTTGCGAGTCTTTTTCTATTCATAATTTAGACTTATAAACATAACTAATATTACTCGTATAAATGGGGAGAGGGACTTTTTATTTGTTTGTTACGATATTACGACTTAACTACTTAATTCTCATAGAGTATTAATAATATATTTTATAGTTTAACTATAAATAGAAAGTTTTTCAATAAATGTTTTATATGTACAAATTTAAATTCATATTATCATCATCATCATCATCACATCCCGTATATGTCCCACTGTTGGGCTCGGGCCTTCTCCGTAATTGGAGGGAAATTAACCTACTATACCGAGCTGGTCAGACGTGTTGGTATAGGGTTTTGTTTCGAGTTTTCCTTCTCTCGCATAGATGTTATATGCGTTTTATATCCCTTAGTCGTCTCGTACGATCAGCCACGGGTAAGATAATGGGGTGGTGAATAGTATTCTTACTCCGTCACCACACGATAATTATAAATTATTAATTCATATATTATGTACTAGCTTCTGCCCTCAGCTTTGCCCGCGTAAAAGGTTACTTTCCTAAAGATTTTCATGCCCTATTTTTATTTTACCCCTTAAGGGTATTTTTTTACTAAATTTTAACGTCATATTTATTTACATCTAATCAATAGCCTAAAAATAAGTTTCAAGCTTCTGGCTTTAAAAATGACGCTACTTCCTTACAGCTTTTCATCCCCCTTTACAACCCATTTTTGTATTAAAAAGTAGCATATGTCCTTTATCAGGCTCTAGACTATCTGTGCACCAAATTTCATTTAGATCGGTTCAGTAGTTTTGGCGTGAAAGAGCGACAGACAGACAGAGTTACTTTCGCATTTATAATATTAGTAAGGATAAACCATGCGAGAGCATTTATATATTATCAGTTTTAACATTTTAAATTAATAGAATAAACCACCAACGGATTAGAAAGTAATCGCTACTGAAAATATCCAGCAAGAAACTCAGCGGGTTTGTCCATTATTATTCTTCATTTAGTGCATTTTTTTAATAAAAAAAAAAGTACAATATGTTTAGTAAGAACTAGCTCCAGTGTGATGCATTCGTACTGAGATATAATATCAAATTCAAATACAGCGTAAAATAAACTCATTTGCAAAAAAAACGGGCACCTAAGCAATGAACCATTTCAAATGTTAATATTTCTTTGTTTGATAATTATAGGTAGTTTTATCCACACAATTTGGTAAATTAATAAGAAAATAATCGTTTTCATCAGTATTTCATAAAATTTAGATACAATTTATGGGAAATAATGCTAAACCTCGCTAGTAGTGTATATTCGCTAGTAGTGCATATGCTCATGTAGTAAAAATAAAAAAGTTTTTTTGTTTGTTTTTCTTTAATAAAGTAAAAGCAGATAAATGTTTAGTATCGAGTGTGACCCCCTCTAGCTAAAATCACAGCTTGAATTCGTCTGGGCATGCTAGCGAGTATATCCCGGATACTTGCTTGCGGAATACGTTCCCACTCCGCAGTAATCACATTCTTCAGCTCTCTGATGGTCTGCGGAGCCGGGTGTACTGATCTCACACGCCGTTTCAGAACGTCCCAGACATGCTCTATGGGATTGAGGTCGGGACTTCGAGGTGGCCAATCCAAACGACGAATGCCGACCTCTTGCACATACGCATTAACATCGCGGGATCGGTGGGCGCGAGCATTGTCGTCCATAAAAATCGAGTCTTCACCTAGAGCGGCCAATGCGGGTTGTGCATGAGAAATTAGAACTTCCGTTATGTATCGATGCCCAGTCAGTGAGCCGTTTTCAATGAAGACTAACTCTGTACGATCCATTGAATTTATTCCTGCCCAAAACATAACAGAGCCCCCACCATAAGGTGTGATTTCTTCGAAACATGCCTCTGCAAAGCGTTCTCCTTGTCTTCTTAGCACTCGCCGACGTCGATCTTCACCGAACAGAGATATCCTGGCTTCATCAGAGAACAAAACCCTATTCCAATCGTCTTGAGTCCATGATTCACAATTTCTAGCGAACCTAAGCCTGTGAACTCTGTGCTCACGGAGTAATTTGGGGCCGCGGGCCGGGCGGTGACTGCGTATATTGGCAGCGAGAAGCCTCCTCCTGACCGTCCATAGACTAATATGCACATTTCTTACTTCTTGGAGGTTGTTCTTAAGATCCACATACGAAGATTTGCGATTTCTCAATGCGCGACTCACAAGAAAACGATCATCCCGTGGTTCGGTACATGGTTTTCTTCCAGAACCAGGCCTTCTCTCGACGGAACCAGTCTCCTGATATCGCTGCCAGGTCCTTTGGACTGTCGAGCGACTAACATTTAGCCTCCTAGCCACGAAACATTGGCTGCAACCCTCTTCAAGCAGCGCGATAATTTTGGTAGCTTTTACCACTTTATCTACCATTTTTGATACAGCCAAACAGCATTAAATAAAGCTTTGACAGTCAAGGATATGAAATTAATCGATAAAAATTGAATAAAAGTTATGAAAGTCGATGTTAACTTCTGGAACTTCGCGCCAAAAATGTAGGATAAAAAGGGGTTTTCTGTAAAAATGAACATCAAATGAAAAATTGAATTTAGAACGTACTTTTTTAAATACCACAGCATTTTTAAAACCGGCCAGTAACGTGTACAAACGATTGAAACCTTTTTGGTATTGTATCTTTTTAAATATGAATAAAAATCAAAACCGCCCGCTTTTTTTGCAAATGAGTTTATTATGGCTGGACCAGATCCTACAAGCGGCACCAGAGCATGAATTAACTACAAGTGTATAGTAATGTATATTCACGATTAATTTATAGAATAACATAAAAAGACACATAACATAAAAAGTACTGAAGAAAGGTGGAGTCAAGAGTCTCCGAAACCGGCGAGCGTGTATGAAGAGAATTATGAATGTTGAGGAAGCGAGTGAAGTATGCAGAGATAGAGTTCTCTGGCACTCTGTTCTCTCTGCCTACCCTGCAAGGGATATGGCGTGATGATATGTATGTATGTATGTGTATAACATAAAAATTACAAACATGCTAAAATTTTTAATAGAGACATTGTCAAATGTTTGTCTTTGACAACTCTCTGGAAACTAAATGTTCCGTATGAAAATGAGAAACCAATGTAGTCCAAAATTTGGGGTGCTTTAATTTACCTTAATTAATAATAGATAAGCGATCGGTTACCTGGTCCAAAGGGATCACACTGAAGTTAAAACTGCGTGTAATAAACAACTACGCTAAACATGATTCATACAATTTTATTTAATTTTAAAAAGAAGTGATTTAAAACAATAGACAAGATCGCTTATTTTTTTGCCGATCTGGTGGAAGTTATTGGAATAATTTAAAGTATACTATAAACTTGATAATATACGAATTATTATACAATTATACAATTGCCCATATAGGATTTATACATAAAAAAATATTATACATTTGAACTCCTAAACGTAAAAAAAATTGAGATATTTTTTGATGTGAAAACGTCTAATAAGTCGATGAACGTCGGCTGCACGCACGAAGAAGTGTCACGTTCTGCCTGTGCCAAGTGTGCAAGCGAGAGCGCGGAACAAGTGATAGGGAGGTAATATCGGCCTAAGCGTTCTTGCATATTAAGAATTTGATATTACGAACTTTATACAAAATGAAGTGAAAAGTTAATATGGTTTCCATTGTTTATGTTTGTTCTACTTATTTAATTATGCAAGTTTTCATCAATGTTTTCTTATCACGTTATGGCGTAAAATTATCGCCCATAAATCAACTGTACAGACAACCATCTGTTTTTTTTTTCTTTTAAGGATTAATTTGCTTAATCCTTATCTCATCTCATCTCATATATGTCCCACTGTTGGGTTCGAGCCTCCTCCGTAATGGGAGGGAAATTAACCTACTATACCGAGCTGGTCAGAGGTGTTGGTATAGGGTTTTGTTTCGAGTTTTCCTTCTCTCGCATAGATGTTATATGCGTTTTATATCCCTTAGTCGTCTCGTACGATCAACCACGGGTAAGATAATGGGGTGGTGAATTGTATTCTTACTCCGTCACCACATGGAAGGTATCATGCCCGACATTTTAATTTTATTTTATGATTAAGAGAAAATTAATCTATGTAAGCAAGCACCATACAACGACCATCGACGTTAGAGAAAACTCAAAAAAAATATGATATTTCTTATTCAAGAACTTCGTATTGGCCAAAATAGATTCATAAGACAAGCTTGTAGCTATTACAATATTAAATTTAACAATAGTGATATAATTAATAAAATTATTAATAGTAAAATTAAAATCTAAATTTATTTAAACAGAAAAATTAAAATTAAAATCTAAAAGATTTCAATTTTCTAAAAATAGGCCATAACTTGTACTTTTATATATATATATATATATATATATATATATATATATATATTATTGCTTATGGTGGCGAACGAGCAAGTAGCACACCTGATGGTAAGTGTCACTGCCGCCCATAGACCTTTGCTATAACCAAGGCTATAGCTAGGCAGCTACCTACCATTACAAACCAAACCTGGTTGGGTTTGTAATGGTAGGTAGCTGCCTAGCTATAGCCTTGGTTATAGCAAAGGTCTATGTTGGGCTTCCGGCTCTCTCGCTCACCGAACGAAGCGCAATAGCACATTGCCATTACTCAGACGTCGATCTTCTGCGAGAGTGTGGTACTACCCCGGACGGACCGGCTCGCGGCTGTAGACAGAGAACTGTCAACAGCGTGGTCCTACCACTATTAATAAAATATTTCTTGCCTGCTTTTCTTTTTTAATAGAAAATCTCAAAGAGTTACTTATGACTAAACATTTTTTAAATGTTAATTTGAAACTTTAATGATGACACTATTAATATTTTCTCTACTTATAAATTAGATCTAATATTATATATTTTTTTGGATACAAACAAATAGGTAACTTTCCCATCACTGTGGTGGGAGGCTAGCGCAAAATATAAGCCGTAAAAAGGAAGAAAGAAGTTAACTTGAACGAAAAAGAACAGCAATTATAACAGGAATACTCCCACTATAAATGAATCGCCAATCCATACATCAGCCTATCGAAGTCCACTATTGGACATAGGCCTTCTGGAATGGATAGGACCATAATTGCTTTGCTTGCCATAGTGGTAGCCGTTGTCACTTGCTGTTAGGAAAGCGTTGCTATCTTGTATCTTAGTGCTCGTTTAGCCAGTTGTTACAACTTCCAACTCCTTGTACTACTAGGACTACAATGTTGATAGTACTCTAGATATGCCACGGTTCGGATCGTCTGGAGTACTACCACACTCTAGCAGAAAACCGACGTCTCAGAAATAGCAATGTATTGTTGCGTTTCATTCGGTGAGCGAGAAAGCTGGCAGTCCAACTTTCTGTGTGGGTTTTGATTGGTAGGCAGCGTCAAAGTTGTACCTCTGGTATTGCAAAGACCCATAAGCGGTAGTAGCACTTACCGTCAGATGTAATGCCTGTTTGTTTACCCCAAATCCAATAAAAAAAGCAAGCTATATGTATGGTGGTGAGATATTGTATTCCTAACCAGTCACCACATGGGTAGATAGATAAATAAATCATGTTATAAAAAAACCTTAATTTTGGACAGATTAAAAATAATGTTCCAGATTAACGCCATCTAGTGTCCATTTCGTATGCTGTATATAATTTCATTAGCTGTTTGTACGATTCGGCAAGATATATATAATCGCATTAATGACGGAACATTTAATGCCATTGCTAATATAAATCAGAGCTTAACCATTCAACATATGATAAAAGAATTTTGAAATTCAATTTTATTTCTCTTTCAAAGTGATATGTAGGACTAAGAAAAGTCCTACAATAGAAGTCCTACAATAGTTCACGGTGGTGTGGCAGCAGTGGTAGCACGATTGGGCCGGAATCCCAATAAGCGCGGGTTCGAATCCTGCTTGTGACATCATTTTTCGCTTCGTAATCGGGTTTTATAAGGTATTTGTTATATTTTTCAAAATATTAATATATTAAATAATGTTTATTATATGTTTTCTTATGTAGCAACGCTGTAATAATATCATTCATTAACTACTTTCTTGCTCAATACATACTATATGAATATATAGTAAAAACGACTAAGGGACTTAACATCTTTACAAGAGAAGAAAAGCACGAAATAAAATCTATACAAATTTATTTGACTAATAAGGCTATTCAATATCTTTAAACGTATAATCAAAATCAAAATCTTGAAAACATGACCAGTGATTTCCATGAAAATTAGTATTGAAGAGATTTTGGGGGCGATTAATCGATCGGAGTCTTAGTAATAGGGTCCTATTTTATCTTTTAGTTAAAAACTCTAAAACGGTTGATGTCACATAAACGTTTGGTACAATGCAAAAATTTTTTTAAATTAAAATGTCGCGAATGTCATCGCACTATATTAGACTTTGAAATTTTAAATGGTTGGACGGTAATTTTCTAAGCAGTATATTGTAATTAAAAAGCCATGGTAAAACCTTGCATCGAATAACTGAAATCCATCGCTCACAGCAGTTGTTTGGTTTTTGAATTGTGCTAGGATATAGCCATTGCGATACTAAAACCGCTAACACCTCTTTATAAAATTATATCTAATGCAACTTTTTACTTTACCCTATAATGATTAGGAAAGGAGTATAAGATCGTATGCTATATTTTCGTTCGCTGTTTAGCCAGTTTTTAATCAACATGTTTGCAAAAATCGTGACAGAAAAGATGAGTCATAATAGGAACAATCAGTATATATAGCGATAGGAAGACAGGACGTTGATGCTGACCAGCTGGGTCTCAAGACGCTATGACGTTTGTGCGCTACTATGGTCGTTCTGTTCTCTTTATACCATTTACTTGCAAATATTTGAGATCATTCGAAGGGGTTAAATCTATATATATAAAAGAAAAATGTGTTAGTTTTTTTTAATGAAACTACTGAAGAAGAACGATACGTAAAGAGCGTTAGTGTCATCCGACTTAGTGCTTCTCAATCACAAGAGCAAAGTGAGGCAGCCCCTGAAAGTGCTTGGTTGACTATATAAAATCGTCGAGCAAATCTCAGAGATCGACAATTAGATAATTTTCAACCCCCAAGAAGAAAAAGTTCATATATCACAAAGAACTTCTTCATCTCGCTGGCACGTCATTAAAAATTTAGATTTTTAAATTTATGGAATGCATTTATGTATTTATTTATGTTTATTATCAGAATAAAAAAAAAAAAAATTATTTTGAATTAAATGAAACCTGCTCATTCATTGACTGTTAGGCGGAACGAAGTCTGCCGGGTCGGCTAGTTAAAATATAAAGGTAAATTTGACCACTTTCAACAAGAATAGAAATAACTCAGTTGGGAATAACCGAAAACCGAGGTTTGATCTGTGGTTTTCTGTTATTTTTTGTTATCTTTCTCTTATTTTATATTTCATCAATTATTTTTTAATATTTATTTATATAAGGCTCATCTATGACATAAACACTAACATATGCTAAGATCATTCCAGTGCCTTAAAACTAGTGTTTATATCAATTACAGATGTGCACAACATTTAGGAATATATTACAATGCGTAAATTAATGTTAGAGATAAAAAGAAAAGTATTAATTAATTATCTAATAAATAAAATAACTAGTATGCATTAATAATATAATACCATATACATTTAGTATATTATAAAAAAGATCTTAAAAAAAAATATCAAGCTGTGCTCAGTGATCAAGATATTAACTTGATTATCCAGATATATAAACTGAGGTGATGATAGAAACTATTTTTTTAAATATATTATCGTCTTTGCATTTGATTTTTATTTTCACGGCAATTTCGAACTTATTGAGTGTTTATAGTGACTTGGTTTCATAGCTAATGACTGTAAAACAAACAACACGTACTACAGGCAGGGACATAAAGGGCTCTACGTCCAGATAAATTTACGCGTAGCCAAATTAGTCGCTACCCCAAGCAATTTGCATTGGAACCCCATATTATGCAGGTGGCTATCACAAATGACAGCATTCGAGGTGTGAGCTGGACAACGCCCAATGATCTTGTATCATTTGGCGATTTAATTGTGGTATTTATTTTATTGCGTATAATGATTTAAATAGATTTCATGGCGTTTTATATATTTTTATTTTAATTAAAATATTCTTCGTAAATATTGTTTTTATCATCATCTCATCTCAGCTCATATATATCCTACTGTTGGGTTCGAGCCTCCTCCATAATGGGAGGGTAATTGACCTAGTATACCACGCTGGTCAGACGTGTTGGTATAGGGTTTTATTTCGAGATTTTCTTATCTCGCATAGATGTTATATGCGTTTTATATCCCTTAGTCGTCTCATACGATCACCCACGGGTAAGATAGGGGGTGGTGAATTATATTCTTACTCCGTCACCACACAGAAAATTGTTTTTATATATATTATTTTGTTATATTGTTTTTATATATATTATTATTATCTTTATTATTTTGTGCCGGTAATTAAAAACTGAAAGTGTGTAATTACTTATGTAATAAAAATTACTTGTTGGACGTCAAATTATTTTGTTCTTCTGTGATCATGAATGCTGTTAAGTCTTTTGAATACTTTACATTGCGATAAAATTATACCTTTGCTTAACTAGTAGCTATTTTTTTTAGTAACAGACTAAGAATTCGATTCATCACTCCTTATCCTGTGGATGTCATAACAAAATGACTAATGGATATAATATGCATATAACACTTAAACAAGAGAAAGAAAACTCGAAATAAAACCTTATATACAGACTTTCTTGGTTTACTTACCACAAGGTCACCTTGAACTAGAACCATTAAAACTATTTGATATAATAAACTATTTTATGAAGATGTTAAAAAGGAGTTTACTACGTTACAAGGCTGGACTGGCCTTGTACTGTCACCATGAAAATTTTATATCCAGGTCTAAAACGCCTTGTAAAAAGTACAGCAAATCAATGTCTCTGTGCATGAGTTATAGTAAAAAAATACATTATCATCACAGCCCATATATGTCCCACTGTTGGGTTCGAGCCTCCTCCGTAATGGGAGGGAAATTAATCTACTATACACACCACACGGATAGAAAAAAATACATGCATAAAAATTTAATGTTAGTATTTAATACGTCTGCTATATCAGAAGTCTATCTCGTACATTGTAGGGGAACACGGGCCGAGCACAAAATTTACGTTCGGATAAATTAGTCGTTCCCCGCACGATTTGCATTCGATCCTGCATCGTTACGTAAGCGAATTGCCACTGTAAGTCAGCCATGAGTTCGTATGGAAGGATATTAGCGTATATTGATTTGATTGAGCCAACGGAATTAATTGTTAGGCGTTTAAATTTTGTTGCAAAATAGTGTTGCATAATTGTTTCATTAAAATACCTAGAGGACCGAGACCGATTGTTTTACATACATATCATCACGCCATATCCCTTGCAGGATAGGCAGAGAGGACAGAGTGCCAGAGAACTCTATCTCTGCATACTTCACTCGCTTCCTCAACTTCATAATTCTCTTCATACACGCTCGCCGATTTCGGAGACTCTTGACTCCACCTTCCTTCAGTACATGACCGATCTGGTCTAGGTAGGTTAGTCTCGGTCTCCCTCGGTACCTACATCCTTCCACTTTCGCATTGTATATCTTTTTAACCAGACGTTCGTTCGGCATTCTTTCCACATGTCCGAACCATCGGAGCATTCCCTTTCGTATCTTTACATCAATACTCTCTTTCATACCTACTCGCTCTCTTACTACCGACCGCATTCGTAACGACGACGTCGTTACGAATGCGGTCGGTCAGCCTAACTGCACAGATTTTCCGTAGAGATCGCATTTCGACCGCATTAATTTTACTTTCATACTCTTTTCTGCATACCCAACTCTCGCTTCCATACAGTAATGTTGGAACAAGCACTGCGTTATGTATTGCTACACGTGCCTTCTGGCTGAGGTGATGGCTACCGAGAAGTTGTCCCAACGCTTCCTTCACTCAATTTCCCGCATTCACTCTTCGCTCTATATCATATATATCTCTATACCGATTGTTTTCTTTTTCGTAAATTGTTTTTGTTAGGAAAATATATTTAGAAATTAAAAGTTATATGTACTACTGTTGAGCCCAAGCCTACTCTACTATAATAGAAGGGAAATTGCCCTACTGAACTAGACGTGTTAGTATAGAGTTTTGTTTCGAGTTTTCCTTCTCTTATATATGATATTATATGCGTTTTATATTCCTTAGTCGTCTTTTATGATCACCCACGGGTAAGATAGGAGGTGAGTTATATATATTCTTACTTCGTTATCACACGGAAAATTATATGCTAAAGAAATATTACTATTTTTATCCTATCAATATAAGAAAAATATGAACTTTTTATTTTAATAAAGTCAATAATAAAAATGCGAAAGTGGAAGGATGTAGGTACCGAGGGAGACCGAGACTAACCTACCTAGACCAGATCGGTCATGTACTGAAGGAAGGTGGAGTCAAGAGTCTCCGAAACCGGCGAGCGTGTATGAAGAGAATTATGAATGTTGAGGAAGCGAGTGAAGTATGCAGAGATAGAGTTCTCTGGCACTCTGTTCTCTCTGCCTACCCTGCAAGGGATATGGCGTGATGATATGTATGTATGTATGTAATAATAAAAAATAATATTTGATAGAACGCTGACAAAATTAATGAAATCATAAAAAAGGGAAACCATAGATTGAACCGGGCCTGTCTGGCTTAAGCCACTGTTCGATTTCCAAACTTCGGTATTTTTATTCTTTAAGTATTCTCACATCACCTTAGCACATCTGATGGTAAGTGTAACTGCCGCTCATGGACCATTGTAGTACCAGAGGCTACAGCCAGCCTATTAATTAAAACTCACCAAAGTTGGTCATCCGGTTCTTTCGCTTACTGCTTAGATGTTGATTTTCTGCGGGATTGTGGTACTACCCCGGGCGGAGTGGCCCTGTGAAATGTACCATTGCTAAGTTTAATAATTACCCTGTTAGCCTCATCGCCCTACTCTTATTCAAATGACTTTGAATTGACGGCATATGTACTCTTTCATCGTACATAGAGTTTTAGCTATAGGTTTATGACCTTCCACTGACCTGTTGTCAAAGTTTCTTGGGAATGTAATTGTTGACCAGATAGAATAAGTCCAAATTAATCCTAGTCGATATAAAGCGTTTAGTCGTCTTTTACGACAGTCGCGAGCAATTTAAGGTCTGGTAGTATTCGTAGCTATCACTACACAGCATCAATATCTATATAAGAGATATTTTTTGTGCTGTCCGTAATAGATTGGTTTCAATATGAATGTTATCATAGAGATGATATTGACATGTATAAACAAACAATGATAATATCAAAATCATAATAGGATGTATTTCTTAATAAAAAATAATATGGTAGCTGCATGCCGGTGGTAGCTTAATAAATTTGTTAGTTTTTAAACTAGTATTATATGACTACAATATAATAATTATCATAAATTAAATGTTTAATAATAACTGTTCATAAACAATATAAAATTTTATATGATATATAGAATCATTTTCATTTTGCATTGGCAATGCATTTGTACTAAATGTAGGTGGGTCAAAATTTAATAACTAATACTGTAGCGGGTAGATATAAATTTATGTAATAACGATGAGTTATTGGACGTGAGACACCTTAATCCTCACTGTAAAGTATTCGAAACTTCGGGTATCTAAAAATGAAATACAAAAGCGATAGAATCCGTAAAAATAGTTTTATTTCAAATGTGTAATACTCTCACAAAAAAATCAGAAATCATTTTAAAAATAATATATAAAATTATCTGTATTCTCGCAATGCCTAAGTAATAAATTCTTCATAATAATCTTTTTATCACCCTTGTACACGCACGATTAATTTATATGAATATCAAGCAAGTATGAGCGTACATCACTAGTATTTCCATCTGAGCAATAGACAATGCACGTGTCAAAAACATAAATAAAATAGTAAGGGTCACGAACCACCCCATTGATAAAGAATCGCGTTCGCCATTCGCCACTAACAATGGTACATTCAATTTGCGCTGAATTTACGGCGGTGCAACGTCACGGCTATGGGGACAGACGGCATAAATTAGCTAGGGTCAGAATATTACCAGGGTATATAGGCAAGAGGTACAACTCTTTTGTTTGAAATATATATGCTTGTAATTAAAATATTTTCTTTTATTTTTATGTTATAATTGATAATGCAAATATAAAATATTAGCTTTTGCCCGTGACTTTGTCTGTATAGAAGTCATGTATGACGTCTTTGTTAGATATTATTTTCATTATTTGTATAGTAGGTTGAAAAATATTAATAAAACCCTATTTTATACCCTTCCTTTTTTGTCCGTGTGGTGACGAAGTAAAAATACAAGTCACCGGTTTTGTAAAAGACTGCTAAGGGGTACCATCATCATCATCATTATCACAGCTCATATATGTCCCACTGTTGGGCTCGGGCCTCCTCCATAATGGGAGGGAAGCTAATCTACTATACCGCGCTGGTCAGACGTGTTGGTATAGAGTTTTGTTTCGAGTTTTCCTTCTCTTGCATAGATGTTATATGCGTTATATATCCCTTAGTCGTCTCTAACGATCACCCACGAGTAAGATAGGGAGTGGTGAATTGTATTCTTACTCCGTCACCACATGGAGGTAGCTAAGGGATATATTATGTAATGAATAATTATAATTTTTAAAATATGGGTCATAGTAAAGAAATAAATAAATTTGTTATTTACAACATGAAGCCGTTTATATAAACAAGTATATATTACCGAGCCCGTTTATCTGTTTGATTTAAAACTTTTCATATTTCACCAAAGGTCTTGTATACAAAACAAACTTTGTATATCAAAAGACCTTTTCAGGTAACATAAGGGATCAATTTTAATTAAATTAATATTTTTCTTCCATAATGTTCGCTATAACAAATCCCTTACACACATTTGTTAGAGAGAGGGTTACAAAACCGTAAATTGTCGGTATGTGTAACGACGAAAAGAAATTTATTTTGATTTATATTACGTAACCCTATTTTGATTTGTGATAACAGTGGGTGGACACCCTAATGTTTGGTTTTTAAAGTTTTCTAGAGACGGATTTAATGTGAACATAATTTTAAAATGTTAACGATATTCAATATCGAGTATTGCACAAAGTCGGCCACAGAAGACAAAGATCGGGTACTGGTGGCCCGTTCGCACGGCGAAGAGAGGTGCTTGCAGGGTGGGTCCATGGGGTTGCGTGCCGCCTCTTCTGTCGCCCCGGACCGATTTGTCGGGGCGCGACTACATCCATGGTCCACCTTGCGGAGAAAAAAAAGTATTGCACAAAGTATTTTCCTGTTTGGCAATTGAACTCGTTTTGACTGATTCTTGGCACAAAAGGTCGGCAGCTTAATTACTATGCCATTTATGCAATAAAAAAAAATATAATTTTTTAGTAACATTATTATTGTCTTGTCCTTTGTTGTATGGTAGCAGTTATGAATACTACCAACCCTTACTTTGCTCGTGGGTGTCATATATGTCATATATGTATACCCTTCCTTTTTTATCCGTGTGGTGACGAAGAAAAAATACAAGTCACCGGTTTCGTAAAAGACGGCTAAGGGATACCATCATCATCATCATTATCACAGCTCATATATGTCCCACTGTTGGGCTCGGGCCTCCTCCATAATGGGAGGGAAGTTAATCTACTATACCGCGCTGGTCAGATGTGTTGGTATAGAGTTTTGTTTCGAATTTTGTTTCTCTTCCATAGATGTTACATGCGTTTTATATACCTCAGTCGTCTCTTACGATCACCCACGGGTAGGATAGGGAGTGGGGAATTGTATTCTTACTCTCCGTCACCACACGGAAAACAAATATCGAAACCATTTATATATTGGCAATTTTACATTTTAATATATGGTATTGTCTAAAAAAACCCATCTTTCGTCTTAATGGAATCATGAGAATAAAGTTTTATATCTGGCAGTTAATACACGAGTATATGGGTCTATAAAACACGATGCATTTTATAACAGTGCCACATATTTCATGTACATTAAAGTTTCAATTGATTTTTCCGCAGCCCTTTTAGTGCGATGATTGTCAGCTTTCAATTCACTTTGGAGTTTTAATATTATATCTAACAAACTAGAGCTAGATAATATTTTACGTTTTAAAAGGTATTTTTTATATAAAAACAAATTATAAACCACTGAAAATGACAATATAAAATGCAAAAAATATTGTTATCCGTTATAGACTTTGAAACTATCCAACCGTTATGCCTTAAGACGGTTATATTAGAAAGAAAATAATGCAAAAATACTACTCCTGACGGACCTACGAGAGTATGGTATTACTTTACCACACTCTCGCAAAAAATCGACGTCCGAACAATGGTAGTATGCTGTTGTGCTTCGTTCAGTGAGCGAGAGAGCCGGCAGCTTAACTTTCTGGGTGAGTTTGGGGTTTTCATTGCATTTCAGGCAGTAACACTTACTATCAGGTGTGCTGCTTGCTGGTTTACTGCCATCAACAATAAAAAAAGACGATATCTATGCAAGAGAATTAAAACCCGATATCAACTCTACTGAATAACGTTGTATGTCAATTCCCCTCCTCTTGTAGATGAGGCTTGAATCCAGCTATGGGACGTGAATGAGCTGAGATGGTGACGATGATGGTGGGCCTTATAAACTCTTGGCAAAAGTTTTGGTTGCAATTTGTGTTATGAGTTCCCCAATCCCAAGATCGTTGTTGCTATCTTCTGGGAGCACTTTTAGCCGAATTTTACAAGTCTTACGGAAAATTAATTGGGAATTGTATTGTTAAACCGTTATAACACGGGAATATAAGTGATGGTAATAAAAAAATGGGTGCGTGTACTTATGTACGCGCGTGAGAAGTTATACTTCTTTGCCATCATTAAAAAATAGTTTTTGCATGCAATTAATTAATTATAATAAAATAATAATTTGGAAAATCCAAAAGTGCACGCCTCATAATTTTTATATTATTTATCATTTACTATTAGTCAATGCCAGAATGAAAATAAAATTAAAGAAAAATCTTTTTTTAAAAGCAAGCTGTTTATTATTTACTAAAAAACGCAACACACTTTTATTTATAAAATTGGGACTGTAATAAAAACGGGCAGATTTAATAATTATGGTGTAAAGTTTTAGTGTTAAAAATATATAATTATGTATGATATGGAATTATTTTGTTGTTGAAGCTTAATCAAAATATCGTTAAAGGTTACAATAAACTTATAAAGTGTTATATGTCTGATTAGAGTTAATTTATTTTTAACTTGTTATTTTATTATATTAGCAAATAATAAAAGCTTGTTTTTAAAAAAATATTTTTCTTTAATTTTATTTTTAACTTTTTAAGAGATGAAGCCAGAACAGATGTAATAGTAACAATAAGTAATGATTTACTAGAGCCGGTGGATGAATTTGTATATCTTGGATGTGGATTTAGCCGAGATGGAAGGTACACCACTGATATAGAGCGAAGAGTGAATGCGGGAAATAGAGTGAACGGAGCGTTGGGACAACTTCTCGGTAGCCACCACCTCAGCCAGAAGGCACGTGTAGCAATACATAACGCAGTGCTTGTCCCAGCATTACTGTATGGAAGCGAGAGTTGGGTATGCAGAAAAGAGTATAAAATTAATGCGGTCGAAATGCGATCTCTACGGAAAATCTGTGGAGTTAGGCTGACCGACCGCATTCGTAACGACGACGTAAGAGAGCGAGTAGGTATGAAAGAGAGTATTGGTGTGAAGATGCGAAAGGGAATGCTCCGATGGTTCGGACATGTGGAAAGAATGCCGAACGAACATCTGGTTAAGAAGATATACAATGCGAAAGTGGAAGGATGTACGTACCGGGGGAGACCGAGACTTTTTTCTTTTTTTTTTACTGTAGGCTATGGACGTGGTCGCGCCCCGCCAAATCGGTTCGGGGCGACGAAAGAGGCAGCGCGAAACCCCATAGACCCACCCTGCAAGCACCTCTCTTCGCCATGCGAGCGGGTCACCGGTACCCGATCTTTGTCTTTGGTGGCCCGCCCGGCGGTTTACCCTCGTGGGTTACTCTCATGTCGACGGGCGTCGCCCTCACGCGGTGGCCTAACGTCGGGTGACCGGACAATTTCCCGGTCCGATTACCCGAAGCCTCGGTTAGGGCGGCATCAGGCGCAGATATTTGCCCTGCGCTGTCCCGGCCGCTGACGGTGGCCCGAATCACGGGAATCTTCCCGGACTCGTTCCGCCGCTTCCTTCTGCGAGATAACAGCCTCGCAGAAGGCGGCGACCGCGTCCCAGTTCCTGACGCTGTCGAACATCGCTTTCGCAACAGCCGGCAGCGTCAGCTCGGACCGAGACTCACTTACCTAGATCAGATCGGTCATGTACTGAAGGAAGGTGGAGTCAAGTGTCTCCGAAACCGGCAAGCGTGTATGAAGGGAATTATGAATGTTGAGGAAGCGAGTGAAGTATGCAAGGAAAGAGTTCTCTGGCACTCTTTTCTCTCTGCCTACCCTGCAAGGGATTTGGCGTGATAATATGTATGTATGTATGTGTAGTAATTTTATTAATCGTGTTATTCCCACAACTATAGGACAAAAACGGTTCATCACCCCAGAGGTCCACTGTGGAGGGATAAGGGCTTCAGTATAACAGGGTTCGCTCTGGTACTCTGAAGTGCACGTTAGCGATATGAAATGTTTATACGCCCTCATGCCATTCAGCTCTCGGCACGTGCTTACTTTAGCATTGGATCATTAATTTAATCAATCAGACATAATCCACCTTAATAATAAGCGGAACGAACTTTTCCCACAATTTGTTGGAGTTGCATATTCATGCCAACCAAGATACTCGTCAAACGAGCCCAAACTCAGTGGGGAGCATCTTTTAATTACAGAGTTCCTAGGGCCAGCTTCCAGGTCCATAATCAGAACCTAGTTACCATATAGTATCAAAGTATTCCTCAAGACGAATCAAACGAGCCCAAACTCGATGGGGTTGCGTCGCTTAATTACGGAGTTTCTATGGCCAGCTTCAAGGTCCATCATCAGACCCTAGTTATCATATAGTATCAAAGTACTCCTCAAGACGAATAAAGTGAGCCCAAACTCGATGGGGTTGCGTTGTTTAATTACGGAGTTCTTATGGACAGCTAACAGGTCCATGATCAGACCCTGGTTTCCATATAGTATCAAAATACCCCTCAAGACGAATTAAACGAGCCCAAACTCGATGGGGTTGCGTCGCTTAATTACGGTATTCCTATGGACAGCTTCCAAGTCCATGATCAGACCCTGCTTTCCATATAGTATCAAAGTACTTGTCAAGACAAATCAAATAAGCCCAATTTCGATGGGGTTGCGTAGTTTAATTACGGAGTTCCTATGGCCAGCTTCCAGGTCCAACATCAGGTCAGCTCTATGTTACAATAATATTGCATTGTCATCTAATTTATACATGCATGCAAAATTTCAGCTCAATCAGAAACCGGGAAGGGGATCAAATTTAACTTGCAAGATTTGATTACAGACAACGGGACAGGTGAAACTAAATAAAAGCTTGTACATACTCGTAATGGAAGAAAAAAAAATACTTTTGAAATTTCGTGCCATTCTCGACGTAGAGCTAAACATAGCTGTATAGGCTGAATGGGATTTATCTCCTTTGCCTGTCCGAATGGACGAACAAAAAATGTAAATGAACCCAATTTTCATAAAGTATACATACCTACACTAATGACTAAGCAGTTTAGTTTTTTATTAATTGTAACTAAATGACAAAGAATTACCAAGCCATTTTCGAAAGGAAACAGCGCGTTGCGATTATGAAGCTTTTAATAAAAGAAAAACTTCGATACATTCATTTTTACGATCGTGAGAATGCCATATACTTAACGGTAACATCCGGACGTCCTCGAATATTTTTTTAATCAACTTTTTTCTTACTTTAATCAAAATAATAGCTTTTTAAAAATATCAAATACGTTTAGACGAATATTTTTTCTTGACATATGTATAATAATATTATCCTATAAGTGCAATGTGAGAAAAATACAATCATTTTTAGGTTTGAAAAGTGCTTGATTTTCATATAACAAGAGTAGAGCAAGACCTTCATTGGTTAGTTAGGAAATATGGTTATTTTATAATATTATGCATGTTTTACAAATTCTAGTCGCTAATTTTTACGCATTACTTACATCTTACTTATATTATAAATTATTTTTCTATATAACTAACTACATACTTATCTTAGATTTTACTTACCTTCTAATTATTTCAACTCGTTATTTTATTTATTAGATAATTAATTAATACTTTTCTTTTTATCTCTAACATTAATTTACGCATTGTAATATATTCCTAAATGTTGTGCACATCTGTAATTGATATAAACACTAGTTTTAAGGCACTGGAATGATCTTAGCATATGTTAGTGTTTATGTCGTAGATGAGCCTTATATAAATAAATAAATAAATAAATAAGACCTCAACGCTTTGCTTATGAGGTATGCAATAAAAGAACTGGATAATATATATACTGAATAGAATAATATATTTTTTTTAACTAATATTTACGAATAGTAAATAATATTATTCAAAATATTCAATTTAAATCATTACTGAATATAATTTATTAGCACAAACACGTGTTGTGAAATCCAGAAACTAAAGAAAGGTACCATTTTATTTTGTTAGTAGCGCTTTTATGAGCAGTTTTGCATCTTTTTTCGAGAGTTAATGAGCGGTTTTGTGGCTAACTTCAACCTGTTAATTTTGTGTTACAGTGAAGCGCGCGCATCTTAAAATTTCACTCTCATAATTTTTTATAACGCGCTTAAAGAAGTGTAACATCAAAAAATCGTGGTTCCTTTAAGTTTTTTATTGTTAATATAAAACTCCTACCATAGTTAATTTTTTTCCTCTCCATGTCGGTTTGAAAACATCCCAACGAAGCTACGAAGTTAAGTGCAATGCTATGTCATTAGGCTCCTGTGAAAAGTTGTGAAGGCGGCCGGAATTAAGAAACGTCGTTCACAAACAAATTCCAAGAGAATTTTATGAAACTCTAAGAGATATTTAGAGAGGAGCAGATTGTCTCTTTGAATATTTATTTATGTTTGCACAAAGCACTTTAGTTTACATATTTTTTTGTTGTTTACAATTGGATAAATGAAACGTAATTATCCATTTGGTTACCACCTCTTATTTTCACGTGAAAATCTCTCTGTCCTAGGAAACTTAACAGACGTAATTGCCAAATTATTTAGAAATTTCACTTGATGGATAGTTGATTGCTACTATTAGAATATGATTAAACTACTCCATATGGTGATAAGAATCCAATATATATTATCATCATTATTATCTTAATCTTAAGACGTATAAATCCCAGTCAAGCTCGGATCTTCTCCACAATGGGAGAGTTAGAATAAAGAAAATTCAACTGCTAAGCCTCCAGAGATGTGACTTATCTAAGATACAAGTATCTGAAATACAGATACAAGATACAAAATACGTATTTCCATCTAGTATCTATGATACTTTTTAAAAATTCATTTTGTATCTTGTATTTAGATACCTTTTGTTTTGTATCTTAGTATTTTATAGATACTTTTTCTGACAATATACTATTAGTATTACTAATAGTATTTTGTTAGCAGTCATTTATAAAATTATTAGTCCAACATCTCATACATGTTACATTTTTTAACAAACTGTGCTAGGTCTTTCATAATTTTCAATGTTAGTATTTTAAAATCCGCGAGCAACCCAAAAAAAAAAATAATATCGCCCTACAGTTTTACGAGTCACGTGTTTCAAATGCAGTGTTGTTATTGGTCAATTAAATATTAGGGTACTTTGAAAATAATTATAGTTATTTCAGCGACATTTGCAACTAACATTATTTTTTAGATTGGTTTTATGGTTACGTTAATAAGCATTGACGTATAGCAAATAAAATTTAAAAATCTTTCCTTTGGTACAAAATGTATCAAAAATCACTTTCGAGGGTTTTCAAACTATATTTTTCATTTCAGTGATTAACACGATTTATTCGTAAATGATATTACTGTCAATTATCAAAAATGAACTTAAATTCATTAAAATAAAAGCTTGTTTTTTTACAAAAGTATTTTAAGCTTTTTTTTTTTGGTAGGCAATGGCCCAGACGCCCGTCGCCCGTACCGTCCGGGGCGACGGAAGGGCAGCGCGTGACCCCATAACCCACCGTATTCCCTCCCCATCGCCATTGGGGCGGCCACTGGTACCTCTTCCTTGCCATCCGTGGCCAGCCCGGCGGCAAGTATTTTAACCTTAAGAAGTATTTAGTACCTATCTTGTATCTAGTATTTCAAATACTATTTAAAAAGTATTTTGTATCTGGTATCTTAAATACTTAATTTAAAGGGGACATCGAATTTAGTGGTTTTGAATTTCCAATTAGCCTTCAATTGCAATAAAAAGATGCAATTACGATAAAATAAATTTATCAACAATTTAAAAAATATAACTTCAGTTTTCAAAGTATAAACAAATGTTTATCCTCTGATACTTACATATAAATGCAATCATAGTAATCACAGGACATCTATTAAATATTTAATAGTTCCACTGTCATAGACTACCTTAAATGGCGGAGAAAAAGTAGCCTAATATCCCATCGCTCAAAATAAATTACTATTCCTATCTTATTCGCTTCTCTTGCAGTGATGGTGTCTAACAACACTTTTTTGTTTTGTATAGTAAGAAAACCATTTACCACTTACTGTCTTACCTTTTTTTTTATTTTTTTTTTTGGTGGACTATGGATGCGTCTCGCCCCGTCGAATCGGTCCGGGGTGACGGAAAGGCGGCGCGTGACCCCGGACCGATTCGACGGGGCCCACTGTAAAACTCCTCCCTCTTCGCCGTGCGAGCGGACCACCGACTTACTGTCTTACCTATGAGTATCGTAAAAAAAAAAAAAAAAAAACAGGTAAGGAATGTAATATAGATATAAGTTTTATGCAAGAAAAGGAAAACTCGATATAAAATTCTGGACCAATTCGTCTGATCAGCGTAATATTGTAAGTCAATTTCCCTTGTACAGTAGAGGAGGCTCGAGCCCAACAGTGGGACATGTAAGTACTGAATTGACAGTGTTATCTGTACTTGTCTCTTAGTCATTATTCACAATGCCCAGAAAATAAAGTGATGGATTATATTCTTGCTCTACCACCACAGACTACAGTTGCCATATTAGAAATCAAGATTTACCCAAGCGTTACCCAACATTCTCAACAAAAGGTGCACAAAATTACTTAGATTTTTTTTTCGTCGACGATAGCTTTTACAAATGCTTTTATCAAACAGAATGATCTTTAAGTTTTATGGATGGGCATCTATAAAGAAGTTCGGCATACATCGGGTTTTATCGGACAAACTAATGGCTTCCACAAAAGGCGCTAATGTGAAATAAATTGTCGACTGCCGACCCGCCCTGAACACAGATATAGAGCAGCTGATTGCGATAACATTCAACAGTATAAACACTGGCTTGATTTTCTTATGACTTCTCATATTTATACGAGTATGTTCCTTAAGACTATGCTGGTTAATGAGTGTCTATATAAAGTTCTGAAGAATTTTTGTTCTACTGTTTATTAAGGTATAAACCAATTTGATTATTATTTTCTTTTAGCATTTTATCTGTTTTCGCATTTTATAAAAGTGTCATATTTTCATGTGCTACCAAAATTCTTAATGAAAGAGTTAATTGGTTGTCAGCACTCAATTAATGATAACGACTTGACTTACTTTCTCATTAAAAAAAGCGTATTTTTTTCTATTTGATTTAAACTGATCCGTTGATAATTTAAAAAAAAATACACCTTTAAGTAATAAGATGCCACATCCATTATAATTTAGATCATGGTCACCAGATCCTCAGCAGCTCGCTTTTTACAACAGGAAGCGGAAACGGCTCGAGCCTTCGGGAAATGCTCGCGTGTTTTGTATTTAGGTTAGTGTTATACCGGGGCGGACCTGTCCACTGTGTCGTTTGTGTGACTTGTGACTTCAATATTACGGCAAATAATTTTCTTTAGCTTTATTAAAGCTAGACTATACTTTAGATGATAATAAACCGAAAGCTCTGCGTAGTAAATATGGTATAATTATAAGATTCCAATATATTTCAAAACATATAATATATAATTGTATACGCAGTGAAATTTGTATATGGTATTTTTTTTTGCACGATAATACTTCCTAATACATTTTTTTTAAATAACTGCATTCAAAGCTTTTGCTTATAATATAAGCTATCTGCCGATGAAAGTTACATTAAAATAGGTACTATAGTTGAAGAGATTCCGCGGCGCAAACAATTTGACAAACAAACCAACGGACAGATTTTTTTTATTGTCATTATAGTATATATTGTTATATGTTTTCAGTAAAGAACAACTGTTATTTTGACATTAGAAAGAAATAGTTCTGTTTTATTTACAGTAATCGGAAAAATATATTGCACATCGGTGTTTAGAAAGTGGTTATCGGTTAATTGCGGTTTCGTTGAGCGTTATCTCTGTCGCACACATTATATGATGTTTTTAGGCGTTGTAGAAGTGCGAAAGAGTGTAGTTGTATCCATTTAAAAAAAAGAAAGTGCGTATTTTTCTAACCCTAATATAGAAAAAAATTAGCTTTTAAAATAGGTGTATTTTTTTTTATAACATAAAATCTTAATTATCTTATATACTAAACTGTTAGTAATTCGTGTGACGTCACAATTGTGTGAGAGAGATAACGTTATACGAAGCCAAAGTTAGTGGATAGTTTTTTTTTAAAAGTCGATGTGAAAAATTTGTCGTCGAGTACTCTATTTGCATAAATGATAGCTGAATGCAATGAATTTGACCTTTAAATTTGTATTAAATGCATTTTCTTTTAAAAACAATAGCTTATCCTAAGAAATGAATCCACGTGTGGCAAATAACTTCATACGTGCAATTAATAGACTAAAACTATACGCAATCTCAGAACAATTATTTATAGATCTCTTAAAGAATCCTTCTGCGTAAGGATAGAACTAATGACTGCCGGGGAGAGATCAGTAACTAGACCAGTACCTGGCCATCTGTGCAGTTCTTTAATTATATGATTTCCACCTCAATTTTAACTACAGAAATAGCCAAGAGATAGAAACTTATCTAACCAAGTATCACAAGTTCAACTCCCATGCTGTTCTAAGTATATGTTTAATTCTTGTGCGTTATTTGCATGTTATTATTACATGTCAAGAATAAAAAATGGTAAATTCTTTTCTGTTCCTTTTTATTTTTAAAAAAAATCCCTCGCTCTAAGGATATAATCCTTTTATTATAGGGGACTTTACAAACATGCAATTAACGCAAAAATTACACCCTGACTCAGAACAACACTTTGTAGATCGCACAAAGTAAGCTCCTGTATGGGAGTCCAACCTACGGCACTGGCACGGTAGGTCGATATTTTAACCACTACGCCATGTGTGCAGTCAATTGTGTTTTATGTTAAAGAATGTTATCGCTCTACTATCGCTTGTATTGAGTAGGCAGCGTAAAATTTTATGGAACTTTCTGTGTTGCCTTAGAACAAAATTATAGGGTTGTGCGAACGGACAATGGTGTTTTATGGGCTTTATGTAATTTTATTATTTTTTATACTAGTTGATACTATCAGTATAATTTTGGGTATTTAGACGTTGTAGGGGTTATCTCTGGATACACTAAACCAATTTTGAAAATTCTTTTACCAATAGTGTTGCGGATGCTGGTATGTGTGGAGTGGTTGTGGGTTCGAAATGAGGCGACACTTTTTACTTTTAAAACACCTTTTTGCCCGTTAACTGACCGCGACGTGTGTTTGCGCGTATCGTATGAAGTGAAGTGAACAGCGCCATCTGCGCGTTAAACAAAATCTTCGCACGTCCGTATGCGAGCAAAAGGCTGTGCATTTATTTAAAATTATACAAACATAGGTACATGTAAAATACAAGAAAGAAGAATATGCATACATATTTTGATTTATGAGGTAAGTACATACATATATATTTAGATATTTTAATTGTGTACATATTATATTTAAGTGCTATTATTACTGTATTTTATTTTATAATTTTATCTATGTATTTAATAATTTTAATTTTATTTTCAGGTGACGATATTGCAACTCGTGATTACGTCGTTTACAAATAGAAAGCTACTTCATTTGTGAGTGACATAAACTATATATTTTATTTAAAAAAAAATACAGGTTCTTACTAAAACTTCAATAAGGTAAACCAAGGTATGAAAAAACTTGCCATAAAATGTCTTTGATCTTATGCGCTGCGGAAACTATGAATAGTAGAACAAAAAAATGTTCTACAATATTAAAGAACATATCAATATCTACAAAAACCTTCGCGGTACCATATATCTAGCTATTGTAGTTATGTCAGTATAACTACTTTTTTGAAAGAAATGTTAACAAAAATGGCATCATGCCTAAAAGACCACGTTATTCATATCTTTGTATTAATCCTTATCTAAATAAATTATTTATCATTTAAGACTGTTTCAGTACCTGGAAATTACTTTTTGAATTATTAAATTCGGCCATTGCATTCAAAAGATATTGCAAGTTTAAAAATGTCAATTTAACAAAATCCTACTAATATTGTAAACGCAAAAGTTTGTATTGATGATGTATGAATGGATGAATGTTTGAGTGTTTAAAATAAAAGACTTTTCTCTTTTACTGTACATAATTTGGTGTCGTAATCTATTGATTGATACTTCTATTAGACGATTTTCCATTGCTTTATCACCAAGGATATTTATTTTTTTACAGTTTTAGATAAAGAGTGTGTTTTTTTGGTTGCATAGTTTAAGAGATAATTTAAATTCTACGGTGATATATTTATTTCATTATAGGATTAAAGTTTAGCACAAGTAAGTTACTACACACCTAACTTTTGCCATAGAGACTCACAAAAATTTGTGGCCGACCCGGCAGAACATATTCCGTTCAGTGTTCATAGAAGCAGAATATACTCCGTTCACTATTGGACGTAAGCATACCCCACAGATAAGACCAGTGCCGCAATCGCTACGCTTGGTCGCCTGGTTAGTATAGCAGTGAGGTATTATAAGTTTCCCAGGAGGAGGCTGCAGCGCATTCTGGTAAGAATAACACGGTCAAATAAGAGGTGGCGGTAATTATATTCTTATCCCATCGCCATACAGTAAATAGAATATTAAAGGCAGTATAATTTGTAGAATGAATAGAAATACAAAACTACGCTGAGTTTCTGTGGTTCAACCTACTTTGAACAACCTTTTTCTTTGGTGACCGACTATGGTAGATTGTCACACCCCGCCCAATCTGTCCGGGGCGACGGAAGGGGCGGCGCGCGACCGCTTAGTATGCCGTACGCGTACCTGTCTACGCTGTGCTGATGGGCCACCGCAACCGGATGTTTGTCAGCGGTGGCCCGTCCGGCGGGTTAATCTTTTGGCTATCATTTCGAGTCGAAGCTCTGGCAGCTTTCACTGTCGAGGCGTCGCAAGTGAACCTCACTACGGATGACGGCCCAATCTCCCGTCCAATCACCTTCGGCGTTGGCTAGGACGGAATCTGGCGCAGGTACTCACACCTCCGCCGGCAGAGCGTGTCACCTTAGATGACTTCCTCTCGGGCCCGACCTATCGCCTAATTCCGCAAGACAACTACCTCGCAGAAGGCGGCGACCATATCCCAGTTTCTAACGCTGTCGAACATCGTCCTAGCGACAAACCTTTTAACACCTTGCATTGTTTTTTCTATTTACCTCCGTCAGAGATGACTTTTTTTTCATCCTGATCAATTTTTTTTCTAGCCTATCATTACAAGTAGGACTAGTAGGGTGACCTGTCTTTGTTTTCGGGAGCGGTCCCCTTACACCCTGTATATATAGATGCTTCTGAATAATAATAGTTGAGTCAATTACTTTCGCAATCAACCGATCTGTCTTGTTTGATCAAACTTAATTGTTACGTATACCTCCACCCACGTAGCTCTACCATACCTATGTAGGTACATCATCCGACACGGCTTCGCACTTACGACCCTTTGGAACCTTGTCACCTGTACATACGGTACCCTAGTAATCGATCTTGCGTACCAAGTTACGAGGTAGTTATACACATAATCGTTAGGTATAGATATAGCTCTCTAAGCAAAGGACTTTATGTATTACTGCAATTAAGTTGCTGTTAAACCTATGAAATTTTGTTACCCTTAAAAATATATTTATATTTCTATTACTAGATTTATTTAGTTATTTTCAAAGAAAAATCAGGATAGGGAATAGTACTCAATAGAATAAATCGTCGAGAGACTACCAGTATCATAGACCAGTTACAAGTGTTCAGTCCAAATGGCGATCGGTAGGTAATAAGACATCTACGACATACAATTCTAACTGCAAAGTTTGAAGTATTAAGCCCAATGTGTAAACATTGTCGAGTAGATGGCACACATCAGCTTAAAGACGTAAATATAATATGAAGTGAGATTTGAGTGTCCCACAATAGTTCACGTTGGTGTAAGTAACAACATGATTGGGACGGATTTTCAATAGGTGTGGGTTCGAATCCCACTTGTGACATCATTTTTCGCTCGTAATTGGGTTTCTATAAATAACTTAGCATATTAAATGCTAAATTTCAGTAATTTGTGCAAGATGGTATGTTATAATATAGTTTTTAAATGTATTTTTTTTTATAAAAACATTAATTTTGGTATATTTACTAATTAATATATCTATCTATGCGTATTGAAGAGGCGATAGAGGGAAATCGAGGATCCAAAGTGATTGTACGAGATTTGTCTATCGGGCAGAGCCAAATGACCAAGCTGAAGACCGATAACGATACTGTCATTTCATCCCAGAGTGAGATCTTGGGAGAGGTCAAAAGGTTTTATGGGCAGTTGTACAAATCATCCTTGAATCTTGTTGTCGGCTTGGTCCAAGACCCCAGATCCAAGCTAACTCGGCAGTACACTGAAGAAATCCCGGACCTCAGCTTGTACGAGATCAGAATGGCTTTGAATCAGTTAAAGAACAGAAAGGCAGCGGGAGATGACGGAAGTACCACAGAGCTTCTGAGGGCAGGCGGCAAGCCGGTTTTAAAAGCCCTACAGAAGCTGTTTAATTTTGTCATTCTCGGGGCCGACGTTCCAGAGTTGTGGACCAGGAGCGTGGTGGTGCTGTTTTTCAAGAAGAGCGATAAAACGCTCTTAAAGAATTACAGATCCATCTCACTCCTGAGCCACGTGTACAAACTGTTTTCAAGAGTCATTACGAACCGACTTGCGCACAAGCTAGACGACTGCCAGCCACCCGAACAAGCCGGTTTCCGAAAAGGTTATAGTACCATAGACCACATTCAGACGCTACGCCAGATTATACAGGAGGATACCGAGGAGTATAATCGGCCTCTGTGTCTAGCGTTTGTGGACTATGAGAAAGCCTTTGATTCTGTCGAAACTTGGGCAGTGCTGCAGTCCCTTCAGAGGTGCCAAATTGACTATCGATATATCGAAGTATTGAAGTGTTTGTATAAAAACGCTACTATGTCCGTCCGCATCCAGGTTAAGAGTACGAACCCGATCCAGCTGCAGAAAGGCGTGAGACAGGGAGACGTTATCTCTCCAAAACTCTTCACCACTGCGCTGGAAGATGTCTTCAAGCTTTTAGACTGGACCGGACTCGGCATCAACATCAATGGCAAATACATCACCTTCGCTTCGCAGATGATATCATAATCATGGCAGAATCCCTGGAGGACCTTGGCACCATGGTCAATGACCTCAGCAAGGCCTCCCAACTAGTAGGGCTGCAAATGAACATGGACAAGACGAAAGTCATGTCTAATGCCCATGTCATTTCTGTACCAGTCCTGGTTGGGAATGCGATTCTCGAAATTGTCGATCACTATGTTTACCTAGGACAAATAGTTCAATTAGGTAGATCCAATTTCGAGAAAGAGGTCAGCCGACGAATCCAACTCGGCTGGTCAGCGTTTGGGAAACTTAGGAGGATCTTCTCGTCTAATATTCCGCAGTGTCTGAAAACAAAGGTTTATAACCAGTGTGTGTTACCAGCGATGACTTACGGAACTGAAACGTGGTCTCTAAATGTTGGCCTCATCAAAAGGCTCAAAGTTGCTCAGCGTGCTATGGGAAGGGCTATACTCTATATTTCTCTACGTGATAGAATCCGGCATATGGAAATCCGTAGAAGAACGGGTGTAAATGACATAGCCCGAAGAATTAGCACGTTGAAGTGGCAATGGGCGGGCCACATCGTTCGACGAACCGACCACTGTTGGGAAAGAAAGGTTTTCGAGTGGAGACCACGAATCGGACGGCGCCGCGCAGGACGGCCCTCCCACTAGGCGGATTGACGACATTATCAAGGTCCCAGGAAACCACTGGATGCAGGTGGCGCGGGACGGTATTGAATGACATTCTCATTGGGAGGCTATGTCCAACAGTGGACGTTTATGGGCTGATGGATGGATGGATGGATATCTATCTATTAACCAATCGTAAAATACGACTCAACGATGCAGACATATAATATGAATGATAGATAAGGCAAACTATAAGTAAGAATTTATATGAATCCGCCTGATCAGCACGATGTTAGGTGGCTCCCATTATAGAGGAAAGCTTAAATCGAGTAGTTTGACGTATATGAGTCGTGATGATAGGGGTATGATAAGTAGTGTTTTCTTCGCCTAATAGTATTCGCTAGATAATACTTTCATCAATCCATCAGCCCTACCGTTTATGACGCTACGTTTCATAAGCGAGTTGGCGATCACAGTTAGTTTAGTGATATTTATTAGTACTACTATTGTTTTATTTTCGTTTTTCTTGTCTTAATTTCTTTATTCATTAGGTCATAAGATTTTCAGTTTTACATGAATTAGTCCTAAATATAAAAGCTTTGACTAACTATATGGAAATGGTATTTTATTTGGGACTAATTCTATCATATATTCCCACCATTGTAACTCCTATAAATCAGGATCTACAATGGTCTCCACAAATGACACTGAGGTTTGACCCTCAGGGAGTCCCGGGAGATGATTTTAATTGTCTTGGGAACTGCAACAAATTTAATAAGAAAAGGTTAAAGAGGAGGATTTGGAAAGAATGATTTCACTTCCCTTCTAGGCAAAGCGGCAAACAGGTAAAATGAACATAGTATAAGATTTTTCAGGAATTCCCTTTCTATTCGACTATGATTTATTTATTAATATTTTGCAGCGAGTTTTTTCTTGCATTTTTACTTTATCTAATAGTATTAGACAATCTTAGTACAGTGCTATGTCGTTATAAAAATATTATGGACATAAATAATAATCACTTTTTGTTTGTTTGTTTCAGGTATAATACAACAAATATATCTTATAAATAACTCCTGAATAAAAAGTAAGTGATTTGACTCATTTGTATTGTAGTCAACTACAAAATATATAAGTCCAACTTATATATTTTGTAGTTGACTCCACCAAAAAACTACTGAATGCAATTCTTAATGAAATAAAGTATTGCTAATTAATATTATATATATGAATCATCATTCTCCTACTCTTATCCCAATTACTTAGGGTCGATACAATATGTACTCTTCTTTCATAGAACATATTGTAAATTTATTGGTAATAGTTTTATGAGCGGCCGCCTGCGAGACGTCAATCCTCCTTGGGAATGTAATTGTTGACCAAACGGCATCAGATGGAGTTGGCCCAGGCCGTTATAAAGCGCTTAGACGTCTTTTTCGACATCCATCCACCCCTTAAAGGTCTTTTACCACACCTACGAATATGAAATGGGGTGGTGAATTATATTTTAATCTGTCATCTCATTGAAATGCCAATGTTAGTAATAAAATGAACTAACAACTAAATATCTAACTAATACTTAGCTTTGATACAATAATCTTGTATACTCGTGTCATTAATCTTTTGATAATATTATCACTAAGTTAAGATATTAATCTTAGATTGAGTTATAATGGTAAGCCGAGTTTGACCTAATAACCAGTATAATAACTATGAAAAGGTCAACAGCCTCGTATCATTTAGTACACTTTAATTAATAGTTTATGGTATAATTTATGAGGTCATCTAATACTGTAAATTACTGGCAGTTTATGGCGAACTACTGCAATAAACTGCTCGTTCTTTGCATAAATTCCTATCTCACACACTTCAAATAAGATTATCTTTCATACAGATAAATTAAGCCACCTATTAGCTCTTTATAATAACGATTTACATAATCATCATCATCAATTCACCTCGTATATGTCCCACTGTTGAGCTCGAACCTCGTCCATAATGGAAGGGTAATTGACCTACTATACCACGCCGGTCAAACGTGTTGGTATAGGGTTTTGTTTCGAGGTTTCCTTCTCTTGCATAGATGTTATATGCGTTTTACATCCCTTAGTCGTCTCGTACGATCACCCACGGGTAAGATAGAGGGTGGTGAATTGTATTCTTTCGCCGTCACCACACGGACAATTTATATAATAATAACTATTCAATACTACGGCATATTATATGCACATAACATTGGTAAAAAAAAAGAAGGAAAAATTTAAATAAACTTCTATATCACACCGTCTTTTCACCAATATGTAAGTTAATTCTTCGCCCATTATCTAGAAACCTAACTGATGTATGGTAGCAGCTACAAATACTTCCAACACTTACTTTGTCTGTGGATGTCGTAAAAGACGACTGAGAACATTTTACATCCGATGCCGACTGGTCAACAATTATATTCCCAAGGAGTGTCGATGTCAGGCAGGCGGCCGATCACAAAACACCAATAACATTCGCAATTTATATGTACTATAAAAAAGGAGCATATATTATGTCCAAAAGCAATTACAATAAAAGCAGGACAATGGTAATATCTACAAACCTTACAGTATGACGTATATGAGCTGAGAAGTTGTAAATTATTTTCAATCACATCCACTTAAACTATTATATTAATCACCATTCAAATCTAACCAAATTAACTTACATTTAAATATAACTTAAAAAGTATAATTCAGATTTTTTGTTGTTGTTGCTCTTGGTAGCAAACGAGCAAGCACACCTGATGGTAAGTGTCACTGCCGCCCATGGACCTTTGCAATACCAAAGGTATAGCTAGGCCGCTGCGTACTAATAATCCCAGACTCACCCAGAAACTTGGCCTTCCGGCTCTCTCGCTCACCGAACGAACCATAGCAGCATACTGCCACTGCTCAGGCGCCGATTTTCTGCGAGAGTGTGGTACTACCCAGGATAGACCGGCACAAGGCTGTAGACAGAAAACAGTGTGGTCATACCACTATTGATTCTTATATTTGATAACAGAACTATTAATTTTACTTAGAGAACTGTGGCTTCTCTCATCATCATCTGGGCTCATATATGTCCCACTGTTGGGATCAAGCCTCCTCCGTAATGGGAGGGAAATTGGCCTAATATACCACGTTGGTCAGATGTGTTAGTATATAGGGATTTGTTTCGAGTTTTCCTTCTCTTGCATAGATGTTATATGCTTTTTGTATCCCTTAGTCGTCTTTTACGATCACGGATAAGAAAGAGGGTGATGATTTGTATTCTTACTCCGTCAACACACGGATAGGCTTCTCTAGTTATTTGACTTAAAATTATACTTTTCTATTGAGTAATGTGACGAATAAGAATTTATAGACTCCACTTCTGAAACTGTAAAGTAATGTCAGTCAACTGAGATAGTTGTGCTGATATCCCATTCAGGTAATCGTTAGTATTATATGTAACGTGACGTTGGTACTAGCATAAACGAGCTAAGTCCCAACTACAACTTGTACACATGAAATTACCCAGCTGACTTTGACTTTTAGAAAACATACGGGATATTAAACTGAACAGGCACGTTGCTTGTTTAAGTAGAATTTTACTGCCGTTGTAATATTAGATATCAAATTTTAAAGTGAAAACCTTTTATGTGAGAGATTTATATTTTTATTATTTTGACTCAAATTTGACAAATTTATTCTGTTATGAAACACCTCCTGTGTGTGTGGTGATAGAATAATAGTACATGTATCTTCAAACGAAGTTTAAGAAGAACTCTCGCGTTAGGTAATGACTTAGTACGTTACCCTTGGTATTGCTAAGGTACATGGGCACCAATTCCTACTTACCTACAGGTAAACTACTTACTTGGCAGGTTTTTCGTGAGTATCGTTTAAATTGATTTATTTGATGACGTAAAATTTAAGTCATTTAGAATTAATTATTGTATTACTTTGTTGTATTATTCTGTCTACACTACAACTTTACAATATACAATTCCTGAATTATTATCATTCTCTTGCTGTTCTCACAACTATTCGGGGTCGACGCAATATGTCCTCTTTTTCCATACAGCCCTATCAGACGTAATCTTTGCAGTCACTTCCTGTCTATCTATATCATGCTTCACACAGTCCATCTATCTTTTCTTTGGTCACGCGTTATCCCTAAACCCTTCAACATTCATATTAAATATGATATATATAACTTTTCTCGTAGCCTTACTTTCATCCAATCTCATAACATGTCCATAACAGGTCAAGCGTTCACTCCTTAACTTATCCGTCATTGGCGCCACTTTCAAACTTTCTCTAATGTATTAATTTCTTACTTTCTCTCATTCTTTATCTTATCCATTCTCGTCACGCCGTACATCCATCTCAATATTCGCATCTCCGCTACATGTAATCCTGCCTAATACTTAATATATGTAGAATTATATTCATATTTTTCTTTTAATCAACACCCTGCATTAAGGATTTCTTTGCATTGCGGGGGATTTTGCAAACATGTAATTAAACGAACACTAAAAACTTCCAGGCTCCGGGAAGCAATTTATGGATCGCACAAAATATTTTTCAGCGAGGGAATCGAACCAACCGTACTGCCATGGTAATTCGGTACCTTAACCACTACACCATCTGTGCAGTTATTTTATAAATTCGGTTGTAGTAATGATAGGTTGTTCCTACTTCAAAATTCATTGTCCGTATGTTTCCATCACGATATGCACATATTGACGCACGTAGCAGCCGAGACGCTGTGTTTCTAAGAAAATTACGAAACTTAGGCGATTTACGTATGTCATTTTAGTTTTTTTAATGTTTATATTTTTTAAATGAGTTTGAAATTTACTCAGAAGTTAGTTATTTACTTAAATTGATACTTATAAATACCCGATACGAAACGAAAAATGATGTCACAAGCGGGGTTCGAACCCGCACCTATTGGGAATCCGGCCCAACCGTGCTGCCACTTACACCATCGTGAACTATTTTAGGACATGCAAATTTCGAATCATATTATATCTTACGTCTTCAAGGTGACGTATGCCATCTATCGGACAATGTTTACACATTGTATAGACTTAATACTTCAAACTTTACAGTTAGAATTGTATTAAACGATGACACAACCTTGTTATTCAAATTACTGAAATTTTTAGCATTTAATATGCTTAATTATTTATAAATACCCGATACGAAACGAAAAATGATGTCACAAGCGGGGTTCGAACCCGCACCTATTGGGAATCCGGCCCAACCGTGCTGCCACTTACACCATCGTGAACTATTTTAGGACATGCAAATTTCGAATCATATTATATCTTACGTCTTCAAGGTGACGTATGCCATCTATCGGACAATGTTTACACATTGTATAGACTTAATACTTCAAACTTTACAGTTAGAATTGTATTAAACGATGACACAACCTTGTTATTCAAATTACTGAAATTTTTAGCATTTAATATGCTTAATTATTTATAAATACCCGATACGAAACGAAAAATGATGTCACAAGCGGGGTTCGAACCCGCACCTATTGGGAATCCGGCCCAACCGTGCTGCCACTTACACCATCGTGAACTATTTTAGGACATGCAAATTTCGAATCATATTATATCTTACGTCTTCAAGGTGACGTATGCCATCTATCGGACAATGTTTACACATTGTATAGACTTAATACTTCAAACTTTACAGTTAGAATTGTATTAAACGATGACACAACCTTGTTATTCAAATTACTGAAATTTTTAGCATTTAATATGCTTAATTATTTATAAATACCCGATACGAAACGAAAAATGATGTCACAAGCGGGGTTCGAACCCGCACCTATTGGGAATCCGGCCCAACCGTGCTGCCACTTACACCATCGTGAACTATTTTAGGACATGCAAATTTCGAATCATATTATATCTTACGTCTTCAAGGTGACGTATGCCATCTATCGGACAATGTTTACACATTGTATAGACTTAATACTTCAAACTTTACAGTTAGAATTGTATTAAACGATGACACAACCTTGTTATTCAAATTACTGAAATTTTTAGCATTTAATATGCTTAATTATTTATAAATACCCGATACGAAACGAAAAATGATGTCACAAGCGGGGTTCGAACCCGCACCTATTGGGAATCCGGCCCAACCGTGCTGCCACTTACACCATCGTGAACTATTTTAGGACATGCAAATTTCGAATCATATTATATCTTACGTCTTCAAGGTGACGTATGCCATCTATCGGACAATGTTTACACATTGTATAGACTTAATACTTCTAGCTAGAACTAGATAGCTAAGACCTCCTTAAGAAAAGTCATGACATAAATATGGATGTCTGATGATAAATATTATTTTCTTTATTTTTAATTACTATCTTCTTCGATCTGATGGGATTAATAAAAATTATATGCTATTTTAAATCCAAGACTCATAATATTTATTTTCAGTTAAAAGTTTGCTGGCACTACTTATTAACTATGAGACATGGCTAACAGCTGGTAACATCTTTAGAGGCCGTATAACTAAAGGAAAATTTACCAAACCACTGAATGTAAAGTCGTTCCAGCTGTCTTCTCAAAAGGCGGAGAAAGGACGTACATATAGTAATAAAGCTCCTTAAACGATATAATATTATCATATTTAACTGTAAATAATATAGGCAATGAAAAGAACTATCAAAAATAGAAATATTAATTCAAGTAATACCAGAAGTTGATAAGTTATAAAACAAAATAACATCACTTTTCAAGGAGACCCAAGCTCCTTCTCTTTCTCCCAATCTTTATTCCATTCCTTCTTTCCCACAGTTGGTTGTGCTTCTCGTACATATTAATATCAAAGATAAAAATATAATTTTTCGTATGGTGATATTTTTTTAAAGATACCACCCAGCACTAAAGAATTAATCCTTATATTACGGGGGACTTTACAAACATATAATTCATCATCATCATCTCAGCTCATATATATCCCACTGTTGGGCTCGAGCCTCCTCCATAATTGGAGGGAAATTGACCTACTACACGACCTACGACGCTGATCAGACGTGTTGGTATAGGGTTTTATTTCGAGTTTTCTTTCTCTTGCATAGATGTAATATGCGTTTTATATCCCTTAGTCGTCTCGTAAAATCACCCACGGGTAACATATTAACGCATATAAATTATACCCAGACTCAGAACAATACTTTTAGGATCGCACAAAGTATTGTACTGCGTAAGAATCGAACTCACGACACTGGCACGAAAGGTGGGTAACTTAACCACTATGCCATTTGTGCATCGAATTAATTAACCGTCATCATCAAAAACAATTAAGATAACAAAATGTAAGGAAAAAACATATAACAAAAAATTATACTATATATAGACACAAAAATACTAAATAAAACTGCTACAGTTAACAAAAGTTATGAAGAGCCTCCAATTAACGTCACACCTAACAAAGAGATACTTCAGCAGAACTAAGTGCGAATAGATACCGATGAACACATGACATTTTGGGATACAACCAATTACCAGTCAAAGTGCTTGCGAGGCAGACGGAACGCTCCGCTAAAACTGCCGACTCACTCGTCCGGCTAACGAGGGAAAACTTTTCAGATTCGTTGCTATATATGAAAGATATTATTTTACTAATAAATAAATCTACTGATTGTATATTTTAACGATTTATAGATAGATATTTCAACAATCTTTCCGTAAGGTGATGGAGTAAGAACTCACCACCTCGACAGTGAAAAAATACACATATCAGAAGTGAAACTTTGGTAAACTATTTTTTAAATCTATTTTACATACATCAACCAATACTCTCTCTCTCTCTCTCTCTATATATATATATCTCGCTCTCTGTCTCTCTCTCTTTCTATCTCTCTCTATATATATATATATATCTCGCTCTCTCTCTCTCTCTCTCTCTCTCTCTCTCTCTCTCTCTCTCTATCTCACTCTCTCTCTCTCTCTCTTTCTATCTCTCTCTCTATATATATATATCTCTCTCGCTCTCTGTCTCTCTCTCTCTCTCTCTCTCTTTCTATCTCTCTCTCTCTATATATATATATATATATCTCTCTCGCTCTCTTTCTCTCTCTCTATCTCTCTCTCTCTCTTTCTATCTCTCTCTCTATATATATATATCTCTCGCTCTCTGTCTCTCTCTCTCTCTCTCTCTCTTTCTATCTCTCTCTATATATATATATATCTCGCTCTCTCTCTCTCTCTCTCTCTCTATCTCTCTATCTCTCTCTCTCTCTATATATATATCTCTCGCTCTCTGTCTCTCTCTCTCTCTCTCTCTCTCTCTCTCTCTCTCTCTTTCTATCTCTCTCTCTCTCTCTATATATACATACATACATACATATCATCACGCCATATCCCTTGCAGGGTAGGCAGAGAGAACAGAGTGCCAGAGAACTCTATCTCTGCATACTTCACTCGCTTCCTCAACATTCATAATTCTCTTCATACACGCTCGCCGGTTTCGGAGACTCTTGACTCCACCTACATATATATATATATATATATTCCCACCACAATATATATTCCCCCACTAGAGAGATAGAGAGAGAATATATATATATATATATATATATATATATATATTATAGAATATATATATATATATATATATAAATAATAATCTATATATATATATATATATATATATATATATATATATATATATATATATTCTCTCTCTATCTCTCTAGTGGGGGTCAGATAGTGGGGATGCTACAAAGAGTCGCACAAAGAGGAGACCGAGAACGTCTAATGTGTTCTATCTCATTCTCTCGCCGGCTGAATCCTATACATTTATGTGTTTGTGTCTCTATGGACTTATTTTTCCGTTTCATCGAGTTTGAAAACACAACGATTCTAAAGTTTCACTTCAAAAAAGTGATATTTCCCGATTTTTTTTAAATTGCCATTATTGTTTAAAACATGTTGTTATAGTTTGTATTTTATTAATTGTTTTTTTTTTTATATAAAAACTCGATTACGAGCGTAAAATGATTGTCACAAGTGGGAATCAAACCCGCACCTATTGTACAGGCTTAATACTTAAACTTTGCAGTTGAGTTAAACATGTCGGTTAGATGGCACACGTCTCCTTAAAGGACGAAAATATAATACGATGCGAGAATTGAATGTCCTACAATAGTTCACGGTGGTGTAAGTGGCAGCACCATTGGAACGGATTTCCAATACGTGTGGGTTCGAATCCCACTTTTGACAATCATTTTTCGCTCGTAATCGGGTTTTTATAAATAATCAAGCATATTAAATGCTAAATTTCTTAATTAATTTAATTTTTTTTTTTTTTTTTTTATTTAAATTATAATGGGCGCGTACAGCGATCTTCAATCCAATTGTTCAGTGTGGTGATTTTAGCATTATTACTTCCTCGCGGAGGCTTATCTCTAACGGTGGACCTTGTTCGGTTTATAGATATATTCATCAGTCCCTCGTCAGACACTATTGGTTATAAGTTTTACTAAGGGAAAATAATAACATACTCCCTATTCTTGATACCTGTCAAACAATCTTAGATGCTTATACGCTTCTCAGGAGAGTATGTGTTTGTTAACCTAATGATACCTAAACTGGTTCTAAATCCATTTCCACACTGGCATTTTGATATTTTGATTGACAAAAAGGTTTTATCTAAATTACAACTGAAACTAAAACACTGCTTGTATTAACATCGTATTTTTACATTAAACAAACTCATTAAAGTTTATAAAGCAATGCGAACTAACATTGCGCCTAAGCTCCAAGTCAGTGAAGTTGGAGCTCTCGGCATGTCCGCACTAAATCTTCAGATACTTAAGGATAAAGAACTGGCACACTTGTGGTACTGCTGTAGAATTTTAATGTTGAGTTTTGTATTTTCATTGATAATGTTTGTTTATTTTATAACTTCAAAAGATATTCAACGAGAACTATTTTATTCAAACATGTTTCTTCTAAGCTCATATATTACCCACTGTTAGGCTCGAACCTCTTTGTTAATGGGAGAAAAATGGCAAATGGTGATTATTAAGCAATAATTTGTACAGCAGTAGCTTATTTTGATTAACATTTTTTAAACTATATATCTCATCATCAATATCAATCATCTCAGCATTGAAAAAGTAAATTTACAGCACAACGCTTAATTTTAATTGTATAAGTCTTGTCTAAATGAAATTATAGTAAATAAATATCAGCTACAAATCATTAACCTTATCCGTGTAGTGACGGAGTAAGAATACAATTCACCACCCCCTATCTTACTCGTGGGTGATCGTACGAGACGATTAAGGAATATAGAAAAGCATATAACATCTATGCAAGGGAAGGAAAACTCGAAACAAAACCCTATACCAACACGTCTGACCAGCATGGTATATTAGGTCAATTTCCCTCTCATTGTGGAGGAGGCCCGAGCCCAGCAGTGGGACATATATGGGCTGTGATGTTGACGATGAAACCAATAACTTGCGGGTTAGTCTAATATAGCTTAGATACACACTCCATGAAGAAATTTCTTTAGAAATGAATACTTATTTATAATATCACAGTTAAAACCAACATTATTCAATTATATGATTTTTATCTGATTTTATTTTTAGTACAGTTGACTTTTATCTTTCCTTTAGAAAATGGAGATATCTAATAATTATATCTTTGACTAATAAAGAGCACGTTCTTGTTTGCAACAATGACTAATAACTCATCATCATTCATCATTCTCCTACTCTTATCCCAATTACTTAGGGTCGATACAATATGTACTCTTCTTTCATAGTACAAATATATTGTAAAAGTTATTGGCAATAGTTATATATATATAGTTAGTTATATATATAATATGGCCGGCCGCCTGCCAGACGTCAACCCTCCTTGGGAATGTAATTGTTGAACAAACGTCATCAGATGGAGTTGGCCCAGGTCGTTATAAGGCTCTTAGTCGTCTTTTACGACATCCACGAGCAAAGTAAGAGTTGGTAGTATTCGCAGCCGCTACTACACAGCTAGCAAAGACTAATGACTATACTTAGTCATTGTGTGTTATGTACTCATAAAAAACGATAATACATTCTATACAAAAGTAAAATAATTATGAATTATGCGAGCTAAGCTACGAAGAAACAAATCAAAATTGACTGCACAAATAGCGTAGCAATTAAGATATAGACCTTCCGTGGCGGTGCTATGGGTTCGATTTCAAAAGTAGGCCAATACTTTGCGCGATCCACAAAGTGTTGTTCTAAGCCTTAATATAATTTGTCTGCATTAATTGAATGCTTGTAAAGTTCCCTGCAATGCAAAGATTATTTCCTTAGTGCTAGGTGATGTTTAAAAAAAACTTTGACAAATAAAAAGGATGTCCCCGATTACAATAATTATTTTAATAGATAAGTACATAATAAACGATAATACTTTCCGTACAAAAATGAAATAATTATGAAGTCTATGCGAGCTAAGTTACAAAAGTACAAATCAGAATTATAGAAAATTTCAATACTAATTCTTTTATAGTACAATGTAAACTTTATAACAATATTGCAAAGTATCTTGAGGACTCTTCTAAAATAATTAATGTCAAAAAGCAGCACTTGTCCTCTACAGTTTACTCTTGGGATTCTCAACAAGAGGTCCCGTTCACTAAATGCGCCTTTAAAAATTTCTCGCAAACGATTGAGAAGCGAGCAACGATTGAAAATTTTCAGACTTGAGATGGTGACAAATTTGAATAAAGTAGATTTATATTTAATATTTATATTTATCCGTGTGGTGATGGAGTAAGAATACAATTCACCGCCCCCTATCTTACCCGTGGGTGATCGCAAGAGACGACTAAGGGATATAAAACGCATATAATATCTATGCGAGAGAAGGAAAACTCGAAAGAAAACCCTATACCAACACGTCTGACCAGCGTGGTATAGTAGGTCAATTTCTCTCCTATTACGGAGAAGGCTCGAGCTCAACAGTGGGACATATATGAGCTGCGATGATGATGATGACGATATTTAAAACATCGCTTAGATAATCTTTCGGACAGATTTTGACTGCAATATTCAGGAATCGATTATCAGGTCGAACAAAGTAATAAAAGACCTTCATCAAGTTAGGTACTCTCGGAAGTCTAAAAGAGTTTTTTATGGATAGTCATACGCTTTCTCCTATTTCGTGGCACACTGAAGTTCCACTACGAAGTATAATCCTTCTGCCTACCCTGCAAGGATATGGCGTGATGATATGTATGTATGTAATCAAATAATTATATAATATACTTTTTTTATTTAATTACCATACTATCATGCAAAACGAGTTCCTTAAAATATAGTTTAAAATAAAAACGTTTAGAAAATACTATATTATATTTCCTTATAGAGTAGAATATATAAAACCCTAATAAGACCTGCTGTACTGTATGGATCAGCATGTTGGGCGACAAAAGCGACGGATGAGAGACGACTGCATGTAGCGGAGATGCGAATGTTGAGATGGATGTGTGGTGTGACGAGATTGGATAAAATAAGGAATGAGCATATAAGAGGAAGTTTGAAAGTAGCGTCAGTGACGGAATAGTTAAGGAGTGAAAGGTTAACATGGTATGGACATGTAATGAGACGGGATGAAAGTAATGTTGTGAGGAAAGTTTTAAATATGAATGTTGAAGGCTTTAGGGGTAAAGGAAGACTAAAGAAAAGATGGATGGACTGCGTGAGGTATGACATGGATAGACAGGGAGTGACTGCAGAGATGATGATGTCTGATAAGACTATATGCAGGAAGATGACATATTGCGTCGACCCCAATCAATTGGGATAAGAGCAAGATGATGATGATGATTTCCTTATAGCACACGTACTTAGAATTTTAATATAATTTTCTATGTGATTCTGATTGGTGGGGGGGGGGGGGGTCGATGTTAAGTAGTATTCGTAGCTTTCACCATAAAGCAGCGTCTTGACCTATCACCAAAAAAAGAGATCCTTACCATAAAGCATTATTCATCTCTCTACGAGCCAAAGAAATGCATAACTTTACAGATCTATAATTTAATATTCCACAATTTTATATGCTCGAGCCACTTCACCCCATGAAGGTATTCCTTGTAAAATTTATTCACCAAAAGATTGGTTGAGGTTTATTCACCAAAAGATTGGTTGAGGCATACTGCGGATCGAAAAGGATATGCAAATCAGCAGATGCGTTATGTTAATACAAGATATGAATAGGGTCTGGGGTGCACTTCAAAGAACCAACACTCTTTTGTAGACGTGGTGCCTTCGTAACTTCAATGTCTTGGTATGAATGTAACTAAGGTTCGAATAAAATGAAAATTAAGGAGGGAGTTACTGAAGTTATTTGAAGGACCTTGTGAATACTTGGCACTGGAATAATGTTTTTTTTTTATTTAATTTTATTTGTTTGATTTTTACAATTAATATCTTTATGAAAATTATATAAGGTTAGCTTAAATTTATTACATATATAATTGTAACATATCAAATATTATATACCTATATACTAAGTCCAGTTAGACATACGTCCGTACAGTTGACAGAATATTTCATTTGTATTTACCTTAAAACACAAACTCTTACTTTCTCTTCCAAATTTCATGAATGATTAATATTATGTATAAACTTATTTTAATATTATGTAAAACATAAAAATCTGTAGATATAGATCGAATAGATTTATCATTGGTAGACTTACACAAAAATATCTTAACTTAAAAATCAACCAAGAAGTCACCATGTCCAGTTTATTAAGAAGTTATGAAAACACTCAGACTATTAAATTAAGCTGTCTTTCTTTTATAATATTGAATTCTAGATATAAGGAAAAGGGAAAGGGTATAGGAAAAATAATAATTTAATATTTTTGGAAATGCAAATCGAAGAAGCAAGATGATTTGCAAACTCAATTACACTTATATATCTGAATTACAGTCACTAATATATAGAAAATAATAAAACAATATAGTAGTATTAATAAATATATAACACAATTTTCAAAATTCAAAAAAATAAAACAGAATTTCATTAAAATCAATGAATGCAAATAGTCTCTATTGATCATTCATTTAAAGTTTTCAAAACGATGTTCGCTTGCAGGCATTCCACAATAGCGAACTATTATTTCAGACTCAAAATGGAATCCAGAACCAATCCGTTGAAATTTTTGTCGGTATCCCAACACGATGGTCTTGGTGCATACGTTCTGTTAAACATGCAAATACGTGCGGTACATTTGCATCAGAATCCTGCACTTTTCACCCTCACGTCGACGTTTCATCCCGGAGCGATGCCTCATTGGGCACGGACATAGGATCTCGGATAACTTTGCTCTATGAATACACTGAAGTTTTGAATGGCTAAAGAGCATTTGGACCTAATTTTATACATAGTACTTGGACAGTAATTCCGATTATTGTTCAAATTACTGAAATTTTAGCATTTAATATGCTGAATTATTTATAAAAACCCGATTACGAAGCGAAAAATGATGTCACAAGCGGGATTCGAACCCGCACCTATTGGGAGTCTGGCCCAATCGTGCTGCCACTTACACCACCGTGAACTATTATAGGACATTCAAATCCCGCTTCGTATCATATTTACGTCTTTAAGGTGACGTGCATCATCTACCCGACAATGTTTACACAAGCTCGAATCCCGCTTGTGACATCATTTTTCGCTTCGTAATCGGGTTTTTATGAGATTATTGTTTATAATTTCATCGTATTTTCTCTTGATCCCTATATTCTACTGTTATGTAATCTGAAGATTTAGGAATAGATAAATAGATAGATGGATCAGTATCATAAATACATATTTGGATAGTTATATTACCACCAGTCGTAGCACTGCACAGCATAAGTGAATTTTTGTTTTGTTTTTGATATTTTAGGATGCATTTTAATATTTGTAGGATCTATTTCAATGGATATTTTTTTTTATAAACGTGTTAATATATTAATATTATAATAATAGATACATGGAATGATTGTTATCTGTACAATAGAAAAAATATATATCTAAAAACTACCCAGCAAACTTAGTTCCGCTTAAAAGTCAATATATGAAAAGTAATAAATCCCACGACTCATAAACCATTCTCAAATCCACTTGAACACACACAAAAAATATCAACAAAATCCATCCAGCCGTTTAGGAGGAGTTCAGTGATATACACACTTAAAGTAGAATTATAAATATAAAGATAAAATTTTATCAATTTGATATCTTCTAAATTATAATCATAATCTACATAGCACAATCGAGAAGATATTAAATACTTTGTCATAATTTTCTTAATTACATCATCATTATTCTGCTCTTATCTTAATTACTTGTGGTCGCAATATGTGCTTCCCTTCTATCGTACATATTGCAAAAGTTATTAGCATAAGTCTCTGGTTCTATCAGACTGTAACTGTAGACTAGACGCCATCAGTTGAAGCTGGCTCAGATTCATACAAAGCTTTTAGTAATTTTTAACATCTGTGAGCAAATAAAGGGTTGTTTTTTGTTTCATTATTCATCATCATAACAGCCTATAAATGTCCCCACTGTTGGACTCGGGCCTTCTCCGTAATGGGAGGGAAATTAACCTACTATACCGCGCTGGTCAGACGTGTTGGTATAGGGTTTTGTTTCGAGTTTTCCTTCTCTTGCATAGATGTTATATGCGTTTTATATCCCTTAGTCATCTCGTACGATCACCCACGGGTAAGATTTGGGGTGATGAATATTATTCTTACTCCGTCACTACACGGAAAGTTCTTTTTGTTTCTTTATTAAGATTACTAAAATATTACATAAATAGATTAGTATATTATAGTATAATGAATAAATATCACATATGAAAACAGAAATAAACTGACTCTGGAAAATAAGCACAAAAACCATTCCAAAAGTCATAGGGCGAGCTGGTACAGCAGCTAAATATATATATATAAAGATACACAAATTAGAAGCATATTAACACAAGCAGTCGTATATACGACTAGTAAACCCAGCCCGTTGGTTTGATTGTAGAAATCGATATATCACAGCGCTACCTGGTGTCGAATTACATCAATTTAGGATATTAACCATTAAAAAAAATATACCAATTTTAATAATGATCGGTCAAATAGTTTCTGAGTTTAGCGATGGTATACATACATCCTGTTTTATAGATATATATTACTGAAATAAATAAAGTTTTAGGGGATATAATAGTTTTAAATTTGTGGCAATCCGAATCTTTTCTTCCTTTAAATTCTCAGGGCAGGCATTTGTATTTTAAATTGTTTATGTTATTATGGTCACAAAATCGTATAAAAAAAATTAAAAGATATATGTAAATAAAGCCAGAACCTCAATACTAAACCCACCATAACTTATGTCTTCAGTTACAATGAATTGACAAAGGTAAAATTATTCATTATATGTCACTGCAAGTGACATCAATGGCCTATTTGTCAGGATTGTAGCAATTTTGAGAACTCTTAGTTTTCCCCATCTAAAAAGTCCCCAATGTGTCTAAAGAAGTTTTTACTTAAAAATGTTTCACAAATACAGAGAACGCTAAATCAGTGAACTATGACACATTGAATATGCGTCAAACATCCATTGAATCATCGAAGCACAGACTAACCCACTACAGCCATTCCGAACTATTAAAAAATGACAACTTCATAAAAAAAACTTTGTCAATCACGTATAGAATATTTTCCAATTTCATCGTTCCGTACATTCACATCACCGTTTCGCTATAGAAGTAACAATTTTGTGTAAAATGTAGCTGTTGCTGTCAATTCTAGCGAGCTAACTGTACAGGACCTGGGAAATCCAATTTGTTTGCACAAAGAGCGTATTTTTACTTTAGCTTGCATTACAAGTATTTGGATAAATATTTGAAATATATTCCTTGAAGTTGCGGAATACTTCAAAAAACTTCAATAAACAACTCTGTATATTTCATGTGGTTTAATGGATTTTCATATATTCCTCTCCTCTGGATCATAAAAGATGACTAAGGGATTTATACAGATAATATGATTGCAAGATAAGAATAATTCGAAATAAAATCTTATAGTATCTTTGATTTCACTTTTGAAATAGATTGTATAATCTCTGAATCAATGCAACTACTGAGAACCTGATGAGATCTGCTGTAACGTAATGCTTAGCATATTGATAAGCATCTTTATCATTATCTTGACTTGCTTTTCCCAATTGAGATAAATGTAATATGTCATTAGTTTCTTCTTTGTTATAATTAAGTTCTATACTACGAATAATAGTTTTCACACAATCTATCTTTTCGGATTCTTGTTTATTTACTTATATATTTATAGCATATTCTTTTTTGTTTATCTAACAATCTCAAAACAATTTGTTTCACTACACTTGTTCTCTTTAATCTTATATTATTTCCTTAATCTTTTTTAATGTGACCTTCAAATGTTCTCCTATATGTTTATTGTAAATTTTACCTAACTGTCACCTACAAATTACGAAATCATTCCAGGCCATCATACATTTGATTATTTACTTTCAAGATACAATATAATAATAATATCTGATGTTAAACTTTATCATTCGTATTGTTAATTTCTCTATTATATTTAAGAAGCCATTTGAGTGTTTGCCATTTTTAATATATATGCCAACTCATATCTTACTTGCCGTTCTTAACAAAAGCGTAGTAATTAACATGAGAGGCACGTCCTCATACAATGGGTCCGTGTAAAAAGTTAACACGTTTTGTTATAAAATAGTACTCACGTTTATAATGGGTATCTGTTTTAACGATCTTTATGGTGCTACTGTATTACAGAGACATTTGTTTGGGGGCAATATTAAAAACAAAGAATATAGGTAATGGTATCACACATATAAAGTTGTATAAATTTAGACTTTTATCGTTTTATTACTCCGGTTCATTGGTTATTTTATTTTGATATGTATTAATTACTTTTCCTTACAAATATTTCGTTATGATTATAAATTACAACAATCATTTTTGTTCTATATATTTATACATGACCGTGTGGCGACGGGATAGAATACATGTGTCGCCACCCCTTGCTTGCCCGTGGGAGTCGTGAAAATCGACTAAGGGTTCACCAGGAGAGTGGGCAGCAGCTCTCTCCTGGGAAACGTATTACACCACACTGCGATCGCCAACCCGCCTGCCAAGCGTGGCGATTACGGCTTTAACCCCTTATGAGCAACACAAATAGAGAAACGGCCCCCAGTCACGGCAGCTCCGCTATCCTACAGGCTCATCGTGGTAGCGGGCCTGGTAGCGATGGAGTAGGGGGTGCGAAGAATCTCCGGCAGCGATCCGGCTACCAATCAAAACGACCTTTGGCCCTGGTAACACACAACATTCGGACACTCAGGACCGATGAGAAGGTCATCGAGCTGGAAGAGGAATTGAGCAAAATCCGCTGGGACATTGTAGGATTATCAGAAGTGCGAAGAGAGGGCGAGGGCACGATAATCCTACGTTCTGGAAACTTGCTCTTCTACCGGGAGGGAGATCACCCGTCCCAAGGCGGTATAGGGTTTATCGTTCGAAGGTCTCTCGTAGGCAACGTGGAGAGGATCGAGAGTGTGTCGGCAAGGGTAGCATACCTTATACTCAGAATTACCAAACGGTATTCGTTGAAGGTCATACAGGTATACGCACCGACCTCGGCATACTCCGACGACGAGGTGGAGGTCTTTTACGAGGATATCTCGAAAGCCATACACGCGTCCAAAACCCACTTCACGGTGGTTATGGGAGACTTTAACGCGAAACTAGGCAAAGGGAGTGATGATGAGCTGAGAGTGGGGAAACATGGATATGGACAGAGAAACCAGAGGGGCCAGAAACTGGCTGAATTTCTGGAGAAGGAAAGCCTCTTTATGATGAATTCCTTCTTCAGAAAGCAGCCACAAAGGAAATGGACCTGGATTAGCCCCGATGGTTCAACAAAAAACGAGATAGACTTCATCTTGTCGGACAAACGACATATATTTAATGATGTCTCAGTGATCAGCCGGATTAAAACTGGGAGCGATCACCGAATAGTACGAGGCACATTAAATATCCACACAAAAGTCGAACGGTCACGCTTGATGAAGTCTACCCTCCGACCTACACCTGTCCAATACCAGAACCTCGAAAACTTTCAACTCGAACTACACAATCGCTTCGAATGTCTAGACGAGTGCGAATCTCCGAACGATATAAACAACAGGTTCGTGGAAACTGTCCACGCGGTTGGGTCGAAATTTTTCAAGGCTCACCGCGCTAATAGACCTAAAAAACTTTCTGACCAGACTCTCAAGCTTATGGAGCGGAGAAAAGAAATGACAGTACAGTCTTCAGCCGATTGGTCCGAACACAGGCAGCTAAATAGGCAGATCTCCAGGTTTGTGCGTCGCGATATTCGCCAATTTAATACGCTCCGTATTAAAGAAGCGATAGAGCGGAATCGTGGCTCAAAAGTGTTCGCACAAGATCTGTCTATCGGGCAAAGCCAAATGACTAAGCTGAAGACCGATGACGGCACTGCCATTTCATCCCAAAGTGAGATCTTGGGAGAGGTCGAAAGGTTCTATGGACAGTTATATAAAACATCCCGAAATCCTGTTGTCGGCTTGGTCCAAGATCCCAGATCCAAGCTAACTCGGCACTATATCGAAGAAATCCCGGACATTAGCTTGTGCGAGATCCGAATGGCTCTCGAACAACTAAGAAACGGTAAGGCACCGGGAGATGACGGAATTACGGCAGAGCTCCTGAAGGCAGGCGGCAAGCCGGTCTTAAAAGCCCTTCAGAAGCTATTTAATTCCGTTATCCTCGGGGGCGACGTTCCAGAGTCGTGGACCAGGAGTGTGGTGGTGCTGTTCTTCAAGAAGGGCGACAAAGCTCTTCTAAAGAACTACAGACCCATCTCACTATTGAGCCACGTCTACAAGTTGTTTTCGAGAGTCATTACCAATCGACTCACGTGCAAGCTTGATGACTTCCAGCCGCCCGAACAAGCTGGCTTCCGAAAAGGCTATAGCACCATAGACCATATCCTCACGCTTCGGCAGATTATCCAGAAGACCGAGGAGTACAATCGGCCTCTGTGTATAGCGTTTGTGGACTATGAGAAAGCCTTTGATTCAGTCGAAACTTGGGCGGTGCTGCAGTCCCTTCAGCGGTGCCAAATCGACCATCGTTATATCGAAGTGCTGAAGTGTTTGTATAGGAACGCCACAATGTCAGTCCGTATTCGGGATAAGAGTACGAAACCGATCCAGTTGCAGAAAGGCGTGAGACAGGGAGACGTCATGTCTCCGAAACTGTTCACCACTGCACTGGAAGATGTCTTCAAGCTTTTAGACTGGACCGGACTCGGCATCAACATCAATGGCGAATACATCACTCACCTTCGATTCGCAGACGATATTGTCGTCATGGCAGAATCCATGGAGGACCTGGGCACCATGCTCAACGATCTCAGCAGGGTATCCCAACTAGTGGGTTTACGAATGAACATGGACAAGACGAAAGTCATGTCAAATGCCCATGTCATTCTTGTACCGGTCCTAGTTGGCAATGCGATTCTCGAAATCGTCGATCATTATGTTTACCTTGGACAAACAGTCCAGTTAGGTAGATCCAATTTCGAGAAAGAGGTCAGCCGACGAATCCAACTCGGTTGTTCAGCGTTCGGGAAACTTAAGAAGATCTTCTCATCCAACATACCTCAGTGTTTGAAAACACAGGTCTATAACCAGTGTGTGTTGCCAGTGATGACTTACGGCACGGAAACGTGGTCCCTAAATGTAGGCCTCATAACCAGGCTCAAAGTCGCTCAGCGTGCTATGGAGCGGGCTATGCTCGGGATTTCTCTGCGAGATAGAATCCGAAATACGGAAATCCGCAGACGAACGGGTGTAACCGACATAGCACGAAGAATTAGCATGCTGAAGTGGCAATGGGCAGGCCACATCGCTCGAAGAACCGACAACCGCTGGGGAAGAAAGGTTCTAGAGTGGCGACCACGTACCGGACGACGCAGTGTGGGACGCCCCCCCACTAGGTGGACAGACGACCTAGTGAAGGTTGCTGGGCGTCGTTGGATACAGGCGGCACAGGACCGCACTCTGTGGCGTAAAATGAGGGAGGCCTACGTTCAGCAGTGGACGGCAATAGGCTGAAATGATGATGATGATGATGAATGATATTTATACAATTAATATGTACGGGCAAACTCAACATTAAATTGTGCACGCAGCGAATTTGCATTTTTCTTGATTACTTCAACATTTTTATTCTAAGCAATATATTTGCGATCATTTAGAAAATGTTCAAAACCACCGTTTAGCATTAAGCAGTCCTGTCATTAATAATCATTTTTTTATATTATTATAATTGTAACAGATACTATTGTAGAAAAGTAATTAAAATATATATCAACATATTATATACTCCATTTTATTCAATCTTTCCCTTCATCTATAAAACCTGGGGGAAATCACCTCACATTTTTGCTCCTCAGGCCGGATATACGAGTATCAATAAAATAATCATATTTTATAGCAAAAATATAGATATCAAAAAATATACTTTCAAGGAAATATCTCAAATTATTATACTTTCTTAAAGATCTAAAAATTACGATTCTAGCATTTTTTTTTATATTACTTGTTAATACCTGAATACGTGATGTAAAGGAGGGTAATGTGTTTATCAGGCTACTTATTTATATTTTGATAAATCTTTCGTCTATTAATTTTTGTCTTATATTTGCGAGCGTCACCGAGGACATGACATTATTGAAAATTCAATATGGCGACTACAAGCTGCCATATTGTAAAAAATAAAAAAAATAAAAAGTTTGCTAACTATGTTGTGTAGGGTATTGTTGAATCCATTCGCGGGTACCGCACGGTGTCTACCGAGGTGGCATGCCTATTGGCCGGGACACCCCCGTGGGACCTAGAGGCGGAGATGCTCTCCGACCTCTACCGGCGGGTTACCTCAATGCGCGAAGAGGGTGGCTCCCCATCGTTCAACGAGATAGCCACCTGGCGCGAGGACGCCCGCCGAGAAGTCATCGCCCGTTGGGCTACGCGGCTGGAGAGGCCTAGACACGGTGTTTTTACCGTTGAGGCCCTCCGGCCCGTACTGATGGAGTGGATGGAGCGGCGGCACGGAGTCCTCTCTTTCCGGTTGGTGCAGGTCTTGTCGGGGCATGGTTGCTTCGGCAAGTACCTGCACACGGTCGTGCGGAGGGAGTGGACTCCGTCCTGCCACCATTGCAGTAGCGACGAGGACACGGCGCAACATACGCTCGAGGTATGTTCGGGCTGGGACGGGCAGCGCCGTGACCTCGTCGCTGTCATCGGTGCCGACCTGACGCTGCCGACTGTTGCGCGAGCAATGGTCGACAGCGTCAGGAATTGGGACGCGGTCGCCGCCTTCTGCGAGGCTGTCATCTCGCAGAAGGAGGCGGCGGAACGGGCCCGGGAGGATTCCCGTGACCCGGGCCGGGGCGGCGCAGGCGCGAGTACCTGCGCCTGATGCCGCCCTAACCGAGGCTTCGGGTGATCGGACCGGGGAATTGTCCGATCACCCGACGTGAGGCCACCGCGTGAGGACGACGCCTCGACGGCGAAAGCTGTCGGGGCGTCGACAAGAGAGGAGCCCGAGAGGGCATACCGCCGAGCGGGCCACCGAAGACAAAGATCGGGTACCGGTGGCCCGCTCGCACGGCGAAGAAGAGGTGCTTGCAGGGTGGGTCAATGGGGTTGTTCGCCGCCTCTTCCGTCACCCCGGACCGATTTGGCGGGGTGCGACGTCCATAACCCACCGCAAAAAAAAAAAAAAAAAAAAAAAAAAAAAAAAAAAAAAAAGGGTATTGTTGAATAAGTATTTGAGAATAATTATTAAATTTCTTTGACCGTTTTTCATTCAAAATGATACCTACCTATAGGATTTGATCATTAATCATCATCATCATCTTAGCCCACACACGTCCCACTATTGGGCTAAAGCCTCCTCCATAGTGGGAGGGAAATTGACCTACCCATCAATATCCTGCTTTTATCCCAATTATTTGTGGTGGACGAAATATACAAATATACCTATTGCAAAAGTTAGTGGCAATATTTTTATGATCGGCCGCCTGCCTGATGCCAACTCTCCTTGGGAATGTAATTGTTGACCATACGCCATCAGGTGGAATTGGCCCAGGTCGTTATAAAATCTTAGTCGTCTTTTACGATATCCACGAGCAAAGTAAGGGTTGGTAGTATTCGTAGCGGCTACCACATAGCATACCATACCTATAAGATTTGTAACCATTTAAAAAAATACCTTCTAACTAAGAAATAATAAATTAAAACAAAATTAAGAACTTTTTACGCAATTCAGTTTTTATATATTTTATTTTATCTTTTTTTCTATTTTCTGAAAAATTGTCAACTAAATATAAATATTACATTATTTTTTATTTGATAAATTAGGTTTAATACATTTCAATTATATTCGATCTTTTTTATTTTATAACTTTAAAGTTTAAAGTGTGGCATGTCTGTAAGAGCTATATTTAAAAAATGTGATTTTACATCCTGGCACTCTGTTCTCTCTATCTACCCTGCAAGGGACATGATGGCATGATGGTATGTATGTAGATTTTACATCCCAGCAACTCCCCTTTCGGGTGAAATTTCATAAAATCCGTTCTTAGCTGACCTCTACTTGAGCGACAATAATATTCCTACGAAATTTAAGGTCTGTAGGCCTTATAGTTCCAGAGATATCGTGATGAGTCAATACATAGGTGGAAATCTCTTATATTATATATAGCTTATATGTAGCTAAAAGTTTGAATAATAAGATCGATAAATAAGATATATATTCAATCTTTCTCTAACGATATTCTCGACTCTCAAAAGTCAAGATTTAAACATCTCAACTTCAACGCACCATAGCGAACTCCTACCAGCCCTAAACCCTTTTAATCTCACTGGATTCGAATAAAAAAAAGGGGACAGAAGCATCCTTATTAAACACATTATCATGTCACGTAGCAACTATATATACTGGCGCCCTCTGCCGGACACCGGAGGAGTTATTAAGGGGTGACCGGAACACAGCAGGGCATGGAGTGAAATTATACCCGGCGCGTGAGGACGAAGTCTTTGTTCCTGAATATTAATATAAGAGTTTGGGGTATACTCGTGTCTGGTTTGTGATGTATGGCTGTAACGTAGATATAATTAAAGAGGAGGTTTACAATAGGCGGGTACAATTAATGCTATGAAATTGTATTTTAACTCTGTAGTTAGTAAACGAACGAACGCGAATAATTATATATGAACCTTTTTTCAAGCGACGTATCTTACACTCTTTACTGTTCTTTGTCTAAAAAATGGAGGCTTTTGAAAGTAAATATAAAAGGTTTCTGAAAAATTTATAGTCGAGTACTATGCTCCATGTAAAAAACTTGAAATATAAATGATATCAAACCATAGAAAGACACGTTAGTATATAAAATATTCTTTTCTATATTACACTGAAATGTTTCGATTGTTAGGTAGCGAAAATGCATCTTCCTTGTATGGAGTACTGAACTAGACGAAGAATACTATATGTGAACCATACCTGACCCGTGTCGTAAAAGAATACTAAGGGGCATGATATGCATATAATAAGCATGAAAAGAAAATCTCGAAATAAAACCATATACCAAGAAGAGGACAGAAATACCATAATAGAATACTCTGTTGTAATAAGCGTGATCTTATGTTAGACAATCTGTAAATCACGTTTGGAGTAGTATGGACAACATGGACTTTGTAACCAATCGAGAAAACTTGCGTTCAAGTATTTCTGCTATATCAATAATTGTAATTATTCTCAAGGTTCACATATAGGTCCCCTTTGCTCTGTCGTATTCGTGGTGCTGTATTGCTGTACTTGACGTGGCTAGACATCCCCTTATTTATGGGCTTGTTAAGCAAATTTGCTTCATGTCTCCCGCTTTGCATAAGAGGGAAGAGGAATTCTTCCAACTCCTCTCGTTTCTTTTCTAATTAAATTTATTGCGGATCCCATGGCAATTAAAAGTACTTTCTGGGAGTTGCCGAGGATAAAAACTCGTTGTCATTTGTCGTGATTATTGTGGACCTTGACTTACAATGGTGAAAGTGTGCGGTGAGATTAATTCCATTAAAAAATAAATACTTAGGTGATTCAATTACAAAAACTTGACATATGATGGCGGAAACTTATTTATTGATTTGCTTCCATATTATTTGATTCCTTATTTATTGATTACTATAGGCTAATAGCTGGCTGAGCTATCAAAAGTATACCAACAGTGCATAATATACCTAAAAAGTTTTCACTTCAAAAGTATAGGTAACATTTTCAATAATAATCTTAAGTTGTTTATGTCCTTACAAAATATACATAAACAACACCATGTAAAAGTATTCTAATTTATAAATAATTCAGTTTGGGTTAAACTTTGACGCGAGCAACACCGAAGCTCAGAACTTGTATAATTTATACAAAATATATTAAATTAGGCATTTTAATTAATTCTGTGAATGTGTTCCGCTACAAAGTTTAAGTTGCAATATAGAAATTATGAAAATTAATACTGTTGTAAAGCTTTATAATGTTCATAGTTTTAATTTAAATATAATAGCTCTACTAGTTATATCTGAATCAAGGAATGATGAGCGGGTAGTAATCGCTTGTATGACTAAACGCAAAATATTACTCATATGGTATCATTCATCTACATCATCATCATCATCTCAGCTCATATACATCCTACTTCTAGGCTTGAAGAAATTGACCTACCATGCTGGTGATGTTTTAGTATATGGTTTTTGTTTCGTGATTTCCTTCTAGTACATTGATGTTATCTATCTACCTATTATATCCTTAGTAATCTTTTCAATATCTACGGACAAGAAAAGGGTGGTGAATTGTATTCTTATTCGGTCACAATATGAGTGAACTGTTTTCATTTTAGACGATGTTTGTTAACTTAAGTTTCCTTAACATTCAAATTTCCTTAAGGTTTTATATAATGACTAATACATTTCATTCATCTATGGTCCCGTACAGGTCCACTGCTGAAAATAAACCTATCCACAAGAATGCCATTTAGAATAATCTTGTGTCACTTGCATTTCATAAATATTTTAGGAGAGAATAATTTCATAATTGCAGAGCTGCTGCTCAGTCTCCTGTTTAAGATAAACTAAAGTATGGATTCTCCATGTGGTGACGGAGTAAGAATACTATTCATCACCCCATATCTTACGGATGATCGTACGAGACGACTAAGGGATATAAAACGCATATAACGTCTATGTGAGCGAAGGAAAACTCGAAACAATACCCTATACCAACACGTCTGACCAGCACGGTATAATAGGTTAATTTCCCTCCCATTACGGAAGACACCCGAGCCTAACAGTGGGACGTTTATGGGCTGTGATAAAGGGATGATGACAATTGTTTTCTTATTGCATTACCAATATCATTATGATTTACGAAGTTCATTTATATATGTGCCTTGTATTTATTTTAACGAACTTATAATAGTCTTGATTATAAAACTTGATAACTTTGTTTAAGCAGTGGTTGATATCACTATTTAGCCAGCATTGTGTTACAAATACTTAACGGCAATATATTACTCTTTACATTGATTAAGTTATATGCCTGCTAACTGTACTTAAGTAATAAATCTTAAAGTACAACTATAACATGATAAAGTTGGCAACAATTCAGTTTCTGTTTAATAAATTACATAGCTAAACTAATGCTACATGTTATGTATACACAACTAAATATATCTCTAGATGAATTTTAATGGCGAGGCGTTCTGCAGGGAGGTGCATTGGAACCAGTAAAATTTAATTTTATAGCATTCTAAACTTTACTTCTTTAGGATATTACTGCATTCACATCCATGTGATAACGGACAATTAATTTATTATGGTTATCAGTTTTTATTCAACTCTTTGGATAAAAAAATCGATCTTGTAGAAATCTATTTTCTCTGATGGTTTAGTCTGGTTTACTCACCTATTAGAATTTTGTTTGGGCTCAGAAGAAATTGCAGTACATAATTAAAAGTGCGGTAAATTTTCAGTTGCAGGGGTCCATCCATCCATCAGCTTATCAATGCCCACTTATATGCATAATTTGAATATTATGCCTTTATCTTACTTCAGGAGTGCCTAAAGTAAGATAAAGGCATAATATTCAAAATTAATACGCGGGTTAACAATAATTTACACGCCTAGGAAGCCCTAGTAGAATGCTATTAATATATATTCTCTTTAAAGTCCATCAACAAATCGGCTGTACGACACTCATAATAAGGTTAGGGGTGACATAACTGGGCTACCGAAGACAAAGATCGAGTACCGGTGGCCGCTCGTACGGCGAAGAGAGGTGTTGCTGCAGGGTGGGTCTATGGAGTTGCTCACCGCATCCTCCGTCGCCCTGGACCGATATGGCGAGGCGCGACCGCATACATAGTCAACCGAAGAAAAAAAAAGGGTTTGACATAACTATTTTTTTTCTAAAGTTTTAATATCTGGATGACCGGGAAAAAGCACTAAAAACTTTTTAGTGTTTTTTTTAATATTTTTAGAAATGAAATAATAATTGATAAAATAATAAAAACTAAAAAAGGGACAATTATAAAAAATAAAAAGGGAAATCAAGGATCGACCCAGGGGCTGTTAAAATTAGATTGCTTATTTTCCCAACTAAGCTATATCTATTCTTATTGACAGTTGTCAGATTTACCTACATAGAGTTATATTTTTAATAATTATATTTAATTAATAATTTCTGATGTTTGTTCGAGCGTTTTTATTTTTTACATTTGATATAAATTTATTTTATGGATTGTATCACGTTTGTATTTTTTAATACCACGACGTTTGGAACACTTTACAGCTTTCAGAGTCACTAGAGTCAATGGTAGTCAAGGGTCAATTATATTTTTTCATTGGCTGTAAATACTAACATAACGATATTTTCTACAGAGGAAACCTTAGGTGCCGTTGCTGAACCACCGAAGACAAAGATCGGGTACCAGTGGCCCGCTCGCAAGGCGAAGAGAGGTGCTTGCAGGGTGGGTCCATGGGGTTGCGCGCCGCCTCTGCTGTCGCCCCGGACCGATTTGTCGGGGCGCGACCACATCCATGGTCCACCTTTCGGGGAAAAAAAGTTGTTGCTGAATTCCTGAAAATACACAAAATTTGCTCATTTAAAGATATTAAATAAAATTCATGATGTAAATTTAATTTTGAATACGATATCATCCTTTTAATGATACAATTGCTTAATATGCTATGTTTAAAACTAATTTTTGAATGACAACAATATACTATAACTGGTACCGTGGTTAACATACAGATACGTGTTAGTGTACAAGTAAGAGTTGATTGTGAGAGTTCAGTACTTTGACGCGATACTATGCTTTGAAATAAATCAACTCTCGTTGCGGGAAATTGCTGACTTGTGCTCGTACGATACTGAATAGGGAAGGGAATATATTTATCGATGATTTTTTATGATAAATATTAAATACTAAACATTTTCTGTTTCGTTGATTCATTGGTAGTATATGGTTGTCCTTGTGAAAATTAAGACACGTTCATAAATCCATTGTGTAATTCTAAAAACTATTGCGCGATGCATATAAGTGTTATAAGTGGTAGATGACACACGTCACCTTAAAGATGTAAATATAATACGTAGCGAGATTTGCATGTCCTAAAATAGTTCACGGTGGTGTAAGTGGCAGCACGATCGGGCCGGACTCCCAATAAGTGCGTGTTCGAACCCCGCTTGTGACATCATTTTTCGTTTCGTAATCGGGTATTTATAAATAATTAAGCATATTAAATGCTAAAAAATTTTTTTAAGTGATTCATATAAGTGTTATTTATATTTAATTTTTGAATGCAAATTAAGCGAGAGAGCCGGAAGCCTAACTGGGGTGGGTTTGGGATTTGTATTGGTAGGCAGCGGCCGAGCTATACCCTTGGTATTGCAAAGGTCCATGGGTGGCAGTGACACTTACCATCAGGTGTGCTGTCTGCTCGTTTGCCACTATAAGCTATAAAAAAAGTAAGTGGTAATATAATTTTCTCTATTATTAGGCACAAATACGACCACAGATTTAAATTTATGTAAAATTTACCGGTATTTTAACCACTACACCATCTCATCTATCAAAAATATATAAATAATTCCATATAAAATCAACATGAATTATATATAAATTTTCTGATGATAATAATCAAAGTAATATTCAAAGCAATAAAAATTTAAGCAAATCGACATCGACATGATCAATCACTATTGTAGTGCCGCTGTGTCATCTAATTTCCGTGTCGCGCGAGTCGGACGAATGCGTTGTCAAACTCACGGCGGTTACTGGGGATTACATAACTTGCAACGTGCAACCGCTTCATCAATTTGTTAAATTTACGTGTTTGGACTTATATGTTAAAAGTACGATGCGTCTACGCCTTAATATCCCATGGTATAAGAGTCCCATAAAACTATTAAACTGGCTGAGGGCTCACTGAGCAGAGGGGGATATCAATCTGCTGAGAAATTTATCTTTTTCGACCTCAACCTTCCCCTTAATTGTGTTGATTATACCATCAACGTGAAGGCGTATGTCCTATAGATGTTTATGTACATACTTAAAATAAATTTTAAAAATATGTGTGCGTACAAAGTACACATATCAGAAGTGAAACTCTGGCAAACTATTTTTAAATCTATTTTACATACATCAACCAATAGCTTGTACTCTCGCTCTCTCTCTCTTTCTCTCTCTCTCTCTCCCTCTTTCTCTCTCTATCTCTCTATCTCTCGCTCTATCTTTCTAGTGGGGGGGTCAGATAGTGGGGATGCTACAAAGAGTCGCACAAAGAGGAGACCGAGAACGTCTAGTGTGTTCTCATTCTCTCGCCGGCTGAATCCTATACATTTATGTGTTTGTGTCTCTATGGACTTATTTTTTAGTTTCATCGAGTTTGAAATGACAACGACTCTAAAGAAGTTTCACTTCAAAAATCAATTAAACTATTATTATTTTTATTAGTACTTATAGTTTTATTTATTGGTATTTTTTTATTTAAATTTTTGTTGTGTGGTGACGGCTACGAATACTATCAACCCTTACATTACTCGTGGGTTATATAAAATACGACTATCAATTTACAGCAGTCTAGAGTAACTCTATCTGATGTTGTTAGGTCATGAATTACATTCCCATGGAGGTGTGACATCATATGATTGTCACTGCTTATAATAATAAGAAATTGACACATTTTTACTAAATAAAAATGTATGAACAAAATTATGTGAAAATCTCTTATACCCACACATTACATACGCTTAAATTGCGTATAAACATTGCGAACAGGAGCTTTATCTGAATGAGCTATCAAATCAGCTTAAAAGCTTCATGATATCCTATTTAAGGAATCATCCCTAAAGCCCATTCGATAACCTTATTTAAACAAACATTACATGGCAGTAAACTTTTATGACATACTCCAAAAATACTTAAAATCACAATAAATGCGTGTTTAACGATTTGAACATATTACATTGCGTATTATGTTAAGTAAAATATATAATTTTATACGACATAATACGTAACAGTTAAGATAATAGACGATAAGTGTGCGGATTGCTAGAAATGATAATTTCTTTGTAATGGGCTAGGCTGAGGTAGCCACTAAGGTAACTATTATAATAAAATACAGTGGACAGTTCTGATAATTGACATGAAAGAAACATATATGTAGCGTGACCAAGGCATCAGGTTTTTTTGGGAAAATCCTCCAGATAAAAGTTTTTACCTTCGAATATTGCGAAGGTAAGATTTTAGTGACTTACACGCCAAATCGTAATATATCAAAATCTGAATATGTAAATTTTTTATATTTAAAATTTTTCAGGCGCATCCACCTTACATGGCAGCGAAGCTAATAACAGTCAAAATGGATTTTCATCTCCTTAATCCACTCGGAGTGAATTATCTGGGAAACAACAGACTCGCAGCAGACGACATCTGCGTCATCATTTCTAATGCTAACAAATATAACTCTAACAAAAGTTTAACACAGATGACAGTGGCAAGTACACAATACTGCTTTGCGAAAATCGTCAGATCTCGAGCACATGCTGGGCCATATCCTTGTTGCGGTAGCAAGGAGTCGTCTCCCTTCACGCTACCGAGTGGCATCTTGTAATAGGTTAATTTTCACATATAGAGTAAAATCTTACCAAACAGTGAGCATATATATATATATATACATTTAAAAATAAGAAGAAGACACTTTAATTAAAACTCAGTGCCATTTATTTGAGTTTGATTATTCAACAAATATTTTAAGTCCTAAAAAAGATGAGCCTACCGACATTTCAATGTATTTAAAAGAATCACATATAATGCCCAAATAAGCTCTATATATAAAATGTTAAATTTGTATAAGATCAACGACTCAGAAGCGAATGCCTTTTGTACATTCAGTTGCAGTTAAAAGCACATCCGAAACGTATCCAAATTAACATAAAACCCAGAGCCGGGGGGCGATAAAAGTACACACAGCACAGTTTGTAACATCCGCTAAATAACATAGGGCTGCCGTCTTGAAGATATCAGTTTATTTTTAATATTTCACAGAAAACTATATCTACTACTAGCTTTAGTTATTTTTGCTACGCAGATTTAGTTATTTTTGATTTATTTAGTCAATCAAATACTCTGTATGGTGACGGATTAAGAATACAGTTGACCACCACTTCTCATACTCGAGGGTGCCGTAAAAGACGTTTAGAAGATATAGTATGCATATGGGAAGAGAAGGAAAAATCGTAATAAATCCCAACCCACATGTCAGGCCAGCGTGGTTTAGTAGGACAATTTCTCTCTATTTATGAATGAGATCCGAGTCCAACAGTATACACAGCCATATGGTGGGGTGAGGTGATGATGATGAATCAATCGAGTTTCTTAAGATAGTCACATTCAATAAAATAACAGAAATTATTTGTGCATAATGAAAAAACATAATTACCTACATGTAATGTCTTTAAACAAGCATTTCTCGCATATAATGATACAAGAAATGCATTATTAACCATTGCATTATTATGTTGAAGTATCATCACATGAAAATAAATATATTTCCATATCTTAAATCCGTTTATTAGCAAATTTTTTTATTTGCAATACCAAGGGTGTAGCTGGGTCACTGCCTGCCATTACAATCTCCAAACCCACTCAGTTAGGCTTCCGGCTCTCTCGTTCCTTGAACAAAGTGCAATAGCACATTGCCATTACTCAGGCGTCGATCTCCTGCGAGAGTTTGGTACTACCCCGTACGGACCGGCCCGCGGCTGTAGACAGAGAACTGTCAAGAACGGGTCCTACCACTAATAGATATATTACGTGTATTGGCGATATATCATTAATTAATAACTATAATATACTGTAGTAAGGAGAAGTTAAATTTTATTTTTTAACTTTTAATAAAAGCTTTTTTTTTTAATTGTTAATTACAATTAAGTTCTATTGGTACTGAGTAGAATATGAATTATTTCTCCTATGTTGATTGTGGACATTATCCCTCTTTTTTTTCGTTTATTTTTAGCGGCGGGCTACGTTACGTCACGCTCCGCTAATCCGTCTGGGGCGACAGGAAAAGCGGCGCACAATCCTGTAGACCCACCATACATATACGTCTCGACGCCGTGTGAGTAGGTCACAGAAACGCGGTCTTTTTCTTCAGTGGCCGGACATTATCCCTCTATGGCAGATCTGTATTAGACAATTGTTTTTATAGACTTATTGAACAATACAGGCTATAACTTGACAACCCTATTATCTAAGGATCAGTTCCTAAATATAAAACCGCTACATAAAAACCTAGTATAATAACAGTAAAACGATCAAAAATATTCCCGTATTAAAAATAAGGGAAGAGGCAATAGAAGTGAATGACAGCCCTGACCATTTTTACGGCTGCAATATCGTTTATATACAGGATGATGAGCGAGCTCTCAACTCAATTAGCTAATGAAAACGTGATGTACTGATCAACTTAAACGTAGACCTTCGCGACTGACTTCTTCCAAAATATATTTCAACGTACTTTTACTTTTTTATTATATTTTTTTTTTTGGAATAAGAAATATGCGACGATATTTTCTTGCACTCTAATGACATGGCATATGTAAATTTAAAATTGTTATGGCGTTCGTTTGAATTTGAGATTTTACGTTTAAATTTAACGGTTTAACGTATTTTTATTATCTCAAAATTTTAAAGGCTTTTCATGTTTATATTTCAAAAGTGAAAAGGGATTTGAATATTATTTATAAATCGAAGAAAAGATGGGAGAGGAGGAGAAAAGGGGAATTTGAATACTTGCATATCCATTTTTAGTATAGTTATAAAATAAGAATACAATTCAGCATCTCCTATTTTAATCGTGGATTTCGTAAAAGATAACTTGATTAATATAGATATAAAATCTCTACTCTTGCATAGGTGTAAAACTCTATACAAATCCGTCTTACCAGTGTGACAGTGAGTCAATATTACTCGGATTGTAAAGTAGGAAACGAACCTAGTAGTGGAAACTGAAACAAAAATCCACTTAGAAAGCAAAAAATATAAAGCTGTAGGTGTAAGCAACAGATACTTTAATATGAAATTAACTCCAAAATAAATATAAATGTGTGCTGTAGGGGGAAAACTTTCAGAACTTGAACACTTACTACTGTTTCAAGAAGAATAGAATTATGATCAGGGAATGATCCTGCTATAGTCTTGTATAGACAGAACTTATGTGTTCTATTCCTACTCTAGAAAAGTAAAAAAAAAATGCTTACCATCCTAACAATAACGGGCAATTAGAATCAAAATAACTATTGTTAGAAGTAAGAAAAAATATTTTAATAAGTTCAAAACATAATAATTGAATTAATATATATGTCAGCGGGAGCTGCAAATCTCAGCGCGGGAGGCGTCAGATCTTCATTTTCTACTTCGTCCACTTAACTATAATCACAAGATAAATCAGGAGGCTCACAATATTATCACCAACATCATATAAAATAATAACATGGAATGCAGTGAGGTTAGTTGTAGCTCGATACAACCGATCGTTACTAACGCTCACAGATTACCGATATGAAGGCACGTCTCACTTCAAAAGTAAACTATCTAACGGTTGTTTATTTTTTAACTACCTTCTATCGTATTTAATCAAATCAAATCATTTATTATGCATAAGCCCTATAATGGCACTTACATATTGTCAATTTTACATATTTTTTTAAATTAATCTACCACCGGATCGGTAAGCCGCCACAAACTGAGAAGATCCGGCAAGAAACTCAACGTGCTCGTTATTTTTTTTTAGATTACATGTTTTCTTAAATGTTATTGGATACATGTTTAGTTCATATTAGCTACAGTGAGATGACCTTCGAGTAAAGATTCATTTATTAAAAGTTAAATACAAGATTAACATAAAAAAACAAAAAGAACAGAAATGGCTGGATCACATTCCACAAGCAGCACCCGATCACGAGTTAACTACTAAAGCAGCCATCATGCCCCTCAACCACATTCGAGGGAAGAAAGAGACGCGCTCATTTAGCTACCGCAGGCCTTTTTAGTGAGCATGACCACACCAAGATCTATAAATTACAATCAGATAGCTCAATCAAATCAATAAATAAATAATTCGTTAGGCAAAACACGCTACACTGTACAATTTGTGACAATGAAAAATATACAGAGTTCAGACAACAGTGAGGATCAGCGCCAAAACACTGTAAAAGTTAAAATTATATAAAGAAATTGCTGAGAGAGGAGCTGCTCATAACCATTCCGTATTATCATTTAGATAATCCGAAATGTTGTAATATCCTTTTTTTGCAAAATCTACTTTTGATAACCTTTTTAAACTTATTTATGGGCATATCTCGTATATCTTTAGGTAGTTTATTGTAAAAGCATACACATTGCCCCATGAAAGACCTACTAATTTTTTGTAGGCGAGTATGATGTATAACTAGATTATCCTTATTCCTAGTGTTCACGTGTCACAACCAAACACTCTCAATCAATGATCAAAATTAATAAACTAAAGGATAACTAAAATAATGAAAACGATTCCTTGATATTCCATTAATATCGTCCTTTAAATATCACCCTCTCCGACATATACATATATATATATTTTTAATGATTAAGGAAATAATAAAAAAATCATTGTATTGCGAGGGACTTTACAAACACAGATGTGTTAAACCTTGACTTAAAACTATAGTTTGTGGATCGCACAATGTATTGTACTACGTAGGAATTGAAACTCCGTGACTAGCACGGAAGGTCGGTACCCTAACTACTACGCCATTTGTGCAGTCAATATATAAATATTCCACCAATACCCCAAGCGTTACAAAATCTTACAAAAAGAGCGTAGAGCACGACATTGCTGAGTATAAGTTGAATTACTATAAGCATTATTTAGTACTGAATATTTAATAGGTCTTTGTACCAAAAAGATTTTACCTCTAACAAACCATATGGAGAAAATATTAGATACCGTTAGGAAGTCGATTGAAATTTACCATGATTCGACCTTTAGTATTGTAAAAGAGTATAGACAAATAGATTCTTCTAGATTAAACGTTTTATCCAATACAAAAATAATACAAGTTATAAGTCCAAGTAACAAATCGATAGTGTTAAGTATCAAAGAGCTGATTGGATAACCAATCAGCCGTATGTGCCAAGAGCCGAGGCACTTGGCTCCTTTCTAATCCATTACATGGAGGTGTTCACTTAGGAAATACAGAAAATTGGCTAGATGTAAGTGATATTGGCTGTTTGAACATGTAAAGTTCGTGAACGCATTAGCTATTTAGCTACATCTAAGAAATACAGTACACATTTTGGGAAATATTTGAAGGTTACGGAAGGTAAGCTTATTCTATAACCTTATTATATAAGCTTTTGTAACCTTTGAGTTTTTAAAAATAATATATACCAATCTGCGTGATGATGAAGTAAGAATACAATTTATCACTCAAATTCTCCTTAATTGGTGTCATATAAGGGATATAATATTTACTCGTGAACGTCGTAAAAGATGTCTAAAAGCTTTATATCATCCTGGATCACAGTACACCTGGACCATGCTATCTAGTCAACTATTAAATTTCTAACGAGTGTTGACGTCACGCAGGTAGCTGGTCATAACACCATTGTCAATAACATTTGAAATATGTGCGATGGAAGAGGAGTATGTATTGCGTCATCAAGTAATTGGAATAAGAGTAGAATGATGATGATGATGATAACATCTATGATCATGAAAGGATAACTTGATATAAAACCCTGCGACACTGTTGGCGGGCGACCCGCCTTGGCCGCATATGGCCAAGGCCTTGGCGGAGGCCTACCGGCTGCGCGTTGTGGCGCGCGCCGGCGGTGAGCAAGTCTCCGCAAGGAGACTGGGCAGAGCTTTGGAAGTGGCCCGAAGTGGAGTCATCCGGCGGTGGCGGGAGGATCTGGAGTCCCCCGTAGCAGGGCGGGGGACTGTGGAGGCGGTCGCGCCGCATCTCCACCGCTGGATTAGTAGGGGGCACGGCAGCCTAACCTTCAGGGTGGTGCAGGTGCTTACCGGACACGGGGTCTTCGGTAAGTACCTGCATAAAATTGGTAGAGAAGGGGCCCCAGGATGTCACGAGTGTGGCGCGCCAGTAGATGATGCGCGTCACACTCTGGAAGTATGCCCCGCCTGGGGGCCCCAGCGCCACGTCCTGACGTCGGTCGTTGGAGGAGACCTGTCGCTGTCGACCATCATCTCAAAGATGCTCGACAGCGACAGGTGCTGGGAGTCGATGGCCTCCTTCTGTGAGGCCGTCATGGAGAGAAAGGAGGCTGCGGAGCGGGAACGCGAGAGGCTTGCGCCCGCTGAATCGCTCCGCCGCCGGCGGCTGGGTAGGGGGAGGCGCCGTTATGCGCATCTACTCCCACCGCCTTGAGGACCGACTGGGCGTGGCCAGAAGGCCAAGCGTTGGGGCGTCGGGGATCGAATGTCAGTAGACGATCTCTCCGGCGTCCCGTAAAAGCGCGGAAGGGGGCCGCTGTGGTTTTAGTGGGTATTCCGGTTTGACGGCGAGTCCCACACTCCCTCACGTCACGACATCGGCGGGAAGGGGTTAGCGCGTAAATGCGTTTCCACAGCGTAAAAAAAAAAAAAAAAAAAAAAAAAAAAAAAAAAAAAAAAAAAAAAAAAAAAGATATAAAACCCTGAAGTACTTGTCTGACTTGCGTGGTACAGTAGATACATTTTCTTATATTGTGAAGGCGATTGAGCCCAGCAGTGGGATGTATAGATATAATTTGTTGATTATAATATAGGCACCTGATTAAAGAATCTGCTCATCAGGTGATAACTGGGAATTATTAAGAATACATATTAATCTCCGTGGGGTGACGAAGTAATAATACAATTTGGTGAATTGTATTATTACTATTCCCCATATCTTACCCGTGGGTGATAGTATGAGACGACTAAGAGATATAAAACACATATAACATTTATGCAAGAGATAGAAAACTCGAAACAAAACACTATACCAACACGTCTGACCAGCGCGATATAGTAGATTAATTACCCTCCCATTAAAGGAGAAGGCTCGAGCCCAACACTGGGACATATATGAGCTAAGACGAGAAGATATATACATACCTTTATATATTGAATTCTTATATACCTGTGTATGTGACGATTTTCAATGATTATGGTTGACAAACGAGCAAGCAACAAACCCTTATGGTAAGTGTTACTGCCGTCCACGGATCTTTTTAATACCAGGAGTACAGCAAGGCCACTGGCTACCAACCAAAACTCATCTAAGTTGGGCTTCCGACTCTCTCGTTCTGCGAAGGAAGCGTAATAGCACATTTATACCCTTCAGACATCGATTTTCTGGGAGAGTATGTACTATCTAGGACGGACTTGGTCTCGGCTGTAGACTTCTTTCTGGCAATCACACTATTGCCCTGTTTTTTTTTTTTTGGCGGCGGGCTACGGTACGTCAAACCCCGCTATTCCGTCCGGGGCGACAGGAAAAGCGGCGCAAGACCCCGTAGACCCGCCCTACAATATACCTCTCGACGCCGTGCGGGTGGGTCACTGGTACGCGGTCTTTTTCTTCAGTGGAATAGTGTGGCCCTACCACTATTAGCAAATAGATTGAAGGCCGAGTCCTCCTGCTAGATGCATTTTTATTATTTGTTTTCAGGTGGATTTAAGAACGTCCCAGATTAATAATTGGTTACGATATGTGTCCTTGCAATTTATTTTAAGGATTTCGTATTTTTTTTCTTTTGTTAACTATAAAGTTTGTCGAAGCAACTAGCGTGTAATATAATTGTATCAATATCAAACCTTTTAATTTTTGATTGATTGTATAGATGGCATAGTGGTTAAGAAACCTCCCTACCAGCGAGTGCCTTGGGTTCGATTGCCACGTTGGAGAATACTTTGTGCGATCCACAAAGTATTGTTCTGAGTCTGAGTGCAATTTGTGTCCGCAGTATGTAGAAGCTGGTTTGATTAAGCCAAATCTAAATAATGAAAAAATATGTTACAATGCCAGATAGATTGGTTATGACATAACTCTACTTCATTTCGTAATCGGTTTTATAAATAATTAAGCATATTAAATGGTAAATTTCAGTAATTTAAATAACAAGGTTGTGTCATCGTTTAATACAATTCTAACTGTAAAGTTTTAAGTATTAAGCCTATAACAATGTGTAAACATTGTGGGGTAGATAGCATACCATCACCTTAAGACGTATATATAATACAAAGTGAAATTTGCATGTCCTACAATTAGTCACGGTGGTGTAGTGGCAGCAGGATTGGGCTGGAATCCCAATAGGCGCGGGTTCGAATCCCGCTTGTGACATCATTTTTCATTTCTTAATCGGTTTTATATATAACTCTACTTATAGCAAAACTAAGATTCAAAAACATTATAAAATGCGACGATTGTATACAAATTTCATCATTTTCAATCAAATACAAAATCTCTTTAACACAAAAGTAAGTTTGGTTGCCAAAAAACATATCGCATAGATTTTTCATCGACACGGTAATAAATAAACAGCGAGTCCAAAAGGTTTGAAGTAGGGTTACCATATTGAATATTGAAATAAAGGGATAAAACCTTGCTCAAACTTACAAACGATCGAAATAATATTGTATGTTAGTTATAGTCAATATGACATAAATTAATTAATTAAATATAAATATGTCATTTTTAAAGTTTGGATTTATTATATACATTTTTTTTGGGACAAAAGTGAGATATTATAAGCTCCAAAAGATATAAATAGATAACATAAAAAAAAACTTAAAATATAAAACCCATCATCAATCTCCTACTCTTATCCCAATTACTTGGGGTCGATACAATATGTACTCTTCTTGCATAGTACATATTGTAAAAGTTATTGGCAATAGTTTTATGTCTGGCCGCCTGCAAGACGTCAGCTCTCCTTGAGAATGCAACTGTTGACCAAACGGCATCAGATGGAGTTGGTCCAGGTCGTTATAAGCCTAATTTTGTATCAATTGTGGATAAAGTTGATGGCCAATAATAGGATATCATCATCATAACATCCCTATAACAACACAGCTGACGGTGTAGTTATAGTAAGTCAATTGCCCTCCCATTTTGGAGTAGGCTCGAACCCAGCAATAGAACGTAAAAGCGTTGACATAATGATGAGGTATTCATTCAACAATAGAATGTATGTAGAGTATCCTTCGAAATGTTCTTAAAGTTTATTTTACTTATTTTTATCTCTGTATTCTGTTTATTCTGTGTATCTATTAATTTTATGATTATAATGGTTTTTGTATTTTTTTTTGTATTAAAATTATTGTGTGATTTATAATATTTATTAGCTATTAATGGTATTTTATTGGTCTATTAATTTAATTAAATTAATAATTTTATTGAAATTTATTGTGTTTCTCATTTCCAAATCGCAAAGTCGCAATTTGTTGATATGTACCTGAAAGCCCAAATGTTTGGTTACCGTATTTACGGGTCCCTAGACGGATTTGCATTCGCTTTCTTTTTACGTAGCAATCGTGAATACCTTTAGGGAATTAGGGATTTTCATATAAGTGGAAGTTGAGAATGATACTCGACGAAATTCGTTATTATATATATGTATATATTGATTTATCTATGTTATTTATAGAGGATATTGGAAAAGGGTTTTAAAGCTTTTCTTTAAAATAATTCTTTATATCTATTCCTTAAAGCGAATAATTTTCCTTTATGTATTTTGTAGTATGCTATTTTTTTATTTTTTCAGCTTAGTGATTAGTTTAGTGATTTAATTGTGCGATCCTGAACGTTCATTCTTGATCTAACAAAAAATATTGTTATAATTCTCTTCCAATGCCGGACGGATTATCCACGTTAAGGCTTCGATTATAGAAGCTCATCTGCAGATTTTCATTTCTTTATCATTTTTAAAGACAATTGCCTGCAATAAGGCATTAATACTTTTATTAAGGGGGACTTTGCGATCATATAATGTATAGTACACAAAATACAACCAAACCTAGAATAACAATTTTTGGATCACATAAAGTATTATTTTTAGGTAATAAAACCCATGATGCTTGGCACTGTAGGTTCCATCTTAACCACTAAGCTATCTGTGCAGTCAAATTATTTACATATATATTTTTTTTATATTAAACAAAAACAAAATAACTTATTAAACATGTTTATAAATTTAACATAGCAACTGAATATTTATATCCTTCTAATAAACTTAAGCTCCTAAAGGTTGTTACAGATGAGAGAATAAACATATTTTTAATGAATATTTTTCATCATTAGAGCAGAAACTAATCATCAAAATGGCCTATCAAAAATTGTTAGCAATGGCATCAGCAATATCCATACGATTTAGCATGCAGGAGGTTTCAGAGGTGTTAAATCGATCTAGTTAGGATCTAGCTTTCATTTATAAAAAATATTATTCTGTCAGTGTTTTCAGCTAACAATTTTTTGCGGGCTGAAAGCTATTAGAATATGAAAACAAATTTGGCGGCTGTTATTAAGAGTAGACATAACTCAGTTAAGAAATAGAGCAGTATAAAGCGAACAGCTTCTGTTTGATTTTTGGGTTTCCCCTTTATATTATTTTACCCTTTTTGATTTTTATGTATTTTTTTCATTATTTTATTAATTATTTTTGTAAAATCTAAATGTATTTTCAAAAAAACATTATAAAGAAAATACCGAGCTAAGCTCGGTCATTACTTAATCATAAATCATAAAATAAAATATATTAAATAGTATAAGAGAAAAAGAAGGATATGGAAAAAGTATGATATGAATAGAAAGGAAGTGAACGCAGATGTGATATCAAATAGGATTGTGTGGAAGAAAAGGACATATCGTGTCGACAAGTAATTGGGATAAGAGAAAAGTAATGATAATATAACAGAAAAATTACACTCAGCTCATATACGTTTTACTGCTGGGTTCGATTCTCTTCCATAATAAAAGGATAAATGGACCTACAGTACCTCGCTGGTCAGACGGGTTGATATAGAGTTTTATTTCGACTTTTACTTCTCTTGTAGCGGTTACGTTCAGATCCGGTGGTAGTTTATTCTGTTAATTTAAAATGTTAAAATTGACAATATATAACTGCCTCTTTCTGTGTGGTGATGGTGTAAGAATACAATTCACCACCTTACCCATGGGTGATCGTAAGAGACGACTAAGGGATATGAAACGCATATAACATATATGCAAGAGAGGAATTTAAACAAAACTCTATACCAACACGCCAGACCAGCGTTGTATAGTAGGTCAATTTCCCTCCTATTACGGAGGAGGCTCGAGCCCAACAGTGGATCATATATGAGCTGTGATGATAAAATGTCCTCGCAGGGTTTACACATAATAAATGAATTTGAATTTAAATTTGCATTAATATTATCTGCATATTTAACGTCTTTTACTATACCAATGAGCAAAAAAGGGGGTGAATTGTATATAATATATACTTATTTCATTACCATTTGAAAATAAAGAGAAATATCGAAACAATAATATATATATAAAAAAAATATATATATTTTCTCCTCTTTTATGATCAGCAATTTAGCTAATTAAATTTTCTGCTCAGTTAACTTTGCCATCAACATTACCCTTCTTTTTGTTTGGTCGATCTTGTACTTAAAATATCATGGTAGACAATAGGACATTAGTAATTTGTGTCTTTGCACAACCACCCAAATTACGTAAAAAACGGCTAAGGGATGCAATAAATAACATTACCGAAAAGAAGCTCTTAAATAGACTCTTAAGTCGATCCATTTATCCAGCTTGGTCCATCCATGTATATATCAAAAAAGACCGTGTAGAATGTAGATGGTGTAGTTGTTGAAAAACCTACCGCGCCAAGATTCTATTTCTGCACAGGACAATATTTGCGCGATCCACAAATTGATGATCTGTTTAGGTATTCGTATTATCATTTTCATTCTCCTGCTTTTATCCCAATTACTGGAGGTCGACGTAATATATACTCGTACATATTTCAAAAGATATTGGTAATAACTTTATGACTCGGCACCTGACTGACATCAACCCCTTTTTTTCCCTTGCGGTGGGCTATAGATGTGGTCGCGCTCTGCCAAATCGGTCCGAGGTGACAGAAGAGACGGTACGCAATCCCATATACTCACTCTACAAGGACTCCTCTCTTCGCCGTGCGAGCGGGCCACCGGTACCCGATCTTTGTCATCGGTGGCCCGCCCGGCGGTTTACCCTTGCGGATTCCTCTCGAGTCCACGCCCCGACAGCTTTCACCGTTGTCCTCACGCGGTGGCCTCAGGTCGGGTGACCGGACTATTGACATCAACCCTCCTTGGTAATATAAATGTTGACCAAAGAACATCAGGTGGAGCTGGCCAAAATTGATACAAAACTCTTAGTCGTATTTTACGACACCCACGAACAAAGTAATGGTTAGTAGTATTTGTAGCCACTATCATACAGCAGTTAATTATATTTATTACTAGCTTCTGCCCGCCACTTCGTCCGCGTGGAATAGTCGAAACTTGACGTTAATCCAAAGTAACTGTACCACGCTGACGAACTTCCGAACAGAAGCTAGTCATAAATACGTGGGTATTTATGACTAGCAGTAGGAAAGAAAGAAAAGAAAAAGAAACCAGAAAGAAATGGGGTTATTTTTTTAAAAATCTTTGAATACCATATTTATTTATATCTAATCAATAGCCTAAAATGTAAGTGTTATGCTTCTAGTTCTGAAAATGATAATACTTTCATACAATATTTCATCCCTTTTCCAACTCTTTGCAAGGTTTTTTTAATTAAAAAGTAGCCTATGTTCTTTCTCAGGCTTGAGACAATCTGTGTACCAAATTTCATTTAAATCGATTCAGCAGTTTTGGCGTGAAAGCGAAACAAACACACAGACAGACAGAGTTATTGTATATATAGCAAGCATATATATAGCAAGGATTATTTAAACTATTATGATAATAATAATTACATAAACCAAATATATATATTTTATATATAAGTCACTATTGTAATGTGTTAACGTAATATATAATGGGGTTGACTAATCCAAACACAAAAGCTTCTTTTTTGGTATAAGAATGACTGATAGCAGGCTTGAAGGGTTGTTACGATATTTATACTATTCGACTTTTTTATTACGGATAATAGTATGTATCATCATCAAATTCTCCTTTATAAGTGGAGCTATAGTACTCCAGCCACGCTGGGTCTTATAGCCACAGCAGGATGGCAATAGTAGTGAGGTATTATTATATTAGGCTTCCCAGGAGAAAGCTGCTAGCCACCCACCTGCCGAGACTCTGACTTGATTTTTAAGACTATTGCGAGTGAAAATTGATCTACATGTAGGGCATGAGTCCTACCGAGGCGGCATGCCTATTGGCCGGGACACCCCCGTAGGACCTAGAGGCGGAGATGCTCTCCGACCTCTACCGGCGGGTAAAATCAGTGCGCGACGAGGGTGACTCCCCATCGTCATACAAAATAGCCACCTGCGAGGATGCCCGCGCAGACGTCATCGCCCGTTGGGTTACGTGGCTGGAGAGGCCTAGACACGGTGTTGTTACCATTGAGGCCCTCCGGCCCGTACTGATGGAGTGGATTGAGCGGCGGCACGGAGTCCTCTCCTTTCGGCTGGTGCAGGTATTGTCGGGGCACGGTTGCTTCGGCTTGTACCTGCACACGGTCGCGTATAGGGAGTGGACTCCGTCCTGCCACCATTGCAGTAGTGACGAGGACACGGCGCAACATACGCTCGAGGTATGTCCGAGCTGGGATGGGCAGCGCCGTGACCTCGTCACTGTCATCGGTGCCGACCTGACGCTGCCGGCTGTTGCGAGTGCGATGGTTGACAGCGTCAGGAATTGGGACGCGGTCACCGCCTTCTGCAAGGCTGTCATCTCACAAAAGGAGGCGGCAGAACGAGTCCGAGAGGATTCCCGTGACCCGGGCCGCTATCAGCGACCGGGGCGCGCAGGCGCGAGTAGCTGCGCCTGATGCCGCCCTAACCGAGGCTTCGGGTGATCGGACCGGGGAATTGTCCGGTCAACCGACGCGAGGCCACCGCGTGAGGGCGACGCCCCGATGGCGAAAACTGTCGGGGCGTCGACACGAGAGGAACCCGTAAGGGTAAACCGCCGGGAGGGCCACCGAAGACAAAGATCAGGTACCAGTGGCCCGCTCGCACGGCGAAGAGAGGTGCTTGCAGGTGCATGCAGCATGTGTCCTTATCTAATGGAAACCCGTTCCAATAGCATTAGTAATTGAACCGGGTTGGGCAGGTATAACAACCAATTTGTGACTCGCATTTATTGTCTTTACGTTAGACGTTTTATATGCCATCTCTCAGAATATGTTTACACATTGATTCAATTTAATACTTTAATATTATAGCTAGAATTATACAAACGACGATACGTCTCAATAATTTAAACAGAGAGGCTAATAATAAGCAATACGTTTTCATACATAGTTACATACATACACACATAACATGTCAAATCTCAATTTGCTTCTTTTTTTAAACATCAACCTGCATTAAGAAAAGTAGTTATATAGTTATAACATACAATAAAACGAACAAAAATTATACCCAGACTCAGAACAATAATTTGTGGATCATACAAATACCTTTTTTTGGGGGGGGGGGCGGGGGGTTACGGTCGGCACACTCCTCGCGCTACTCCGTCCGGGGCGACAGAGGGGCGTAAGTACGCACACCCATAACCCACCCATGGCACGTAGCCTTCGTCGTTCCGCCGGCCACTGGAGCAGAGTGACTTGACATCAGTGGTCGGCCCGACAGAATACCCCCTACAGAGTGCCCTCTCCTCGACCGACGTCCCCCCTCGGGGAGGACGTCGGTCTTCCCTCACGCGGTAAATATTTTCTTGTTTGAAAATCGGTCTCACGACACTGGCACCATAAGTTGGAATCTTAAACATCTATACAGTCAACGAAATTTTAGTAATTTAGATCAGTGAGAACTATAAGTACAAGTATATTGTAAAATTCAAACAATTTAATTTTTCTTTAAACATCATGCATAGTTTTTTGATTTGACAATTTATTTTGCAAAAGTGACCAGCGTAATCTCGTATCGGTGTCGGCTCGTGTGCTCTTAATATCACCGACGGTGACTACGTCTTAGCGGTAGTACTGTAAGTGAGTTTCCGTGTAATGACCAAGTATGGGCTCTTTATTGCAACTGGACAATAACGGAATTAAAGAAAGGCTTGAAAGCCTTCGTAATAACGTCACTGCGTACTTTACCTACCCATAGCTTAATTCTGATTAGTAGCTATGATGGAACAAGGTTAAAGATTTTAATACCCTTACTATATGACGAATTAATAAAGATTACCAGAAGTACAGACTTTAATATAAATAATTCTGTCAGGTTGACGCCTACGAATAGACCTGAGCGAAATTCATTTGATGCTGTCTGGCCGACAATTACATTCCCAAGGATGAATGATATCGGGCGCGTTGCCTGTCATAAAACTATTGCTAAAATTTTTTCAATATGTATGATGTAAGTAATTGCAATAAAAGTACGATGATGATAATATTGATAATAGAATGTAATATAAGAGTTAAACTACAATATAACTTTATCCCTTTATATACACTAGGAAGTCGTAAAAAACTGGCTCAGGAATCACCAGAATACAGCTAACTCACCTTGCAAAATTCACTTGACAAGGGTAATGATTACGCCTTATCTACCTTTGTGGGAGGTCCATGTCCATTATCGATGTCAACGTCGATAGGCAAATAGATGGATCGAGACTTATTATATTTAAAATATCAATCAACTTCAAAAATTTTAATATAGTTACTAATTTGACTGTATTAATACACTTTTTATTTCGGCGATTTTTTCTCGGAAAACCGTTTTTGATGATTTTTATTAGAATCCTAATATTTTATATGTTATTTTTAATTTTAAATTTCATCAAGATCTGACCTATAGCTTTTGAGTCATTCACATTAACGTGAATTTGGTTGACCATTACTGCATTGATGATATTCCTATTTTTTTATTTCTTTTTGATTTAATTTTTCTTTACTACTACTTTGCCAAAAGAAAATTTTTGAATTATAAATGCACTAAAAATGTATTTACAACTTTAAAATCGCCTTTGTTGAAGTCGGTTTTATTTTGTTAGAAATATTGTCTACAAACATACGGTTGCGAATAACTAAATCTCAGTTATATTTTTTTTGTATGTAGCGGTTCGAAATTACTAAATCTCAATATTTTTCTTATAATAATAATAATAGAATTATTTATTTGTTTATTAACCCGCAATTATATTATTATAAATAAACAAATTTTATTAATTTTCGTATTAATAAAACTATTATGTAGTGAGATATTTTATAATAGTAAAGAGAATGGACTCGGCTGAAGCCGAAACAATTCAGATAGTCTCACTCACCAATCAAAACGAATATACTATCGTTCTCCTTTTGTCCTATAAATATTGATATTAAATTTATTAGATAATGTATTCGCGGCTTTATAAAGATATATTTAAAATAAGCGGGCCTTATAATATGTACAAGGTCTGGTACCCTAGAGGCGGGAGGCAACGGCCCGTAAGACTTTCGCTCAGAACAGACTTCGAGCGGAAAATAACAACGGCACGCTCATTTACACCCGATGCGAGAACCATTGTGGGCCTTATTGTATACGAATATTAGATGCACTTTGATTAAAAAAATGGTCGGCTGTATTTATATTGCATCCATCTTTTTGCGCTGTTGTTATTTTAAAATTCTGCTACTAGTTTGTAGTTTGGTCATTTTTACTTAATCGATCTCTGCTTATGTTAGCTACTAAGAACAGACATTTTCATTCTCTCCGAATTGCTTGAGAGGAGTTCTGTCTGCTATCGCAGTTAACTTGTGGTCAATGTAAATATTATTTTCTATAAAATTTAAAAAAAAACAAAGGATACCGTGACTTGAAAAGCATCATACTAGAGCTAATACTTATAAAACAGCAAGGTCCGATTATACACCGCTTGCATACGGCCAATCATGACCTATGCTAGCGTAGTGTTTGCGCATGTCAAGGCACACAGGATCCATAGGCTACAGACACTTCAAAATAGGTTCACGCGCCGAACTACGCGAGTACCGTGGTTCATACTAAACGTCGATCTTCACATCGACCTCGAACTGCCGACCATCAGGCAATTTATGAAACAGTACTCCCGAAGCTATTTTTACTCTGCCATGACTATACGTCCTCTTGTAATTCAAAAATCCGACGTTCGCGCACATAAATCCAAACGTGGACATTTTCACTTTGCCACCAGCGATGGCCCAAGCCGAGGTCCGTTTGCCACAGGCAAAGCCCTTGGGCGATGTCGCTTAGCTTACTTTAAACGGGTTGAGAGCCCTCAGCACTCAGCCATAGTCCGCGTAAAGCTGTCAAAGCCATATACGGCTAATAGCTAAACACATACCCAATTATAAAACGCATTGGATATGTGAGTCTAAATCTAATGTATCTAAAATCTTTTAAAGAATATTTTCATAATGTCTAAATCTCAGCAACGGCATCATCGACTTCCATGAAATTTAATATGCAAGAGTTTCCAGGGGTAATAAATCTAGATAGATTCCATTTATAGAAAATATCGTGTTGTCAATGTTTTGAGCCAATGAAATAATATGTCTTTTCGTTCGCTAAAAACTATTACAATATGAAGGCAATTTTTGTCTCATGTTAATTGAGAATAGACATAAGTCATTCGGGAAGTCGAGCAGTCTAATACGAAGGTATCTGGTTCAATCCTCGGATTTACCTTTTCATTGTTTTTGCCATTTTTAATTTTTTAATATTCTTTTTATTATTTGTTTTTAATATATTAGCATATTTTCAAAATAACACTAAAAAGAAAATATCGAGTTAAGCTCGATCACTCAAATATTACAATTTAATGCTCTTTTTAGCCAACACTCAAACTTTAGGTTACACCTTAGAGAATTTAAGCATGTTATATATTGAATAACATAGCATCAATCAATCTTCAAACTTGTTAATCAACGATAACCACCATATTTGCAAAACTGGTTTTTCTATTGGCGATCCGATTTTATGGCTCACAAACAGAAAAGTAAAGGGGTGATAATACATTGTATTTTTGTTTTGTCATCACACGAAGCATGAGGTTACTCTATCAATAACAAGATTAACTTTTCAATGTATATCATCCATACATCCAATGGATATACACTGGATAAAGAACTACAATCGATTTTACACCCAATTGACCCCAATATAAAGCTTGAATCTCCATAAAATTGAGTTATTGTGACACATAGAGGGTAGACAATAATTTTTATAGATGGAAAATAAAATTGAACTATATTTTTATTATACTTCAGTTCATTTTGCGTTGATCGATTGCTTCTTATGGTAAGCCGTAACTTCTGAATGTGATCCAATGGTTGGCAATTGGAAGCAACTGTAGATTGAAGACTTTAGAATAAAAGTGCATAAAAATACCTATATTATTTAATTATGTAGCTTTATTTATATGAATAAATACTTATTTAAAATTATTACTTTGTGGATTGCTCAAAATATTGATCAGGCTGACTAGTAGGTATATACTATTTACTGGACCATATAGACCTGACGGATAGTGGTAGGTTACCACACTGTTAGCAGTTTTCTGTCTGCAGCCGCGGTCCGGTCCATCCGGGGTCAACTTTTTGGGAGGGTTGGTTGGCGTTGCCAAACTTAGCTGTTCCATTGGAATTGCAAAGTTTCATGAGCGACAGTAACACTTACCACCAGATCGTTTGCATAAGCAATAATAAAAAATCCTACGTGGGTTCGAACCCTTGATACTAGAATGGCAGATATCTTAACTACTATACTAACTGTGCCATTAGTCAATTTCCAACCAATTTTCTACATTTCAGCAACATTAATTTTTAATGAAAGAAAAGTATCCTACATCCTTCTCTATACCTTCGACAACCTGTACACGAAACATCAAGATACTCAGTTGTTTACCGTGTATACAATAAAATAAAAAATAATAAACAAATTGATAACAAAGTAATAATATAAATAACAAAAAAAAAAAATTAAAACTGTAATAATTTCATTCATGTGGTGACGGAGTAAGAATACAATTCACCACCCCCTATCTTACGCGTGAGTGATCGTAAGAGACGACTAAGGGGTATAAAACGTATATAACATCTATGTAAGAGAAGAAGAACTCGAAACAAAACCCTATAGCAACACGTCTGACCAGCGTGGTATATTAAGTTAATATCCACTCCCTTTTAAAAGAGGTTCGAGCCTATCAGTGGGACATATATGAACTGAGATAAAATAATAAAAAAAAAAATCATAATTTTTAAAATAAAGCTATTTTTTTTACGGGTTATATCGCTGTTGTATGTGTCCTCCTAAGAAGGGTCCTCTAGCATAAAGTGTTCGAAAAGTCAGGCAATTAAAAATCAAATACAAACGCGATAGAATCCGTAAAAATAGTTTTATTTCAAATGTGCAATACTCGCGTAAACATTAGAAAACATTAAATTCATGATTCAAATTCAGCTCAATTTCAAAATAATTTACTAATTTACATATAGGAGAAAAGCGAAGAGAGAAACCAATTATATTACAGTCGCATAGTTGATAAAGGTTAACTATTACTGAATATCATACCAATACTACTAAGATTACAATATTAAGTCAGCCGAATCAGCGGCTATAGATAGCGCATATATAAATTCATGACAAACAAACTTTCATACAAGTTCTAAAAGCTAAACAGGACGTTATACACATAAGCTGCTGAGATGTTCACAAGTGACGCCATCTGTACTGATTTATGGTAATCTTCACCTTCGTACCCTCGACCCTTGCTGACTGACACGCTCAGATCTCATCTCCAAGTTTCGAAGATCGGCTTTAGTATTGTTTAAAAGGGTTATATTGATTTGTAATATATTTCGAATGTAATTGTTAGAAAAGTTTCATGTGGTATTTAAAATTCAAAACCCCTTTTTTAAGTCGACAACACCATGTAATTCAAGAAATTCGACTGCACACATGGCATAGTGGTTGAGATCTAAGACCTTCCCTGTCTGTGCCGTAGTTTGATTCCTACGCAGGACAATACTTTTTCTGATCCTTAAAGTGTCCAGTTTCAGTCCTTTTTCAATTGTAAAATCCCCCGTAATAGAAATATTATTTCCTTAGTGCAGGGTTGTGTCTTTTTTAAACACAAAAGAAACATAAGATAGTTTTAAATGTCATTTAGAAGACACAAAACCATTTAAAAGAAGTAATTTAAAAAAATGACAAGCTCCCTGGTTTTTCTGCCGAATCTTCTCAGCTAGCAATATATAAGTAACCCGTATAGGATTTACGGGAAGATCATTTACCTCTAACGACGAAAAATAATTGAACATTTTAATATTAATTTATATTATCAGTCAGTTAACGCCTGCATATAACTTTCTTTTTTTTTTGTGGTGGACTATGGATGCGTCTCGACTCGCCAAATCCGTGACGGAAGAGACGGCGCGTGACCCTATAGACCCACCATGCAAACTCCTCTCTTTGCCGTGCGAGCGGGCTACCGGTACCCGATCTTTGTTTTCGGTGGCAACTCCTGCATATATATTTATATACTCGTAGGTACGAGTATATAAATAAATTTCTATAAAATTATATAAACATGATATTTTAAGACAGCACTAAAGTCTAAATAAAGTCTTAAGTTGCGAGAGAATTTATAAAAATACACTAGACAAACACAAACTACCCTCAGAATAATCATTTGTTGATCGCACAAACCTTGCATAGGGATCGAACTCAGAATACTCGACAAGAGATATTAATACTTAAACCACTCCGCGAACTATGCAGTCTATTTGCCTGTGGTAGTCGCGAAAACCGCCAAAAACCTTGCAGGTTAATAGGTAACAGCACTCTTTTAGTCAAATTAATGGTAGGACCACGCTGTTGACAGTTCTCTGCCGACAGCTGCGGGCCCGTCCGTCCGGGGTAGTACCACACTGAGCAGAAGATCGACGTCTGAGTAATGGTAAGGTGCTTGATGAGCGAGAGAGTCGGGGTTTGGGGATTGTAGTGGTAGGCAGCGACCAAGCTATACCCTTGGTATAGCAAGGGTTCATGGGCAGCAGTGACACTTACCATCGAGTGTGCTGCTAGCTCATCTGTCACCAGAAGCAATAAAAATAAAATTATAATATTAAGAAAAGATAGTATTAATGTCTATTTAGATCCATGTTTAATAGTAATCGTTAAAGGAATTAATGGATAGAATATTTGTAAATGAGGACAGAACAAATTATTCATCATATTACACGTTGCATTCAACAATAATAATACACATTGAATTGTACAGTCTAGTGGTTAGCGATGCAAATTATTTCAATTGAATTGATTCAAAATCATATTTCACACTAAATGGATATAATTTAGTGTTAAAAAGCGACTAACACGTTTCTACCAGTCTATTAGTGGTTGTATAATTTATATTTTAGTTTTAAATCATTAATTTCAGTAGTATTACAAGGGTTCTATTTGCTGTGTAGCAGTCGCTACGAGTACTGCCAAACTTTATATTGAATAATTTATAAAAACCCGATTACAAGCGAAAAATGATGTCACAAGTGGGATTCGTATCCACACCTATTGGAAATCCGTCCCAATCATGCTGCCACTTACACCACCGTGAACTATTGTAGGACATTCAAATCTCGCTTCGTATTATAATTACGTCTTTAAGGAGACGTGTGCCATCTAATCGACAATGTTTACACATTGTATAGGCTTAATACTTCAAACTTTACAGTTAGAATTGTATTAAACGATGACACAACCTTGTTATTCAAATTACTGAAATTTAGTATTTAATATGCTTAATTATTTATAAAAACCAGATTACAAGCGAAAAATGATTTTATATTGAATAATTCAATAATCATATGCTCATAATCTAAGGTTCTCTCAATAAATAATTAACCATAGAATATAAAGACTAACATACACTCACACACTCGCACACAGACAAACATGTTACACACCACACACATACGTATACTCAAATACAAACTTTTCAATTCATTATTTTTAATTTATATTAATATTTCACCAAATGTTATTAATATAATTTATAATTGAATCATCATTTAAAAGTCCGAACTGAACAATAGTTTAGCTAAGATACTATACAGATAATAGAAGGCCTTTGTAATAACCAAATAAAATATTTTCTTTCTTTATTTACATTACTCATGAGTGCATTAGTAGAGAAATAAAGCTTTATATAGACCTAGCCCAAATTAATCTGATGTCGTCTGGTCAATAATTACATTCCCAAGGAATTCCCATTGACTTTAGGCAGGTGCTTGATCATAAAGTTAAATTGTGGTAGGACCACGCTGTTGACAGTTTTCTGTCTACAGGCGCGGGCCGGTCCGTCCGGGGTAGTACCACACTGAGCAGAAGATCGACGTCTGAGTAATGGCAATGCGCTATTGCGCTTCGTTCGGTGAGCGAGAGAGCCGGAAGCTCAACTGGGGTGGGTCTGGGGTCTGTATTGGTAGGCAGCGGCCTAGCTATACCCTTGGTATTGAAAAGGTCCATGGGCGGCAGTGACACTTACTATCAGGTGTACTATCTGCTCGTTTGCCACTACAAGCAATACAAAAAATGTTATTGTTAATACTTTTGTGATAGGTATGTATGGTGGAAGTGGAATACATATTACGCCGACTTCAAGTAATTGGGATAAAAATTGGAAGGATAATGGTGATTAAAGATTAAACTTATTAAGAATTCCGATGTTTTTATGCATTATATATTTGAAATGAAATGTGTTTCTATTGTTTTTTATTTTGTGTCTTAATTGTTAGCCTCAAATGGCTATGATAACTTTACCCGGACTGTGGGTGAGCACTGAGGGCTCTCAAACCGAAATTCTATTGCATTGGTATTTGATTTTTTTAATTGCCCGATGTTTCAAACACTATATCGTTTATGATCATCTAAGGTGTCTCACATACAACAAGTCATCATTATTACAGACATTTACATCTACCCACTACTACTAGAGCGGGTGTAATAACTGATACTTCAGTTATTAACATCCCGAAATATTAATTTGCTAATGTAACGATCATCATCATCACCATCTTGCTCTTATACCAGTTTATTTGGGGTCGATGCAATATGTCTTCTTACAACTCTATCAGACGTCATCTCTGTGGTCACTCCTTGTCTATCCATGTCATGTTTCACGCAGTCCATCCATCTTTTCTTCGGTCTTCCCTTACCCCTTAAGCCTTCAACATTCATACTTAAAACTTTCCTCACAACATTACTTTTATCCCGTCTCATCACATGTCCATACCATGTCAATCTTTCACTCTTTAACTTTGCCGTCACTGGCGCAACTTTCAAAATCAATTTGCTAACTTAACGATATATTAACAAAATATCACTTTTGAATTTATCACAAATAAATCATCCTCTAATAATGTACATATATGTAAAACAATGTCCAACCCCCCTGTAACATGACCATAATGCCTTCTTAAATATTTTGAAGAGGATATCCCAACAAAAGTATGTAAATGTAAGGGGTTTAAGGGTTGTGTAATGTACAACGTCTTGTAATCGAGATTAAGGTACCTACTCCCACAACTGAATTTTGTTATTTTTGTAATATTAACATTTTAGGTTTTTATACTAAAAATCTTATTTTATTTTGAAAATGAATTGTATCCTGTCTTTATTTTTATCATAAATTGAGCATATGTACGGGTCAATGCTGACGTCGAGCCTCTTTTATAACAGAAGGGAAATTGATCCACTATGCTACGCTGGTTGAGCATGTTGTTATAGGGTTTTATTTCAAGTTTTCCTTCACTTGCTGTGATATTACCTGCTCACACTTCTTAGTAATTTTTTAAGATTATACACGTGAAAGAAAGAGTTTCGTCCAATTTTATTTAAAATTTTGTATTATTAATACAGTAATGGATTGTTTATTTTCTTTAATTTATCCTTTAAAATAGTACAAATATATTTTTTTTGTGGTGGACTATGCCGTGGTCACACCCCGCCAAATCGGTCCGAGGCGACGGAAAAGGTGGCGCGCGACCCCATAGACCCAACCTGCAAAGCGCCTCTCTTCGCCGTGCGATTAGGCCAACGGTACCCCCGATCTTTGTCTTCGGTGGCCTGCTTGGTGGTTTACTCTCGCGGGTTCCTCTCGAGTCGAGGCCCGACAGCTTTCGCCGTCGGGGCATCATCCTCACGCGGTGGCCTCACTTTGGGTAACCGGACTAGTCCCCGATCCGATCACCCGATGCTTCAGCTAGGGCGGCATCAGGCCCAGGTATTTGCGCTTACGCCGCCCAGGCCGAATCGAGGAAATCCTCCCCGATTTGTGCCGCCGCCTCCTTCTGCGAAATGACTGACTCGCAGAAGGCAGTGACCGCGTCCCAGTTCCTGACGCTGTCAACCATTGTTTTACGACAGCTGGCAGCGTCAGGTCGGCACCGATGACAGCAACGAGGTCACGGTGCAGCTGATCTCAGCTCGTACAGACCTTGAGCGTATGCTGTGCCGTCTCCTCGTCACTGCCGCACTGTTGGCAGGATAGTGTCAACTCCTTCCTTGCGACCGTGTGCAAGTACTTGCCAAGCAACCGTGCCCCGACAAGATCTGCACCAGCCGGAAAGAGAGGAATCCGTGCCGCTGCTCAAATATAAATAAAGACTGCATATAGGAAATGATTCTTGTATCATCATCATCATTATCACAGCCCATAAATGTCCCGCTGTTAGGCTCAGGCCTCCTCCGTAATGGGAGGGAAATTAACTTACTATACCGCGCTGGTCAGCCGTGTTGATATAGGGTTTTGTTTCGAATTTTCCTTCTCTCGCATAGATGTTATATGCGTTTTATATCCCTTAGTCGTCTCGTACGATTACCCACGGGTAAGATGGTGAGGGTGGTGAATAGTATTCTTACTCCGTCACCACACGGAAATTCTTGTATAACGATGGATTTTACAAAATTATGATCCTGTGTGGGAATCGAACGCATAATACTATTACGATAAGTCGTTATCTTAACCACTACATTATCTATACAATATAATATATAAATCCATTGAATGAAACCTATCAAAAGACACTTCGAGTATTTTAATAACCGACACACAAAACGCTAAATTATCCCCCTCGAAATCCTCACAAATCCTACCAAATTGAATTCAAATACATAAAATATAATCAGACGTGTTATGTGTGTGTATGTATGTATGTGTGGGTGTGATAAATTATGAAATTAAAACATTTCACGGCGTCGACGGGTGACAGCACAATGGCCGGCCGCAACAAATGGGACCTGCCACAGATGAAAAGTTATATCCAATGTATTTTACGTTCTATTGTATTAGATCGTGCATAGGTTTTCATAAGTTCTGCTTGTGATATAGACATATGAACGTAATGGCATTCAATTGTAAGTATTTTGATTTTTATCATAAAATTAACTGTGTCAGTCGCTTCGCTTGAGTAGAACTTGAGAGTATTGGTGTAAAGATGCGAAAAGGAATGCGCCGATGGTTCGGACATGTAGAAAGAATGCCGAACGAACGTCTGGTTATGAAGATATACAATGCGAAAGTGGAAGGATGTAGGTAACGGGGGAGACCGAGACTAACCTACCTAGACCAGATTGGTCACGTACTGAAGGAAGGTGGAGTCAAGAGTCTCCGAAACCCGCGAGCGTGTATGAAGAGCATTATGAATGTTGAGGAAGCGAGTGAAGTATGCAAGGATAGAGTTCTCTGGCACTCTGTTCTCTCTGCCTACCCTGCAAGGGATATAGCGTGATGATAGATACGTATGTATGTGTATATTGTAGTCGCTTCGCTTGCCTGAATTAAGGTCATTTGCATTATCACGGCATCAGGTGGAGTTGAACCAGTTCGATATAAAACTTCTAGTCGTCTATAGAGTTTCATAAGCAAAGAAGGGTTGTTAGTATTCGAAGCCGCCCACATAGTATGTTCACCTGGTTTTTGATATTTTCTTTTAATTTTAAAAATACAACCACTTGCCCTAAGAAAGTAATTCTTGTATTGCGGACTTTACAAACATACAACGGATGCAAATAATCCGTTTATAGGGATGGGTTTGGGGTTTATATTGGTAGGCAACGGCCTAGTTATACCCTTGGTATTGCAAAGGTCTATGGGCGGCAGTGACACTTACCATCAGGCGTGCTGTTGCTCGTTTGCCACCATTAGCAATAAAAAAAAGACTCAAAACAACAATTTCTGGATCCCATAAAATATTGCGTAGGAATCTCTAGGCTACGTGTACAGTCATTGCATCTGAGCAATACTTTCAAAGCAGACATTCCCTATTGAATGGCATCATCCAATAAGCTCATCTCACACCGCATTGAAGCTGATAAGCATTAAAAGAATAGAAATGGCCGCATCAGTGAGAGATATGAAATAACCAATCACATGACCGAACGAATACCGCATACTAATGAGTTACAAAGACGTACAGTCACGACTTTAGATACTCCATCGAACGATGTGCCAAAATTTTATGGAAGTATGGTTACGAAAAGCTGGCAATTTATGATTCAGTCGCAATATTGGCTCTGGCAAAGATAATACGCGGAGATCGAGTAAATAAAATTGTTTTTTTTTTTTGTATTTAGGGGGTAGGAATTAATTTTCTGTATTAATTGGTAGATACTATACGTATCGGGTGAATGGACCAGGGATTGGTCCACCACCCACAGAGGCTCACTGCGTGAACCGCTGGCATTAATATCGTTTGTTGCTGTAATATAGATGGAGATGATACTCGAAACGGTATATATGTTTATTTTCACGAAGAAGGTTTATATGCTATCCCCATTGATGTAACTCGCCACCAGGCGGCGCTGCGATATATCGACTTCTACAAACAAACCAACGAACTGTGTTTTTTAGTTTTATGTATTAATTCCTACTGAGGCCACCGTTCATCTTATTTAGTTAATTTGTTTTTAAACATTGCATCCCACACTAAAGACTCTTTAGTCCTTAGATGTTCCGTATGTTACGAGAGGGATATAACAAATCATAAGGAATACAAACTACAAATATTCACAACACTATCAAGAACAAATAAGTAAGTTAAACTACGTATTCCTTATCTGTCATTACTTGAAACAATTATAACTACACTGAGAAAATCGGTTATTGTATGTATAAGTTTTCTACTTGAGAATCGAACCCCTAAAACACATTATAGAAAATCTTTACTTAGTGCACTATGCCAATTTTAACGAACCTTTTCTTATTGCCTTACATCTTTTAATTGAAATTGGTTAGGTACCATGTTGTTCCTATTTTGTAATTAAGAATTACAAGCACTATATTTAGAATTTCAATATATTACAGTGCCTATGTTTGTAAAATTCTATTGGCATATAGACCCTATATTTTTTATGTATTTCTCAGAAAGTACAAATAACCTGTTTAAAATTCATTTGTCTGTTAAAAGTTACAATCCAAAATGAACTAAAAACCTTACTCTCTTTTCTCCATTACCACAAAAATCACACCATCTGACACGAAATTATCATACAAATGACATCGGAACATAACCACATATAAAATTAATCCAAGTTCGGAAGTTGTCGAATAAAAAGCATCCCCAGACAACTTCCCTGTGGAATCCTTCGCGAAATAAGATGGGGCAGTTAAAAAGTGGAACTCTACACCTGTTTAAAGTGAAGACGTTTCCGTCAGAGAAAGCCATTGTAATAAGGTAGGTGACACAGTATATTAGAACTGCGGAGTTTATCACATCTTTGCTAGGTTTAAACTTATTCACGTCTCGCATCCAGGAGATCTCTGTCACTTGAAATGGATTGACAAAGCGAATCGGATGGAAATTATTTAATATTGTTTTACAATCATCTCCACTATCTAAAAATCATTTTTCCGTTATAGTAAACTGCTTGGAAATAATAATATTGATCATCTTGGTAAAAAATTACTTTCTGGGTTCAAATTATATGTAAGCCCATAGGTCCACTTACTGTCAATTTTATATTTTATTTTAAATTAATTTAGTAATACTACTTACTAATAATACTACTATTACCAAATCTAGTGCGGTCATAAGCTGAAAAGATTAGGGGGCGACGTGCACGTCATTTTTAAGTTATTTATTTTAAATATATTTATATATTATAATACTCTTAATAAGCGTATATCATCTCAGCTTATATATGTGCCACTGTTGGGCTCGAGCCTCCTCCGTAATGGGAGGGAAACTGACCTACTATACCGCGCTGGTCGAGCGTGTTGGTATAGAGTTTTATTTCGAGTTTTCCTTCTCTTGCATAGATGTTATATACATTTTATATCCCTTAGTCGTCTCTTATGATCACCCACGGGTAAGATAGGGGGTGGTGAATTGTATTGTTAATCCGTCATCACATGGGTAGTATATAATCGTATATAATACGCTTAATAAGGAATGGCTCCAATGTGATGGCCTTCATATTAGAATATTACCATTTTATTTCAAAAAATATTCCAAAAAAATAAACAAGAAATTTAAAAAAATATATTCCATGCAATTTTACTGTATACAGTAAAATTGCATGGAATATATTTTTTGAAATGTTGATAATGTTAGTAAAGATATAAATACTATTTTATAAATAAATTTGAAAAAAAAACTAAATGATCTATTAACCTAAGTAACATAGTAACCCGCTTCCGCTTATCACTATAGTTATAGCCAATATCGAACGATTCTCGAATAATTCGCATCGGCAAGAAGCGTTAACATCATGTGAACTTCGGACGTCAAATGTTATACCTCTTTAATTTACGTCATTTATCTTCCCCTGCGTACCCTTCACGGTCCTAACTTTGAATATAATATAAAATATAAAACCTATTTTTATCATAATTCTAAATCATATTTTGTTAATTTTATATGTACTTTGAGTAAGTACTTCATTAAACTTAGTTGTTTTAAAAATATCTATCTATACTTAATATTATAAAGCTGAAGAGTTTGTTTGTTTGTTTGAACGCGCTAATTTCAGGCACTACCAGTCCGATTTGAAAAATTCTTTCAGTTTTAGATAGCTCATTTATAGAGAAAGGCTATAAGCCATATATCATCACGCTAAGACTAATAGCAGTAGACAGGACAATGAAGAATGTTTCAAAATCGGGTTTTAGTTGCCTTTTGCGAGCTTCCGCTGCGTAAACGGTTAAAGTTGCGCGAAAATTATGTACTACATAATTGTTCCCCTTTCGAAGTTCTAAATAAAAGTCCGCGAGAACATATGTCTATCTCTTAAGATTGGCTCACTATAACCTTTTTTATGCTAATCAAATATGTTTTAAAATAATGTGATATTTTCGAAGGTGTTTTTATAAACATAATATTAATCCTTATCCAAATAAATGAGTTATTCCTCACAAGTATTTAATTTAAAACAAAATTACCTTTTACTTTATTTGATTTCAATGAATATCTTAGGAAATATCGCAGTTTAAAAATAACATCGCAGCAAAATAATGATCAAGTACTGAGCGCGAATTTACGGTAAAAATACTGGGTCTTATAATCTTATATTAAAAAAAAACTCAAACGAATGTTATTTCAAAGTACTTCTGCATGCACTACATTTTTAGTTTTGTTTTCTTCTCATGACCTTCCGTCGGCTTTACGTTGACATTCTAAATAATAATAATAAGTATAGGAAGTATTAGTGCCTGCCCTCATGTATGGCAGTTAAAGTTAGTTTTAGCGGGGAAGACATAAAAGTAGAATAAATGCTGTAGAGCTGACAGCTCTTCGTAATGGTGTGATGTAAGTCTGAAAGATAAAATTAGGTATAATGTTATAAAAGAGCGCTGGTATGCTGAGAGGAGTTGGACACGAAGCGGAAGAAAGAATGAGTGGACAGAGATTGACGAAGCAAACATATAAAGCAATCGTGAATGGGACGAATACACGGGAAGACCACGTCATACTTTTCTGGACCAAATTGAAGATTTGTTCACGAGAGGTCATCATCATCATCATTCTCCTACTCTTATCACAATCACTTGGGGTCGATACAATAAGTACTCTTCATTCATAGTAGGTACATATCATAAAAGTTACCGACAATAGTTTTATGACCGGCCGCCTACCAGACGTTAACCCACCTCGGGATTGGCATGTAATTGTTAACCAAACGGCATCAGATGGAGTTGGCCCAGGTCGTTATAGGCTCTTAGTCGTCTTTTACGACATCCACGAGCAAAGTAAGGATTGATAGTATTCGTAGCCGAACCACACTGCGCGGTCATATGTATGTATCTATAGAAAGTATAGATAAGACACAATATTTTTACTTAAGGTGTAATGTTCTACTCTTATTAATAAAATCATCATGTAGGTACCTAAAACAGCTTTAACGTATTTATTATTTAAAAATATTTCCACCTTTTGCGTAAACGTTAGCTCAAAGTAACCATTCCACGCGGACGAAGTCGCGGGCGGAAGCTAGTCTCCCATATATACTATGGGAGATACTACATGAATTTTAATATTTGATACGCTATTTTGATTTTTTTCTCCGATGATTGAAAGTAACTCAATCAACATGCAAATCATCATCACAGCCAATATATGTCCCACTATTGGGATCGAACCTCCTCCGCAATGGGAGGGAAATTAACCTATTAAACCACACTGTTCAGACGTGTTGGTATAGGGTTTTGTTTCGAGTTTTCCTTCTCTTTCATAGATGTTATATGCGTTTTATATCCCATAATCGTCTCTTACGATCACCCATGGGTAAGATAGGGGGTGGTGAATTGTATTCTTACTTCGTCACCACACGGATAGTCCAGGTCAGAAAATGTACTGTGTGGGAATTATGATTTCTATGTAGTAAATTATGAAGAATATAATGTGTTATCATAATATAATATTATATCTTTCTTTAGGAATATTAAAAATAGACAGTAACCCTCCCTTCGTAAACTTAATAGAACCTGCTACTACCACGCCATCTATCAAGCAAGGGAATTGCACCATTATCCCCATACGGGTAAAATTATGTGTTATATAATAGTGGATGGTAATAGGCTAATGTAATGATGGTAATTGAAGCTGTAATACTCTAAATAAGAGATAGCTAGTTTCATAACTATACTAGTTTTGAAGACAGATATAATTAACGAGATTCAGCAGTTAGAATTGTTTTAAATTTGTATATAATTATTATACAGTTGAGGAAGCGAGTGAAGTATGCAAGGATAGAGTTCTCTGGCACTCTGTTCTCTCTGCCTACCCTGCAAGTGATATAGCGTGATGATATGTATGTATGTATTCAAATTAGAGTAGAGTATTAAATCGGTACAATGTGTAATCATTGTACGGTAGATGGCACATGATTCGTAAAAACTATAGAATAATAGAGGCTGCAAACTAATTTTCGTACGACAATTCACATTCGTCTAAGTAGTAAGATGATTGTAATTTATTTCCAATAGGTATAGGTTCGATTCCCACGTGTGACAAAATTTCACTAGTAAACAAGTTTTTATAGGTCAGGCTTATATAGCTAGCCGAGCGGACCACCGAAGACAAAGATCAGGTACCGGTGGTCCGCTCGCACGGCGAAGAGAGATGATTTTACGGTGGGTCTATGGGGTCACGCGCCGCCTTCTCTGTCACCCCGGACCGATTTGGCAAGGCGAGACGCACCCATAGCCCACCAATAAAAAAAAAAAAAGGGCTTATATAGCTACATATGTAAATGCTATCTGCAAATTATCAGTTAAGATACATTACATATAGAGAGTACTTGGAGTGTTTTGAAAATATGTACTTTAAGAGTTACATATGCGAGAAACTAAAGCAATAATACTATGAAATTAATTATCTGCACACATGGCGCAACCACTAGTTAAGATACTGACCTTTCGTGCGAGCGCGGTTTCGGTACCTATGCAGGACAATACTATGTGAACCACAAACTGTTGTTCTGAGTCTGGGTGTAATTTGTCTGCGTTAATTATATGTTTGCAAAGTTCCCCGCAATCCAAGAATTATTTTCTTAGTGCTGGGTGGTATCATTTAAAAAAAAAATAAGTATTATTGCCCTACAGAATTTATATATTATAAGCTTAAAAGAAAAGGATTGCTGTGTGGTAGCGGTTACGAATACCACCAACCCTTACGTTGCTCGTGGATGTCGTAAAAGACGACTAAGAGCCTTATAACAACTCGAACCAACTCCATTTGATGCCGTTTGATCAACAATTACATTCTCAAAGAGGGTTGACGTTTGGCAGGCGGTCGGTCATAAAACTATTGCCAATAACTTTAGCAATATATACTATGTAAAAAAAAGTACATATTGTATCAACCCCAAATAATTGGGATAAGAGTATCAGAATGATGAAGTTTAAAAAAAAAGGAGTGAATAGAATTAGTATTTTAATAGATATCTTAAGAGCAAAGGGCTCAATTACACGATCCACCAAATATCACCACGAATGTGGAAAGGAATTTTGTTCATTAATATCTTGATCAAGCGATTATACCTGACGATTGAAAACGGATTATACCTGCCCTTAAACGGTTTGAGTAATGTACTATCCGTTTGTGGATTTCACGGAACGCAATAGAGCCTACACGTCGCTTCGATAGGCAGTTTGATGATTGGTAAGCTGAAAATAATGAGTGATTTTGTAATTGATTACAGTGCTCGATTTTAAGGATTTACGTCACGATATTATTCTTTTATTACAGAGTTTCTCCCGCGGATTAGATCAGTTGTTACAAAACATACGCGGCTTAGTTCAGTTGTTTCAAAACATATAAACGAGCAAGCAGCACTGCTGCCCATAAACCTTTGCTATACTAAGGGTATAGCTAGGCCGCTGCCCACCATTACAATCCCCAAACCGACCCAGTTGGGCTTCTGGCTCGAACGAAGCGCCATTACTCAGACGTCGATCTTCTGCTCAGTGTGGTACTACCCCGGATGGACCGGCCCGCGGCTGTAGACAGAAAACTGTCAACAGCGTGGTCCCTACCACTAATAAAATAATATAACAATTTGAATGTTACATATTAACAATTTCGGAAACTTTAACTTATATTGGGAATAAAATTAGATTAAGTAATTTATAACGCCGGGTATCTGACAGTGAAAGTCTCGTTAAAATTAGTTTAAGAGATTAACGGAAACAAATAAACACACAAACAGCAATACTTAAAAAAAAAGAAACAAGCTGCCCAAGTATAATTTATATTAGTTCAATGCACTTATATTAGAGATATTAGAAAAAGTCTCAATTACCTTTTCTTTGTATATCTAATTAATTAAGTAATGACTCCTATAATGGCCGTGCATTTTATGGAAGATGCCTTTCATGTTATGACGAGAACTTAATTCATAAATCAAAATATGCAATCTTATTTTATTAATTCCACCAGCTTCCTTTCTTTTTTAAAAATATTTCTTTTTTTTTGTTTTAAATCCTTTCACCTATGGAAACTAATTTAAATTATAGATTACAGAAGTTATAATGGTGGTTACGTGAGGTGGATTTAGTAGGTAAAGGGGTTTATAATATTATCTGCTGGTATATAATTTTTTAAACGTTTATATCAGGAAGAATTGTTGAGAATTTTACTTCTATGGTTATTAAATACTAAGGCTTGTACTTCTTTCTTGCGTTTGGAAGGGTTTTTGTTAAAACCCAAATAGTACTTTTCTATCCAAAACAGAATTCAATGCTAACCTCACAATCAATATTGCACTGCACTACTAAAGAACTGAATTGAAATCTAAAATATGTATACAAAGTTATTTCAAAGGAAGGGATTTGTAAACGCGAGCTCGGCAAAGTATAAAAATGTTCAGTGCAACTCTATTGAGGATTGAAGATGACCAATAAGGAAAACTGTTTAACATAAGGAAAACCACATTTGTGCAGATTACACAGAACCCATTTCTGTTATAACAATTGCAGAGATAAGCCAAAAATAAAAGTTCAAAAACATGGCCTCACTTACGGGTTTACAAAATGCTTGCGACTTTCTTTTTGTCATATAAAATAGATTTAAGTACTCCATATACTGCCAGATATACTTCTAAAAGTAATTATGGCATTATATATATAGTGTTCGAAAATATGCGGCTTGAATTGCTGTTTCTTTTGATTGCGTTGACATAGAAGTTTGATTTTGTTACAGCTTAAATAAAGATCTTATAGACCTGAGTATTTGATATGAATTTCAATTTAATACCTTTATGCGTTCATGAGGAAAGGGGTAGTAAGTTTGAAATTATTAAAAATATTTTTATTATGTGATGTAATTAAAAATATATGGTTTTCGCAATTTTTACTTTATCTGTGCTATAAGACGTTGCTTCGTACCAAATTTCAAGATTCTGAGTTCACGGGAAGTACCCTTTAGGTTTTGATTCCCTTGCGAGTGTCAAATATTTGTGACATAAACGCCTGTATCTTTTGATTGCATTGGCTTAGAAGTTTATTTTTTTCACAGCTTTAAGGGACAGTAGACTTGAGTATTTGATATAAATTTCAGCTTGATACCTCCACGCGTTCATGAGAAAAAGGGTCTTGACAGACAGACAGACGGACAGACGGACCACAAAGTGATCCTATAAGGGTTCCTTTTTTTCCCTTTTGAGGTACGGAACCCTAAAAAGTATATTTACGAAGTGTTTTCTAACAGTCAACAGATAGAATAGAATTTATACATCTTTTTCTAATTTGATGATAAACTACAAACCTAGCTCTTTTAACAAATACGAATTAAGATTGTATAATACTTAACTATTCACCAAATCGTATTATTGTCGTATTAAAATTGTTAGCGTCCATTACGTACTATAAAAGTCAATTTGATGTGTATTTTTCTATAATGAAGCAATTTCCGAGCGAGTGGTAGAAAATTGTTTCATAAGCTAAAGTTACGTTCAAATTTTAAAATCACATGCACGATTTTTATATTATGACTATAAAGCAATATACCTAGTTGTGATATAAATTCGAGGACCTAATCACAAAAAATTGTGTTAATATTATATAATAAAATAATTTATTAACACAATATGTCATTATTTCTGTGTGGTGACGGAGTAAGAATACAATTCACCACCCCCTATATTACCCGTGGGTGATCGTAAAAAACGACTAAGGGATATAAAACGCATATAATATTCTATGCAAGTGAAGGCAAACTCGAAAGAAAATCCTATATCAACATATCTGATCAGCGTGGTATAGTAGGTCAATTGCCCTTCCATTACGAAGGAGGCTCAAGCTCAACAGGGGTACATATGAGAGCTGAGATGATCCCCATGGGTATGATAACCGTGAGTAAAAGACGACTTAAGGATACAATAGGTAGATAACATCTATACAAGAGTAGGAAAACTCAAAATAATACTAGTTTGACTAGAGTGAAATAGTCAGTCAATTTCTTTTTTACTATGGAAAAGGCTCGAGGCGATCAAATTTCCAATTTTAATCATTGTTTTAATGCTAAAATTAAAAGTCATAGCTTAATCGTAGTAAATAATATAGCATAGCTATTGCTGGAATCAATCTTTAACACCAAGTCCAATCTCGTTCGCCCGTGGGCCTTGAAAAATGGCCTTGGGGGATGCGCGAATTACCTTTTTTTTGGATTCGCATCCCTTTCTGTTCGTCACCTGCGCCCTCGTACACATATATATTATTTCTGTAAATACGTGATACTATTTATGGTTCCCTCTGTTTTTTTTTTTGTGTGACACGTGCGAAAGAGTTGACAGAATTTGTACGGCGATATTTAATGTTGGCTTGAAACTCGCACTGGGATTCTGGCATTTAATAAAATAGATTATGTCTGTCCACTGTTATAATTTTAAATAATAATATGTTATTATGTATCATTGTTATTTCGTGCCATGGTGTAGCAGTTAGTCAGCTTTTGCGACCACCTTCAGAAAATAATGTATAAATTGTATTACTTCGCTTTCGTTATCATCCTGCTCTTATCCCAATATCTACACATCTTTCATCTTCTATATAGCAAAAGTTTTATAACCGGTCTGTGGAGTTGATATTAATATAAAGCTCTTGATCGTCTTTTACGACCCCCACGAGCAGTTTGAATACTACCAACGTAGTATTCGTTGTCGTGGTGACTAGAATTATTGTTCCGTCACCACTTGAGAAAATCCACAGTACCATAGTCTTAAAAATATATTATTAGAAAGAAAAGCTAAACAACCAAGCATCTAACATTCATACTCTTGAGACTATCATAAGTATATATACCTAGTATTAAACTAGTATCTAGTTAGTAAACATACTCTCTTGAGTATCGATTCGGTTCGTGTAGCACACTACAGTAAATACTCGATCACTTGCATCGCTATCTCGTTACTTGCTACACGTAAATATTAGCTTACGCATACCGTACGGCCGTGCCGCATTTAACTAAGTGTACAATCGTATACAAAAATGTTTTAGAAATAATATTAATGTGTTTTTTTTGTGTGGACTTTAAATTCTGTTTCACAACGTTTTTATGTGATGAAATTCACGCGACACAAAAAAAAAATAAGCTATACTCTTTAAAATTAATTGATGAATAATTAAACTGTTTCCCTTTAATACAAGAGTTTCGTGTCTTTAAGATATTATGTTTAATTTTTATACAATGATGCCTGATGTTTTCACCAGAATTATTAACTTTTCATGAATTAAGTTAAAGTAAGTCTTACAAAAGTCAATAATTTGTATTATGTTTTTTGAGATTTAGTATATTAGACTTGTCAGACTTAAATTTATAGAGTGTCATAGTAAAATAATTACTAGAAATGTAAAGTTTTTGTTTTTAGAATTACTAATTGGTCAAAAATAATCTTTTTTTTATACAGAACCATTTTTTTCTTATTTGTTTTAAAATTGTATAAAATTTGGTTCAACATTCAATAACTAATACTGTATAATGGATAAAAAAAAATATAATAACGATGGCTTCTTGGATGTAAAACACCGTTTTTTCTCAGCGATGATGAATGCTGAAAAGTGTTCGAAACATCAGATTGAAATCTTGTGGACATAAGCTTTATCACGAGTGGAGATAATAATATAATCAACATGACTGTCAGTAAGTTTAGCAAACGCAATTAGTGTTATAAGTTCACTAGAAAAAATCCACTGCTTCAGCTAAGCCTAAACTCTTATCGATTTCTTAGCTGGGTGACACAATATTTTATCAACCATACTTAGCCACATTGCTAAATAACATAATTATAACAATATAAAATTTCTATAATACTTTAGTTTCTGACTGTATAGTGTTGGGAAAGTTACAAGCTCAGTGAGCAAAGTTAGTGTCAGTCTATAGCCGTAGCTCAGGAATATGTTTGGTTCAAACATCGATACGGATTCGCGATTGGACTGCGACCTAGTCTATTGTTACTTCAGACTTCATATGATTGTATAGTATTTGCCATTAGATCTATTTTTGCTTAGCGTCCTCTACAAATTACAATTACAATTCAAAGAAAATTTGTACAGATGACTAGGCAGCTCATTAGATAGTATATAATAACTTTTGCTCATAACTTTGTACAATACCAGGGCACAGACAGCTCACTACTTTATGTAAAATTGAAAAGCTTGAGTCTCGTGGTTATTGAACGAAGCGCAAATCTCTAATACTCATATTAACTTTCTACACAAGTGTGGTACCCCAGACGAGGCGGCCATTTATGGCTGCAAACAGGAATTCTGTCAGCAACTTGACTGTACAACTTCAGAAGTTTATCACTTAATCATCAAAGACATATCGCTAATCCTAACTAATATGATAAGAGCGATTGCGTGTGGTTTACGAAGACCTCATCTGTGGGTGAATGATGGTTAAGGATAATTTGTGTTAGCATTCATTTTCTATGGCAATTATGAAAACTCTTTGAAAATTTTTGAGTAGAATCTGGAACAAGTTGTTATATTCTCGTGGGAAACTTAGCACTAATTGTGAATGGCAGCCCGCCTGCTAAGCGTGCCGATTACAGCATCATTCTCTTTAAGCAGACCTATCACCAGTAGTTAACTTTGATAAGTTCTAAGATGGTTATATTGCTGATACAACAGTGCGTTTAGCTTTTATGCTTTCACGATTTAAATACTTCGACGACCGTCATAAAATACTACTCGTTGTCCCTGGTAGAGATAAGGTGGAAACCTTCTGTTCGGACAAAAATATGTTCCCAAGAGATAGAAAAATAACTTTCAGAGGATCGTACCTCGTAAGAACTCGGCCTAAATAAATTGTAACCCCTTCTTGTTGGGCTGTTATAGAAAAAAAGGATAAGAGACTTACGATATTATTGAATGAAAATAGAATTAATCTACATATATCTCTATATAATAACTTTAAAATAATAATACAAAATAACATACTTGCTCAGTTTCTTATTTTATAATCAAAATAAATTTCTATAATCTCAGCTTGCAGTTACGTTCCTATTCTGTGGTAGACAACTAGATTAATTTCAAACAAAATCTAAAAATAACAATATGTAAGTACTCTTGTTGGGATTTTACATATAATAAAATTATTTTTTGACAATAAAGGCGTTAGTGGAATATTATTTTTATATAAACGAAATTCATAGGTTTTTCAATGTGGTGACCACGTAAAAATACAATTCATCAACCTCTATCTTAATCGTAGTTGATCGTAAAAGACGACTAAGTGATATTAAATGCATATAACATCTTTTCAAGAGAAGGAAAACTCGAAACAAAATCCTATACGTCTGACGAGCATGTTATAATAGGTCAATATCACTCCCATTATGGAGGAGGCTTGAGCCTAACAGTGGGACGTATATGATCTGAGATGATGATAATGATGATGAATTTTCTAGATATACAAATAAAAGAAACTAAATTTATAGTTGCGTTAGTTCATATATCTCTACCAGCTGACCGAACAAACGCTATACTGTACAAATCTATAAACGAAACAAAAGTACTTAATCGTTAATAGTGCCACTTATCAGGTCTAATGATTACTCTAAACAATTCCTATATTTACCTAAATATGCTCAAACAATTTCATCAAAATCGCTCCATCCGATTAAGGTATGCTTAGTCGAATACACAATTACACATACACAGTAATATAAATGTAAATAAAAATATGCAGAGCGTACCAAAATGATCAAATAGAATTTAGCTGACTTATTTGTTATTTTATCTAATTATATATTAACACAATGTCTTTATATCCCCATGACCTTTATAAGCAACTCAATAAAAAGTATAAAAAAAAATCCATAAGCTTGGTAGGCGATCCTTGTTATAAATATGAGTTTCCCGAGAGACAACTGCTGCACATTTTCCTGCTCATTACCCGGTATTTATTGAGACTCGTAAGGAAAGTAAGGAGATAAATATGACATTGGCTTAAATTCAATTAATCGAAATATTGACGCTATTTTTACTAAAACTTTTTTTGACGATAGGCTATGAAGTGGTCACATTCCATTAAAACCGTCTAGGGTGAAGAAATGGCACGCAACCCCAGAGACGCGCTCTACGCCATGCGAATGGGCCACCGGTATCCTACATCCAGATACTTGTCTTTGGTGGCCCACCCAACGGTTTAGCCTCTCCAGTCGACACCCGGATATATCCGCTTACGTCTTGCAATTGGGGTGTCGTCCTCACATGGTGGCCACCATCTTCTCTCCGGGTGACCGGACTATATCCCCGATCCAGTCCATTGTAACTAAACCTAAGAGGAAACTTATTCTAATTTACAAAAATAAAACAATCTAAGACAAATAGGAAATAATTATAAAGAAATTAATTTATATTTTCCTTTAAGAAAGTTTTTTATCTCTATAGATAGAAAGATGAATTCATCTTATTCGTAGAGAAAATACTCAATGAGTTCGTTGAACCCGTTCCATAGGTCACTACGACAGGAAATTAAATATCGAGATTCGCGCCCTCGTCTATTGATAACGAAGATATAATATTACATCGTATGTAATAACATCATAATATCAAAAGAATATTGCTATGACATACATTATACTTGTATAAAGCTCATATATTTGTATGTTTTGTTTGAATATCTTACCCGTGGGTGATCGTAAGAGAGTGACTAAGGGATATAAAATACATTTAACATCTATGCAAGAGAAGGAAAACTCGAAACAAAACCTTATACCAACACATCTGACCAGCGTGGTATAGTAGGTCAATTTCCTTCCCATTATGGAGGAGGCTCGAGCCCAACTGCGGAACATATATGAGCTGAGATGAGATGAGTTAATATAATAATCTACTTATAATAATATTTATGTACTTATGATTTTATATTTATTATATAGTGATAGGACCACCCTGTTGATAGTTTTGTGTCTGGCAATGGCAGTGGCAAATCGATATTTGAGCAGTGAAAATGTACTGCTGTGTTTCGTTTGGTGAGCGAGAGAGCCGGCAGCTTGACTTTCTGGTTGGGTTTGGGATTTTTACTGGTAGGCAGCGGGGCGTAAGGAACATTAACACTTACCATCAGGTGTGCTTACTCGTTTACCAATATAAAAAGAAAGAAAAAATATTGTTTTTTTTAATTTTATTCATCCAACTACATAGTTGAGATAGGTAGTAAGAGGCGAAAAGAATTAAGAAAATGCATTTTTTTTTGCTATAATTACTAAAGTACGAGTATTCATTTTTATTATTTATAATATATTAAATACTAATTTATTGAAATGGGAATTTATGTGAAAAGGAAAACATAGTGGCGAGGGTTATCAACAACATTTACATAAATAATATTTTAACTTATATTCGATTCAATAGTGGTAGAACCACGCTGTTGACACTTTTCTGTCTACATCCGCAGGCTGGTCCGTCCAGGGTAGTACTCCACTCTCGCAGAAGATCGACGTCTGAGTAATGGCAATGCGTTGTTGCGCTTCGTTCGGTGAGCGAGAGAGCTGGAAGCCCAACTGGGTGGGTTTGGTGATTTTATTCGTTGGCAGTGGCCTAAGCTAGACCCTTGGTATTGCAAAGGTCAATGGGCGGCAGTAACACTTACGATCAGGTACGCTGATTGCTCGTTTGCCACTATAAGCAATAAAAAAATCTATGTTACGAAAACATTGTAACCGAAATAGCTCATTTTACTTTCACGAATGCTGCATAATTATATTAATTTCATTTAAAATCGTTTATTGTTGAGAGAATGATACAGGGCTTTAATTTAAATTTGACATAAATTATTAATTTTATTTTACTTTCCTATTTTCATTCTCTATGATTTTAACTTGTACTTTTAGATAGAAATAGAATAGAATAGAAATAAATTTATTCAAAGGAAAAATGCACCCTTTTACAATTAGTTTTTTTCTGTCAAACTGTATTAGAGTTTGTTGGCAGAAAAATACGTGTCGTATTTTAATTGAGTAATACTTGTTATGACTTTATTTCAGATTTAAACATGTTTTTTTAAACCTTATTGTTTTGTAATACGCTTTATATCAGAGATAAGCCTAAACTTTAAAAGATTTATCACGAAATGTGGTAACAAATACATATTTGTGCACTTAAATTGTAAAATCTGGCTAAATATTACGACCTAGATCAAAATAAGGTATTATAAGATTAAATATCTCAAAAAGATTTACAGAAAAGTCCGGGATGCTATGTCTGCCTCCTAAGAATAATCTACAGTAACATACATACATATCATCACGCCATATCCCTTGCAGGGTAGGCAGAGAGAACAGAGTGCCAGAGAACTCTATCCTTGCATACTTCACTCGCTTCCTCAACATTCATAATTCTCTTCATACACGCTCGCCGGTTTCGGAGACTCTTGACTCCACCTTCCTTCAGTACGTGACCGATCTGGTCTAGGTAGGTGAGTCTCGGTCTCCCCCGGTACCTACATCCTTCCACTTTCGCATTGTATATCTTCTTAACCAGACGTTTGTTCGGCATTCTTTCCACATGTCCGAGCCATTGGAGCATCCTCTTTCGTATCTTTACACCAATATTCTCTTTCATACCTACTCGCTCTCTTACGTCGTCGTTGCGACTGCGGTCGGTCAGCCTAACTCCACAGATTTTCCGTAGAGATTGCATTTCGACCGCAATTATTTTGCTTTCATGCTCTTTTCTGCATACCCAACTCTCGCTTCCATATAGTAATGTTGGGACAAGCACTGCGTTATGTATTGCTACACGTGCCTTCTGGCTGAGGTGGTGGCTACCAAGAAGTTGTCGCAACGCTCCGTTCACTCTATTTCCCGCATTCACTCTTCGCTCTATATCGGTCGTGTACTTTCCATCTCGGCTAAAACCACATCCAAGATATACAAATTCATTCACTTGCTCTAGTACATCATTACCTATTTTTACTCTTACATCTTAACTCATAACTTATCTCAACCATGTTTATATCGAACATATTACTAAAAATGATGGGTCATTTACGAAGCTATTTTAAATAATACAGTACCTATTGTTTCTTATCTAATTAAATATCATACATTAGACATGTGCCTGACTTCGCTACCCCTGTATCTGCCGTATCAATTATATGGGGCTCCCGTATAGATAATTATGATGATTAAATATTTATTTTAATTTTATGCTAACATTTTTTTCTTTTGTGAGAAATCTTTACTCTTCATGAGCGTCCCAAACAAATTTTTATACTGGGCCCCGCCAAGGCATGCTACGTTACTGGACATGTGGAGAATTTAATGTATACCAAAATTGCGCTCTACAGCATATAATTAAAATTAATATCTCAGAAGTTATTCAACATTTAAAATAGCAGTGCAGCCGAAACTTAAGCACATCGAGAGCGAGTCGTTAGTAGTATTATTACCAAGATACCATTCTGTAAAATAAAATAATAAATAAGTACTATATAATGAAATATTTATATGATTATTATTATAAGAGGCCCAGCTTGTGTACTCGTAAAATTGGCGCAGTCTTCCATATCGTGTACACGCAGCATTTGCTTACAAAATGACACAAAATAAAAGATAATTTGATATCGGCATTGCGAGGAGCACTTTGGCGCGGCGCGTCGATGCGGCTAGTAAATAAAAACGCTCTCAATTGCCGCCCGCCCTGTCTACGGCGGATGCGCCATGCGGCTCTAACTAGGGTTGTCACTGCTGACAAAATGTTTGCTAATATTTAGCTTTTGCAAGCGACAGTTTCTCGAGTAACGACCATTTATTAGATGATGAAATGACTGCACAGATGGCGGAGTATTTTAAGCACTGACTACTCAAGCGAAATGTCGTGAGTTTGATACCTACTACGTCTATATTACTACGGTGGACAATTATTTGTGTGATCTACAGATAATTATTTCGCCTCGATGTAATCTGTGTCAGTTAATTGAATATTTAAAAAGTACTTTTTCCACAAGTATTTATGTCGAAATGCAGTATTGTCTTTCAAAAAAAAGAAAATTTAAATAAAAATTTAGAATGACCACTTACCAAGTGGACCGATGATTTAATTATGCAAGGAGTGGTTAATGCCGGTGCCACAGGATTGAGCCATAGGATATTCACTGGAAGTTGGCTACTCCCAGCAGTGATGTAGTCTAAATAATAATGACAAGGAAAATAAAATATTATATAGCATATTAAATATCACAATAAAATTTGGCACAGCCCTGCGCAATGCCACCGCCGCCCGCCGTTTCAGATGCACTCGCGACGAATCCGGATACGCACTTAGCTATTTACGTCGACTGCATTATCTGCTAATATCTGCTGTATTTTAATATTGAATGAACCAGCACCGAGTGTGGGGGACCCTGACGGTGAAGTTTTGAGCACCACTTACTTATTTACTTAAGTAAAAGATACTTGAATACAAGTTTAAATGGAATGTAACATACGATTGGGAACAAAAGTAACAATGAAATGTGCATTATAGAATGTCTAAGATGTACATTTTTTTTCTTATCAGTCCATATATATCAAATTTTGAGTATAGGACACTTATAGGTTAAAGCAAATTATCCTAATATTATTAAACAGAAGTCCTTGTTGGTGATAGTTTTCAGCCTACAGCTATAAAGGTGCAGGCTCGTCCAGGGTAGTATCACACTGACGACACGCTCGTCACAGCCCGGGGTAGGACACTCGAAGAGGCGACGAGCCTGGCCACTCTCGGCACCGAGGAGATGGTCAGGCGAATCGAGGCGCTGGGGCTCAGGGTGGCCCTAAATAAGACGGAGGCCCTTCTATTCCATGGACCCCGCGTAAGGCCGCCTATCGGTGCCTCGTTAGTCGTCAACTCCATCCACATCAGTATCCAGGCCCATATGAAGTATTTGGGTCTGGTGCTCGACAGGCGTTGGTGGTTCCGGGAGCATTTCCGCAGGATTGCTCCTCGGCTGGTCGGCGCGGCGACCGCCCTTTCGCGGCTCATGCCAAACGTGGGCGGACCCAGTTTCGAGGGCCGACGGCTGTATGCGGGGGTGATCCGCTCAAAGGCCATGTACGGCGCACCCGTGTGGGCGAGGGCTCTGAACGCCCAGCTCAGGGCTGTTCTGCGGAGGCCACATAAAGCCATGGCGGTCAGAGCCATTCGCGGGTACCGCACGGTGTCGACAGAAGCGGCATGCCTATTGGCCGGGACACCCCCGTGGGACCTAGAGGTGGAGATGCACTCCGACCTCTACCGGCGGGTTACATCAGTGCGCGACGAGGGTGACTCTCCATCGTCTGACGAGATAGCCACCTGGCGCGAGGACGCCCGCCGAGATGTCATCGCCCGTTGGGCTACGCGGCTGGAGAGGCCTAGACACGGTGTTGTTACCGTCGAGGCCCTCCGGCCCGTACTGATGGAGTGGATGGAGCGGCGGCACGGAGTGCTCTCCCTCCGGTTGGTGCAGGTCTTGTCGGGACACGGTTGCTTCGGCAAGTACCTGCACACGGTGGTGCGGAGGGAGTGGACTCCGTCCTGCCACCATTGCAGTAGCGACGAGGACACGGCGCAACATACGCTGGAGGTGTGTCCGAGCTGGGACGGGCAGCGCCGTGACCTCGTTGCTGTCATCGGTGCCGACCTGACGCTGCCGGCTGTTGCGCGAGCGATGGTCGACAGCGTCAGGAATTGGGACGCGGTCACCGCCTTCTGCGAGGCTGTCATCTCGCAGAAGGAGGCGGCGGAACGAGTCCGGGAGGATTCCCGTAACCCGGGCCGCCGCCAGCGGCCGGGGCGGCGCAGGCGCGAATATCTGCGCCTGATGGCGCCCTAACCGAGGCATCGGGTGATCGGACCGGGGAATTGTCCGGTCACCCGACGTGAAGCCACCGCGTCAGGGCGACGCCCCGATGGCGAAAGCTGTCGGGGCATCGACGAGAGAAGAACCCGCAAGGGTATACCGCCGGGCGGGCCACCGAAGACAAAGATCGGATACCGGTGGCCCGCTCATACGGCGGTGCTTGCAGGGTGGGTCCATGGGGTTGCGCGCCGCCTCTTATGTCGCCCCGGATCGATTTGTCGGGGCGTGACCACATCCATGGTCCACCCTGCAAGGGAAAAAAAAAAAGGTAGTATCACACTGGCCACCGAAGACAAAGATCGGGTACCGGTGGCTCGCTCGCACGGCGAAGAGAGGTGTCTGCAGGATGGGTCCATGGGGTTGCGCGCCGCCTCTCCTGTCGCTCCGGACTGATTCGCCGGAGCGCGAACATATCCATGGTCCACCTTGAGAAAAAAAAAGAAAAAAAAAGTAGTATCACACTATCACTGAAAATCTACGTCTCAGTGGCTAATAATTTGCTATAGTGCTACATTCAAGGTGAACGAGATAGCCAAGACTCAAAGCCCACTTTAACTAGACCTGGCGATTTTAGGATTGTCCCATTTTGGTGTGTCCTTTATCCAAGAGCGATCGATGATGAACGAGTCAATCGGACAAAGCTTCTACCTGTATAAATCGGTACAATTTCATTTCTCATCACGATCGAATCAATCAATTTATGTAAATTGGATTTTGGGATATTGTGGCAAAAGTTTAGATTGTACTTCAAACGTGAGAACGTATTATCCACGTACCCTTTGTATATGTATCTACCTAACGAGATATAGATTGATTTTGTTTTTTTTTTATTATAATGTAGCATTTTCTCGAGAAAATTTGTTAGCGTGGAATTTTTTTTATTGCGTATGGTGGCAAACGTGCGAGTGCTAATGCCGCCCATGGACCTTTGCAACACCAAAAGTATAGCCAGGCCGCTGCCTACCATTACAATCCCCAAACCCACCCAGTTGTGCTTTCGGCTCTCTCGCTCACCGTACGAAGTGCAATAACCTATTGCCATTACTCAGACGTCAATTTTCTACGAGAGTGTGGTACTACCCCGGGCGTACCGGCCCGCGGCTGTATACAGAGAATTGTCAACAGCGTGGTCCTATCAATACTAAATGTGTAGCGTCCCAATTAAATAATCATTTGCATTATTTGTGTTTTTGAATAAAATTATTAAATTAAAACTGACTTAACTGCATAGATGGTGAAGGGATTAAGATACCGACTTACCGTACCAGTATCGCGGGTTTGATTTCTACGTAGGATAATACTTTTTTGATCTATAAATTGTTGTTCTAAGTTTGGATGTGTTTGGTGCCCGTTAAATTGAATTTCTGTAAAGTTATATACAATACAAGTATTATTTCTTTAGTGCAGTATATTATAGTTGGTTTTTTTTTTAATAAAATATATCTAACTATTTCACACTTATAGGTAAATATATAATAAATTAGCCCCTAAGAGAATACAGAATGTATTCTCTTAGGGGTCGACCCCTAAGAGAATACAGAATGTATTCTCTTAGGGGTCGTTTTTTTTTTATTTTATTTTTTTGAATATTCCGTTTTAGTGAATTTTTACGTCACAAAATTAAGTCATAGTCTTATTCTTATTTATACTTATTTTTAATTCAATAATAGATTAAATAAAAGTATCCGATATGATGTGATTCTTTATATTATATATTTGGGAATGAAAATTAATATATGCTGAAACACTTGTTATGTATTTATTTTTACTATAGAGTATTTATCTCTGAAATACCTTTCAGACATAAACATACTAGAGCTATATATTGTACTATTTTTCATAAAAATGTCTGTAAAAAATAATAATAATAATAGCCAAACCAGAGTTTCTTGTCGAATCTTCGGTGATAGTTTATTGTATTAATTTAAAATGTTAAAACTGTCAATATGTAAGTGCCCCCGCAGGGTTTATACATAATAAATGAATTTGAATTTTTTTCTTCCCTTACATTGCCACTGCATTTTATTCTCTTTAGAAATGAATTTCATAAAATCTTAATACTCTTATAGAATATTCTTTCTTACTGTGTCTATCTACTGTTTATATTTCTAGTTACAGTATTATCAGTTCGGCGTTCACATGTCAGTCAATCTGTTTTTTATATAAATAAATTTTGCTATTCTCTTTATCCTAAAATTTATTTATTTTTAAAATAAAAAATTTATTTAATTTTAGCTTTTGCCCGCGACTTCGTCCACGCAGAAGTCATCTCTGACAGAGTTAAATAGAAAAAGCAATGCAAGGTGTTGAAGGTTTGGCGCTAGGATAATAATCAACAGCATCAAAAACTGGGATGCATTGAGGTGTTGATTCTGCGAGTTAGTTGTCTAACGGAATTAGGCAATAGGGTGGGTCCGAGAGAAAATACTCTACGTTGACACGCTCTACAGTCGGTGCTTTGGGCGGCGCAAGCGTGAGTACCTGTATTTAGGTTCACTGCATGAGGGCTTTGACTCGAGATGATACCCGGTTGCGGTGGCCCGCCCGCACAACGTAGATATACGTGTACGGCGCGCGTGTGTCTATATACCACAGCCGGTCACTAAAGAAAAAGGTGGTTCAAAGTTCTATTAATTATACAAATTATATTGCCATTAATATACTATTTACTGTATGACCATGGGATAAAAATATAATTATCGCCACCCTTTATTTGACTATTTTGTTTCACCAGCAGAGTTGTGACCTCGTTAGATATGATTTATTATTTGAGTTATAGAGTGAACATTTTTGAAGCTAAACTTAACCTGTATCTTAAACTATTAGGCAAGAACCTATTGTCGTCTACTATGTGTATCGTGTGAGCTCTCACGCCGGAACTGGTCGCCACAACGGCACTGGTGCGGGGTTGGTGGAGAGGGAGAGAGAAACACTTGTTTATTTATTTTTACCAAAGAATATTTGTACGTAATTTGAAAAGAATCGATAAAGAAATTTTTTCCCCATACACACTTTGCCACTTTGTTACACCCCCTTAGGTTCATAAAATCCTTTCATATTGAATCTCTATGTCATAAATAAAAACATGCTTCAAAATTTAATGTTTCTAGCTTTAATAGTTTCGGCTTGGCTACCGCCAAACGTTTGAGCGACTCATTACCATGAGTCGTTCAACCCGCTTCACAGGCCTAATTTACACAACCAGAGGGTGAAAATTGACAAATGCCAGATATTACCCTAGAATATTTGATTCGACTCGTAATTTGAAAAGAATCAATAAAGATTTTTTTCTCTTCATACAAACTTTGCCACTCTGCTCAACCCCCTTAGGGGTATAATTTCGTAAAATCCTTTCTTAGTGAATCTCTACGTCATATAAAGAAACGACAGTCAACATTTCAAGTTGCCAGCTTCAATAATATCGACTTGGCGCTAATGATTTAATAAGTCGTCTAACCCGCTTTGCAGGCCTAATTTACACCCCCAGAGAGTGAAAATCAACAAATGCTGAAACACGTGTTTATTTATTTTTACTGAAGATAATTTGTACGTAATTTGAAAAAATCGATAAAGATTTTTTTCTCTGAACATTTTTTAAATTGACATAACTTTTTTTTTATAAAGCAATTGACATAAAATAAAGCCTAAATGTTAAGTGAAGTTTACCATAATATATTAGTGAAAACCGCGTCTAAATCGGATAAGTCGTCTCTGAGATTAGCGTGCACAAACACACAGACAAACAGATAAACAGACAAAAATTTTAAAAGTTATTGTTTTGTGTTCTATTAGTGTTGATAAAGGTCCCAGTAATATTTTTTTTTCATATATCTTCCATTTAGCGACCCGTTACATTTTTATTATATGTATAGATAAATATTATATATTATAATAATATATTATAATAATATAATAATAAATATATAGATAAATATTATATGTATAGATAATAAAGATAAATATAGATGAGAGACGACTGCATGTAGCGGAGATGCGAATGTTGAGATGGATGTGTGGTGTGACAAGAATGGATAAAATAAGGAATGAACATATAAGAGGAAGTTTGAAAGTTGCGCCAGTGACGAAAAAATTAAGGAGTGAAAGATTGACATGGTATGGACATGTGATGAGAAGGGATGAAAGTAATGTTGTGAGGAAAGTTTTAAGCATGAATGTTGAAGGCTTAAGGGGTAAGGGAAGACCGAAGAAAAGATGGATGAACTGCGTGAAACATGACATGGATAGACAAGGAGTGACCACAGAGATGACGTCTGATAGAGTTGTATGGAAGGAGAAGACATATTGCGTCGACCCCAAATAAATTGGGATAAGAGCAGGTTGATGATGATGTATAGATAAATATTCTTATGACTCGACAGCGCTCGCCACCTGTGACTTCAATGAATGATTGACAAACTATTGCCAATAATATTGAAAGTATCTCTTTGACTCATCGTATACTATTTATAGAATTGCCAAACGAATGTCTGGTTAAGAAGATATGCGCAATGCGACAGTGGAAGGATGTAGATACCGGGGAAGAACGAGGCTAACCTACCTAGACCAGATTGGTCACGTACTGAAGGAAGGTGGAGTCAAGAGTCTCCGAATCCGGCGAGCGTGTATGAAGAGAATTATGAATGTTGAGGAAGCGAGTGAAGTATGCAAGGATAGATGATATGTATGTATGTATGTATACTATTTATAGGACTTTCCAAGTGAAAATAATGTAGCTATGCTTCTATTATGCAATGGTAGTTGCTGTTAATTTTTTTTCCAATGACAGTAAATCTATATTTTTTTTAAAGTTATTTTCTGGCCATACCACGCCTAAATTTTCCGGCACTAAAGGCGTCATATGGTTCTATAAACTATTGTATTTCCTTGCCATCATCCTTTTAGTTGATCATCATCTCAGCTCATATACACTGTTGAACTCAAACCTCTTCCATAATGAGAGGGAAATTGACTTACTACAGCACGCTGGTCAGACGTGTTGGTATACGGTTTAGTTTCGAGTTTTCCTTCTCTTTCACAGATGTTGTATGCGTTTTTATATCCCTTAGTCGTCTTTTACGATCACCCATGGAGGTGATGAATTGTACTCTTACTCCGTCACCACACGGAAAAGAGTTGAGTTGATCATTGGTACCAATTACTTAATTTAGTATCCCGCCCGATGGATTACCCTGTAGGGTAACACACCCGTCGTTCTGCGGGTAACGCACTAATCTCCAGTGGACGATTCCTTTTTTTACAACACATTGTATTTTTAAAACCACCACAACGCAATAACAAATGATAATTAATTCAATTCTGTTTTAAAATGACGTATTCATGTTCAGGCATTTATTTATCGTAGTAGAGTGCGGCCTAATGGGCTTGCGGTGTCTTCGGCGAGACGATTAGAATCAGTGCAAACAGACAAATGGGTTCTGACTCTCAAGTATTATTATTCCCGTTCCTTAATTGATCGCACCTTGTTCAGAATGAACTGTTTGATTGTGGTTTAAATAGTTTAGATTGATTGAGATGTTAATTTTCAATGAAATATTGGCTGAATTTAATTTTATCGATGGCGTGTTAGTTGTATGCCGGGTTCAGGTGATCCGCTCGCTCGGCGAAGAGGGGTACATTGCAGGGCGGTTCTATATAACCGCTTCTTCTATCGCCCCGGACGGATTTAGTGGGCTGTGACCAAACCATAGTTTGCCGCAAAATAAAAGGCGGATTACTTATAGACATTCTCAAAATGGATAATGTCATTATCTTCTAGTTTTGTAGACAGGTTAATGTATGGAGTGACTGCTGTAAATTTGCCAAGAAAATGTCGCCTGTTCATTTTGTGATTCCGTAAATTAGGTTTTACGTGCATTTAGGTTTTTTTAGAAACAAAATATTAATGAAAATAACTAACTTTAATATGTACTATTTTAAACCAACATCAAAAACAAAAATTGTGTAAAAAAAATTCGTGTAGTGACAGAGTAAGGATTTATTGCCCATGGATGGAATGATACGTATAAGAAATATAATACCCAAATAACATCTATGGAAAAGAAGTAAATCTCAGAAATAAAAAATATACCTATATTTTTAACTGGCGTGATATGATAGGTTAATTTTTACGCCCAAAGTTCCTGGTATACGTGGTAGCATTCTCCTGAATGCTTCACGCCAATAGTCCCACGTATACTTATGGATAGTTATGATGATGAAAATATAAAAAAATAAAACATTTTTTGTTTTTTTTTTCTATTTACCTGGTTTTTTTTAGTTGGAAATAATTAAAATTTTGAGAAAATATTGAATGAAGATTATACAAAGTAACAAATTCCTGTACCCACGAGTGGTTTTATAAATATTAGTGAGTTTGAAATAGATTGTCAATCTCAGAACAACTATTTATATACTACAAAACTAGATACACGACATAAAGACATCAACCATTGCATTATAATACAGTTTTATAAAAAATAAAACTTTATTATTAGTTTCTGCAAAGTGTTGTGATAGAGTAAAATACAAATCCATCACCCCTAACTCAGCCATGGAAGTCATAAACAACGACAAAATGATATAATATAGAGATAGACAATTATACAAGAAGACTATACCAACAACAATATTTTCCGTGTGGTGACGGAGTTAGAATACGATTCATCACCCCCTATTTTATCTGTGGGTGATCGTAAAAGACGACTAAGGGATATAAAACGAGCAAGAGAAAGAAAACTCGAAGCAAAAGTGTGACCAGCGTGGTATAGTAAGTCAATTTCCCTTACATTATGAAGCAGGTTGGAGCCCAACAGTGGGAGATATTTGACGATATGATCGTAGCTCAGAGGAAGGTACGCTGTCTAAAACTATTCATGTTACTCATTTATTAAGCCATTACTCTACATACAATATAACCGCCACGCTGAGTAGCCGAATTGTCATTAGCAGTTAGCGAAACAGTTCTCTCTATTGCTGCTTTTTTATAATGATTTTCTAGCTAGTTTTTTTAGCCCAGGGAAAATAGGTTACAGTGTGTATTTTTAATCTCTCATTATGTTAAAATAATGAAAAAAATATTAAATAATATCAGCGTATACTCAACATGTATGCAAAGTATTTTTATTTTATGTTATAAGAGAATATAGCCACAATATGATCCTTTCCTCGTTATTATGTGAATCTCGTTTGTACAACTTGTATGTACTTTAATGTTTTTCGCGCCTCGTATATCTACCATGTTATATTCCCATAACAATTTTTGAAGATAATCCAATTGCAATGACCTTTTATGGCGTAAGACTACGACGTCTTTTTTATACTGCATAGATTCACAATGTAATAGCTGTGTGGTAACGGCTACGACTTAGTCGTCTTTTACGACATCTACGAGTAAAGTAAGGGTTGGTAGCACTTACTTTACTCGTAGATGTCGTAAAAGACGACTAAGAACTTTATAATGACCTGGGCCAACTCCATCTGATGCCATTTGGTCAACAATTACATTTCCAAGGAGGGTTGACGTCTGGCAGGCGGCCGGTCATAAAACTATTGCCAATAACTTTTACAATACTATGAAAGAAGAGTACATATTGTATCGAACCCAAGTAATTGAGATAGAGTAGGAGAATGCTGAGATTCACAATATGAGTGACTCATTACGCACGCGACTCATAGTGGATATTTGAGACTTTCAGTATAGAAGAAGACTTGTATTTTTTCCTGCTTTGGCTCTGGTCTCATGAAACCTGCTCAAAACCGCCCAGGAGATGTGCAATCCTGCTATACTAGTATGTATAGCTATTTTGATAGGACAGAGATACCGAATTCTTGTTTGCGGTAGCCCGTCTGACATATTAAATTATATATAGATTTATTTTTATCAAGTTGGATCACATTGGATCTAATACTTGCCACACAATTGATATTAATAATTAAAAAAGCAACTTAAAAATGACAAGTCCGCTGAGTTTCTTGCTAGATCTTTTCAACTTAACACCGCGTTCCGATCCAGTGGCTGTTTGATTGGTTTCAGATGAAACGGGGTTATCATCATTCTCCTACTCTTATCCCAATTGCTTAGGATCGATACAATATGTACTCTTCTTTCATAGCACATATTGTAAAAGTTATTGGCAATATTTTTATGACCGACCGCCTGCCTGATATCAACCCTCCTTGGGAATCTAATTGTTGACCAAACGGCATCAGATAGAGAGGGCCAGATGGTGGTGATGATGGATAAGTCGTCTTTTACGACATCCACGATCAAAGTAAGGGTTGGTAGTATTCGAAGCGGCTACCATACAGCATGAAACGGGGTATATATACGGGGTATATAGCATATTAAATGATTTGATTAGATCTATAAAATATTAAGGTATTGAGTTTGCCCGGTCTAACATGTGGACTTTTCGTATGAATTTTCTGACATACATACGTATTTATTCGTAATGATAATATTTATATTCCACTATTTAGAGCTAACGTGAAGTTTTTTTTATTCATGATGATATTTCTTGCACTGACAACTAGATTCTCCAGGTGGTAACGGAGTAAGAATTCTTCATTTCACCGGAAACCTTCTTCATTCGCGAGAGAGCCGGAAGACCAACTTTCTGGGTGGATTTGGGCTGATGGGCGGTGGCCTAGTTCTACCGTTGGTATTGCAAAGGCTCATGAGAGGCAGTAACACTTACCATTACATGTGCTGTTTACTCGTGTGCCACCATAAGCAATTAAAAAAAAACAAAAAAAAAAGCAATTAAGCAAATATAACAAAATGGCTGCCCAAAGTAATTGTATCGTATAAGATTCAGTGGTTACCGTCTAAATCCACATAATACAGCAACAAAGTACATTTCATTATGGTCTGATTGCATTTGCACATAAAATTACATAGTTGAAACAAAGCACTATATATTTTGTAATGAAAAGTTTATGACCATGTGTCGAAGCGCCTAAAATACAATAGACAACTAATTTGGTTTACTAAGTAGATTATTTTTAAATGGAACAAAAGGGAAGAAGACCAAGTAATTACTCACAATTAATTAATATACCTCAAGAAAATAAGTAATACAGGAAATGATCAAGTGCTTGTTTGAAGCCAAACGTTCAGAAGCGACATACATGTCCAATAAATATTCTAACTTCTGTAGTAAATTGAAAAATATATTCTCGAGATTGCAACATCACATAAGAGTAAGAATAAGGTTTCTTTACATTTAATTCCACCTTCATACTATTCCATATTACTTTCTTCGATGTGCATTTCATTCGATGAGCGAAAGTAAGAGGCCTATACCCCACTTTATGTAGCCAAAAATCTGGCGTTCCTCGCGTAGTGCAAAGGCGAATGAATGAATGGTCAACGAATAAAAAAAAATAAGATGATCGAAAGACATCATAACGTCACTGCTAGAATAGAAAAAAAAACATATATTGACTGATCTGGTTACCGATATTATATAAATTTGTCTACTTTTGAGCCTATATTTGAGACTTTGGGAGAAGGATGACTGTGCAATTTAATCTTTTGTAACATATCCAAGAAAATATGCTGACATTCCTAAAAATTATGTTTTATCAAATCGTTCCGCGTAATCCCATCAAGCTATAACATGGTTGGTGATTGCAGTCTGTAACATAAAATTCCTTGGAGAATTTTCCTACAAACTCCTCTGGGTTTTATTATGAGTCCTATTACAAAATAAAAAATCGGCCAAAAGCGAGTTTTACTCGCGCACGAAGGGTTCCGTAAAACAAAAAAAAAAGCTATTACATAGCATTTTTTATCAACTTATGCAATTATAATTTATCATCATCATCATCACAGTCCATAAATGTCCCACTGTTGGGCTCGGGCCTCCTCCGTAATGGGAGGGAAATTAACCTACTATACCGCGCTGGTCAGACGTGTTGGTATAGGGGTTTGTTTCGAGTTTTCCTTCTCTCGCATAGATGTTACCGAGAAGTTGCCCCAACGCTCCGTTCACTCTATTTCCCGCATTCACTCTTCCCTCTATATCAGTGGTGTATCTTCCATCTCGGCTAAATCCACATCCAAGATATACAAACTCATCCACTTGCTCTAGTACATCATTACCTATTGTTACTCTTACATCTGTTCTGGCTTCATCTCTTTCAAAGACCATTATAACAGTAATATATCTGCCCTCTAATCTTTCACGGATCTCTGCTTGAGTCTATTAATTACAGAATCTACAATAACACAAACTAGACGTGGTAGATTCCACTCTTATTTTCTTTTTAACTTATTAGTGTTTGTCTTCTTATCATTAACATGATATGCCTCGAATGATTAAAATTAAGTAATAAAATATTGGCTAAGTAATAAAATGTTAAAACCTCCGGTTAATATATATGAAATAACACTGATTATGCTTAATTAAATTTTTATTAATATAACTTTGTTTTCATTTATATGACCACACAGAAGACCTAAGCTAGTGTAGTAGTGCAATTATTTTGTGCTGGTTTCCTATGCAGGAAAATATTTGTGCAAACCATAAATCGTTGCTCCAAGTCTGGATGCAATGGTCTTGTCAGTGGAAAATCCCATATTGCAAAAATATAATATAATACCTGTTTGCAAGTTATAATTTGAACAGATATATATGTACATTACCACAAAGTAAGAAATGTTAACAATTGTAATATATATTAAATATTTTTAATGTTGCCGTTGATGTTGCCTCTATATTTTATTGTTGTATAGGGATATTATAATATCTTAAAACTACTGATATTTGTATAAAATAATGATATGAATACTCAACAATAAACTTGAAAGTTGCAGTCATGCTGTATTGCTTTCTTGTTATATAGTTATTTACTAATATTCAATATTTTAACAGCAATTTTGGTGAAATATTTACAGCCACTTATATCAAGCTGTTCAAAATATCCCACACATGCAAGTTATTGTAAATAAATTTATAATATTTAAATCACATATCCATCGTAAAATAATATTCCAAAGAGTATTCAAAGGGTAGAAAATTATGCCTTTCCTGAAACATGATAAACATATAAAATAACTTTACAAATATTTTATTACAATGGTATTTTAATTTAAAATTAAAAATTTAAGATAGTAATATAACAATCATATAATTAATTAACATTATCAACTAAAAGTATTAAATATAAAATTCATTCAACTTTTACCATATTGTATCCATCTGTGTATTTGTTTTCTTTATGACAGAATAATGGACCACTGCATATTTCTAAATAAACTGGCGATATTTTTAAATTTCATAGTAGCTTTAGTGATTCATGATTAAATATTGAGGCAGGCATGAGCATGCTATAGCAATAACAGTGGCGCCTGAAGCCTTTTCAATAGAAGGCAAAGCTTTAAATCTAATGTTAAGCCAACAGTACGCAATCACAGCTGAAATCATATTTGTATCTATTAGTAAATATTCACTACTATTCATTATATATTAGACAGGCAAAGAAGCATGTTAAGTAACCAATTATATAGCAGAACTGTTTTATGATAATTTTAGGTATATGTTAGGTTTATGTAAAGCAATTGAGTAAAAAGGATGTAAGCATATTTGCTTACATACATATGTAGAAAACATACAGTGTACATATGCAGAAAACTTAAGCAAAAGAAATCTTGTATTACGCTATACCAATCAGTTTGGCCCTCGAAGTGGATTAAACTAATTTCCTTCATTAAAAAAGCCCGTAATCAATCGTAGTACTATAAGAATTGAAAAGAAAGAATGTAATTATATTTGAACCCCGTTCTTCAGCAAGAGGTTAATGCCTGCCATGAACATTAATAACGTACAGTACGATTGTCTACACTATAAGAAATTATATACTATAAGAAATTATATAGTGTTGTGAATTTTTCTTTAATTTTTGATCAGATGGGAGTAACTCTGCAGAAAAGTCGTTAGTTCGGCAGATTTGTATTATTGAGAAGGCTCTATAAGATAATGGATAGATAATATACACTGAAATATACATACCTTTGTACAGACACACACACACACACAAATCAAATAATTAATGCAGCCACTATTTATTTCAAAAATCTTGTGGAGATAGATAGCTACATACATACATACATATCATCACGCCATATCCCTTGCAGGGTAGGCAGAGAGAACAGAGTGCCAGAGAACTCTATCTTTGCATACTTCACTCGCTTCCTCAACATTCATAATTCTCTTCATACACGCTCGCCGGTTTCGGAGACTCTTGACTCCACCTTCCTTCAGTACATGACCAATCTGGTATAGGTAGGTTAGTCTCGGTCTCCCCCGGTACCTACATCCTTCCAGTTTCGCATTGTATATCTTCTTAACCAGACGTTCGTTCGGCATTCTTTTCACATGTCCGAACCATCGGAGCATTCCCTTTCGCATCTTTACACCAATACTCCTTTTCATTCGGTCGGTCAGCCTAACTCCACAGATTTTCCATAGAGATCGCATTTCGACATCCAAGATATACAAATTCATCCACTTGCATCATTACCTATTGTTACTCTTACATCTGTTCTGGCTTCATCTCTCTTTCAAAGACCATTATTTTGGTTTTGTTCACATTCACGCGTAGACCCCTTTTCTTACAATCTTCTGTCATTGTGTCGACTAGGGTCTGCAGGTCAGTCGCTGACTGTGCCAGCAGGACTGCATCATCTACATAGAGCAGAGTAGTGACCACTGAGTCGCCCATCTGAACTCCCACATTCATATCGTTCAACCTTTGGAGATATTTATCCAGATATATGATAAACAGCCTGGCTGACAGAAGAAAAACAGCTATGAGATATATATATATATATATATATATATATATATATATATTATATATATATATATATATATATATATTAGGGTGATTCATTTCCGCAAATTTTTTCGTTGCTCATGCAAAATATTAATCTACACATAGAAAAAAACATTTTCACCAAATTTGAGATCTTAGTATTAAGTTTAAGTACTTGCAATTTAAATTTAAAGTTTTACTATTTAAAATTCATGTAAAAAAATTTTTTTTTCATATTTATAATGCTTACCCGGCTTTCACAATATCGCAAATCGGTTTGATGGACCTTGTGGGTAATTTCACGCTCTTCAAAATAGCCTTAGAGTTTTTTTGTGTAACTCGCACTGGTTCACCAGTAGGAGTCGTCAAAGTGCAGTTTTTAATAAAAATATATTTTTTTTAATTTTTTGAGCACACCGCCAAAATTAGCAAGAAAAAAAGGATTGACTCATAAAATAAAAGTTATCCAACCAATATTTAATGAATTTACAGCCATTTTTATACCGGAAAATGTAAGAAATTGATAAATATTAACTCATAATGTCATTTAGATTCATTTATTACCATTATATTTCTTTATACTAAGAACTTTTTCAATGAATGATTTTTACTTATACAAAGTTGGCGTGAACAAAGTTTACGATGAAAAAAATTAAATTTTTACTAATTTTGGAATTTCGCTACAAAAAATTGAATAATCTTCATTTTCATTTTTTTGCTAAACGACAGAAATGTTGAAAAATTGCAAGATCTATGTTACAATTTTGTTCTTCTAGTTTTTTTATGAATTCATGTGTTGTTTTTGTATTCATTATGAGTAAAAAATCATACTAATTCGTTCGTTTTATGTTGTTTTATGTTGTATTTTGTCAAATTATTATCAAAAATCAAGTTTTCAATTATCATATCCCCTTTACAATATGAAGTCATAATAACGCCGGATATAATATGCTAAACAATAAAAAAGTATTTTACGTTTGCGCCATTTTTTATGTCTTGTTCTGTATAGTTGCCAGTATTTTAAAACTGTATTAATCGATTTTAGGGTCTAGGTTGGTTTTGTGTTTTTATTTATTGCTTCAAATCTATTTTCCTAATCTAGAAGAATGACATACAGTTACCATATATACGTTCTAAATAAAATAGATTAGAGTATATTAGTCATATACATGTTTTTGGAGTTTACTCCTTAAGAATCGATTTTCATATTAGGCACCCAGTATGAGAAAATTTAAGGAGTAAAATCTAGTGATCGAATGACCTCGTTACGTTTTTGGTGCGCAACCTATTTTTGCGCCTAACTTGATAATCGTACTTAAGGAGTAAACTCCAGTCGTGCGTCGGAGCTGAACACACACACTTTTTTTAAACATTAAGTTTTTTTGCTAAGCAATATTTTTGGATGCCAGATATATTGCTATTGGAGATACCACTCTATGGCTACAAGATTTTTAAATGATACTGATCAACCAAAATAAAAACGTCCAAGTCGGCAAACTGTAAATAATAACCTAATTTAATGTGAAAAAAAAATAACCTAATTTAATGAGCTTCATAGGCCTCTTGTGCTCGGCGATGTAGGGCTATATTTTTTTATTGTAATAGAGTATCCATTTAAAGCTCAACAAAACAAGGTATCTTTGATTAATGCACAACGCGAAACTGTACTCCATAGTACAATGGGCGAATGCCTATAACCATAATCTAAGGGGAATCCCTTAGCTTATTATTTACAGTTTGCCGACTTGATCGTTTTTTTTTATTTGGTTGTTCAGTATCATTTAAAAATCTTGTAGCCATAGATAGAATGGTATCTCCAATAGCAATATATCTTGTATCCAAAAATATTACTTGGCAAAAAACTTCATGTTTAAAAAATATGTTTATGACTAATATGCTGTAATCTATTTTATTTAGAACTTATTTATGGTAACTGTATGTCATCATTATTCTAAGATTAGGAAAATAGATTTGTAGCAATAAATAAAAACGTAAAACCAACCAAAATCGTAAAATCGATTAATACAGTTTTAAAATGCTGGCAACTATGCAGAACAATACATACCTGCATTAAAGAATGGCGCAAACGTAAAACATGTTTTTAATTGTTTAGCATATTATATCCGGCGTTATTATGACTTCATATTATAAAGGGGGACATGATAATTGAAAACTTGATTTTTGATAATAATTTGCTTGATGTTCTAAATAAAACCGTAAATTCTCATACCCTTTAATGTGAAAAAAATAACCAGTAAGTAAGTAGTAGTAAGTAGTACCAGTAGGTAAGTTTAAAATTATTAAAAATATTTTTATTATATGATGTAATTAAAAATTTACTGTTTTTTGCAATTTTTCCTTTATCGGTGCTATAAGACGTTGCTTTGTACCAAATTTCAAGATTCTGAGTTCACGGGATACTTCCCGTACAGGGTACTCCCTGTAGGTTTTGATTCCTTTGCGAGTGTCGAAAATTTGCGGCAATTTGCCGCATATACGCCTGTATTTTGATTGCGTTGACTTAGAAGTTTAATTTTTTTACAGCCTTAAGGGACAGTAGACTTGAGTATTTGTTATAAATTTTAGCTTGATACCTCCACGTGTTCCTGAGAAAAAGGGTCTTGACAGACAGACAGACGGACGGACGGACGGACACTAAAGTGGTCGTATAAGGGTTTCGTTTTTTTCCTTTTGAGGTACGGAACCCTAAAAATGTAAAAGTCACCTTTTTAACATAAGGAAATAATAATTGGTTAACTTGAATTTCGTGACTTTAATTTTAAATACTACTTACATTAATCATTCATTTTAAAAGTTGTTAAAAAATTACTTGCTTAAAGAAAAGCCCAATAGTAGTATTGCAATACAACTTCGCGTGTTCCAACGCGATTCCACGTTTATCCCATACTCCCTTAAGTAGATAAGAATGAAAGGAAAAACAATGTAAACACGATGTGCGTAGCATAATATTAAATATTTCATGGAGATTTCCCGTACAGAATTATTTATTAAATAAATAATATTAGATGGAAATATATGTCAAAACAATATTCAATATTTGATCATATCTATTTGTTATATATCTAAGGTGTTTTTATATTATGATATGACATGACTCTCATCCGCATCAATTTCAATATACGATACGCCAATTTTAATATGTTTTTTCTCTCTAATAACGAAAAACAACAAAATATTTTCAAATTGATTACCTTTATAATTCCAAGAACTTGGCGTCGACATAATATATGTTTTTCTAACATTTTGCATATTGCAAAGGTTTTGGCATAATCAAATGCTTTCCTATAGTCTACAAATACTGAACACTTGACTATGATAAAATTTTGGCCAAATGCTAATATTTATACACATTAGTACACTCATAACATTATTGCCAATAAGCATTCGCCAAATCGGTCCGGGGCGACGGAAGAGGCGGCGCGCAACCCCATTGACCCACCCTGCAAGCACCTCTTCTTCGCCGTGCGAGCGGGCCACCGGTACCCGATCTTTGTCTTCGGTGGCCCGCTCGGCGGTGTGCCCTCTCGGGCTCCTCTCCTGTCGACACCCCGACAGTTTTCGCCGTTGAGGCGTCGTCCTCACGCGGTGGCCTCACGTCGAGAGACCGGACAATTCCCCGGTCCGATCACCCGAAGCCTCGGTTAGGGCGGCATCAGGCGCAGGTACTCGCGCCTGCGCCGCCCCAGCCGCGGGCGGCGGCCCGGGTCACGGGAATCCTCCCGGGCCCGTTCCGCCGCCTTCTGCGAGGCGCAGAAGGCGGCGACCGCGTCCCAATTCCTGACGCTGTCGACCATCGCTCGCGCAACAGCCGGCAGCGTCAGGTCGGCACCGATGACAGCGACGAGGTCACGGCGCTGCCCGTCCCAGCCCGAACATACCTCGAGAGTATGTTGCGCCGTGTCCTCGTCGCTACTGCAATGGTGGCAGGACGGAGTCCACTCCCTCCGCACGACCGTGTGCAGGTACTTGCCGAAGCAACCATGCCCCGACAAGACCTGCACCAACCGGAAAGAGAGGACTCCGTGCCGCCGCTCCATCCACTCCATCAGTACGGGCCGGAGGGCCTCAACGGTAAAAACACCGTGTCTAGGTCTCTCCAGCCGCGTAGCCCAACGGGCGATGACTTCTCGGCGGACGTCCTCGCGCCAAGTGGCTATCTCGTCGAACGATGGGGAGCCACCCAGCGCCTCAATACGCCTGACCATCTCCTCGGTGCCGAGAGTGGCCAGGCTCGCCGCCTCTTTGAGTGTCCTGCCCCGGGCTGTGACGAGCGTGTCGTCAGCATAGCATATAACGCTCAGCCCGGGGGGGAGACTCCCTCTCAACGCCCAGTCGTAACCGATGTCCCACAGAGTCGGTCCCAGAACTGAACCCTGCGGAACACCGCACGACATGGGCGTCCGCACAATGTCCCCTGCGGAGCTCGCGTAGAGAACACTGCGCCCCTCCAAATAGTCTGCCACCAGCCGCCTGAGGTACAGGGGCACTCTATGGAACCGGAGCGCCTCCCTGATGCAGCTGAATGGCAGACTATTGAAGGCGTTGGCGATGTCCAACGACACCGCCAAACAGCACTCCTTTGCCGGCGACAGCCTCCGCGGCCGTCTGCCTCAGGCGTAGCAGGGCCCCGATGGTCGAACGCCCTCTCCGAAACCCAAATTGAGCGTCCGACAGATCGGGCCCCACCTCCTCCAGGTGCTGGACGATGCGGGCAGCGAGGACACGCTCCAGCAGCTTACCCACATCGTCCAGAAGCACAATGGGCCTGTAGGACGACGGCGAATCCGGGGGCCGTCCCGGCTTTGGCAGGAGAACCAACCTTCCTTTCTTCCAGCACTCAGGGAACTGTCCAGACGTCAGACAGGCGTTGAACAGTCGCCTGAGGCGAGGTTCGAAATGCTCGAGGAGCAACGTCGACACCCGGACTGGAACTCCGTCCGGGCCGGGGGCCGTGGTGGCGGAACGAATCTTCGCCACGGCTGCCCCCACTTCCGACTCCGTCACGGGCGGAATACTCTCGACGGCCTCCCGGTCGTGATCTGGCGAAGCCATGACCGGGGGCGTGTGCTCCGTTTGCCGCGGGAACAGCTCCTCGACCACTCTACGAAGGAGGTCAGGCTGGAGGGTCTCGGTGAGGGGGGGCCCTGTGCGCGAAGCTTATTCAGCGACGCGCGATACAGGCGACCCCAGGGGTCACGGTCAAGACCGTCCAGCATCTCCTGCCAACTCGCGTCCTTGGCGGACCGGATGGCCAGCTGAAAGGCGGTACGCGCTCTGCGGTACGCCTCGTACAGCTGGCCCTCCCGCTCAACATCGCGGCGACGCCGCCGACTGCGGGTGTAGGACCTTCGGGCACTAATGCACGCCGCACGAAGGTCCGCCAGTCTTGGGGACCACCAGTAGACCCCATGCCTCGGAGGTAGAAGCCGCACCCTGGGCATGGCCGCATCGCAGACCTGCGTTAACGCACTGCGGATGCGGACAGCCTCAACGTCCACTCCGTCCGCTGGGGGTGGTGAGGACAGCCACGTGTTCACGATGGCCGCCTCCGCCAGTAGGTCCCTATCCAGACGCCCCACAGCCCACCGCGGAAATGCGGGAGCTCGGTCCGCCCTGCGACCCCTGCTGGGGTCCCGGAGAGGGGAGACCTCCATCCGGATGTAACGGTGATCCGACAGGGTCTCCGCCTCCTCCAGGACACGCCAGTTCCTCACTCGTGGTGCGACAGCGGGGCTAGCGAACGACAAGTCCACTATCGACCCACCCTGCTGTCGCACACACGTGTTCACTAAGCCTTTGTTTAGGACACAGAGGCCCAGTGACGCCGCCCACTCCACGATCGTCCGCCCGCGATCGTCCGTCATCGGGGACCCCCACGCCGTGGATTTGGCGTTGAAGTCCCCCAGGACCAGGACGAGGCCCGGTGCCAGTCGCCGTATCGAAGCCTCCAAGGTGGTGAGGGAGGCCCCGAAATCGTCCATTCTCCTATTAGGGGAGAGGTATACACTGTAGAGCGTGACCCCTCCCCATTCCGCAGCGACAAATTCCTCGCCCCTATCTAAAAGGGACAAGGACGGGAAGTGCCGCTGCGTGGACACGACGATTGCCGCGGTTCCGTTCCGGCTGACCACCCAATTGGGGCGATCAGGCACACAGTACGGTTCCGCGACTACGGCTGCACCGATCGACCACTCCGCCATGGATTGCAGGAGGAGATCCTGCGCACCGGCGGAGTGGTTGGTGTTGGCCTGCAGGAGGTGAGTGGACTGGGCAGCCATTAATGGGCCGTGTCCATCATCACCTCCTGGCTTGCTGCGGGCGATCGGGCCGCGCTAGGAGCGGGAGCGGCTGGAGTCGAAGGACCGCTCCGCCCCTTTGGAGCCGAAGCCGGAGGTCTACACTCCCCAGAGCCCATGCGGTAATTAATTTAGATACCGAATAAATTACTGTATCATTGAAAAAACCCCAAAAATAATATATTTTTCCTAAACATACGTCACAAAATTAATCATCAGTCAACAAAAAAGTAACAAAATTAATAACTCGTAGCCATCATCCATCACATATAATAATAACATATATTTTATTGCGTACGATCGAGTGACCACGCCGCCGCCGACAAAACAAATTGTCCATCGACAAATGTTTGTCGCTTCAAACGTTGCGTACTATACGCACCGTCGCGCCCTCTACCGATTTCTGTCCGTATTTTTGTGTGAAATTTATTAGTTCAATATAAAATTTATATGCGTCGGTTGAGTGGATTTACTTAACGGGCTCGTTATATAGTACATCGTAAAGTTCTAGCTTCGATTCGTAAATCATATCGAGTTTCTTTTTTCATTAGTATATTTATAGTAACAGTACAGGCTCAAAGTCAGTGAAAAGTAGTGCTTAAATGTAAACAATTTTCTTTGGATCTAAAGAGATAAATATATACCTATATATTTTGTTGCACCTACATATTTATAGTAACAGTACAGGCTCAAAGTCTGTGAAAAGTAGTGCATAAATGTAAACAATTTTCTTTGGATCTAAAGAGATAAATATATACCTATATATTTTGTTGCACCTACATATTTATAGTAACAGTACAGGCTCAAAGTCTGTGAAAAGTAGTGCTTAATGTAAACAATTTTCTTTGGATCTAAAGAGATAAATATATACCTATATATTTTGTTGCACCTACATATTTATAGTAACAGTACAGGCTCAAAGTCTGTGAAAAGTAGTGCTTAATGTAAACAATTTTCTTTGGATCTAAAGAGATAAATATATACCTATATATTTTTTTGCACCTACATATTTTTTTACCATAGCTGTGTGGTAGTGGTTACAAACACTACCAACCCTTACTTTGCTCGTGGATGTCGTAAAAAACTACTAAGAGCCTTATAACAACCTGGGCCAACTCCAACTGATGCCGTTTGGTCAATAATTACATTCCCAAGGAGGGTGGTGACGTCTGGCAGACGGGCGGCCATGAAATAACTTTTACAATATGTAATATGAAAGAAGAGTACATATTGTATCGACCCCAAGTAATTGGGATAAGAGTAGGAGAATAATGAATGATAATGATTTTTTTTTGCACTCAACTTGAAGGCTTCAAGACATTTTTATTGTGTATTTATTAGCGTTCAATGGATTTATTGAGCATTTTCAACCATTCAGATCCATTGTGTCCTAAAATGAAACAAACTTAAAATAATTGAGGATAGTGGATTGATAATCCCATCAAGCCACCATCCTCAATTATTGTAAGTGTGGTTATTTGAAGAGTCAAAGGTTCTGTTAATTCAAATAAAAAAGAAGACGTCAGCTCAAACAAAAATTAATGATAGCCGAAAAAAATAATAAAAAAAAAGCAAACAGTCAGCAAAGCAGAAAATAAGAAGGCAGTACACCAGCAAAAAATTAAACCAGCTCATCAACAAAATGTATGAATAGTCAACTCTTTAGCAAAAAAAGTACAAGTCATTAGATCCACCAAGGTGAAAGCATAGAAATCTATATCATCATCTCCATCCATACACTGGTCGGATTAGGCTATGAAGGATAGGAAAGCCACTACGTCACGCTGGTCAGACGGATTAGCATAAGGTTTTATGTCGAGTTTTCCTTCTATTTCATCAATGTTATCTGCATATGATATTGTCGTCTTTAATTGTCGTTTCCGAAAGTAGTAGCGGTGGGGCTCAATGTTGGCAGTTTGCTGTCTACCCCGTCGGGGGTAATACCACACTCACGCAGAAAATCGACGTCTGAGCAGTGACAATATGCTATTGACAGAACCGCTAGTGTAACTTTCTGGGTCGGTTAGTTGTTGTCATTAGTAGACATCGGTCCAGCTGTATCGCTGGTATTACGGCTGGTATTATGACGGAGAAGAGAATTACATAAAATTTTGCTATATTCTATTTTTTTTTATTGTTTATGGTGGCAAACGAGCAAGCAGCACACCTGATAGTAAGTGTCTCTGCTGCCCATGGACCTATGCTATACCAAGGGTATAACTAGGCCGCTGGCTACCATTGCATTCCCCAAACCCACCCAGTTGGGCTTCCGGCTCTCTCGCTCACCGAACGAAGCGCAATAGCACACTGCCATTACTCAGACGTTGATCTTCTGCGACAGTGCGGTACTACCCCGGACGGACCGGCTCGCGGCTATAGACAGAGAACTGTCAACAACGTGGTCCTACCACTAATTTGAAAGTATTTTAATTCATTATATAATAATAATCACTTACTTTTTAAAATATAATATAAAATATATAATCGTAAAAAAATCAATAAGAATCGAAATTTATATTGAGATACCTACTCGTAGTCTCCGAAACTGGCGAGCCTGTATGAAGAGAATTATGAATGTTGAGGAAGCGAGTGAAGTATGCAAGGATAGAGTTCTCTGGCACTCTGTTCTCTCTGCCTACCCTGCAAGGGATATGGCGTGATGATATGTATGTATGTGTGTATATACTCGTAATTCAGAAGTTTTAAAAATATAAGCGATCTTATTTTAAACCTATTTTAATAAATTATCTGAAAAACATATAGAAAATGAAATATATATAATTTAAATGAATAAATTTGAAACACACGTTCGTTTCCTCAATTTCCTACGTGTCTTCGTGTCTTTCTCATAGATAACATCTTGTTATATTGTATAAATATGTCAAAACGACAGTCAGTATTGCGGTACACATTCAAGGGGGTGATGTGACGGCTGATACACGTAGCTCTTAGCTTCAGTGGGCGCTTGACATGCGGGGAGAGCCCTCATAATTATTGTGCGTTCATCACCCCTTACACGTCAATAGACGTTAGTTCTGATCAATCTGAATTATTGTCTTTATCTTAAATATATTGTTTTAATTATCTAAGAGCAATTAAAATTGCTATAGGTGACGTATGATTAAGATATCAACCTACTCTTTAGTGAATTAGGTAGTCACGCAGGGCAATATTTTCTGCGATCAACAATTTTTTTTCTGAGTGAACTGGATTACATATTGCAACGAGCCCGAATAATTTCTATCATCATCATATCAGCTCTTATATGTCCCACTGTTGGGCTCGAGCCTACTCTGTAATGGGAGGGAAATTGACCTACTATACCATGTTTGTCAGATGTATAGGGTCTTGTTTAGAGTTTTCCTTCTCTTGAATAGATTTTAAATGCATTTTATATCCCTTAGACGTCTCTTAGGATCACCCATGGGCAATATAGTTAGGATAAGAGCAGGATAAAGATGTTGTGTAATTCTCACGTTAACATAAGAAACCATTATATCCATACTCTCTTATAAACTAACATCATTGAATATTGATTAACAGTAAAGAACCTTATGAATGGAAAATTATCTTCAAAGCGTAATATTAAATATTATTTTTTTTATAGTATTACTAGCTGTCCCGTCAGACGTCGTCCTGCCCTGAAAAGTTTTAAGTGATATGCTGACAGCAGCACGACCTACCGGGTCCAATTGTATTTTGAAATCATTCAGGGATCCATTGGAATATACAAAGAAAATTTCATCCCAATCTTTCCAATCATTTGACATACCAACAACGGCGCAACCTACCGGGTCCAATTGTGAATCTAAACTTTCAAAACAATCCGTCCAGCCGTTTAGGAGGAGGTCACTGTCAATACACGTATAGAAGAATTATACAGAGTGGAGACGTCAATACGACAATAAATGAAAACACCGTCAATACTAGTGTATAGGAGTATTTTGAAACTATTAAAAAAGTGCTCACATGGAAATTTAAAAAACATTTTTTTCAAACAAACTTTTTATCATAAATATTGAAACAAAATAGAACACGTTTGTAAATATTAGTTCACTAACCTGTAGACAACGTGCAAGCGGCGAGCTACGTCGTGTCATATTTTACGACTTCGGAACGTAGTTAAATAAAATACCTACACCTAAGGTTTTAGGCGGTATTCATTCTCACTTGATTATTTTATTAAATTTATAATCACGATAACTTTAATAATTCACTTGGTCCTTAAACTTTTAAATTTTCGATATGTGCGCCATGGACCCGATCGCACAAATTATATCGTCTTAAAATATTATTCCGAACTCTTGTTAACAGGTCGCCATTGACGGCGATGTATTTTAACTTGTCGAAAGATCGTACAATTCTATTTTTTAAGTCCTCCACATTATCAACGTCTGTTAAATAAACATCATCTTTCACATAACCCCACAAGAAAAAGTCCAATGGTGTGAGATCTGGTGACCGCGCTGGCCACCGTGTTGGCCCATACCGACCAATCCACTGATGTCCGAAAATTCCAGACAAACACTCTCTGGCAGCAACCACGGAATGTGCAGGCGCACCGTCTAGTTGGTACCACATCTGTCTACGCACGTCTAGAAAAAGGTCGTCCATATACTCAGTAACAGGCCCGTTAATTAATTCTAGAAACTTTGCCGCATTTAAATTTCCATCAATAAAAATTGGTCCAATTATAGTATCCCTGTGTATACCAGCCCACACATTGACGGCAAACCTGTATTGGTGCGAACTCTCTCGTGTTAGATGTGGATTTTGGTGACTCCAGTACCGGAGATTTTGGCGGTTCCATAATCCGTTCCTTGTAAATGTACTTTCATCACTCCACATTACATTGTATAAGAAATCGGGGTTTTCGAAATTTTTTCGTAACATCCAATGGCAGAAGGCTTCTCTGGCCGGCATGTCTCTTGGTAACAACGCCTGTACTTTCTTGTATTTAAAAGGCCTCTGTTTATCGCGTTTTAAAACTTTGTAAATAGTTTTATGGTTTACACGAAAATGACGAGCCGCTCTACGCAGACTAGATGTTGGGTGGCGAGCAAAATAATTCAAAATTTGTTCATCTAGGGTGGCTCTTACACGCGAAGGAGCACTATCCATATGAGTGAGTAAGGATTGATTATCCCGTAACCTCTGGACAGCTTGTACAATAGTCCGGCCATTGGTAGGACAAACACGTGTGTTTCCATACCTCTCTCGGTACGTACGTATGGTTAAAGCTGCATTTCCGTGACATTCTCCATAAATTAAAATCATATCTGTATACTCCGAAGCTGTGTAATTATAACGAGGCATTGTAAATGAGAAAAATTACTATTCTAACACAAAGTAAGCGTCTAATTTAGCACAATTCACTTAAAAAATTACAGTTACCTACTCAGATAGTACATGTTCACTAGAAAAAAAACTTCCTATGTCGCACAACACACTTTTAAACGTCATAAACAAAAGTAGTTGACTGTAGCCACAGAACAATATACTCAAGATAGGCAGCAGTCACAATTTGCAAATCATCAATACCGCATGCGACGCGACGTTCACGTCACAGGATCACGATGCCACACTGACCTACAGACCTATTAGGTATAATACTTTTGAACAATAAAGCGAAACAAAAAAAATTGTCCCTTTCGCACATTTAGTTGACCTTGATGAAACCGGGATCTTCTTTCATTATGCCGCATTAGATAGTTTCAAATTTCTTATTTAAGTCTGATGACACGGTTTATATGGATCTTGAGACTCAGGAATAAGGTATAATATGCATTGATTTGTATTGCGTTTGGCGAAGACTTGAAGTGGTAACATGGCGATATGTAGGTACTACCTTCATATTAATTGATACCAATGCAGCCCGGGAGGTCATTGATCTCGTAGTGATAGGCATATAATTTTAATTTTTTATACAGAGTGGGGTAAATGTTAATAATACAAAGTAATGTGCTGTAGCTAAACTATACGACATATTGTATTCAAAGTTTGTATACCGGCTGGGCAAGTCATCAGATACACTAGATTAAAATTATTGTCGTATGGTCGTCTCCACCTTGTATATAAAGACAAGCGACCCGCCCTCGCTTCCCTTCGGTTACGTCAGTTCAATTGTGTAGTTTACTTTCGCTACATAGAATCGGTGAAGGAATTTCTTAAAATCCTACTTCACCTGACCTCTATAGGATAGAAAAAATGTTCAGACTTGAAATTTGGTCTGTAGGAGCTATATTTAAAAATGTGATTTTTACACCCCAGCAACCCTGCTTGCGGGTGGAATTTCATAAAACCCGTTCTTAGCTTGACCTTTACTCAGCGATAGGAATATTCCTACCAAATTTGAGGTCTGTAGGCCTTATGGTTCCAGAGCTATCGTGATGAGTCAATACATAGGTGGAAATCTCTTATATATGTATATAGATAATAGATAGATTTAAAATATTTTATAAGAAAGACTTTTGAGAAATAATATAAAGAAGTAAATAATATACAGTATGTTTAAGTATTCAGTAGTTATTGTGTCTATAAATAACAATACATGTGTACGCGGGAGACCTCCACTAAGACCATTGTGTAAGTCTCGACTACGCGGCGCCGAGAGCATTCTGCAGTTTTAAACCTATTGTAAAAGCTATACAGACCCCATGCTGATACGGAAGTTCTTTATACTTGCTACATTATTTTATATATAATTTTTTATTATAATCTACAATTGCATTACATACTATAGGAATATAAATATATCTTAATTAAGTTAACGCTAATATTAGAAAAATCGTGCTAATATTTTGCAACATTAATAGAGGCATTTTACGTATTTAACTGTCACCTAGTAATGATACGTTGACATATTTGATAAACGTTATTACTTATGTTGGCAAACGAGCAAACAACCCACTTGACGATGTGTCACTGCTCCCATTAACTTTGTTAATACTAGAAGTCTATACTTACTTACTGCTTACCTATGTAAGCCGTTGCATACAACCGAAATTCATCCAGACATTTGGACTATAGCTCTCTCGCTCTCCGAACGAAACGCAAAAGCACGTTGCCACTATTCAGCTGTCGATTTTCTGTCTGTTTCCTTAGATGAACCGGCCCGCGGCTGTAGACAGAGAACTGTCCATAGTGTGGTTCTACCACTATTATATATATAATAAAAATATATTATTTTAATAAGAAACTTACTTTTTTTTCATTGGAGGGAAAAATAACCTTAATAAGAGAGAAAAATTACATTAATCATGCTTTAATATTTATTTAGTTCAAACGAAATAATCTTATTTTTGCACTTCGTGTACCATTCGTGTATCATCGTTTCCATGCGGTTGAAGCGGCGAACAAAAGTTAGGAATAAATATGTCTCGCGCATGTAAATATACCCTCGCGAATAAAACTACATAAAAATTAAATTATCATAGTAGCCAACCGTCTTTAAACCTTTTAAGAAAATGCCAATAAATAAAAAGACATTAATGTTCATAGCCGTTATATGTAGGACCGCAGACCATCGTATAAATCAAACTATTCTAATGTAGTAGCGTCACTAAGTCTAGACTCCTCAGAAGCGTATATATAACAAAATAATATAGAACTCCGCAAGCACCTTAATATAAAGTAATAAGAATCATAATAAAGAATTTCAAACGCATATTATGTTTGCAATTTTATAGCAACATCGCCGTATGCATTTTACATCGCATTTGTGATGATTCGATGGGCACACTATTTATTACGATGACATTCGTTTAAAAGCTTCCGCTACTGTAAAGAATAAATTGACATAGACAATTTTTGTTATTTTTTTCTGTTCAGACAGGCAAAGGGAATAAAGCCCATACAGCCAAGGCTTATATAAATTTCTTAAAAATTAATTAACGTGTCTTCATATTCAATAGGTTATTCAAAGTCACTGTCCGTCAATATTCGACCATTAATTGGACGAAAAAAAATAAATTAGTGATTTGCCTGGGAATTTTAGTAGAACCCGATAATACAAACACGATAATATTGACGTGTGGTAACGGTGACTAAGAATAAAACTACATTTACGGATTCTATCGCGTTTGTATTTGATTTATAATTGCCCGACGTTTCGAACACTTTACAGTGATCATGGTCACGGAAGGACTGAGGTGTCTTACGTCCAATATGTCATTGTTATTACAGAAATTTATTTATATCTACCCTATAAGATATTAAATTTGTGTACATATAACATACAGTGAAGGAAAACTCGAAAGAAAACCCTATACGAACACGTCTGACCAGCGCGGTATAGTAGGTTAATTTCCCTCCCATTACGGAGGAGGCAAGAGCCCAACAGTGGGACATATATAGGATGTGATGATGATGATGATGATGACATTCAACACTTTATTTGTATTATTTTACATAAAATGCCCATAAAACTATTCAATATGTCACTAAAAAACATTAAAGAAACAACATGTGATTTCAACACGAAAATATTACTTCCTAAGTATCGTTTCGTCAAGCGATCTGACCTACCCATTGACAATTCAGATTAGTAATCCTTCGAGGTATGTTAATTACAATATTTTTCTACAAATTTGTATTTCGGATCATCTCTCGCAAACAAATCTTTGAGCCTAGTTATGAAAGAATAGTGCCTATTTTTCTGATGATTAGATGATTAGAGGGTCCTCTAGTTGATTGTTGAAACTCTGAAGGGAAAATAAAAGGTTTATATTATTGTATTTTTACTACATTACCACACATAATATTTTCACTAATATAATTTAAATTATTCTTCTCTAGTCTACACGGGTCAAAGTTTCGTACAAGCCTACTCCATCTTCCTCACGATATGAAGAAATTTATCATGTACTTACACACCTTGGCTGGACGTGATGTTTTGGTTTCAAGTTTACAGTAAGTGAAGTTATCTGTTTCTATTATTATATAATCTTTAAAAAGACTACAAGAAATTAAGGAGTAACAAGTCGTACCTATATCTCCTTAAATAATATTTTTAATACTTTTTTTTTAAACAGATTAACGTTATAATTGTTCAAGATGAAATGGCATATGCCTTATAGCAAATTCTTTTAGTTTTCCCCCTTCTAATAACACACATAGATATATATATATATATATATATATATATATATATATATATATATATATATATATATATATATATATATATATATATATATATATATATATATATATATACATATATATATATATATATATATATATATATACATATATATATATATATATATATATATATATATATATATATATATATATTATATATATATATACATATTTTTTTTAAAAGGCAACATTTGGTGATACGGAATAATCCTTGTATTGTGAGATTCTTTGGAAAGATTCAATTTAACGGACATAAATTACTCCTAGTGGATCGCTCATAATATTGTCCTACGTAGAAACCATGACACTCTAGAGCAGTATCATAACCATCGTCATCATCTCAGCACATATATGTCCCACTGTTGGGCTCGAGCCTCCTCCATAATGGGAGGGAAAATTTACCTACTATACCACGCTAGTCGGACGTGTTGGTATAGGGTTCTGTTTCGCGTTTTCCTTCTTTTGCATAGATGTTATATGCGTTTCATATCCTTTAGTCGTCTCTCACGATCACCCATGGATAAGATAAGGAGTGGTGAATTTACTTACTCCGTGACTACAACGGTAATCATTACGACATCTGTGAAATAAAGAAGAAAATATATATCTTAAAAAATTGGCCTTTCATACTTAATAATGAAAAATAATATTTTTTTCATCAAGAAATAACTTTTTACTCTGTAAGTATAAATATTTGCCAAATATTTTAATATTTCATAACTCGATAACTTCAACATTGAAGATTACCAAACTACCCTATAGCCACAAACTTCGAATAACATTATTTTTAAAAACCTGATAACCTCTAAAACAAATTTTGTTAAAAAAATCACCTTATTATATTTTCCCATCACCATTCTTATCAAAAAAAAACTGCGTGAAAATAAACCGATAAATATCTAAGGGTCAGATAAGGTTATCAGCGACAGAACCCAATCAAGTAGACGATTATTAAGCCGCAAGCTTCTACATAATTTATAAGCTATCTTGTTTCTCACTTAACTAAATTAAAACGTTCATCTCACAGACGGTGAAGTTCAAAAATATCGCTAACTTTCTCTTCTAAGGCGTACGGGTTCTGAATTATTTGACGATAAAAACTGTTAAGAAGATTATTTGTAGAGGACCGGTGGGCGTATCATTTTTTAATTTGATTGTTGAGTTATCTAAATCAGCTGAATTACTTCCTTCTTTTTTTTTGTTAAAAGATTATTGAAGTAGAAATTTGGGTAATTTATTATTGATTTATTAAATTTACATTAGCTTGAGTATATAGAGTTGGTATTAAAACTCAAAATTATTCGGTTCATAAAAACCCGATTACGAAGCGAAAAATGATGTCACAAGCGGGGTTCGAACCCGCGCCTATTGGGATTCCGGTCCAATCGTGCTGCCACTACACCACCGTGAACTATTGTAAGACATGAAAAGCTCGCTTCGTATCATATTTACGTCTTAGTCTAGTTCATGATGGTGTAATGGCAGCACGATTGGGCCGGAATCCCAATAGGCGCGGGTTCGAATCCCGCTTGTGACATCACTTTTCGCTTCGTAATCGGGTTTTTATAAATAATTAAGCATATTAAATGCTAAATTTTAGTAATTTGATTATTCGGTTCATTTGCTATTCTTTGTATAATTATTATTTATCGATTTCATTATCCTCTCAGCTCATATACAAGTCACTGCTGCGTTCGAGTTCCACAATACCAGAGGAATTGTCTTACTACGCTGGTCAGACGTTTTGGATTTTTTCCTCTTCTGTACCTAAATGTGATCTATATATTATATCTCTTCATTCTTGTATTTAAATCCACCTAGGTCACTTTATATAATGCTGTTTGGTCAAAAATGGCATTGGGAGTTTAAGGGGAGATGGATGTAGAGTATTTAAGGAGGGTCAACGTAAAGTATGCGTCCGATCAAAGAACTACTGCTAATAACTTTTGCAATATGTATCATGGAATTACTTATTGTCAACTTCAATTAAATGGGATAAGAGCAGAATTATTATGATGAGTTTTCTTTTAAGACACTCTTAGACGAGAAAAGGGTGTGATGAACTGCTTTCTTATCCTTCAATACATGGAGTTAAACATCACCGTATAATGAATATCAATTATGAAAGACTTCATCCAGCCGCATGCATGCATGAGGGTGCAGTGGTTTAAGTAATGATCTTACCTATATCATATGTTACAAGTTCGATCTTCACGTAGGAAAGTTCTTTATATTAGTCCTTTTGCACGGAGTGAGGCCGCCACGTGAAGACGACGCCCGGATGGCGACTTTTGTCGAGCTATCCGGGTGTCGACTCGGGAGGATACTAATTTCAAATACAATACAATACACCACCAACTTCACTTGAAAAAAAACCCTATATTAGCACATCTGAGAGATGGACCCGCGTGAGTCAATTTCCAATCGTGGTTTCGTTTCGAGCCCCTTAGTGTTGCATTACTTAGTCTTTAAAAAAATTATATCTATTTACATTTTTCCTCTTGTTATGGTTTTCCTTCTTATGCGTCTATTATCGTTAGTGTCACAAATGTCAAACGTCTGACATTTTGATGTTGTGACGTACACAGGCCGCGGTCCCTGACATGTCAAGTAATTAACCTTTCTTACTTAATGATGCATTGACATTCTTTTCCGTAGCTTTATATTGAATAATAATAACAATTTAAATGTTAAAGGGTTGAAATTTAGGATATTAATGTATGGTTATGTGCAACCTTTCTGTATTATGAAAGAATATAGTAAATTACTGCAGCGGCCAGCAAAAGAGACATTGATGGAGGAAGGTGTAAACATACGTAAGTCTATCAATTCCTTGTTTGTGGCCAAGGCTTGTATAGTGCTTTTCTCAAATAATACGCGGAAATTAAAACTAATAGCCCAATCGAATTAGATGAAAAACGGACCAAACCCAGAAAAAATTATAAGTAGAATTTTTCCTTCGGAATTCGTTAGGGGGGTCACTGGGAGTCTACATTTCGGTTTTCGAATTCCCAGTGGTCTTGCATTCTCCGCCATCTTGATTTTAAGGGTGGTTTTTTGTTTTTTAAATAACTCGTTTATTTTCAATTTTACACGAAAAATGGTTATCTATTACCAAAGTTGTTCAAAATTAAATTTCCTACAATTTTTGTTCTCATCATTTTTTCCGTAGGATCGATATTTTTCGATTCACACCCGAAAAGAAAGGGTGATTTTTGTTTATTGAATAACTCTTTTTTTTCAATTTTACACGAAAAGTGGTCATCACCAAAGTTGTTTGAAAGTAAATTTCCAACAATTTTTGTTCATATCAATTTTTCTGTAGAATCGATATTTTTCGATATACGCCAGAGAAAATAAACGAGTTAAAATTGAAAATAAACGAGTTATTTAAAAAACAAAAAACCACTCTTAAAATCAAGATGGCGGCAAATTCAAGACCACTGGGAATTCGAAAACCGAAACGTAGACTCCCAGTGACCCCCCTACCGAATTCCGAAGGAAAAATTCTACTTATAATTTTTCTTGGGTCAATCAACAATTCGATTGGACTATAAGTAGAACTGCATACATGACGAACAACGAACAACATTTTTCACGTGTTAAAGGGTACCTTTGTTTTTTTTTTTTCATTATTAAACAGGTTTTTTTTTCAAGCCCGTTCGAAATTTAAATAAAACTCTGATAAGTGCCACCTTGGTTACCATGTTTTGAAGTAACAAATCGTTCCATTTTTAAACTACACGATAAAACACGACAGATATGGATTTTCATATATTTTTTTGTCGGCCGCTGCTCGCATGCATTTGGTCAGTACAGCAATATCGATTTATCTCGAAGAAGGTTGTCAATATAATGCTCCAATATCCAAGCAAGTTTGAGAAAATTATATTATCTTCTTTCCTCCCCTCCTTGAAAGAAGACTATAATATGCAGACAACACTACACAAAACCTAAGAGTCTAATATAGGGCTGAGATAGGGGTAGGTAGGCATTAAAAAGGAATATTCTGAAAGTTACCCCTCTGCTACTGTATTTCTTTTATTACTCTTATTACTGTAGTGTGTAAAATAGAGGATTAGATTTTGTTTTCAATTTTGTTTTACCTTACACCAAAAATTATTACAATCATATAACACATACATAAGGACTTGATTATATTTCGCCGCGGTCAGAGGTTAGTACACAAATATTTGTATCTTCACCATAAACATTTCTACAAGTACAATTAATCCTTTCGCTCGTTGTAAGCTCGACTCACAAAACTGACATGCCGCAGCACAAACTAACATGAATAGTTTGAATGTTCAACCATGGCGGCACCCACTTCTGTCTGACACTTAGAGAAATGTTAAACAAAGTTCCTCACAAATACTCATTAATGCCACTTCGCGGAGTTTATATTAAACTCTGATTGACGTAGCGAGACCGCACTTACAAGGTTAAAGGCTGTCCCAATATTTTTATACTGAGCGAGTCAACAAACGCATACATATTGTATAGAATTTAAAAAAATAGAATATAGATCTGTAGGAGGGCCAAGCTGTTGACAGTTATCTATCTATTGTCGCGGGGCGGTTAGTCCGGGATAGTACCACACTTTCGCAGAAAATCAAAGTCTGAGTAGGGGCAATATGCTGTTGCGCTTCGTTCACGCTTAACACTCTTCTCATTTCAGCTTATATATGTCCTACTGTTCGACTCAAGCCTCCTCCATAATGGGAGAGAAATTGACCTACTATACCACGCTGGTCAGACGTGTTGGTAAAGGGGTTTATATCGAGTTCCCCCTTGATAGACGGTTCAGGCGAAGAGTATCCATATCTTATCAAAAAACATGGCCACGCTACACGATCGTTGCACAAATATAGATTATTTTAGTGAAACTCTCATATCTTCTGTTTATTTGAATTAAAAGCACTTGTTACAAATGACATTTCCGTGTGGTGACGGAGTAAGAATACTATTCACCACCCCCCTATCTTACGCGTGGGTGATCGTACGAGACGACTAAGGGATATAAAACGCATATAACATCTATACGAGAGAAGGAAAACTGGAAACAAAACCCTATACCAACACGTTTGACCAGCACGCTATAGTAGATTAATTTCCCACCCATTACGGAGGAGGCCCGAGCCCAACAGTGGGACATATATGAGCTGTGATGATGTGGATTATGTTGTTGACACATGAAATGACAGCGATGAGAAAAAAGATAGTTTCAATTTTTATATGAAATTCACTGACAAAATGAAGCGCTTTAAGAAAGTGAAGTTGAAAATATGAACTGTATTCTCGTTATTTAGGTAGACGTTTGAACAGTCTCCAAGTTATAATACGCTGTGTTATTAAACACGATATGTGATAATCCTAGCACGTGCTGACCTCTTCGTAAATTCTACGCGCCTAGTATGTGAAAGTGTTTTTCTGTGTATTTGTTGTACAATGTTGAAGTAGTTCTAATAACTTAGGCCGATATCTTTGTTAGATCTTCTTTTATGAAGTTGTAGAGAATAGAGACCTAACGCATTAATGAAAATTAAGTTATACTACAAATTAAATTAATGATTAATTTATATTTTCCATATGATGACGAAGTAAGAATATAGATCAGGACTGATCTTGCCCGTTAATGTCGTAAAAGACGACTAAGGGTATAACTTATGTGCAAGAGAAGGAATATTAGAATAGAACCCTATACTTTTACTAATATAATAATAATAATTTGAATTTTACTAACCTGTTTGGCGAGGGTGGTATGGTTGGTGGATTTTCCCTCAATTATGTAGCAAGTTCAATAGCGGCAAGTATATGAGATGAGATACCTAGCACCTGTTCAAATGAAAAATAAAAATTGGCGTGTACTTAAGACACAACAGAAAAAAAGAAAAATCAACTTTCATCCATAATTTCACTCTCTTTCACCATCATCATTACTAACATCAACATCCCCAATCTCTAAAACTGATACAATAAGTTTATGGCAGCTGAAGTAAGAAACGAACAATTTTGATTCGAATCTATTTATATGTCTAATAAGGACCGCATCAATAGTAGTTTTGTATTTCGTGGTGCTAAGATTGCGATCATTTGACATCGTTAATCTAAATACATTATGCACGCCTAAACGAAGCGTTGAGGTGACGCTCTACTCTCGATATATGAAAATCAATAACTATTTAAAACTAAAAATGACTGTAGTTTTCTCACACTGCACTTATAGGATAATATTATCATACATATGTCAAGAAAAAAACATTCGTTTAAACGTATTTGATATTTTTAAAAAGCTTTTTTTTTTAATTCAGGTTAATGTAAGAAAAAAGTTGTTTAAAAAAGATATTCGGACGTCCGAATGTTTCCGTAAGGATCTAGCACTCTCACGACCGTAAAAATGAGTGTATCGAAGTTTTTCTTTTATTAAAAGCTTCATAATTGCAGTGCGCTGTTTCCTTTCGAAAATTTCTTGGTAATTCTTTGTCGTTTATTTGCAATTAATAAAAAACTAAACTGCTTAGTAATTAGTGTATGTATAGCCTATGAAAATTGGGTTAATTTACATTTTTTTGTTCGTTCATCGACAGTCCGACAGGTAAAGGAAACAAATCCCATACAGCCCATACAACTATGTTTAGCACTGCGTCGAAAATGTTAGGCAATTTCAATAGTATTTTTTTCTTTCATTTTCATTTATGGCATTTACTAATAGTAAATGATAAATAATATAAAAATTATGAAGCATGCGCTTTTGGATTTTCCAAATTATTTAAATAATCAATTAATACACATACGCAGACATGCCCTGCGTCCCTTAAACGAAATAGTAAGAGCAGGCATATATTTTCGTCGACTTGTAGAAAGAGAGGGGGATATTACTTCCTCTCCTACGGTCTACTCTCCCTCCGTCTTACGAATTTTTGATCAGGTCATGTGTCCTGACGCGAGTTAATTTTTTTTTACCTATTCCAAAAAAATGCACAACGCCGTTAAGAAGTTTTCACTTCGAAAATGCACAACTTGCCTAAATTTTATTCTCTTGTATTATCATACTCAGTTCACAATGGCTTCAGTACGACATTATTAAGCCCGTTACGTACTACTCTGTACTAATTAATTTCGTATATTTGTGTTAAATTTAGCAGATAGCTAAATGGCGGTTTACAAATGATAATTCACATGTCATAATGTAATTACATTTACTAATTATATTGTTACACAATAATTAATTAATTCATTATATTATCATTACATTTGTTATGTTTGTGCAGTCAATATTCTGTTATATGAAGTCTGAATATACAACCAACCTTTAAATTGCTGGTGTGTGCCGTAAGAGACATCTAAGAGATTGATATAGACCTGGGCTAACTACATCTTATGTCGTTTGGTCAACAATTACATTCCCAAGAAGGGTTGACGTTAGGTAGGCGGTGGGTCATAAAACTATTGCCAAAACCTTTGTAATATGTATGATGGTAGACGAGTGCATATTGTGTCAACCATAAGTAAGTGAGAGAAGGATGATGGCAATAGTAACGGCCTGGCCGATGTTAACCCTCCTTGAAAATTTAATTATTGACTAAATCAGATCAATTTGAGCCGGGTTGATATAAAGTTCTTAGTTGTCTTTTACGACATCATCATCATCACAGCCTATAAATGTCCCACTGTTGGGCTCGGGCCTCCTTCGTAATGGGAGGGAAATTAACCTACTATACCGCGCTGGTCAGACGTGTTAGTATAGGGTTTTATTTCGAGTTTTCCTTCTCTCACATAGATGTTATATGCGTTTTATATCCCTTAGTCGTCTCGTACGATCACCCACGGGTAAGATATGGGGTGGTGAATAGTATTCTTACTCCGTCACCACACGTAACACATTTACGACATACAAGAGCAATGTAAGAGTTGGTAGTGTGTAGTATAGTCGTTGGTAGTATAGCTGAGAGCGCCAGAATTCCAAGACATATGAGGGAAATTGGTCTTGCATAACATATTCATCAGATGAGTTATTTCTTCTCTTAAATATAGGCTTACATAACTTATTAATACAATAATAATTATTTAAAAATAAAATAAATAACTTGCTGAATTTTACTATAATTTGGTCACTACATGGAAATTTAATTCCAACATCCTTTAATAATTATTACTGTCTATTTCAATAGATTAAAATCATTCTTATAAATAAATTCCATAAGAAATTCCAACTTTATACATAATTATATATTATCAGTAAAAAACCAATTAATTTGAATTCAATAGCACACTCGTTTAGAGAGAATAATTGGACATACTTACGCTTGTCAAAAAGAAATATCTTAAGGAATCTTATTAAACTTCCACTCATTACATGGGGGATGAATGGATAGACTTAATTGAAATACTCCATCTAATCAAAGTAATAAATAATTTAAGTTTGGACTCGCCTTTGTGCGCGGCACCGCTCGTATGCAAGGGATTAAAATTTTATGGCCTATTATTCTTAGTCCCCTGAGGATAGGAATGAGAAAATGCCATTGGAAACCTTCTCGTCTTTGAAATATATGGACATATTCATAGCTTTTGTTATAGTACTCTCTTTGAATAAGTAATCATAGTGTGGTTATTTCTAGAATCAATAAATTAAGCAATTGACATCTGCCAGCTGGCGAAGAAAAAGACACCAGTCCTATTTTTATCCATTATTTGTAATTATATAACATATTTTTACAAATGACTAGAAGCTCATATGATAACTGGGTAAGAATACAATGCATATGATTTCAATGGAAGTTGCAAAATTTCCTAAGAGATCACCATGAAAATGAGCAGCTGTGTTCCTGTGGAATTTATAACACCAGCTACATTCACTAAGTATGTCGACAGTAAAATTTGCCTAGTTAGGCTGACGATAATGAAGACAGAAAAATACCAAAATTTAATCTATCTATCTATCTAATCTAATATCTTTAAACGAGCAATTCTTGTATATATATATATATATATATATATATATATATATCTATACTAATATTATAAAGCGGAAGAGTTTGTTTGTTTGTTTAAACGCGCTAATCTCAGGAACTACTGTTCTGATTTGAAAAATTCTTTTTTTGTTGGATAGTCCATTTATAGAGGAAGGCTTTAGGCTATACAACATTACGCTGCGACCAATAGGTGCAGAGCAACAATGATGAATGTGTAAAAATCGGGTTTTTGTTTCCTTTTGAGAGCTTCCGCTGCGTAAACGGTTAAAGTTGCGCAAAAATTATGTACTATATAATTGTTCTCCTTTCAAAGTTCTAAATAAAAGTCCGCGACAGCATATGTCTATCTTTTAAGATTGGCTCACTATAACCTTTTTTATGCTAATCAAATTTGTTTTAAAATAATGTGATATTTTCGAAGGTGTTTTTATAAACATAATATTAATCCTTATCCAAATAAATAAGTTATTCGTCACAAGTATTTAATTTAAAACAAAATTGCTCTTTACATTATTTGATTTCAATGAATATCTTAGGAAATATCGCAGTTTAAAAATAACATCGCAGCAAAATAATGATCAAGTACTGGGCGCGCATTTACGATTAAAATACTGGGTCTTATAATCTTATATTAAAAAAAAAACTCAAACTAATGTTATTTCAAAGTACTTCTGCACACACTACATTTTTAGTTTTGTTTTCTTCTCATGACCTTCCGTCGGCTTTACACGTCCTAAATAATAATAATAAGTATAGGAAGTATTAGTGCCTGCCCTCATGTATGGCAGTGAAAGTTAGATTTGGCGGAGAAGACATGAAAATAGAATAAATGCTGTAGAGCTGACAGCTCTTCGTAACGTGTGTGATGTAAGTATGAAAGATAAAATTAGGTATAATGTTATAAAAGAGCGCTGGTATGCTGAGGTGGGTTGGACACGAAGAGGAAGAAATAATGAGTGGGCAGAGGTTGACGAAGCAAACATATAAAGCAATCGTGAATGGGACGAATACAAGGGGAAGACCACGTCATACTTTTCTGGACCAAATTGGAGATTTGTTCACGAGAGGTCATCATCATCATCATTTCTCACTCTTATCCCAATTACTTGGGGTCGATACAATAAGTACTCTTCATTCATAGTACATATTATAAAAGTTATTGGCAATAGTTTTATGACCGGCTACCTGCCAGACGTCAACCCTCATTGGGAATGTAATTGTTGACCAAACGGCATCAGATGGAGTTGGCCCAAGTCGTTATAAGGCTCTTAGTCGTCTTTTACGACATCCACAAGCAAAGTGAGGATTGGTAGTATTCGTAGCCGCTACCACACAGCGATGTATGACATCGCTGTGTGGTAGCACATCAAAAGTATGTGTAATTGTAAATAGGCGTAAGTAATAGGCGTAATAGTCCGAGAGCCAGTAACAGATATATATGACCAAGTTCCTCTCAAGTGATAATTAGTAAAATGCATCAGAAAATCGAACCATAAAGTCTCGTGAACGTCAGCTGCGGCTCGGTGGGTGGGATGAGCAGTTGTAACCTCCCACGCTCGAAGAAAAAAAAAATACATTCACTCATTTCCTCTCGGCTAAAAATTTATCAAATTATAGCTAACCCAATATCTCAACAAAAAAATTAAATCAGCTGGCTATAACATAGTGTATTGTACGTCAGCTGATGTCTCGATCATGGAAAAAAAAACTTCACTTTCAGTGATATCCTCTCAAACAAAAATTTACCTGATGATAGCTTATATGTAACTATTGATAAATATATACGTCAGCTGGCTGTATCTCGGTGGAAAAATCGTCAGCTGATAATTTGAAGGTCGTTACGTAGAAGTTAGCCAGAAGCATTTACTGACTATTTAAATGCATCAGCTGACTAAGTTTCCCTCGACTTACTGCTAGCTGATTTTTTTTATTTATCACAGAAATATATTTAAAATCAGCTCACAAATTTTCATGGGAGAGGAAATGACGTCTTTTTAATTATTCTTGTTATTTTTAAAGATTCAAACAATATACGCTAGCATAGCATAGACAGTATTAAGGTACGCTTGGAGGGGGTTAGTTGTACGCATGCACTGAGATACAGCCAGCTGACGTATATATTTATCAATAGTTATATATAAGCTATCATCAGGTAAATTTTTATTTGAGAGGATATCACTGAAAGTGAAGTTTTTTTTCCCATGATCGAGACATCAGCTGACGTACAATACACTATGTTATAGCCAGCTGATTTTATTTTTTTGTTGAGATATTGGGTTAGCTATAATTTGATAAATTTTTAGCCGAGAGGAAATGAGTGAATGTATTTTTTTATTCTTCGAGCGTGGGACGTTACAACTGCTCATCCCCCCCACCGTGCCGCAGCTGACGGTCATAAGGCTTCATGATACTATTGTCTGATGCGTATCACCAATTATCTCTCGAGAAGAAATAATTAACCAAATTTTCACCTGGCTCTTGGACCATAAGTATGTATGTATAATAGATATACATACATTGTATATATCTATAGAAAGTATAGATAAGACCCAATACTTTTACTTAAGGTTTAATGTTCTACTCTTACTAATAAAAGGGTCATGTAGGTACCTAAAACAGCTTTAACGTATGTATTATTTAAAAATATTTCCACCTTTTACGTAAACGAATTCGCGAGTTGAAGTTAACGTTAGCCCAAAGTAACCATTCCACGCGGACGAAGTCGCGGGCGGAAGCTAGTATATATATATATTTACTGAATCTCGGCAATGGCACCAAGAATTTTCTTGAAATTTAGCATGCAGTGGGTTCCGGGGACGACTAATCGATCTAGCTAAGTTTCATTTGTAGAAAATATTGTTTTGTCAATATTTTCCGCCAATGAAAACATATAATTCTGCATTGGTTGACAACTATTAAAATATGAAGGTAAATTTTGACGCTATCATTAAGACACCTCAATTAGATAATCGAGCAGTCTAATCTGTTTCTCTTTTTTATTACTTTTTGACTTTTAATTATTTTCTTATTATTTAATTAATTATTTTTATTATATTTAAATACATCTTAAAAATACACTAAAAAGAACATACCGAGCGAAAGCTCGGTCATCCAGATATTAATTAATTAAAGAGAGATAAAAAATTTTTGTGTTTCATTTCCGGGTAGTGGTGGAATAAAAATATAGTTCATCACCCTTATGCCTGCTTGTGGGTATTGTAAAAGACAACTATGGGATATAATATGCATATAAAATTTGTGTAAGAGAAGGAAATCTTCAAATTAAACCTTATACATTGGTTTAATGACTGATGATCTATTGACATTTAATCAACACAGTGTAGTAGGTCAAATTCCTTCCAATTCTGGAGAAATATCGAGTCCAGCAGTGGGACATATACAAGCTGAAATTATAATAATTAAGATTAGGTATTTTTTCTTTTTTGACATTTTACTGTTTCATAGTGGTAGGGCCACACTGTTGATAGTATTCCGGCCGGTCCGTCACATTCTCCCAGAAAATCAACGTCTGTGCAGTAGCCAATCCGTATCAAATCCAACTTCCCGGGTGAGTTTTCTGGTGGGATTTGCATTGTGAACTAGCGGCCTAGCTATATCCTGGTGTTGCAAAAGTCGATGGACGGTAGTAACACTTACCATCCAGTGTGCTGCTTGCTCGTTTGCCATCAAGAGCAATAATAAAAAATAATCGGGCATTCTTCTATAGTTATAAAGACAATGACAAAAAAAAAGCAATTTTATTTTCGTCGACATAAAAATGAAATTACTGTGTAACAAGATAAAATCCCATCAATTGCAACAAGGAAATTGGTCATAATGAATCATTTTCCGAATTGGAAAAATTTCCATTGAAGTGAAAACGCAAATTTCACGCTTGTTAAGTATTTATGGGATAGGGCAGAAACTGCGTTCTTTAAATTATTAAGTACCGTGAAATATTTTTTAAAGTATTTAAAACGTTTCGAATAAATAATTTGTTATTTCAATTAAAAAAGATTATGTATATTTAAAAACTCCAGTATCCCTTTCATTAAGGAATCAACGATTTAGAAATATATTTTTTGTACTGCTTTCTAAAGAAAGCAAACGGAAAAGCCAAACGGCATATTATAAATAATATGCCGTTTGGCAGCAATAACGCGAATACTACCAACCCTTCCATTGCTTGTTAGAATCGCAAAAGACGTCTTCAGGTGCCAATTTTTCTTCAGGAGCTATGGTGGCTGAAAAATACAATTATTCGCCGCTGACTAAAAAAATGACGTAGTAGTTAAAATACCGATCAACATTACCAATGTCATGCGTTCGGTTCCCACGCTGGACAACACTTCATGCGATCTACCAATTAGTGTTTTATGTCTAGGCATATTACGTATACTTTTAAATATATTTGCTCCGTGCTTAATACCTATTAAAACTTTTATTTGCCCTAAGGTGTCGTAAAACTAGCTAAGAGAGCATAAGGCAGTGAATAGTATTGCTTTCTTTCTCGAAACTCTAAATATCAGCATAACAAGTAATCAGGATAGGAAGAAAAACGGAGTAAATAGGTCACTCCAACTCTCTCGAAATAATTCTTATTTGACTTTGTTATAACTGTCACGATATCTGATAGGAATCTGGTAATAAGGCATTCCCATTTTCTATATATGTATATGTACAATATGAGGCATCACCCCCTTCTTTGCCCTTTGTTGTCGTATAAAGTGACTGAATATGATATTTAGATTGACTGCACAAATGGCGTAGTTTCGCGCCAGTGCCATGGATTCGATTCCCACGCAAGACAATATTTTGTGCGATCCACGATGTGTTGTTCTAGGTCTGGGTGTAATTTGTCTGCGTTAATTGCATGCTTGTAAAGTTTCCCGCAATACAAGGCTTATTTTCTTAGTGCAGAGTGGTGCCTTTTTAAAAAGAAATAATAACGTGTATGCAAGAGAAGGAAAACTGTATAACGAGCATGGCAAATTTTCCTCCTATTATAAAGGAGACGAGCCCAGTAGTAGGACTTACATGTGCTTATGTGATGGCAAGTATTTTAATTATGTTATCAAAAACAACTCCTGGTGAATTATATCCAAACTGAAGTAATTGTTAATTCGTATTTTCAATTTGAATATATCAAAATTGAGCGCAAGACTCGAGTAAGAGAAAATGTTGAATTTCTCATCTCTTCGTACATTCACGTTTTCTTGAGAAACTTTTTTTTTATTTACCGCTCTGAGTGACTTTGACGGAGGGCCCAAGTTTTGAATAAAACTTTGAAATGCCGGCATACTGCAATTTATGTTCCGCCGGCCTACTTTTCTTCTGTCACATGACTCTGATTTATAAAGCGAGATTATGTTTTTCAACCCTTCCCTCTCCTGTGAGTTTGTTACCTGTCATTTTTCAATTTGCATTCAGATTGTTCGATTTAAAAAAACAATTCTAACCAACTGATGTGATATGAATAATAAAATTGATATGTGAACAAGGTACTAATATAGACTCGATGCATCATCATCATCTTCCTACACTTCCAATGACTTGAAATCAATGCAATACATACTCTTCTGCCACCATACATATTGCAAAAAATTTGACAATAGTTTTATAATTAGTCGCGTACCTACTTGATGTCAACACTGCTTGGGAATGTAATTGTTGACCAGACAACATCAAGTGGAGTTTGCCCAGATATAAAACTCTTAGTCGCCGCGATGAGCAATATAAGAGTTGATGGTATTCGTTACAGCAATCACATTGCACTAAGAATACAAATTTATCATAAGTATTTATAACCTATTTTCCGTGTGGTGATGGAGTAAGAATACTATTCACCACCCCATATCTTACCTGTGGGTGATCGTACGAGACGACTAAGGGATACAAAATGTATATAACATCTATGCGAGAGAAGGAAAACTCAAAACAAAACCCTATACCAACACGTCTGACCAGCGTGGTACAGTAGGCTAATTGCCCTCCCATTGCAGAGGAGGCCCGAGCCCAACAGTGGAACATGTATGGGCTGTGATGATGATGATGATATAACTATATGTTTTATATAAAATATTAAGCAATATCTCTATTATGTAAGATATTCTAATTAACCATTCGTTTTGTAAGTTATTAGCGGATGTGACATTAAAGTATCTTGCTAAAGTAACACTTAAGTCAGTTTGAGTCGTTAAGCCGTAGGTGCGGTCTCGTTACGTCAGACATGGCTGTGTACAATTTAATCAAACCAATTTAGCTCTTACGCTCGCAGGCCGCACGTTTTCGTTACTGCCAATAAAATTGATGATTTCGACAAATTTAATTGGAAATTTCTTGTTTTAATACACTTTACATAACACATTTCTCATTTGTATTCAATCGTTGTCATCCGTATTATAAACTTGAATATGCAAAAAATGTTTCAGTTAGATGAAAAATTAACACTTTTACAGAAAAAATGTAAGTAAAGAAATAATATTAAACAAACTCGGCGAGTTTCTTGCTGGATCTTCTCAGTAGCGGTTGCATTCCGATCCGGTGGTAGTTTATTGTATTAATTTAAAATGTTAAAACTAACAATATGTAAGTACCCTCGCTAGCTTTATGCACAATAAATGAATTTGAATTTGAAAAATTTATAACCCAAACGGTGATCGCCAACCAAATTGATAAAGAATTTTATCCTTCTCTTGCAGTGGATGCTACTTACTTACAGTCCTTTATTTTTGGGTGACCGACCTTTGTTTTTTTTTTGGTAAATATATATTTTATGAAAATTAAAATATTATGAAGAGATATTCTTACTAATATTATAAATGCGAAAGTAACTCTGTCTGTCTATCTGTCTGTCTGTCTGTTGCTCTTTCATGCTTAAACTACTGAACAAATCTAAATGAAATTTGGTACACAGATAGTCTAGAGCCTGATAAAGGACATAGGCTACTTTTAAATGCAGAAGAGGGTTGTAAAGGGGGAAGAAAAGTTGTAAGGAAGTATTGTCATTTTTAAAGTCAGAAGCTTGAAACTTATTTATAGGCTATTTATTAGATATAAATATATATGACATTAAAATTTTGTAGAAAAAATACCGTTAAGGGGTAAAATAAAAATAGGGAATAGAAAACTTTAGAAAAGTAACCTTTTACGCGGGCGAAGCTATTATATATATATATATATATATATATGAAATGTTAATATAAGAAAGATATGAACTGGTTACTTAATTAAAACAAAATAAATAAAAATATGATTGCTGAAATAATAAAAAACGGTAAATATCAAGGCGATCTGGGCCAAATTAAGCAACTGAGCTATTTTTATCTTGATGGTAGTGGTTTCCTTGGTGGAAGTAGTAAATTTACATTTATATTCTAATAGTATTTATTTTCAGAGCTGTGTGGTAGCGGATTCGAATATGACCAACCCATGCATTGCTTGTGGGTGTCGTAGAAGACGACTAAGAGCCTTATAACGACATAGGTCAACTCCATCTGATGCCGTTTGGTCAACAATTACATTCCGAAGGAGGGTTGACGTCTGGTAGGCGGGCGGTTATAAAACTATTGCCAATAACTTTGACAATAAGTACTATAAAAGAAGAGTATATATTGTATCGACCCCAAGTAATTGGGCTACTTGTAGGAGAATGATGAGTCAATGTATTTATACTTAGTACATCAGTAACGAGGCCTTGTTTGCAAACTACAAAGATAACCACTTGAAAGCTTCTTTAGACAAGTTCAATCATTTACCTTTTGTTAGCTCCCCGTGGGGACGTTCAGTGACGATGTGACTACGTCTCGTGAGGGTGATAGTTAAAATGTGACATTTCCTTTCATAACCGCAACGGTTACAGTAACTAGGTCAAATTGGGATGAAAAAAAAAATAACAGGATATGAAAGCATTGAGTCAGATAACGAAGGAACTAAAGGATATTATATACATATAACATCAATGCAAGAGAAGGAAAACTTAAAATGAAACCTCATGCCAACCCGTCTGAGCACTCTGGCATAGTAGATCAATTGTTCTCACATTTTATAGGACACTCATACCTAGTAGTAGAACGTATATAAGCCGAGATGATGGTCTTTTTGGCACACTATTATTCAATATGGGTCCTCATAATCCATTGAGCGAACTGTCCTCACTTTTTGAATGGACCATATGTTAATAACCAGCTGACGCGTTACCCTTTCTTGTATACCGCCGCAGTAATAGTCTGACGCGCAGTCCAGACACATGGTAAACCTCATAGTGGACTGCTTCCAGTCCATCAGTTGTATTCACAAAGTCTTTAAGTCTTTCAGGAATAAAATCATTAGCATATGAAAAAAAACATATTAACTTCTAGATATTTCTATTTCGTCATCTTCATCTCAGCTCATATGTGTCCCACTAGGCTTATGACTCCTCCAAAATAGAAAAAAAAATGACCACTGTGTCAGACTGGTTAGAGCGGTTGTTAAAGAATTTTAGTTTGAGTTCCTTCTCTAAGATGTTATATGCTTATTATATCACTTAGCCATTTTTACGACATCCACGAGTAAGAAAGGAGCATGATGATTTGTATTATTACTTTGACAGCACATGGAAAGATGTTTTTCTTTTAGATTTCAATTTCGCCATCATCATTCATGCCTTTTGCCATCTACTACTATAGACTTCACTCATACTTTGCCACAAAGTGTGGTCCTATGCTGCCCGCATCCAGCGTTTCCCAGCGACCTTTACGAATTCGTCGATCAACCTGGTGGGAGGAGGTCAATACTGACTCAAGAACCTTTCTTTCTTAATGATTATTCGTTCTTTAAGCGATGTACTCTGGATTTCAATTTATTTTTTAATAATCATATAAAAAATATTGCTGTCAGACTTTTGCGAACAAATTGTTGATACAATTCACAAAGGCGTATTGTGAACCTTTTCATGAAACTTGTTCGGACCTTTAAAAAGCGCCTTATTCAATATTGTTTTCGGTCTGTAATTTATCATTAACTTTAGCAGTACTTTTTAACGGCTATTTTATTTTCGTGTTGATTTTTATTTTCCACAAAAAAAAAGAAGTTGGTTGATTGTCATCCTCTGTAATTTGAAAAGTTTGAAAAATTTTGTACGGGTCATTTCATGTTTTTTGGATGGGCAATTTAATTTATATTATAGTAATACAGAGTTACAGTCTGCATTAGGTTACATGATGAAGACATATATACTTCTTGTGGTTAATATCGTAGATTCGTTTTTCTCATATGTTTTTGTGTAGTTCCCAAATGATTTTTCAGAGTCTGGAAGTAAAAATATCTAAAAGTAATTTGTGTCCTGACTTAACTGTATGTTTGTGAAGTTCTTGTGAGACGAGCGTTTATTCCTTACCTAGATCCTACTCATGCGCTATAGATTTCGTTTGTTTGCTTAAATGCAATAATCTCTGAAAACAGAAGTTGGATTACAAAAAGCTCTTTCATATTAATTTATCTGTTTATCGAAGAAGAAGGCTGTGAAACATAACATTGTAACATATATATGTTAAGCCGCAATAATAAGTAAAAACGGCAAATAACAGTAACAACGAGACATTGTTAGTACCTTGGTCAATCACTGTTGTCATTGTCATTTTCATAACGACTGCCGTCACTGTTTCTCTGACTTAACTAATTGGGTATTTTATTACTACCAAATCAATATTAAGATGAAATTAAACATTTTAAGGTAACCTTTAACTTCAAAAGTATCTACTAATTAATAGAATAAGTTAAGATAAATAATATAAGCCCAAACTTAATGAATTTACTAATAAACAATACAGAATTTCGTCTCCTGCCTTCGAGCATCAGAGTAACTCAGTTGTACACATGGTGTTTCAAATTTAATTCACATATAATTATGTATCAGAGTACTATACCTATTCATCATTCATCATTCTCCTACTCTTATCCCAATTATTTGAGTTCGATACAATATGTACTCTTCTTTCATAGTACATATTGTAAAAGTTATTGGCAATAGTTTTATGAGCGGCCGCTTGCCAGACGCCAACCCTCCTTGGAAATGTAGTTGTTGACCAAACGACATCAGATGGAGTTGGCCCAGCTCGTTATAAGGCTCTTAATCGTCTTTTATGACATCCACGAGCAAAGTAAAGGTTAGTAATATTCGTAGCCGCTACCACACAGCAACATATTATGCGTCCTAAAATCCTTACAGCAGCTAACAAAGAACTGATGACCTTGGCCTGTACAGGTTTTTATAAATTCTAGTTAAGAACCATCTCGATCAATTAAATTTTAAATAAAAAGAAACGCCTCATACTCATTCCATTCGTTCAGAGTTCCAATTCATTATGACACGTCAAACTTATAACACTCTTTTTACATTGAGAATTAAAAATAAATTTTAATATTTTTTATAATGAATATAAATGGCAAACGAGCACGCAGCACACCTAGTGGTGTGTTACTGCCGCCCATGACATTTGCAACACAACCAAACAACCTCTCTCTCTCCCTCTCTCTCTCTCTCTCCCTCTCTCTCTCTCCCTCTCTCTCTCTCTCTCTCTCTCTCATGAAAATATTTTAAAATAAAGGTAAGGCAGAGAGACTTACTACTAGCCCACGGTATATCAAATATACCGTACACCTCGAGATAGGAAAGCATACGGCATAGGATCCAAGTGGAATAGGATATAAGGAAGTCTTCCTCCTATGATGAGCAGGCCCCCATACTTCAATTTCCAATTTGCCTCAGAAGTTCGAATAATGATTCGACACGTGTTTAGAGGCGAACAACCTTAATCCTAACTTATATTCCTTCCTTTCTAGAAGTCTGCGGTATATTGATTAAACGAAAAATAATTGGAGGATCTCTCTGCCTTTCCTCCATTTTAAAATAATAATGGCTTGTATCGCTTCATTCAATCAATAATATAAAAATATTATGTTGTTGTCACAAATTGCTACAGCTTTAGCTTTTTTATCTTAAATCATCATGATTCATCATCATTCGACTTCTATTATCCCAATTACTTGTGGTTGACGCAATATGTATTCATTTTCCATCGTACGTAATGCAAAAGTTATTGGCAATAGTTTTATGACCTGCCGCCTGCCTGACGTCAAACCTTCTTGGAAATGTAATTGTTGATCAAACAGTATTAGATAGAGTATGTTTAAGTCAATACAAAGCTCTTAATCGTTGTTTACGACATCCAAGAACAAAGTAATGTTTGGTAGTATTCGTAGCTGCTACCATACAGCAATTTAATCTATGTTATTTTAACCATGCCATAAGAATCTATTTCATAATCTTTATATACACCGTGACATTTATATCGTCTTACAAAAGAACAGCCATAAAAGTATCCGACCAAAGAAACATATCTAACATATCTAAGTGTTCAATAGTGGTAGTGATAAAAAAATAACAAAATAATTATTATATTTTGTAGCCTACCGCTTGCTACATGCTGTTACTATTTTAATTAGTCATTATTTATAATAATTTTTAGTAAAAAATATTCCAGTAAATATTTTTTAACCTTTTAATTGTACGAATGAATAGTAGATATTGGATACGTTAACTGAGCTGCTTTTGTAAGACGACATAAATGTCACCGTGTATACAATTCTTCTGTACGTGTGTTGACAATGAACTCATCCTAAACGGCTGGACGGATTGCTTTGTAATTTTTTTGTGTAGGTTCGAGGGGATTTGGGAATGGTTTAGATTCATAATTAGACCCGGTAGGTGGCGCCGTTGTCGGTATGTCGAACGGCTGGACCGATTGGACGAAATTTTCTATGTATATGCCAATGGGTCCCTGGATGATTTCAAAACATAATTGGAACCGGTAGGTGGCGCTGCTGTCGGCATATCACTTAAAAATTTTCCGGGCAAGACGAAGTCTGCCGGGACAGCTAGTATGCTATAAAAATACACTATGGTACTTAACAATGATGCAACAGGACAAATATTGGGTGCACGTAGCTGTCAGCTAATATAGCTTAATAATAGCTGTAAGCTAATATGGCTTAATAAATCAGTTTTAATATATTTTCAATAGATGTCGGTTCAAGTCCTGCAGCTGGTAATGTGTTTTCGTTCCTACAAATGAGTTTTCTTTTTCTAACAGTAGATATTAAAACATTTCAAATAAAATACAAATATCTATATACAAATAATATTTAAACCAACTATTTGTATATTAAATCTATATTGGGAACTTTGAATATCTCCATATATAGAGCGAAGACTTAATTATAATTTAAACATGTGCCTGGGAACCCGTCCAGGTGACAGCTGTCATTGTGAAGTTCGGCCATCTCGCCCGAAACATTTTGAGGACACAACTATTTTATATTTGCAGAACGATATAAACCTCGCTGGATTAATAACGGTAACACATGGCAACTGATAATTTAGGGATTCTATTCCGGGACTAAACAAAGTATGTTAATTATAAAAAAAATTCACAGCACGGCTTTTCCATCCCGTCCTAACTATGAACATTGAAAAGTGCTCTGAACATAGGACAATTAAAAATTACAAACGCGATTAATACTGTAAAAATAGTATTATGTATAATATTTGTGTAAACATCATTATGATCATCATCATTACCAGTCATATAAATATGTCCTACTATTGAGCTCGGGCTTCCTCCGTAATGGGAGGGAAATTAACCTACTATACCACGCTGGTCAGACGTGTTGGTATAGGGTTTCCTTTTCTTGCATAGATATTATTTGCGTTTTATATCCCTTAGCCGTCTCTTACGATCACCCACGGGTAAGATAGGGAGTGGTGAATTTTATTCTTACTCCGTCACCATACGGATAGCATAAACATCGCGTAAACATCAGATATCAAAATATTTTAAATTAGTTATTTTAATTATTAAAAAAGCTATCCAGAGCTAGGTTAGTCAACTCTTTTGTAGTTCTCAAAGTTTACAAAGTTACTTTTGCCTAAATGTCAGAATTCTTTCTTTATAAGAAAACATAATTCAACTTAGACGCTCAATTTGCTATGGAGCGAACTATGCTCGGAATCTCTCTGTAAAATAGAATCCGGAATATGGCAATCCGTAAGAGAATATGTGTAACCAACAGCACGAAGAATTAGCACCCTATAGTGGAATGAGTAGGTCACATCGCTTGACGAACCGATAACTACTGGGTAAGTATGACTCGGCCACCGTATAAGGGTGACGCCTCAACGGCAAAAGCTGTCGGGGCATCGACTCGAGAGGAATCCGTGAGGGTAAACCGCCGGTTGAGCCACCGAAGACAAAGATCTGGTACCGGTGGCCCGCTCGCACGGTGAAGAGAGGTGTTTTTTCAAGGTGGGTCTATGGGGTTGTGCACGCCGCTTCTTCCGTTTGCCCCGGACCGATTTGTCGGGCAGGACCACATCCATAGTCCACCGCAACAAAAAAAATAAAAAAGAAGGTATTAATCTCGAGTGGTGACCATATATCGAACGACGCAGTGTAGAATACCAAACTTTACAATTCAATAATTAAATTTGATAGATAGCGCTGCAATCAATTTCAAGGTATTTAAATTTAATTTTTACAGTATAACGTATATTGGGCTATTTAGAATAGTTTTGTACAGAAAAATAAACGTAGATATTTGTATGTGTAGGTATGTACATATGTATGTATGGCAATAAAATCCGTCGTACATTGACATATTTATGAGCGCCGTACTCCCGTGTACACCACAACCGTACGCGGATAATGTTAGTAACCCTCTTGTGTGGTACTGAATTATTAATTATTCAATAGACATACGGCCATGTTGAATTGATTGACAGATATACCTACACAGGTAATACAGTTACATTGAGAATGCCATGTAGCATTATTCATGCTAGTAAATGTAATAGTGAGGAGTACGTATTTGTAAAAATTTTAAATCGCTCTGTGCGTAATTAAATTAGCTACTATCAGAAATTCTCTAGAGCTCTAGACTATATAATCAGAAGAATACTTTTTTATAATTAACAATTCAAAGTAATCACCACTAGACCAGAATACCCATTTAAACCACAGCGGGCTCCTTTCGCGCTTTTTAGGGTGCTTGAAAAATTGCCTGACGACATTCAGTCCCTGATTACATAATGCTTGGCCGTTTGGCAACGTCCTATCTTCATTCAGGGCAGTGCGAGGAGGTATGCATATCGGCACCTCCTCTTCCCTAGGCGCCACCGACGGAGGGAGTCAGCGGACCCAAGCGTGTCGCGTTCCTACTCCATGGCCTTTCCTCATCATGAAGGTCTCACAGCATGAGGCCATCGACGACCAGATGTCAATAACAGGTCCTCTCCAATCTTCGCCAACAGGACGTAGAGCTGAGGACAACCAGGCGAGGCGTACTTCCAATGTGTGGCGCACATCGTTAATTAACGCGCCACGCTTATGGCATCCTTTTTTTTTTTTTTTTTTTTTTATTGGTGGGCTAGGGGTGCGTCTCGCCCCGCCAAATCGGTCCGGGGTGACGGAGAAGGCGGCGCGTGATCCCATAGACCCACCGTAAAATCCTCTCTCTTCGCCGTGCGAGCGGACCACCGGTACCCGATCTTTGTCTTCGGTGGTCCGCTCGGCGGTTTACCCTCGCGGGTTCCTCTCGTCGACGCCCCGACAGATTTCGCCGTCGGGGCGTCGCCCTCACGCGGTGGCCTCGCGTCGGGTGACCGGACAATTCCCCGGTCCGATCACCCGAGGCCTGGGTTAGGGCGGTATCAGGCGCAGGTATTCGCGCCTGCGCCGTCCCGGCCGCTGGCGGCGGCCCGGGTCGCGGGAGTCCTCCCTGACTCGTTCCGCCGCCTCCTTCCGCGAGATGACAGCCTCGCAGAAGGCGGCGACCGCGTCCCAATTCCTGACGCTGTCGACCATCGCCCTCGCGACAGCCGGCAGTGCCAGGTCGGTACCGATAATAGCGACGAGGTCGCGGCGCTGCCCGTCCCAGCCCGAGCATTCCTCGAGCGTATGTTGCGCCATGTCCTCGTCACTACTGCAATGATGGCAGCCCGGAGTCCACTCCCTGTACACGACCGTGTGCAGGTATTTCCCGAAGCACCCGTGCCCCGTCAACACCTGCACCAGTCGGAAGGTGAGGACCCCGTGCCGCCGCTCCATCCATTTCATCAATACGGGCCGGAAGGCTTCGACGGTCACGATACCGTGTCTAGGCCTCTCCAGCCGCGTAACCCAACGGGCGATGACGTCTCGGCGGGCGTCCTCGCACCAGGTGGCTATCTCGCTCAACGATGGGGAGCCACCCTCCTCGCGCACTGAGGTAACCCGCCGGTAGAGGTCGGAGAGCATCTCCGCCTCTAGGTCCCACGGGGGTGTCCCGGCCAATAGGCACGCCGCCTCTGTCGACACCGTGCGGTACCCGCGAATGGCTCTGACCACCATGGCTCGCTGTGGCCTCCACAGAACCGCCCTGAGCTGGGTGTTCAGAGCCCTCGCCCACACGGGTGCGCCGTACATGGCCATCGAGCGGATGACCCCCGCATACAGCCGTCGGCCCTCGAAACTGGGTCCGCCCACATTCGGCATGAGCCGAGAAAGGGCGGACGCCGCGCCGACCAGCCGGGGAGCAATCTGTCGGAAATGCTCCCGGAACCACCATCGCCCGTCGAGCACCAGACCCAAGTACTTCATATGGGCCTGGATGTTGATCTGGATGGAGTTGACGACTAACGAGGCGCCGGTTGGCAGCCTTACGCGTGGCCCATGGAATAATAGGGCCTCCGTCTTATTTAAGGCCACCCTGAGCCCCAGCGCCTCGATTCGCCTGACCATCTCCTCGGTGTCGAGAGTGGCCAGGCTCGCCGCCTCTTCGAGTGTCCTGCCCCGGGCTGTGACGAGCGTGTCGTCAGCATAGCACACCAAGCTCAGCCCGGGGGGGAGACTCCCTCTCAACGCCCAGTCGTACCCGATGTCCCACAGAGTCGGCCCCAGAACCGACCCCTGTGGAACACCGCACGACATGGGCGTACGCTTATGGCATCCTGGGACACTGTCTCTTCAAATTTTGTGCAGATAATCACCGAATATCTGATAAGTACTGATTCCTCTTTGGACCAAAGCGAAACAGTCGATACCTTTTTTTTTTTTTTTTTTTTTTTTTTTTATTGGTGGGCTATGGGTGCGTCTCGCCCCGCTGAATTGGTCCGGGGTGACGGAAAGGCGGCGCGTGACCCCATAGACCCACCGTAAAACCTTCTCTCTTCGCCGTGCGAGCGGACCACCGGTACTCGATTTTAACTTCGGTGGCCCGCCCGGGAACAGTCGATACCTGGGACTGTGAGGTTTTTATTGTGGTTCCTGATGCTCCAAGGCAAGGCGCTCGACTTGCAATGAGTTCACCAACAGTGGCCTAAGCCTGTCCGCCTGGTTGTAACTCAACAGTCACTAGTACTTGTTGCCTAAGACTTGCATCGCCACTACTCAGAATGTGTCTAAGATACTGACCAAGGCCTACAGCCAATCAGTATACACTTATCCTCAGAAGACATCACAAGGCCTATCCTACCATGTCAAATATTTACGGCGAGCGACCGCTACCAAAACAAGTATTTGAGGTAATGGTTTCTAATGTTTACGCTAGTATTACACATTGGAAATAAAACTACTTTTACGGATTCTATCGCGTTTGTTTTTGATTTTTAATTTCCCGACATTTCGAACACTTTACAGTGATCATGGTCACGGGAGGACTAAGGTGTCTTACGTCCAAAAATCATCGTTTTTACAGAAATTTATATGTACCTGCTATAGTATCAGTTATTAAACTTTGACCCACATTAGAATACAAATTCGGACTTAGACAATGAACCGACATGACTGACGACTAAAATATAAATCTATTATAATTTTTTAAACTTATTATACTTGACATTGGCGAAGTTGTGGTTAATCACTCACAGAGGCCATTCATTAAGAAGCAGAAGAAGAATACAAATTCATTGCCAGTACAAAAATAAAATGATTCTATATTTAAAAGAAAATGATTCTACACGTGATTTTTTTTTTAATTTTCTTACATAAGAATCATTTTCATTTTGTACTGGCAATGAATTTGTATTAAAAAATTGGTCAAACTTTAATAACTAATACTGTAGCGGGTAGATATAAATTTCTGTAATAACGATGACTTTTTGGACGTAATACACCTTAGTCTTCCCGTAACCATGATCACTTTACGATATACAGCTCATAAAGCCCCAGGTCGATATAAAGCTCCTAGTTGTCTTTTACGACATCCACGACCAAAGTAAAGGTTAGTAGTATTCTTAGCTGGTACCACACAATACTGTATAAGTGTGCAATGTGCATATATCCTTACTAATATTATAAATGCACTCTGTGTGTCGCTCTTTCACGCCAAAACTACTGAACCGATCTAAATGAAATTTGATACACAGTAGCCTATTTAAAAGTAGCTTATGTCCTTTATCAGGCTCTAGACTATGAGCCCGATAAAGGACATAGGCTACTTTTTAATGCAAAAAAGTGTTGTAAAGGGGAATGAAAAGTTATAAGGCAGTATCGTCATTTTTAAAGCCAGAAGCTTGAAACTTATTTGTAGGCTATTAATTAGATATAAATAAATATGATATTAACATTTTGTAAAAAGAATTACCCTTAAAGGGTAAAATAAAAATAGGGGATGTAAACCTATAGGAAAGTAACCTTTGACGCGAGCGAAGCCGCGGGCAGAAGCTAGTTGTTAAATAATTAGAAAGTAATCGGTTTTATTTCATTATTCTTCTAGTATAACCCTCTAAAATATTTTTTATTTCTTTTCCACCACCTACTATTCAAATATAAGTTTATATCTCGATGGAATAAAACTGAATAAAAAATAAATCAAAGTTTACTCAATGCAGTAAGCTAACTTCTCCGAGTCAACAGAAAAGATGGCGGCTATCGTCATAAGAAATGAAGAAAACTTTAAGCTGCACTTTATAAATTTAATTAAGAAGTTATTTTTGCATATTTAATCACATTTACAATTGATTAAAAACAAATGTCTGTATTGCCGTGTGGTGACGGATTTAAAATACCATTTACCCCCCCCCCCCCCTATCTTATATTCGTTACGTTCCTTGGATGAATGTAAAAGATGACTAAAGGATAAAATATGCATATAACATCTATGCAAGAGAAGGAAAACTCGAAATAATTTAGTAGTGGTAGGAACACGCTGTAGACAGTTTTCTGTCTACAGCCGCGCGCTGGTCCGTCCGGATTAGTACCACACTGAGCAGAAGATTGACATCTGAGTAATGGCAATGTGCTATTGTACTTCATTCGATGAGCGAGAGAGCAGGAAGCCCAACTGGGTGGGTTTATGGTTTGTGTTGGTAGGCAGCGGCCTAGCTATAGGTAAAAATAAAAAAATAAAAAAAAAAAAAAAAACAAGTGCGAGTTGTACTCGCGCACGAAGGGTTCCGTAAAACTAAAAAAATATTTATGCAGTATTTTTTTTTGATATTAATTCAAGTTACATCTATTTATTAAAACTACTCATTTATTAAAACATTTAAAGTACACGTTTTCAAACTGTTTAATTTATAATATTATTAAATTATTATAAATAAATTTTGCAAAAGTAAATAGCAAAAAGAGTTCGACGGCACTGAGATTCGAACCCACGCCTACGATGTCTAAAACCAGCGCCTTAGACCACTCGGTCATACTGCCTGCGTAATGGCAGTGCCAAATTAACTGCTGATTGTCAACAATACAATCTTAAGTTTTATTTTCTTTACGGAATTTCTTGATTCGGTCGCTTAGTAATATGTAATAGCTTAAAAATATGTGATGTAACTAAAAATTTAAGGTTTTCTGGATTTTTCCTTTATATATGCTATAAAACATTGCTTCATGCCAAATTTCAAAATTCTAGGTCGACTGGAAGTACCCTTTAGGTCTTGATTCCCTTGCAAGTAGTTGCGAGTTTGAAAATATGCGGCTTAAATTGCTATTTCTTTTGATTGCGTTGACATTGAAGTTTGATTTTGTTACAACTTAAAGGTATTTATAGACCTGAGTATTTGATACGAATTTCAATTTAATACCTCTACACGTTCAGGTGAAAAGGGGTAGTGAGTTTAAAATTATTAAAAATATTTTTTATATATGATGTAATCAAAAATATACAGTTTTCTCAATTTTTCGTTTATCTGTGCTATGTATAAGACGTTGCTTCGTACCAAATTTCAAGATTCTGAGTTCACAGGAAGTACCCTGTAGGTTTTAATTCCCTTGCGAGTGTCGAAAATTTATAGAATTTTGCGACATAAACAGCTGTATCTTTTGATTGCGTTAGTTTAGAAGTTTGATTTTTTCACAGCTCCAAAGGACAGTAGACTTGAGTATTTGATATAGCTTAATACCTCCACGCATTCCTGAGAAAAAAAGTCTTGACAGACAGACAGACGGACAACAAAGTGATCCTATAAGGGTTCCGTTTTTTCCTTTCTAAGTACGGAACCCTAAAAAGCATATACTAACATGTATGAACAGCGTGGTGTAGCAGGTAAATTTCCTTCCTGTTGTGGAGGAGGCTCAAGCCCACTATTGGGACGTGTCTGGACTCCGATGATGAAAAACATATGCCTTTAGCACTGTCGAGGCTTTCATCATCATCATCTCAGTTCATATATGTCCCACTATTGGGCTCGAGCCTCCTACATAATGAGATGGCAATAAACCTATTATACCACGCTGGTCAGACATGTTGGTATAGGGTTTTGTTTCGAGTTTTCCTTCTCTCGCATAGATGTTGTACGCGTTTTATATACCTTAGTCGTCTCGTACAATCACCTATGGGTAAGACAGGGGGTGGTGAATTGTATTCTTACTCCGTCACCACCCAGAAATCGGAGTCGAGGCTTTATATAAGAATAAAAAATGTATTTCTTTTGAACGTTCTGCGATTAACCTTGTCTGCTGAGCATGGTGTGGTGGTTAAGATAACGACCTATCGTCTCAGTGTCTTGAATTTGATTCCCACGCAGGACTTTGTGCTATCCACAGGTTGCTATTCTGGTTTCTCGATGCTAGTTTTTTTTTTAAAGTCCCCTGCAATACAGGTATAGTTTTCATAGGTTCTTTAAAAAAACCTACAGGTTTAGTTTAATCTTTTCTTTATTAGCAATAATCTGATCACATTTCGCCTAAACCATCCGAGATGATGAAAGAGCGGCATGCGCCTTCGTGGTCTATGGTATTAAAACTTACTACCAATTTTACGAGCCTCTGGTTCCAACTCTTTAAGTTCTGTTCTGAATTAAGCTGTAATTATTATGCGCTAATTGAATGCTTGTTCTTATAAGCATCATCATCGCCATTTAGCGATTCGCTGTCTACTTAGGCTGCTCCTTAAAACATCATATAGTGTGGTCGTTTATTAAAGAGGTAGTTTCTAAATTTCCTAAAAAAATGCTGCTACTCTCTTTTCTTCAGTCGATATTTACACCTTCCATGAGTAAGTAAAGGATGCCTATAATTTTATTTTTATCCCGTCACTTAAAAATAAAATATTCATTTCATAGTGCGGCAACATTAAATAATAAATAAATAAATTAATAATTAATTAAATAATAATCCTAATAATTTCTGATGTTTACGAGATTATTATATATTTGAAAAAAAAAACATTTTTAGGGATTTTATCGCGTAAATATGAACGAAATAAAGTATTTGAAAAGTCTTAAAAATCAAATATAAACGCTATAAAAGCTGTAAAAATAGTTTTATTTCAAATAATAATAAATTAATTGATGTATGAAGAATAAGAAATTTTAATGATTTCTGAAATCTACGTAAGTATTGCATATGGGAAATTATATTATTGTCTGAAATAAAAACATAGACGGAGATGACGAGTGACAGATTAAACTCTTCATCGGTCAGTGAAAAGAAAAGTCGATGAACCTTTAAAAAAAAAATTTAAATAAACTCGTCCAAAATGTAACCAATTCAACGTACATATACTCGTATGTAGTTATAGATTTGCAGAAGGATCCAATATCATGCGTCATATAATATCGGCGTCGAGACGGGAGGTCCCCGAGCCGACATCGAACTCACTCTCCCCGGGGAAGCTCAGATTGAAACACAACCTGACACAGTTTACGACAGATTGTGTACGGATTGAGCCTAACACTGTAGGGAAATATAGTTTATTGGGATATTGTTGTTTTGAATTTATACCTGACCGACTTCTGTCGATATAAATATAGGTATGTAGACATGTCATACGTAGTGATGGACTTTCAATACAATTAATAGCTTTTATTCATAAAACTTACTTATTCTAAGTCCCTATACCATAAATTCTTCATATATTATTAAAAAAAAAACAATGTATAATAAAAAAATAAATAAAAAAAAACAAGAAATATATATATATATATAAATAATAATAATAATAGTTAATATTACTCCGTCTTTTATCTAGTTCTATTATTATTATTGTCTATATTATTATCTAGTTTTAATTGCCTGTATTCTACTTAACCTTAATCTAATATTTATGTTCTGTATGTACTTTAGTGTTTGTACTTTCTGTTCTTTTTGTTTTAAATCTAATATAACACTCTAAACAAGGTCCCTGATTATGTCAGGGGAGATAGTAGCCCAAACATACGAGTGTTAGAAAAAAAAAATGTTTCTATACCTACATCATCATCATTTGCCTGTCCTCAACCCACGCTAAGTGGGTTCGGCACAACATATTCTTGCCTTCCACAATCTTCTATCATCCGTCATATCTGCACTCACAACCTTCATACACATATCCTCGTCTACACAATCCATCCATTTCTTCTTGGGTCTCCCACGATTCTTACGCCCATCCACAAGCATATTGATAACCCTACTTGTCACATGTCTTTCATCCCTTCTCACATGTCCATATCAAGACAATCTCGCGCTCCTAAACTTCTCTATCACTGGTGCTAATTTCAAACTTCCTCTAATATACTAAGTCCCTATACATATCTAATTATATTTGTACACGCGTTTAAATGTAATATCCATCCATCCTTGCATCAGCCCGTAAACGTCCACTGTTGGACATAGGCCCCCCAAGAGAATGCCATTCAACACGATCCCGCGCCACCTGCATCCAGCGGTTTCCTGCAACCTTAGTAATGTCGTCAGTCCACCTAGTGGGGGCTCGTCGTACGTGGCGTCGTCCAATCCGTGGTCGCCACACAAGAACCTTTCTTCTTCAACGGTTCGGCCACTTCAACGTGGTAATTCTTCGGGCTATGTCAGTTACACCTTTTCTTCTTAGGATTTCCGGATTCTATCACGTAGAGAAATACCGAGCATAGCCCTTTCCATAGTACGCTGAGCGACTTTGAGCCTTTTGATGAGGCCAACCGCCCCATGTTACGCCACAGAGTGCGGTACTGTGCCGCCTGCATTCAACGACGCCCAGCAACCTTCACCAGGTCGTCTGTCCACCTAGTGGGGGGGCCTCCCGCAATAATATAAAATTTTGGCATTATTTCTTTTTTTACATAGAGACTCATTAAAACAGGATTTTATGAAATTTAATCCCGAAAGCGGTAACACGCGGTAGCTAAATTTCCATGGAAACAAGTCCTATATCCATTTGTCTTCAAATGAAGCACAAATATTTTTCAATAAAAATAAATAAACATATGAATTTATCATATTTCATAAGAGAGAAAGGGGATTAAATGTTACTGTGATACTTTTAATTGATTTCCAATTAAATTAAGAATTAATACAAATAAGCACTATTATAGACAGCATTTCACTTTTGCGATGTGAGCAATCAATAAAAAAGAATATTCTGAAAATCACAGCATTTATTCTTCTCCCTAAGGGTATAAAATGTTACTTTAATATTTTTCAACTTACAACACAAATAAGTAAAATGATATTTAAAGACGACACAGATAATTTCTAGGCGTACAATGTTGGGGTACGATGCCAGAAACCTCCACGTGGTGTACCCTGGGTGCGAGCGACAGTCCCCCAGATCCTTCTGTCGAATTGTCGCTCGTAGCGAATCTCTGGCGCGAGGGGGGGTTCCCCAGCAATGGGTTGAGCCCCAATTCGCTCCTGACCCTCTAGTTGTAGAGGGTACAGGAGGCGAAATTTCGGACGGGCCCGGTCACTCATTAATTTGAGGGCTGGGCAGGCTTATGCCACCGCCGACATATCGTAAACCTGATATCTCGCTTCAAGACATATTGTCGTGAGGCGTAGTTTCAGGAGCGAGGGTCTTGGCTTAACCGCCCGGACCGCGAGGAAGACAACCTCTATAAAGAATTCGAATTAACATTCGAATTCGGAAATCACCCAGAATCTTAAGTTCTGGCGTGCGGCGAGAAGATGCATGGCAGATGGGTTGTTCTGTTGTTAGCACGCTCCAGCCAGGGTACCGGCCGACCCCCTGGTTGGTAAATGTAGGCTTGCCCGGGTACAGGGATCTCTGCCCGGGTCGACGGTGTACTTCTCCCTTACTCGTGGGAACAAGATGGATCACATTTTACCACTTACAGACGGGGATCCTAGCGGTTCCCACATTACAGCCTCGCCATGCTACCATAAAACTGGCACAGAAGACGCCTCGTCCTCTAGACTAGAGGCGCTCAAACCCGCCGAGGGCCCGGCACCCATGGAGGCCCAATCGAAGCCGAAGAGGCGTGGAAGACCACCCAAGGCGACTCGTGGGAAGGCTTCCGTCGCGAAGGGGCGCCAAAAGGAGCGAGAGGAGCGGCGGGCTCTCAGGGAGGCTGCCGCCGCTCCAACCCATGAAGGAGACGACAGTTCTGCTGCAGAGCCGTCGAAGGACGAGGGCGACAGTTCTGTCGCAGAGCCGTCCAACGACGAGGGCGGCAGATCTGTCGTGGAGACAGAGGACGAGGGCGGCGATGCCGCAGGTCCGTCGGAGATGGAGGAGGGCAGCATGTCGGCTGCCGAGACTGCCGCTGCATCATCGTCGCGTTCTGCGGCAACCATGGCGGCGGCTTTGACGCTCAGGGAGGAGGCCCTCCCCTCGAAGGTGCGGAAGCGCCCCCTAAATAAGGGTGGCAGCTCAGGGTCCGACTACGAGGGGAGTGCAATTATTATGCCTCCTCCCAAGGTGGCAACCTCTCGCAGGGGGCGAGGGGCCGCGGTGGCGGCAAGATCGGCGGCTTCGTCCCCGGTTGGCCAATTGAGGGAGGCCGAGGCTCGCATGCGTGCCGAAAATGAAGCAGTCGCCGCGAGGATGGTGAGGGTGTTGTCCAACATCCCTCCCACTGGCGCGGCGGCAGCTGAGGGCGCTGTGAGCAGCGACCCCCCAGGCACTCAGATGGAGGCCCTGCAGGCCGAAAATGCCCGCCTTAGCGGCGAGGTATTAGGTCTGCGGGACCAAAACCACCGACTGGAGGCGGAGTTAGCGGCGGTGCGGAAAGAAAACCGCAAGCTGGCCAAAGATATGGCCGACTTGCGGAGCCAATTCGCGCTTTTGACGCCGACAACGCCGTCGACAAGGTCCGACTCTGTCGCCGCCTCAATTGCGCCGGCTCGAGCTGCGAGGCGCGCCCCGATAGCCCAGCCAGTAGCGGCAGTACCGCTGCCCGCGCTGCCTGTGGTGGACGGTGTGCCGGAGGCAACCATGCGCGCCATCATGGAGTCTGTTGGCGTCATGGTCAATGCGCGCATGGAGGTTCTTGAGGCAAGATTGCCTCCGGAGCCACGTCTCCGGCCGCCACTCGCTGCGGACGGAAGCAAGACCACGCGGCCGACTATAGCGTCGAGACCCACCCCGCTACCCTGCCAGGGTGGCCGCGTGAGCTTCGCCGCAGCTGTGACTGGGCCCAAGGCTGGGTCCAAAGGGCTCGCTTCGGCTAAGAAGCCGAGATCGGCGCCGGCTCCTGCTAAGGCCACGCCGCAACCGGTGCCCACACCTGCGTCGCTGGTACCGGCTAGTGCGCCCACGACTGCGCCTGCTGCGCTCAGTGCTGCTGCCATGCTCGAACAGGGCTGGCAGGTGGCTGAGCGAGGCAGGAAAAGTCCTGGCCAAAGACGGAGGGCGGCGGTCAAAAGCGCCGCTGAGGCCACCGCTCCCCAAGCAGGAGCCGAAAAGAGGGGGAAGAGGTCGCGCAGGAAGCTCCGGTCGCCAAAGTCAGCAGCAGTGGTTATCACTGTGCTGCCTGAGGCGGCTGAGAAGGGCCTCAACTATGAGGCCGTCTTACGTCGCGCCCGGCGGGAGCTAGACGTCTCTGACATCGGAGGCGTCGAAGCTAGGACCCGCAAGGCCCGGACAGGGGCTCGAATCCTCGAGTTTCCTGGGGCCGAGGGTGCTAAGGCGGCCGATAGTGTGGCCACGAAGCTGCGGGGGCTGTTTGGCCAGGAGGATGGCGTTCGAATTGCCAGACCCGTCAAGTGCGCAGAGATGCGCATTGCGGGTCTGGACGATTCCGTGACGGTGGAGGACATCAGGGAGGCTATTGTCTCGAAAACCGGATGCGCCTCGGACACTGTCCGGATTGGCGCCATTCGCCCTGGACCGGGCGGCGTCGGTGCTGCCTGGGTGCAGTGTCCGGTAGAGTCGGTCAAGAAATTGGCTGACTCAGGCAGGATCCTCGTAGGCTGGAGTTCGGCGCGGGTAACCCTGCTGGAGTCCCGGCCTGCGAGGTGTTTTAGGTGCATGGCGGTCGGGCATACCCGGCCAACGTGTACCAACTGCTTTGACTGCAGCGGACTATGTTTCCGCTGCGGTCAAACCGGGCACATGGCGGCATCGTGTGCTGCCGCACCCCACTGTCCCGCGTGTGCGGCGGGCAATAAGCCCTCCAAACATCGCATGGGGGGTGGACAGTGCAGACCCCCGGCTTCGGCTCCAAAGGGGCGGAGCGGCCCGGCGACCCCGGCCGCTTCCGCTCCTTGCGCGACCCAATCGCCCGCCGGCGCGGAGGAGGTGATGGACACGGCCCACTAATGGCTAACGAGTCCATCCACCTCTTGCAAGCCAACCTCAACCACTCCGCCGGTGCGCAGGACCTTTTCCTGCAAGCTATGGCGGAGTGGTTGATAGGTGTAGCCGTAGCCGCGGAGCCGTATTGCGTGCCCGACCGATCTAATTGGTTGAGTAGCAGTGACGGCTCTGTGGCAATCGTCGCCTCAACGTCGTGGCCTTCCCCGCCTCTGTCTCTAAAGGACAGGGGTGATGGATACGTCGCGGCGGACTGGGGAGAGGTAACGCTTTACGGCGTGTACTTCTCCCCTAACAGGAGTGTGGCAGATTTCGGGGCCTCCCTCACCAACTTGGAGGCCTCGATACGGCGACTGGCACCGCGCCAGCTCTTCGTAATGGGGGACTTCAACGCCAAGTCTATGGCGTGGGGGTCCCCCAGGACGAACGATCGCGGGCGGGCGGTTGAAGAGTGGGCGGCGTCACTGGGCCTCTGTTTGCTGAACAGGGGTTCAGTGCATACGTGCGTGCGGCAGTGGGGTGGGTCGATAGTGGACTTGTCGTTCGCTAGCCCCGATGTCGCACCACGTGTGAGGAGCTGGTATGTCCAGGAGGAGGTTGAGACCCTATCCGACCATAGATACATTCGGATAGAGGTCTCCCGGACCCTCCGCCAGCCCAGCAGGGGTCACACGGCAGACGGAGCTCCCGCTTTTCCGCGGTGGGCTGTGGGTCGACTTGATCGGGACCTACTGGTGGAGGCAGCCATTGTGCATTCGTGGCTGCCGTCACCGCCCTCGGTGGACGGGGTGGACGCCGAGGCTGGCCGCATTCGCTGTGCGTTAACGCAGATTTGCGATGCGGCTATGCCCCGTGTACGGTGTCTTCCCCCGAAGAGGGCGGTTCCCTGGTGGTCCCGGGAGTTGGCAGAGCTCCGAGCTGCGTGCATACGTGCTCGGAGATCTTATACCCGCAGTCGGCGGCGTCACCGCGACGCTGAGCGGGAGGGCCAGCTGTACGAGGCTTACCGCAGTGCGCGGTCTGCCTTCAGGCTGGCCATCCGTCAAGCCAAGGACGTTAGTCGGCAGGAGATGCTGGACAGTCTCGAGCGTGACCCCTGGGGTCGCCCCTATCGTGCGGCGCTGAGTAAGCTCCGCGCGCGGGGCCCCCCCCTCACCGAGACTCTCCAGCCCAGCCTCCTCACCAGAGTTGTCGAGGAACTATTCCCACGTCGGACGGAACACACGCCCCCGGTCATGGCACTGCCGAATAGTGACCGGGAGGCCGACTACGAAAGTGTTCCGCCCGTTACGGAGACGGAAATGGGGGCGGCGGTGGTGCGAATGCGTGCCAAGACCACCGCTCCTGGGCCAGACGGGGTACCCGACCGGGTGCTGGCCCTGGTCCTCGAACATCTGGGTCCACGCCTCGGGGGACTGTACAACGCGTGTTTATCGTCTGGGCAGTTCCCTGGGTGTTGGAAGGAGGGGAGGCTGGTACTCCTGCCGAAGCCGGGACGGTCTCCGGACTCGGCCTCGGCTTATAGGCCGATCGTGCTGCTGGACGATACGGGTAAGCTGTTGGAGAGGATCCTGGCTGCCCGTATCGGCCAACACCTTAGCGAGGTTGGCCCCGATCTGTCGGACGCCCAATTTGGTTTCCGAAAGGGGCGTTCGACGATCGCAGCCTTGCTGCGCCTGAGGGCCGTAGTCGCGGAGGCTGTTACTGGCGGTGGGGTGCTGTTGGCGGTGTCTCTAGACATCGCCAACGCATTCAATAGTCTGCCATTCAGCTGCATCAGGGAGGCACTCCGGTATCACGGGGTGCCTGTATACCTGAGGCGGCTGGTGGCAGACTATTTGGAGGGGCGCAGCGTCCTCTATAAGAACCGAGTAGGGGATGTTGTGCGAACGCCCATGTCGTGCGGTGTTCCGCAGGGGTCGGTCTTGGGGCCGACTTTGTGGAGCATCGGCTACAACTGGGCGTTGAGAGGGAGCCTCCCGCCCGGGCTGGGCGTAATTTGTTACGCCGACGATACACTCGTCACAGCCCGGGGTGGGACGCTGGAGGAGGCGGCACGCCTGGCAACTCTTGGCACCGAGGAGATTGTCAGGCGGATCGAGGCGCTGGGGCTAAGGGTGGCCCTGGATAAGACGGAGGCCTTATTATTCCATGGGCCCCGCACCAGTCCACCCACCGACGCCTCGATCACCGTCAATTCGGTTCCCATCAGCATCCGGGCCCATATGAGGTACTTGGGCCTGGTGCTCGACGGGCGATGGTGGTTCCGGGAGCATTTCCGTCGGCTTGCTCCACGGCTTGTCGGCGCGGCGTCCGCCCTATCCTGGCTTATGCCGAATATAGGCGGACCCAGCGCTACGTGCCGACTGCTGTACGCGGGGGTGGTCCGGTCGATGGCCCTGTACGGCGCACCCGTGTGGGCGGGGTCCCTGACCGTCCGACTTAGGGCTCTACTATGGCGACCACAGCGGGCAATGGCGGTCAGGGCCATACGCGGATACCGCACGGTGGCGACGGAGGCAGCATGCCTGTTGGCCGGAACACCTCCGTGGGACTTGGAGGCGGAAATGCTCGCCGGACTGTACCGGCGGGTGTCAGCGACGCGGGCAGGGGGCGGCACCGTCTCGCTTAGTGAGATGGCCGCTTGGCGGGGCGACGCCCGCCGTGACGTTATTGCTCGTTGGGCAATCCGGCTGGAAAGGCCTCGGTTCGGTGTTCGGACCATCGAGGCCTTCCGGCCAGTGCTGATGGAGTGGTTGGGTCGACAGCACGGGGTCCTTTCCTTCCGACTGGTGCAGGTCTTGACGGGGCATGGTTGCTTCGGCAAGTACCTGCACACGGTAGTGAGGAGGGAAAGTACACCGTCCTGCCACCACTGCGATTGCGACGAGGACACGGCGCAGCACACGCTCGAGGTCTGTGTGGCCTGGGCAGAGCAGCGCCGTGAACTCGTCGCGATCATCGGTGCCGACCTGGCGCTGCCGACCATCGCTAAGGCGATGCTCGACAGCGTCAGGAACTGGGACGCAGTCGCCGCCTTCTGCGAGACAGTTGTCTCGCGGAAGGAGGCGGCGGGGCGACTCCGAGAGGAAATCCTCTTCGGTGAGACGCTCCGTCGCCGGCGCCTGGGGCGGCGGAGGCGCGAGTATCTGCGCCTAATGCCGCCCTAGCCGAGGCCGCGGGTGACTGGACCGGGGAATAGTCCTTCACCCGCAGAGAGGCTGACCGCGTGAGGGCGACGCCCCGGCAGTTAGCTGGGGCGTTGACGGGGGATGGTACCCGAAAGGGTAACCCGCCGGGCTGGCCACACGGAAGGCAAGGAAGCGGTACCAGTGGCCGGCCCAATGGCGATGGGGAGGGAATACGGTGGGTTATGGGGCCACGCGCTGCCCTTCCGTCGCCCCGGGCGGTACGGGCGACGTGTGACCGGGCCATAGCCTACCAAAAAAAAAAAAAAAAAAAAAAAAAAAAAAAAAAAAAAAAAAAAAAAAAAGGCGTACAATGTTGCGAACAAAAGCAACTATAATATAATATACAGAAATCGTCGTTTATTAAAATGATGAGCTAGCTGTACATAAGTTATAATTCAACCGAGACAAAAATATATATATATATATATATGGCGAAACATTTCTAAGACAGCGTAACATAAAATTGTTACAAAACAAAACCCAATAATAAATAATCTAAAAGGGAAAAGAGTTTTTGTGTTACTCTGAAATAAAATATTCAACGGCTTTGTCTCGACAAATGAGATGTGCCTCTCTCAGTTTCTTTACTTTTAGATACTATTACGTATAACCACGACCTTGGCTCATGGTATAACGTTACACTAAATGTCATCGTAAAAATGAATAAAGTAATATTGAAAGAAAATAAAGTTGAGTAATATTGAAAGAAAATAAACATATCTTTAGTATTATAATATTTAAAATATAATCCTATTTTTATTCTCGTGTAGCGACAGAGTAAGAATACGATTTACCATCGTCTTTATTACATGTGGGTTGTAAAATACGACTAAGGGTACAATATCTACATAAGAGAAGAAAAACTTGATATTTTATATCGTGCAAACGGGTTGCGTTTGCTGATTAAAATAAAAGGTGATGTGGTAGGTCAATTTCCGTTCATTGTAGAGGAGGCTCGGGCCTATAATTTCTTGTTGCGGCAGGCTATGGTCTGTCCACAGCCCACAAATTCCGTCCAGGGCGATAGATGAAGCGGCGCGCGACCCCATAGATCCGCCCCGCAATGTATCTTGCCTCGCTATGCGAGTGGGCCACCGGAACTCGGTCTTTCTCCTCGGTAGCTATGCTTATGCGTGGCTATGCTTGGCAGCAATTCGATGTATATGAATTTTATTAATGATATGAATTCTTTTCAATTTATTAATAAAGTGTGTAAACAATATCATGTAGATGGCATGCGTCTCTTTTAAAGGCGAAAATATAATACGAGGTGAAGAGTGAATGTCGCACAACAGTTCACGTTAGTATAAGTGGTAGCACGATTGGAACGGATTTCCAATAGGGTTCGAATCCCATGTGACAATCATTTTTCAATTGTAATCAAGTTTTTATTAATAAAGATCAATCTTTATTTTTTGTCCGTTCTTTAAATTCAGTACTTTGCAATCAACTGTAACACGGTTACAAAACGGTCCCAAACAAGACAGTAGCGAACAATTCTCCGCACTAAAAATGCCAAAAAAATACATGCATATTTTACCGTACCTTCATAACTTTAACAATCGATTCCTGACGGATTTCCACCCCACTTTGTGAAGTGTTTGCGAATATTTTTTTGATATAACGAAGTGTCGAAACGCTGGGGTTAGTTTGAAAAACTTGAGGGAACTTCGTAATGTATAAGAAATGTTTGCGAAGTATTTTAAGTTTTGTTGTTTATCAATTCGATGTACGCTAAGTATCTTTTTATTTTCTTTTAAAAGACAATAAACCTGCCATAAGAGAAAACCTTGTATTCTTTTTTTTTAAATCTCACGTGGATTTATAAAACATACAATTAACAGAATTACACAACGACTCAGGACAACAATGTTGTGGTTACAGAAGTATTTTTTTTAACCACGCTGTTGACAGTTTTCAGCCGCGAGCCGGTTAGTCCGGGGTAGTACCACACTCTCCCAGGAGATCGATATCTGAGTAATCGCATGCATATTCGCTTTGTTCGGTGAGCGAGAGCACCGGAAGCCCAACTTAGTGTGTTTGGGGTTTGTATTGGTAGGCAGCGGCCTAGCGGCTTAGCTTATACCCTTGGTATTGCAAAGGCCCATGGGCGCCGGTGACTTACCATCAGGTGTGGTACTTGCTCGTTTGCAAGTTTAATTAATGACGAATTTTTTTGATTTTTTGAAAATCCATCCAGGGACCATACAAATTGTAACCAATAACCAGGGCCGGGTATCGATGGCCCACCTATATGGCGCTAAAAAGAGACGTGTATGGTGGGTTATATCATCGCGCACCATCACTTGCGTCACCCAGGACAGATCTGGCTGGGTGTTACTATGCCATAGCCTCTCCCTAATATATACGCACAAAATCCCATCCAAATTGATTTAGTCACATGAGAATTGGTAATAAGTTAATTTACAGAACAATTTGACAAATTGTTTGAATTTTTACTTCTCTAATTTATAACTCAAAACACAGATTCAACTGATTTCTAAAGATTAATATTTTTTTTTATTTCTTTACAGGTAAATTTCAACATGTCTAGCCATCAAAGGAGAAAAAATAAAACAAATAAATACGGAACGAATCCACAGGGAAGTCTGAATTTAGATGTAAAACTTAGTTACTTAACTAAAGTCTAGCTGCTATAATTAATTACTAGAAACTGGGTCGCAACTTTTTTGTATATATTTTAAAGAAAATCTCAATTGGACCCTAATGTAAATAACCTTACAGTACAGGGACTTTATTTTTCTTAATCCATGTATTTATCTCTCTTGTCCCGAGCCAGATGAAGAAATTTTGTCAATAATATAACTTTGGTGAGACGAGTTAGTATTTCGTTTCATTTCGAGTTTTCCTTATTTTACAGCGAGGTTATCCACTGCCTTTATTTTTATCGATTTTCACGATACCCACATGAAGAGAAGGGTGTCAGCGTTTAATTGTTACATTGTCATTTAGTCACAGGACACTTCATCAATCATCATTCTCCTACTCTTATCCCAAATACTTGGGGTCGATACAATATGTACTCTTCTTTCATAGGATATATACAGGACACGTTACATATAATTAACTAAATAAGAGGTATTTCTAACGTTTACGCAAGTATTAAGCATTTGAAATAAAACTGTTTTTAGGGATTCTATGGCATTCATATTTGATTTTTTTCATCGTCACGGTAGGACTAATTTTTTATCGAAACAAGTCGATTAAAATTTAATAAATAATACTATAATAGTGCGTAGATATGAATCTCTATAATAACGATGCCTTATTGGACGTGAGACACCTTAATCCTCCCGTGATCATAAACGCTGTAAGGTGTTCCAAACGTCGAGTAATTAAAAATCAAATATAAACGCGATAGAATACGTAAAATTAGCTTTATTTAAATGAATACAATTAAATATACTTAAAATAATCCGTAGTTGCGAGGTATATAAATATTTTTCCTGTACGAGTATCAAAATAAAGTGACTCGTAAAATCAACTAAAAAATTATCAGAACAGAAAGATCAATAAAAAAAATTATTAAAAAAAATCAAAAAACCCGACTGCGTAAAAAGTCACTAAAACTACGTACATAATAAAAAAAACTGAAAAGAAAAAAACAAGCACTTAGATGTCCGGTGGTCTAGAATTCCATAATATATTATTGAATAAATACTATTGCAGAAAATGACATTTATTTTAATAATAGAACATGACAACTGAACAGTCGGGATCCGCTGAAAAATTAGATTTGCTGTCGAATAATGGATCACTCCTTTGCAGTCGGATAAAAAGAAGATAGGCGGCACTCTTGAGAAAACCGACAAACTTATGCGATCCTCAACTCGTCTGCCGAGCGTGGCGATATGTCATTATCCACCTTAGATACGTATGTTCTATGTATATCCAAAAGTCAGTATTAAGAGGCCGATAGATGAATAAAATCATTCGTTTCTGAACGTATTTTTTATTTTTTTTTATTGCTTATGGCGGCAGACGAGCTAGCAGCACACCTGTTGGTAAGTGTCACTGCCGCCCATGGATCCTTGCTATACCAAGAGTAGAGCTAGGCCGCTGCCTACCACTACAATCCCCAAACCCACCCAGTTGGGCTACCGGCTCTCTCGCTCACCGAACGAAGCGCAATAGCACATTGCCGTTACTCAGACGTCGATCTTCTGCGAGAGTATGGTACTACCCCGGACGGACCGGCCCGCGGCTGCAGACAGAAAACTGTCAACAGCGTGGTCCTACCACAAATTACTTTTTTTTTTTACATATTTTAATGTTTCATTGGTCTAATGCAGTAAATATTTTATTATGATCGGGTTCTGGTGCCATCTTGGTTCAGACAAAAAATATGTCACTATACTAGAAAATTACATATCACAAATATACGCGCGGGGGCTAGTGCATAAATGCAATAATACATAAATACATTATCTACTCAATCTTTCTTTTGTTGGATATTAAGTACGACACGCGTTAAAAATTGTAAAAAATACGTCACGTAAAATGAGTAAGTAGGTATACATATCTCCCTCCTATCCCTAACGTGATGGACTAAGAAAAAAATTAATACGATTTCGATATTTAATTAAGCCACAACCTTAGTGCTTAGTCCCACACTAGTAAGCACTCGCCTCATTACGAAGCACTTGTAAGAACTACTCTGATACAGACTCCTCAGTGAATAGTCGGCGAGAAGCGTTTCTTTACACGTCAAATAAGTATACACCTACATTTCAGACCATGACTTTCACTGCAATTGATTAAAATGTTGTATGACAAAACAAAAATAAATAATTAGGAGCAGAATAAAATTTAGAAGCAGTATAAGTTAGCAGGACCGCGATATTGATAAGAACATTTTAGCCACTAGTTATTATGAATCCTACAGCTCGGATCTACTAAAATTTTGGCGAGAACCTACGTCATACTGTAGCGTTTTATCTATATAATCCTCGTAGATTTGTTATTTTAAAAAATAGTAATCCAGAATCACGCCAAAGATATTCTGGCTTGCAAATAAAATGAACGCTGTTAAATTTGAGCAGTGCCACCTATCGTGACCATGTTGTACTAGTTCTTGTTTTACGCGCCATCTATGATGTAACTTCTACAACGTTCATGACTAACAATTACCGCCGTTTGAGTGCTATAACAAGTTCAACATTTTATCCCTAGGTGGCAGGTGTCATCGTAAATTCTATGGTTATTTATTTATAATTTCAGTTATCAGATTTCAGTTTATAAATAAATAAAAATGAAATGAATATATTTACTAAATAATTTGTACTAAATTCAAACGAAAAATATTAATATGACAAATTTAATTCCAAGGAGAACATTTATGCAGATCATAGTACCTTTACAATTTTAAAGTTAAAGTTTAGGATACTCGACAAACTTAATTAAAATAATGCTAGTTGTAGCCAAAGATGTGCTCCAAGTTATCCCTCAGTTACCAATTGCTCCAAGTTGGCAACTTCGCCTTTCCGAGCGAACTTAGACATTCGTGATTATTACTTTGTACTTACAACGATCCACTTTTAACAGTGGATCCTAGGGGGCACTAACTTTATGCAGTTTGAAAGGAAATTCTCGACTTCATTTAAAACATACCATTACTTGTAGATCGTTTATTAAAGGCAATGTAGCAGCTACATAATTATACAAATCGTTTCGTATTAAGAAATTTCAGTTTTTCGTTTATAAAGAGCTTCGTTTCAACGGAGTTTTTGTTATATCAGCAGTTGCCATGCAAACAGAGACTTGTCCAAAAGGTTATATCGCCATCGTCCTATATTTGGCTCGAATTTTTAATTTTTAATCACTTTTTACTCCTAATTTTTATAGCGTTTTTTATTATACCGTTAAACATTTCTCAATCATCAGACTGTTTTTTTTTTCGTTTTGTCTGTCTAATAGATATAAAATAAAATGTAAGCAAGTTAATAATGATGTAGGATAGAAGAAAACTTAATAAGAAAATTTAATTTGTATTACATTTCATTTTCTTGTGTGTATATGAACTAAGAACTAAAGCTATAAGTAGGTATTTTTATTGGATCATGGCTGAGCATCAAGGGAGAAGACAAACGTATTGATATCCCGCTTCCTTATATTCATATTGTAATTAGTGTTCTCCATGTGATGACGAAGTAAGAATGTCTAAAAATTCATTACATGTAAACAACGTCGCTTTAAAATAAAGAAATCAAATCCTTTGCCAATCTGTCCTGTCTATCTGTCTAATTAGCGTGGAATATTAGGGTTCTTTTTCTACCTTATTGAGGCACGCTGTACCTACATGGGCCGAAGAACAAATGCTGCTTTCAAATCCATGAGTTGATATCTCACTAGAGGATCGTAAGAAGTTCATGATTAAATAAAAAATATTCATATGATTGAGGACTGTCTCAAAATAACGGGTATTTAACCCCTTTTTAACTAGTGATAATTGAGCATATTCATCTGAATAAAACAGACTTCAACAATAGGTTTTATACCTGAGTATATTCCATCTAACAGGGCCGAACCATATGGCTTTTAAGGTTTCAGCCTAGGGCCCCGTGGATTCAAATGGCCCTAGCTAAGTCAAGTCAAAGTCAAAATTATTTATTTTATTTATTTATTTATTTCTAATATTCTTAAAAAGTAAATCTCCAATATAATAAACCGTACCACGTAAACCACGAAGGGTTTATCTGGGTTGCGGTGAGTCGTTGTTATTACAATTTATATGTATCAATATTACCTATTATTCTTATTTGTTACTTACATACATTTTTTTGAGTTGATATTTAAAGTGTTTAGGATTTGAGTTGTACATTTGCTGTAATTTATCAGGAAGACTATTTAACAAGAAAGGAAGTAAATATCTTTCGACTCTTTCTCCATAACAATTATTCGTAGGTACTTGGTAATTTGTAATTATCTCTATTAGAAATTATTCTTAGAAAGTTGGGTCTGTTTTTCTCTACCAACAATGAGGGTTTATTAATTACAGAGAGAATGCTAAATTTAAATTTGTCAAAGATATTCATCACTTTACAATATTTAAATATTTCACTTTCATTATTTTTATATCGTTCTCTAATATGTTTAGGTACAATCATTTTTAGTAATCTTAATTGTAAGTGATATATTTAGTGTAAGTGAGATATTGTAAGTGATATATTAGACGATAATAATTTAAAGAATTTGCCAAAGGAAAGTGCAGATAGGTTGTTCTATAATTTGTCTATTTATTTACGGTTGTATTTAACAAATACAAACATACTATATCTATATACATATATGTATAAGAGATTTCTACCTATGTATTGACTCATCACGATATCTCTAGAACCATAAGGCCTACAAACCTTAAATTTGGTAGAAATATTTCTTTCGCCGAGTAGAGGTCAGCTAAGAACGGCTTTTACGAAATTATATCCCTAAGGGGGTGAAAAACCAAGGCAAAGTTTGTATGGGACAACGTGATTCCTTGGTCCAATCTTTTTCAAATTTTGCATAAACATTCTTTAACAGAATTGATGAAAGACGTGATTCATATTTTATTGAGATTTATCTCCTAACTGGGTTAAAAAGGGGTGGAAATTTATTTTAGGGGTGATTTGCTTTAAAGTTGATATCAATACTTCTTAGTGATTTTGATTTAAAGGACATTTCATTTTGACACATGTTTGAAAACTCAATTCGATTATATTCAAAAAACCGGCCAAGAGCGACTCGGAGTCACGCATGAAGGGTTCCGTACCATTATCTATAAATGGCAAAATAATCATGTTTGTTGTATGGGAGCCCCTCTTAAATTCTCCATTTGTTTTAATTTAATTTAATTATTTATTTCTAAAGTGTTATTACTAAATATTCTGTGAATATTTCAAACATCTACCTATTTTTGTTATCAATATCGAACAAAACGAGCAAAAAGATTACCTTTGTTGTGTGGGAGCCCCTTAAATATTTATTTTATTGTTTTATAGTATTTGTCGTTGTAGCGGCAAAAGAAATTCATCATCTGTGAAAATTTCAACTGTCCAACTATCACGGTTCATGAGAGCAACCTGGTGACAGACAGGTGAAGCAACGGACGGACAGCGGAGTCTTAGTAATGGGGTCCTGTTTTATCTTTTAGGTATGGAACTCTAAAAAGGTTGATGTCACATAAACGTTTGGTATAATGCAAATACTTTTTAACCGACTTCAAAAAGGAGGAGGTTCTATGTTTCATTGTATGTATTTTTAAAATTGAAATATCTCGAATGTCACCGCAATATTAGTACGGTGTTTATAGGTTTCTAAGCTTTAGAGAGGTCATGTACTTTTAGGACACGGCCTCATATGAACGTAGACTTTGAAATTTGAAATGATTGGATGGTAATTTTCTTAGCAGTATATTGTAATTCAAAGCCATGGTAATACCTTGCATCTAATAACTAAAATCCATCGCCCACACGATGCATTACAGTTTGTGTGACAATATGCGTTTGTGTCATGCTACGGCGATGGTCGATACTCTATTTTAGCAGTTCTTTGGTTTTTGTATTGTGCTAGGATAGACATTGCGATACTAAAACCACAAACACCGCTTTATAAAATTATATCTACTGCAACTTTTTATTTTACCCTATAATGATTAGGAAAGCAGTATAAGATCATCTGCTATATTTTCATTCGCTGTTTAATCAGTTTTAATTAACATCTTTGCAAAAATCGAGACAGAAAGATGAATTATAATAGGAACAATCAGTATATATAGCGATAGGAAGACAGGACGTTGATGCTGACCAGCTGGGTCTGAAGACGCTATGACGTTTGTGCGCTACTACGGTCGTTCTGTTCTCTTTATACCATGTACTTGCAAATATTTGAGATCATTCAAAGGGGTTAAATATTGATATAAATCCTTCGAGTAAGTGATGAACACCGATGGTGTCATAGGTTAACCGGTCAAATTTCTAAATACACTGAAACCTCCCAACGCACATATTAAAATTGAGAGTTGGCACGCCAATTATGTTGCTATGGAATAAAAATCCACTAAAATTATGCAATGCCACCAGATTGCAGGTGAAAACATTACATCACAATGTAATCGGAGCCACTATACTGGCCGGTTGTTCTCGACTGGAGTGTGTATCTAGGATTCTTTTAATACTATCAAATTCGTAATACCTCGAATTCCAGAGAGTACAGTTTGCCATTAAGGGTGTAGATCGTGAAAATCACCGAAAAGAGTGTTACGATTTTTCATATTTAACCTATTTACATATGATTGATATCAATGATAATTTGTATATATTACAATCAAAGACCAATAAGTATGTTCATGCTTATATTAAACTCTTAAACCTATGTTAGTTGTTATATAATAAACGTCAACAAACGCACAAAATTGAGTAAAAATGCAAAGACATGACTTCGTATTTTTCAGATTTAACCCCATAAATCAACACAAATTGATAAAAAGAAACACTTTTTGAACACTGAAGAAACCAATAAGTATAGCTGTATACTTCTTTTTATACCTTTACAAACAAAGACTTCCTCTTTTAAAGCCCTAAAATCTAGATATATTTTAAGGTAAATTTTTCATACACAAATGTATGGGATAAAGCGTTCGTTTCATTCGTGCAATCTCGGTGGTCACTAACGGCAGTTCCTTTCTGTAAGTGAACGCGACACCACACTTGTCGGCTGCAGATAGCAGAATTACGTATTGTGAATTTGTGTTTTTTGTAAAAAAACTGTAAGTATAACATTTTTATAATTAATTTATTTTCAGTTAGTAGAAAGTATCGATATAATGAATGTCTGAAAGAAAACCATGATGGAACTAGATATAAATCGTAAAAAATACAATATCTACACTAATAGGTATTGTAAAGAGGAAAGATTTGGATTTTTGTATGTAACGAATAAACTCAAAAAGTACTGGACCGATTAATTCTTTTATCATTCGAAAGCTACATTATCACTGAGTAACATAGGCTATTTTTTTCGCAGGACTGATTGAATTTGAGTGTCATGCCAGGGAAAAGAAAGTTTTGTACGCATTATAAAAATATGAAAGCCAAAAGATCTCGGAATAAAATGTAAGTTCCTCCCTACTTATTTATTATCGCATTTGAACAGGGTACATTACAAAGCTAATAAAATATGTCATATGATTTAGATCGCCCGATTCAGACATATACCTACAATAACATGTAAATATTGGTTTGTATTATCTATATCTATACTGATAAATAAAATTGAAGTATCTGTATGTAATATCAAAATAATAGGATTTTTTAAAAAAAAAAAAGGCGATACGGAGTTCGCCGGGTCGGCTAGTATTGTCTAAATATCAAATTGTGGAAGTAGGTAGGCGACAGCGCAACTTTGTCGACATACCTATACCGCCAAACAGACGCGAGGCGCCTAGCGTCTGGCTTAGGGTTGTACAAAATAAATAAAAAGTGGATAATATTGATGAATAATATTTCCAGTATTGAAAATAAAGAAAACCTTGGGGCCGAGACTCTGAGCAACAATGCTACGCGCTGTATAGAGGTAAGTTGTTATACGTAATTCTTGTAGACTTGTTACATAAATAAACAAACTACTTAGTTAGTGATGGGCGAAGACAAAATCTCAATACCTACCTATAGATTTTTTCTTGCAATATTTATTATTTTCATCGAGAGACAAACACCTTAGTACCGAAATACTTCTCAATTACTTTCTCAAAAGAAAATTTACGTTCAAATAGGTGACGTCATAAAAAAACAATACCTAATGCGTAAAGAAATTATAATTTCTATTCATCAGGAACCTAATATTGTATTAATTCTTTTGCATTTTTTTAAATTTTTAATTATTTTTTATAAAAAAAATCAAGCCATTATCTTTCTTTACAGGAACTAGTTATTGAAAACGACCAAGAGGGAAAGGTGGATGAAATGGAAGTTGGGCGTAGAGTTGTAGACGTTTCTTTTTTTTTTAAAGCTCTTCAGGCCATAGGGGACCACGGTCCAATGGATTGTAAGTTAAGTTACCTCAGTATAATAGGTGAAGTAAAAGTTGGTCTGGACTCAAAACTCATCATGAAATGTAGTATGTGTAGTATGAAATTTACTGTGTGTTTGATTGAAAAGAAAGAAGATAGAATGGAAGTGAATCATCAAATTGTATCTGGTATCATATCATCTGGTGGGAGCTACTATCAGTTAAAAACATTAACTGCCGCAGTAGCCCTACCAATCATGTCACCTTCATTATACAATGAAATTAATAATACGGTTTGCGATTGGTGGGAAAAGACAGCAGCACATTCCATGGCAGAAGCTGTCAAGGAAGAAGCGGAGTACGCAGTGTCTATAGGTAGTATTGATAAAAATGGTACACCATTAATATCTGTTGCTGTTGACGGTTGTTGGAGCAAGAGATCTTATGGTCAGAATTTTTCCGCCTTGTCCGGCGCAGCTGCGATAATTGGCATTAAAACTAATAAAGTATTGTTTTTTGGAGTTAAAAATAAATACTGCGTAGTTTGTGCACGAGCCGCAAAGAACGACAGTCAGCCCTCGGAACACCGTTGTTTCAAGAATTATTTGGGATCATCTACCGGTATGGAATCGACCATAATAGTTGAGGGGTTTAAACGTTCCATTGTTGATCACGGTGTAATTTATAATAAATTTGTAGCAGACGGCGATTCCAGTACTTATAAAAAAGTATTAGATTCGCGACCGTACGGTAATTTAACAGTAGAGAAAATTGAATGCAAAAATCATCTTTTACGAAACTACTGCAATAGCTTGGAGAAACTGTCGAAAGACACTAAGTATCCTTGCGAATTGCGGAAATTCCTAAAAGAAAGGTATTTGCGTTTAAGAACGGGTGTAAAATGCGCTATTAAATATTGGGGCGATCAAAATCAGTCACTCGAAGAAAAAATAAAAAATCTTAGTGAAGATATCCTAAATGGTCCACAACACGTATTTGGTAATCACCAATATTGCAAGTATTTCTGTAGACCTGATACTCGTCGAATAGAACCTGTTGGGTTGCTTCCAGCAATTGTTGGATGCGGATTAATGGACGCGGTACACATTTTAAGTAAAAGACTGTCATATCATTCTAGAAGTTTAATTCATAATTGTACAAGTAATATAGTTGAAAGTTTTAACGCAGTGATTGCCAAATTAGTAGGGGGTAAGCGTGTAAATTATTCTTCCCGTGGTTCTTATGCGGGCCGATGCGCAGCTGCTGTTGTGTCTTTTAATACAGGATCGATTCATAGTAAAACTCATGAAGTAATATTTAAATCTAGTCCTAATCCTTTGATCGCGAAAGTGGAAAATTGTAATCGTAGAATCCGTTTAATTGCTAAACCTAAATTAAGATTGAAAAAGAGCCACAGCGCTGTATCGAAAGACGCTCACTATGGACCAAACTGCGAAAAACCTGATCTGAGTCCAGAATTATATGAGAAAGCCAAGTCATCTTTTTTAGCCGATTTAAAGTTGTCTTGTGCTGAAAGAGAGGAGCTTGAAAGGTCGACCCATTTGCAAAGAAGTAGTTCTGAGTGGATGAGTACAAGGAGAAAATTACTAACCTCATCATCGTTCGGGGAAGTTTGTAAAAAACGAGAGAGCACAAGTTGTGCTGTTCTTGTTCGTAAAATCGTTTATGGTAGTAATATCTCCAGTTTGCCTGCTGTACGGTACGGTATCGAAAACGAAGAAACCGCAATTAAACAGTTAGAAATTCAAGAGAATATTAGTATACAAGGTTGCGGTTTGTTCGTCGACGATCAATATGAATTTCTTGGTACTACACCAGATGGCATTTATGCAAACGGTTTAATTGAAATTAAGTGCCCACATTCTTTAGCTGGCATGACTCTTGATGAAGCAATGGCCAAACATACCTTTTGGGTTAAGGACAAGGCTTCCAAGGGTTATGTCATAAATAAAAATCATAACTGGTATTTCCAAATTCAGGGACAGGTACATATTACTAAAAGAAACGTTTGCATGCTTGGCATCTGGTTTGGTGCTACTGTACCTATGAAAGTTTATATTATAGAAAAGGACGACAAATTTTGGGAGGAGAAAATGGAGATGAAATTAGTTAGGTTTTATTACGATTGCCTACTTCCAGAATTAGTTGATCCTCGGCAGTCACGAAGCATGCCCATTCGTGACGCGCCCAATATCATAGAGGCTATGAAAGAGAGGAAAGAAAGAGCTTTACGTGTTATGAAAGAGAAGAACGCCTAATGATTTTGAAAGATACAGGTAACTTAACTACCCAGCCAGTCGATTCACGTAAACACGCCAGTCCAAAAGTCGTTTTAACTTAGGAACTTAGAAATCGCCTTTTGGTTTTCTGTTTTAAACGCACTTACTTATCTAGTCTTGGATTGTCATAAATCTTCCAATAGCTCAATTACTATACAATTTCTGAGTTACCTGGTGTAAAGAATCATAAAAATTGGTTCAAAAATACAGCGAATTGAGAATTCTCCTTTTTTAAGTCGGTTAAAAGGGCTAAATTTGCAAAAAACGAAGTGACGTCACTGCGCTACGGTTTTTATTACTTACGTGAATCGGGCAGCTGGTAACGTTTTCATTCTGATAGGTTTTGTGATAGCCATTGATTTTATCATCAAATTAGCAGAAATCAGAACTTGATCCGTAATCGAATGAAAAAACATTAGAATTTTGAACTCATATTTCGTTATTGTTTAATTACATACTTTTAATTAGTATATTAATAATTTACAAACTTCTGTTAAAATTAGTAAACAAATGAATTATTTACTAATTTTTGTACAACCCTAGCACGCTTTTGAGATAGCGAGTAATGGCGACTCATATTTGTTATTGTGTAGTAAATAAATCATTTTTATACTTGTGTTTCATTTATTGACATTTTTTTTAAAACCCTAGGATTTTTTTTAGATATCGACGAGGTGATCGTAAACAAAAAGTAAGTATTTGAGTTTACGCAATAGGCACATTTCCTTGCGTAGAGATAAACACACTTCCTACTGAATTTGCAATTATTTTATTGAATGAATATTTTACGAATTAGAATAAATTTTGGTAGTGAAATTACAAAAAAATACATAGTTGGAATTTTAGGTAAGTAGAATACAAAAATGTCAGTCCGGACCTGCTCTTGATTGTATATTATATTATAAACTAGTAACCCGCCCTCGCTATCTTCGGCAATATTCACTTAAATTACATACTATAAAAAGCATATTGATAAATGCACAATTTATTTAAGGTACTTAATTGGATAAGGATTAATGCTGTATTGTATAAAATCACTTAGTAAATAATTATTTTTTAGTAGAGGATAAAAAATGGTTATGGTGGGTTATCCCTAAGAGATAGACATATGCCATCGTGGACTTTTTTGTTGAACTTTTTAAGATGGATAATACTGTAGTACATTATTTTGGTCTATCTCGTAGGGTTCAGCCAACGTTTGCAATATAAGCGCAAAAAAACGTGCTTATTTACGACATCACATTAGAAACCTCTAAATTAATCAGCGTTTCTCTACTATATTATGCATGTATTATACATATAAACCTTCCTTAAGAATCATTCTATTTATTAAAAAAAACTGCATCAAAATCCGTTGCGTAGTTTTAAAGATCTAAGCATACATAGGGACAGACAGACGGCGGATAGCGACTTTGTTTTATACTATGTAATGTAATGATAGAAAAACATAAAAATTGTGTCTCAACTACTCTTATTAATCTATTAAAAAGAATCAACAGCTAGTTTCCAAAAATTCAACGTTATTGTTATGCTGTAAATATTCAAGTTCAATAACAATTTCTCAACGTGGAACGTTTGTTGCAAAACATTTTGAAAATCGCGCTCTCTAGGTCATTCATCCGCCCCGTCGGATGTTACATAAAACTTTGGCGCTGCGGTCGCTCGAAATCGAGATCTCAGGCCAACAATCTACACCCTTAAAGTCTACTTCGCAATAGCTATAAACAAATCTCAAAGTTAAACTCTTAAGGTAGCGGGAGTAGACTTGAGAGAAAGCTGCTTCTCCCATGGCATATGTGACATGCTCTAGGGTAAGCTCACAAAGTAGACTGATAATTCTAGCATTCTCAGCAAAAGCAAAAAACATTGTTTACATAGAGATACTGTAGTTAGTGTAGTATTGCGGGTGGATGGACCAGGGTGAATGATCCGAAGAGTGGTCAACCTCGTGATGGCGACGCCTCAGCATCACTGCTGTTTGTTGCCTTGGCATCGACGGTGATGATGCCTGAAAAGATAACCTACCGGGCACGCTATTGATGTCAAGGAAGCGGTATAAGTGGATGGCATAATTTCGATGTAAAGCACAGTATGTTATGGGGCCGCACACCGTCCTTCCGTCGCCTCGGTCGGAATGGGCGGGGTTTGTTCAAATCATAGTCTTCTAAGAAAAATGTTTCGTGTTTATAAAATATAACCAAACTTTATTTCATTTTCACGTTTATTTATATACCTTTAAATCTCTATACTATAATACAGATTCTTGTATTTTATAAGTATACAAACATTTAAACATAAAACTTTATATATTGTAATAAAATTATGAAGGTAAATAAATAATAGTTTAAATAACTAAAAAAAACACGCTTTGATATATAAACCAAACTAAAAAGTAGAAAATAACGTTTTTAATAATTCAAGTTAAGGTAGAGTGATAAATAAAATAAATTATTTTAATGTAAAAAAGCGTGTTTTCTACTTTTTAGTTTGGTTTATATATAAAAGCGTGTTTTTTTTTAGTTTTTAAACTATTATTTATTTTCTATTTTTTAGTTCTGCTAAATACAGAAGCGCGATTTTATTTATTTTAATCTACTATGATTCCGTAACTACTATCGGTAACTAATTATTATCCAAATCATTAAATATGTACAGCTGTATTAATCGTGAAATCTCGATTATTAAAATTCATTTAAATAATTTTACATTGTCATCTTGTTACTTGATAATTGAAGCATTTCATCGAATGCTATGTAACAGAGGAAGCTTTAGATGAAATGATTCGATTACTAAGACTATGACTAAGTACTACATAAGCTTGTCCAGCAGCAAACAGTCGAGAGCCTAGATAAATGACTGCATGATCAACTGTACAGCCATGAATCTTGTGGACGCTCGATGCCCAACTCAGAATGTCAATGGTAACATTCGTCTCTCAGCAGTTCCATATTTGGCAATTTTCTATCCAATTTACCTACTGCATAAAAATGTAATAAGTGCAAATATTTATAAATTTTAATTCATATAAATGTTAATGTGTATAATATAATTTTAACTGTATTTAACAATCGATTAAAATTTTAAGTAGTCACAAACGTTACTATGATGGCCGAAACCTTAGTACTTCTTTTAAATTAGACAATAACTCACAAATGAACAATTAAAAAACTGAGTTTTACATTATCCCTGCATTAGTAACTACATATGTTTTATAATAACATTCCAAGCTTAGCTCTTAAATATTATAATAATACAAAAGTAAGTTATATAATACCATTTCAATTTTTAACTTTATATATAAGCACTGAATCAGTTGAAAACTATGTTATATGATAACATTCTAAGCTTTGAGCTTAAATATTGAAACAATGCTCTTGTAAGTATATCTGCAAATTGTCAATCACTACCAACAAACTGTAATACAATTATCTTTTTATAATACTTTTCTTTAATAAAGTTATATTTAATTTGAATATATTTACACTTCTTATGCAAATTAACATTTTTAATGACATTGATAGCAGTTTGGTTATCTAAATTAGAACAGAGTCCTCTTTACTTAATAAAAAAAATTATTAAAAAAATCAAAAAACCCGACTGCGTAAAAAGTCACCAAAACTACGTACATAATAAAAAAAACTGAAAAGAAAAAAACAAGCACTTAGATGTCCGGTGGTCTAGAATTCCATAATATATTATTGAATAAATACTATTGCAGAAAATGAAATATATTTTAATAATAGAACATGACAACTGAACAGTAGGGATCCATTGAAAAGTTAGATTTGCTGTCGAATAAAGGATCTGTTCAGTTGTCATGTTCTATTATTAAAATATATTTCATTTTCTGCAATAGTATTTATTCAATAATATATTATGGAATTCTAGACCACCGGACATCTAAGTGCTTGTTTTTTTCTTTTCAGTTTTTTTTATTATGTACGTAGTTTTGGTGACTTTTTACGCAGTCGGGTTTTTTGATTTTTTTAATAATTTTTTTTATTATATACTTTTTAGTTATAAATACCTAGGTAGCTATAGTTATCTTATTTATTGATAAGTAGATAAGTACCTAACTATATATAGTTTTTCCACTGAAGTAAAGTACTATATCGTTAGAAATTGGAGATGGGCGACCGCGTCAGACATTAGATACTTTAGGTAGGACTACCTATGGTATATTGGACAATATACCTAATAGATACTTCAGTATATGTCCATCCACATCCAGTTATATGAATTTTTCGTCTTTTCATCGTAAATTTCTATTGTCTAAAAAAGCTATATGTGAGAAAGGTTGTTACGAAACTTTAAATCGATATAGATCCTAAACGGTCAGTCAAATCGAAAAATATTGAAAGAAAACTAATAATGATTTTTAAATACCTATTCAACCATACCCCACTCGATATAGTTTGTTGACTTTAATTTTTTTAATTTTCACAATATGGCGGCCAGTAGTCGCCATATTGAATTTTCAATAACGTCATATCTTTAGTGACACTCGCCGGATTAAGAGGAATCGATTGACGTGCGAATCATAAAAATCGGCCCAGGCGTTTGGTATATATAGTGCTTCAAAGGAACATACAAACATACATACATACATACATACATAGACTGTTAAACACAATACCACTCCTTTCAGTTGGGTAAAAACTGTTTTCGCAAAGACCTAACAAGAAAACTTTTACACGAACTACGTTTCGTAAGTTTCGTTTGTTCACTTCAATGTCTTTGATCACTTATTTTACCATAATAGATATTCATAGAGTTATATGTATAGAGAAGCTATCCCGAATAAATACTTTGTTCCATTTTGGTAACAGTTAAACTAAAGTCCGCTGCAGCGCTAAAAGAATAAATAGGTAATCTAACGCGAACATTGAAGCACACAGCGCTAGATCGCTTTATAGTTGTAATTTTCTCGCGACCAAAACGTCGTAAGATGTAGGCATTTCATGCGCACTTACGCGTTTCGTTCAACGTTATGTAACAAAGCGTGGTACTATAGACTTTACACCGCAGAAGTGACACAGTTTTTGTACCTACAAAGATTCATTAGAACTCATACAGCATACTCTATTTCAAAGTGAATTATTAAGTAGTTAAATAAATAAAAATAATAGTAAATTATAAAAGAAAATGAACTATTATATGTTTATATAAACTTTGCTTTAACATACGACAATAGTTTTGAATATCCGTGTGATGACGGAATAAGAATACAATTCATCACTACCTGTCTTGGTCGTCGATATCGTAAAAGGCGACTAAATGATATAATTTGCAAATAACATCTATCAAGAGAAGGAAAACTCGAAACGGAACCCAATACCAATCTGTTTGATCTTTGACAAATAAGTATTAACTGATAACATAAACTAAAGGAAAAAAGAATATAAATAATCAAAATACTTTCTAGACTCTACGTCAAGTCTGTGTATAGTCACACATATTTACCTCCAAACCAGTGTAATTGAACATCTGCGGGCTTTAGTCTACTATCAAAGATGGTGTGACATCTAAATGTAGAATATTTTTTTTTATTGTGCTAATTCGATATTATTACCTATTTGTACACTTTAACAACAAAACATTTTACTTAGTTAAATAAAGAATTTTTATTCATATCCACATGTGCAAGTTTTGATTGGTATTATTCTAATTATCGTATTAACAACGCTGCTCTGTATACACCCACAGTCCATGATGGTCGCAGTCACACTAAAGTAAGGTGTACGGATTGCAGTACAGCTTAGTCGAACAAAGCAAGTGTTCGGAACGCGAAATCTAGTACGTAGTACATATATATCGATGTAGATATTACACTGTTTTTATTTCGGGGCTTTTCTGGGCCCTTAACCTGATGCATTGAACGACGTAACTCGAGTTTTATTAACTATTTAATATGAAACTAATAAGAAAACACACAGTGGCTTAATGTCACGAAATAGAGAGACATTGTTATTGTTAAAGGGCGCTGTTTTACTGTAGCGCACCCTAGGCGCGTAATTCGAAACTGGAAACTAAAATTCAACAATTTAATCCTGACTATCCCAATAAGTGATTAGGATAATGGTGTAATCTTATTAAATTATTGCATTGTCATCGGTCCTCGATAAGTCTACTAAATTTAGAGATCTGACCGTTCGAAGTGGGTCAAAATCAAGTCCAAAGGAGTCGGTTACAAACATACAGGTCAAGCTAATAAAAAGCGTGTAAAAAAACAATCAAAGATTCTATTAGAATCAATTTCGACGTTTACGCCGACGAAGTTGCGGGCATTCGCTAGTTATAATATAAATCAAATATTTTATTGTCTTTTTCTTTCCATACACTTTGAGTAATTAGGTGGGCCTCTAAGTAGCATTAGCCTGGGGCCCCTTAAAATCATGGTCCAGCCTTGCTACGTAACCTACCTAACAGTATTAAAACTAGGCCTTTGTCCGCCCTATGCCTATATCATTATGTTTACCTTGGACAAACAGTTCAGTTAGGTAAATCCAATTTCGAGAAAGAGGTCAACCGACGAATCCATCCAACTCGGCTGGGCAGCGTTCGGGAAACTTAGGAAGATCTTCTCGTCCGACATACCTCAGTGTCTGAAAACACAGTTCTAAGACCAGTGTGTGTTACCAGTGATGACTTACGCCACGGAAACGTGGTCCCTAAATGTAGCCCTCATTACCAAGCTCAAACTCACTTAGCGTGCTATGGAGCAAGCTATGCTCGGGATTTCTCTGCATGAATCCGTAATACGGAAATCCGCAGAAGAACGGGTGTAACCGACATAGCACGAAGAATTAGCACGCTGAAGTGGCAATGGGCAGGCAACATCGCTCGAAGAACTGACAACCGCTGGGGATAAAAGGTTCTAGAGTGCCAACCACGTACCGGACGACGCAGTGTAGGACGCCCCCCACTAGGTGGACAGACGACCTGGTAAAAGTTGCTGGGCGTCGATGGATGCAGACGGCACAGGACCGCAATCTGTGGCGTACCATGAGGGAGGCCTACGTCCAGCAGTGGACGGCGATAGGCTGAAATGATGATGATGACGATGCAAGCCTTTATAGATGTATCTTTACGACTTATCCAACTTTTATAATGTCATGGATAATGTCTAAAAATATTCCATAACATACATACATACATACATATCATCACGCGATATCCCTTGCAGGGTAGGCAAAGAGAACAGAGTGCCAGAGAACTTTATCTCTGCATACTTCACTCGCTTCCTCAACATTCATAATTCTCTTCATACACGCTCGCCGGTTTCCGAGACTCTTGACTCCACCTTCCTTCAGTACATGACCGATCTGGTCTAGGTAGGTTAGTCTCGGTCTCCCTCGGTACCTACATCCTTCCACTTTCGCATTGTATATCTTCTTAACCAGGCGTTCGTTCGGCATTCTTTCCACATGTCCGAACCATCGGAGCATTCCCTTTCGCATCTTTACACCAATACTCTCTTTCATACCTACTCGCTCTCTTACGTCGTCGTTACGAATGCGGTCGGTCAGCCTAACTCCACAGATTTTCCGCAGAGATCGCATTTCGACCGCATTAATTTTACTATCATACTCTTTTCTGCATACCCAACTCTCGCTTCCATACAGTAATGTTGGGACAAGCACTGCGTTATGTATTGCTACACGTGCCTTCTGGCTGAGGTGGTGGCTGCCGAGAAGTTGCCCCAACGCTCCGTTCACTCTATTTCCCGCATTCACTCTTCGCTCTATATCAGTGGTGTACCTTCCATCTCGGCTAAATCCACATCCAAGATATACAAATTCATCCACTTGCTCTAGTACATCATTACCTATTGTTACTCTTACATCTGTTCTGGTTTTATCTCTTTCAAACATTTAAACATATTCCATAACATTTCTTTTAATTTACGTATTGGCAGAAATAGGAAAGTTTATGCAAATATTAGTCTCTATAACAGATCTCATCGCATTTTCTCCTCCCTTCCCCCGAAATTGCTTTAATTAGTTAAATTTTAATATTTAACTTTTCAGCATTTCTGTAGATAGTTGTCATCTCAACAGTTTTAAATTCAATAATTGTATGTATTAAGGAATACTGTTACTCATGATTCAAAATATATTCCTGGTTTAATAATGTTTGCATTTCTCAGCATTTTGTGCTCCGTGCCTTTTTTTTTTTTTTTGGTGGACTATGGACTAGTCTCGCCCCGCCAAATCGGTCCGGGGTGACGGAAAAGGCGGCGCGTGACCCCATAGACCCACCGTAAAAACTCCTCTCTCTTCGCCGTGCGAGCGGGTCACCGGGACCCGATTTTTAGCTTCGGTGGCCTTGTGCTCCGTGCCTAGCTGAAAAATACTGGCACTTATAGTTCATCTAATCTAAGAAGTGCATTTTGACGTTTCGCATTTTTTAATACACAATAACCTTGATCAAACGTATACACATGATTGCAAACAATAAATCAGAAATTTTAAAGAACTATTAAGTCATTTACATAATTAACATTGCGGGTGAGTTTCTTGTACAATAGTCTAATGTTGAAATTCGTAAAACTAATTTAAAATAAAAATAACATGGTAAATAATAATTATTATTGACGATCTTACAATGTCACGTCATCACGTTCTGTAGAGTAGTGCTTGACAACTTCCAATTCACGAATATCCAAATAATCGGTAAAAATATTAGAATAATATAATTAATCGAATAGAAATTTTGAAAGAGATGTACGTTTCAACAATTTTATTGATAAGAAAATAATTATTAATGTTCGCGACGATAATAATTCAAATAATAGTAGTGAGTCTGAATAAATAGCTATTTTCAAATCCAGTTTTTGTTGTTACTTAACCTAATCCTACTAAATATGATAAATAGATTTAAGAGCATCTCCTTTTTGAAAAGAAATAAATAAACCGATTATTAATTAATAAGAATCAATATCGATTTCTCACTAAAATCGGATATTTTCGATATTCATTATTTGGTTCACATATCTAGACAACTTACTCCGACAGCTGTCAAAGTGCACTTCTTAGATTAGATAGACTGTAGTTACAGCACTGCCATACATGGGCATACCCAGGTAGTGGCGGCAGCTGCCCCCCATATAAGATAAAATAAACGTCAATTTTCCTGGCAAGTGTTCAATATACCCGACCGACCATCATGACCATCATATGAGCTGCCCCCTCCTATCTGAAATCCTGGATACGCCCTTGCTGCCATACAGTATTCATTATTAGGTAAATATCACGTATCTTTTCTATTCTATTGTAATATTTTGTTATTACTTATTACCCAAACTTTGAAACCAGCATGCCATCTTGGACTAGAGTACTATGAAATTGAAGTATTATTTTTCCTCTTTGATTGCGATGTTGTCAAGCATATTTTAATTTTCAAAAATAAATTCACGAACTCTTGTAGAAGTATTTGATTAAAATATATAGCGCCATCTAGTAATTATAATTGAAAGCCGATTCTGTTACATTTCTCTAATTGGTACTTAAGTTTCACAACACAATACTAGATGTCGCGTCTTAAGATTAACTGACTTTTGTGCAGAGCCATCTAGTGTAATAAATGAAAACTTGCTAATACTTTGGTGTCTTCATAGTCGCAATAACTTAGTGATACCGCAACTTGATACTAGGTGGCAAATCTTTTAAAGTATTACAACTATTACTCTAGATGGCGTACCAATACGCATCCTTGTGTTTTCGTTGTATTAAAATATATGATAATTTCTTATTATATTTTTTTTTACCTAATAGGTGTTCTAATAGATAGAAATCTTTATTTACTATTGCACCAGCCTTGTACAAGGTGAACAGATTATTTGGTCAACATTGAGAACAAGAGCCGTTGGGTACAATCAATATATATCTTGTAACATCTCTAGGCAAATGCTCTGTTCAAAAATGGAGGACAAAAAGCTGAAAGATAGATTAAATACTTCGTTCACATACCATGGACTTACACTTCACATACCATGGACATACTTCGTTCACATATCTTTATGATCCTTTCTCATTATTTTTGAAATATAGATTATAAAGTAATATTATGTAGGTACATAAAATAAATATTTATTGTCTCTAATATTTATATTTCAAAACTTTTAGAGAATTCCACCATCACAATCAGTCATGCTTCAAAAAAAATTAATAATTTCAAGTCGGACCAACCTTTTAGAAGAACAAAAGCAAAATGGCGGGCAGCTGTCATTTCGCTAAAATAAATCGGTGCCGATTTGAATAAAGTTCGTATTTGTCATCAACCAAAGTGATTAGGATTACCCAGACGCTATTCTTTGTAAAGTCTCACTAAGAAAATAAATAGGTTTTGAATTAATTTCGCAAATTGATTTAAGATGTATTTTAGCTTAAGTAGGTATCTAGATACATAAAGATGTAGACTTTTCTATTCTCTAGACTAGTTTTAAACACAGAGCAAATCTTTGTAATTGTTCTGTGGTGCGGACCATAGCCTACCCAAAAAAAAAGTGGCGATATAGTTGTGCTCCTGGTATTGTATAGTTTCACAAGCGGCAAGTTGCTATCTAAAGTAGTAAAAAAAAATCTCATCATGGAACAGTTCCAGATGTTCAAATTACCAGTTGGACGGGGTGGACGCCGAGGCTGGCCGCATCCGCAATGCTTTGACGCAGATTTGCGATGCGGCCATGCCCCGTGTGCGGTGTCTGCCCCCGAAGAGGGCTGTCCACTGGTGGTCCCGGGAGCTGGCGGATCTTCGGGTCGCGTGTATACGCGCCCGAAGGGCCTACACCCGCAGCCGGCGGCACCATCGCGACGAGGAGCGGGAGAGCCGGCTTTACGAGGGCTACCGCAATGGGCGGTCGGCCTTCAGGCTGGCCATCTGACCATCGCCAAGGCGATGCTCGACAGCGTCAGGAACTGGGACGCGGTCGCATCCTTCTGCGAGGCAGTAGTCTCGCGGAAGGAGGCGGCGGAGCGCGTGCGCGAGGAGCGTCTCCTCGACGACGCGAGCCGCCGCCGGCGACTGGGGCGGCGCAGGCGCGATTACCTGCGCCTGATGCCGCCCTAGCCGAGGCCGCGGGTGACTGGATCGGGGAATTAGTCCGTCACCCGCCGAGAGGCCGACCGCGTGAGGAAAGACCAGACATCTTACCCGAGGGGGGGACGTCGGTCGAGGAGAGGGTACTCCTCAGGGGTATTCCGTCGGGCCAACCACCGATGTCAAGTCACTCTGCTCCGGTGGTTGACCCAACGACGAAGGCGACATCACGGGTGGGCTACGGGTGTGCGTGCTTACGCCCCTCTGTCACCTCGGACGGAGTGGTGCGAGGAGTGTGCCGACCGTAACCCGCCCCCAAAAAAAAAAAAAAGATGTTCAAATTCCTGCATTGTTTAATTTTTACAATATGTTTTTTTATATAATGAACATGTTAAACAACATTATGCATTTAAAATAGTAGATATATTTTTTTAGAATTTTACTGTAATTTTACTCATTATCTATTGACTTAAAGGAATTGATTTTTTTATGAGCGGCTATGCTATGCTCACACTCCACTAATTCCATCCGGGGCGATATAAGAAGCGCATAGACCCGCCCTACAATATACATCTCTTCGCCGAGCGAGCGGGCCACCAGTGTGTCTTTGTGTTCGGTAACCTGCCTGGCGGTTTACCATCACGGGTGAACTGAAAATGGCTAAGAACTCTCTGCAGACACTTTTAAATAATTATCGCATTCGATCTTACGGATTGGTTAAACCGTTACATTGACAATTAGTGGAAAAAAGATGTGGGCCACATGAAGAATAGACGAAGTTAACAAAATTATAGCAGTTGTATATCCAAAAACTTTAGTAATAACGATGACCTGTTTGACGTTTAATTCCTTAGTTCTATCATAATTATGAACGCTATAAAGTAATTAAAACGTTAAGATGAAAAAACATATTTAAAATGCATAAAAAAAATTAAGGTACTATTTTATACACCTGTACTACCTGTCCAAGTAACCACAACCCAAACTCCATAGTCGCTGGTCGTTCTTACCTCTATAGGGAACATACACAGAAAACCTTTCAGCTTTTATAAAATAGCGAAGGTCTGGCCGTGTACAGACATGTATTTCACGAACATAGATTACACTCAGAATAATAATTTTTGGATCGCACAAAGTATTGTTCAGCGTGGGCATTGATCCCACGACACTTAGTACAATAGAGCGATGTATTAATCACTATGTCATCAATGTAATTTATTTTTTGGCACATAAATCATTTCAAATAATTCACCATCATTACAAATTTACAATTACTGAACACAAATTACAACTAGATATTGTACGCAATTATTTGTACGTAGCATAAATATTCATTTTAAACCCATTTGTAAACAATAAAGCCTCAAAGGATGAAATCATTAAATTAATTAATGATTAGTTAAATATTTAATATAAACGAATTAATCCATGTGTTGGCGTCGTTGGCGAATTAAGATGCCGTATAATATTGTCGCTTTCCGCAGATGTCATAAGAGATAACTAAAGCAATAAGGAAACAACTGTAGGAGAATTTTTTATTGATAACGCAGTGGTCGAAATGCATTTACGCACCATCCCTGAATGGGGAGTGTGGGACTCGCTAGCCTCGGAGCTAGAATACCCACTAAAACATCCATTGCAAACGCTGTTAGCCGAAATGGCTTTGACAGCTTAACCGGACTATGGGTGAGCGCTAAGGGCTCTCAACCCGGTAAAGTAGGAGTAGGCAAGAAACCATTTTTTATATATAGTCCGCGTAGGATAGTAGGTCAATATTCTCTTGATGTAGAAAACTTTTAAACGAAATAGTGAGATTTTGATTATATAAGCTTATATAAGCTAAAAAGATTAAGAATATAAAAAAAAGAGTGTGCGCTTTAGACCGCACGGCAGAACTGAAAACTTCATTGGCCAATCCCAATCAATATATATATTATATATATAGTAAATAATATTATGTATTATGTAGTATTTGTACGGTATGCACAGCCTGCAGTGGACTGTATGAAGTAAGTTTACTGAACTAGGTGAGGAACTGATATTATCCTATCCCTGCAAGCCGCGAAGAAGTAATTAAAAAATACTCCACCAACCTTTCATCCACTTTCGCCGAGGGCAGTAGTGTCGTCGCAGTAGGCTCGCCAAACCGCGCGGTCAGCTTCACTATATTCTATACAACTATGCAGTTCACAGCACCACAAAACACTATTATGGTGGTTCCAACAGTTCCGTTAAACAATGTCCTACCAAGGATTAAGCAGGTGCGGCAATTACGAATACACCGAGTGGCACAACCGCCTGGCGGACCGAGTTGTGTCAAATCTTCTACTCAACTCTCCTAACGACGGTTGCAGAATCGAAGTTGTGTAGTTTCTCCAAATACCCTCCACATAACTTGCAAGGACCGAACATACCCCTCACCGAATTCAACATGATGAATTCCCCATTCTAAATTAAAAAGCAAGTAAGGGATATACAATCCACTAACCTATGTAAACAAAACACATAGAATAAATAAACCTTTAGTGAGGTATATTTTTGAAAAAAAAGAATAATAATAATTAATTAATCTAGATAAACAATAAAATTTAACCTAAGAAAAAAATAAAAGGTAATTAATTTGCATACGGTAATGGACAAATTTTATTCACCGGTCTCTTAATTAGACCATTTTTAGTTCTCAAAGTAACTACACGAATAATGCCATCAACGCCCTCGTGTGTTGTTTCAATTCTACCAAGAGGCCACTGCAATGGGCGCGTCAAATTTGATTTCAGTAAAACTAAATCACCAATCTTTACGTTAGGAGGTGAGGCAAACCACTTCTCTCTTTGTTGCAGAGTATGAAGATAGTCATTTGACCAGCGCTTCCAAAATAACTGTGATATTTTTTGAATTGACTGCCAACGAGATAATCTATGTTGAGGAACGTCCTCATAATTATATTCAGGCACAGCCACTAAGCTTTGTCCTATCAGGAAATGACCAGCAGTTAATACATCGAACTCGTTTGGGTTTTCAGATAGTGTACATAAAGGGCGTGAGTTTAATACAGCCTCTATTCTGCAGAACACAGTTGACAACTCTTCCAGAGTGAGACTTCTATCACCTACAATACGTTGTAAAATGTGTTTCGTACTTTTTATCCCGGCTTCCCAAAGTCCACCCATGGAAGCTGCGTTAGGAGGATTTGTCCTCCACTCTACTTGCCGCGCGGTTAATCCTACGAGTACCTCGTCATGAATCTTATTACCATTTAAAAATCTAAGTACCTCCTTGAGATGCTTGGCTGCCGATACATAATTCGTCCCGCAATCGGAATATAAACAAGTACTTAATCCGCGACGGGCTACGAAACGGTCATATGCAGCTAGAAAACATTCAGCTGATAAATCAGTTAACACCTCGCAGTGTACTGCTTTTGTTGAAAAACATACAAATAGGCATAGATAAGCCTTGTATATTTTTGCGTTACGACGTGTACTTTCTTTTACAAGGAATGGACCACCTATATCTGTACCTACATGGCTGAATACCTTATCAACCTTAAGTCGGGACATGGGCAACGTACCCATTTGAGGTTGTAATGCAGTAGGTCGGCATTTAAAACACACCTTACACTTTGTCAGTACCGATCGAATGATGCTACGAGCACCAACGAGCCAATAGTTTTGACACATTAGACCTTGTAATGTACGAGGCCCTACGTGTAGGTATTTTACGTGCAAATATTCGATTAATAATTTACTTGTATGGCATTTTGGTAGCAAAACCGGGTGCTTCGTATTGTACGGAAGGTCAGATTGTGAGATACGACCCCCCACCCTGAGGACTTTATTTTCAACGAAGGGTGATAGTTTACGTAAAGAGGCTACAAACTTACCCTTTTCTAACGCTACTATTTCAGATTCAAAGTGATTTTGTTGAATAATTCTAATAATTGAATCATGACCTTTGCGCAACTCAAGGGTCGTTAGAGGGCCTAAAGACCGATTTGAAATATTACACTGAAGATTTATAATAAATCTATGACACCATGAAATAATACGCTGTAATTTATTAAAAGAAGAACACTTATTAAATATTTCTTCAAGGTCATTTTTAATTTCAACCTTTAGAGAAGAATTAAAACTAAATGTTGCACTATTTGATTTAAGTTCGGGAATCTTGAAGTTATGATTTAATAAATATGGTTTTATAGGCCACTTTTGTTGGTTATCATATAGCCAATCGGGGCCGTGAATCCACTCTGTAGCTCTTTCCACGAAGTGAGCAGGCAACGTTCCACGTGAACATATGTCTGCAGCGTTATTTTCGCCCTTCACGTGATACCAACAACTAGGTGGTACTGCGGCAATAATGCGACTAACACGGTTAGCCACAAAAGTTTTTAACGTGTATGGTTGTGTATGTATCCAAGCCAAAACATTTTTCGAATCGCTGAGCGCAAATATAGAAACAGATAAATTATTATCGCTTAAGTTTTGTACGACAAAACTTACAACCTTCGATAGCAGCACGGCTGCTTCGAGTTCGAGTCTAGGTATAGACAAGAGTGGGTTTAACGGCGCAACCTTTGACTTACTAGTCAGCAGTCGAACCTTCACTTCACCTATATTGTTTATACTACGTATATATAAGCACGTTGCGTATCCACGGGATGACGCATCGCAAAATGCTATTAATTGTATTTCACTAAAATTAGGTATTAAGATGTGACGCTCAAAACGCAATTCACTCAAAAGTGGTAGATCGGAGATGAATCGATTCCACTGTGAGCACGGCTCAGGTGGTAGTTGCTCATCCCATGCGACTCCCATCTTCCAGAGATCTTGCATGATACACTTTGCGACAAACGTACATGGTGAAATAATACCTACAGGATCGAATATGCTCGCCAGTAGTTTTAAAACTGATCGTTTGGTCTGTTTATTATCAGTCATGTTATAGGAAAACGCAAAACTGTCACAGGCAGGTAACCATGTCAACCCTAACACCTTAAGGGAGGATGATAACGTATCATCTTGAAAATCGATGGTTACAACTTGATTTGACTGCATATGAGTAAGTAACTCGGGACAGTTGCTAGCCCATTTTCTTAAATCAAAGCCACCACTTTTAAGAAGTGTCAGCAAATCATCCTGCAACGTGCAGGCCTGTTCTAATGATGGGCAGGACCATAATACGTCATCAACGTAGAAGCCTTGTTTGAGCACCTTTGCAGCCTCTGTACGCGGACGTTCAGCATGAGTGAGCTCATCCTCAGCTAGCTGATGCAGCGTGCGCACAGCTATGTAAGGTGCACTACGGAGACCGTAGGTATTCGTTCGAAGTTCGAAGACGCGAACTGGCTCCGTTGGAGATTCTCGCCAAAGAATGTGCTGGTACTTCCTATCAGCAGGATCAATCAGAACAGCCCGATACATCTTTGACACATCAGCAGTGAAACAAACTTTATATAACCGAAAGCGAATTATAATCTTTAGTAAGTCTGGATGTAGTTTTCTGCCTGTCAAGAGTGCATCGTTAATTGAAATACCATTCTTAGGTTGTGCTGAACCGTCGTAAACAACGCGCAGAGGTGTACTTACGGACGATGGACGCAGAACACAATGGTGCGGTATATAATATCCTGACTGCTCAGGACCTTGATATAACTCCATGTGTCCAAGAGATTCATACTCTCGCATGAAGTCAACATAAGACTTATGAAGGTCTGGCGATCGCGCCAGGCGGCGCTCGACCTGTTTAAGCCTTGTTATAGCCACATCATAAGAATCACCAATAGGTGCATGGTGTGGGTTTAATAAAATGGGAGAAACATAACGACCATTTTCATCACGACAGTGTTTTTCTGTGTACATTTTTTCGGCTAACTCCTCCATAGGATCCGTTGGAACTTCACACGGTAAAGATTCCAACTCCCAAAACCGTTTAAGTGTATCATTTAAATAATTATTTTCAATTGTGTACGACACAAATGACGTTGCACACGGTACAACATCGAGACTACTAGAGCAATTTTTTAACCCTAGTCTTCCAGTTATGACGTAACCAAATATGCTCCCCAATGCCACTGGTACATCTTTATTTATTATAAATTTTGTCCCGTCATAAATATAGGGAAACACTTCGCCCGATAAAATAATGTCAATCGGGGACGTTGTATAAAAATACGGATCAGCTAATTGTAAGTCTTTATACTTAGTAATCAACTTATCGGGAATAAGTACGTTTGGCAAATCGGATGTAATTTTAGGTAAAATTACAGCATCAATGTTAAACACCGGCGTGTTATTGTAGCGCGGCTGAATAACACACGAAGCCATTCCATAATTTTTTACATATTCGCCACCTAGTCCGAAGATATTATATGGACATTTATTAGCTGATAATCCTAACCGTTGAAAACAATCTAACGTAATGAAATTACTTTGCGCCCCAGAGTCAATTAATACGCGCACGGGCTGATAATTATTAAACGCGTTCAAAACATTCACAACAGCTGTTCCCAAGATAACTGTACAGTTAGAAGTATGCGTAGACGTCAGATGACACACCGTACTTATAATTGATTGTTCGTCTCCCTTGCACGGCGCAGGAGCGGTCTCAGTCGAAATCAGCTGATTCGAACACGGTTTGTTATTATCTATCGCGCTAACTTCACGATGTAACAGAACATGATGCGGTAAATTACAGATTAAACATTTAAAATTACTTTTACACGCCTTAACGGTATGATTTGATTTTAAACAATTATGACATAATTTTAATTCATTCGCACGGCGAATACGTTGCTCATTAGACAATTTACGAAATTGTTCACAACGGAAAATCATATGATTACTATCACAATGTACACATAAACCCTTTAATCCAGAGCGTGTAGAAGATAGCGAATGCTTTTTTGTATCCTTTTGTCGCGAATCATTTTGTTGATATTTATTAGAATACACATTAGAATATGACGCAGAATGATCTAGAACTTTTATTTGATTATGTATAAATAATGCTAATTCATCGAAGGTAGGAATGGAATTTTGATCTAATTTTTGTTCAAAATATTTTCGAGTTTGTGGATCTAATGCCCTTAACGCAATATGACACATTACATAACTGCTTAAATCTTTAATATTAAGTGCCTGTATTGCCTTATACGAATGTTCGAAGTTCTCAATAAACATGTTCAAATCAGCAGACGATTCCTTGCGTAACGGTGAAAAGTTTAACATTTTATCTAGGTACCTACCAACTAACAATCTATTGTCTCGATATTTATCAATTAAACTCTGCCAGACGAGATCGTAGTTATTGGCGGATATCGGTACACTTTTAACCATATTTAATGCAGAACCTTTCGTGCAAGACAATAGATAATGAAATTTATCAATTTTTGGAATGTGCGGCTGATCATGTACTAACGAGCAAAATGTTTCATAAAATGTATTAAAATTCTCAATATCCGAATTAAATGTAAATAATTCAAGTTTAGGCAGGCGAGGGCGGGACTCCATGGTAACCAAGCGATTCTCACCGTTATTGCCGATGCGTGCCGAGCTATATTTCGAAGCACATAATTTCACTCGAAAATATAGTTCATCAAAACTTTGTAACTCTTGACTTCTAAGTATTGACTCAGAATCAACTAAAAGTTCTTGTTCGAATATATCGAATATTATTTTTTCGAATGAACTACGTAGGTCACTAATTTCAGAGACGTGCAATAAAAACAATTCTTTCGTATCAGAATTCGATAAATCGTGGGACATATCATATACCTTTTGCATTTGTGAAAACAAGAGTTGTTTTCGTTGAATTAACACGGTTAATTCTTTGGGTAATGGATGTTTCTTATCACTAGAAATTTTTGCTTTAGGTGCCGCCATCTTGTGAAACAACACACGTAGCCCAATGAAATTATAAAATTAATATTATATTACTTTCACTAATACTTGTTACCTATACAATTTAATTATATAACACTTAGCTGAATAATTGTACGACAAATAATAATTTATGTGTTTTGTTTATATTGTATACTTCGTATAGTGGAGAAAAGTAAAGTAAGTACATAAGATATGTATAGAACGTCTACACAATGAAATTATAATTTCATTAAATAATGGGGAATAAGAAGTAATTGGCACGGTCAATATAAATAAATTATATGCTAAGAACGTCTTAACATATATGATATTTATTGGGAGGTATTCTAACACGGTTAGAAATAACGGTACAGAACGTCTGTACTGTCTAAATACCTGGGAATTACGAATTCCTAGGTGAGGTATGAGACCTTAGGAGCGGTATCCTGGGTCGAAGTGACCAAAAAAAGACTGTACGGTATGCACAGCCTGCAGTGGACTGTATGAAGTAAGTTTACTGAACTAGGTGAGGAACTGATATTATCCTATCCCTGCAAGCCGCGAAGAAGTAATTAAAAAATACTCCACCAACCTTTCATCCACTTTCGCCGAGGGCAGTAGTGTCGTCGCAGTAGGCTCGCCAAACCGCGCGGTCAGCTTCACTATATTCTATACAACTATGCAGTTCACAGCACCACAAAACACTATTATGGTGGTTCCAACAGTTCCGTTAAACAATGTCCTACCAAGGATTAAGCAGGTGCGGCAATTACGAATACACCGAGTGGCACAACCGCCTGGCGGACCGAGTTGTGTCAAATCTTCTACTCAACTCTCCTAACGACGGTTGCAGAATCGAAGTTGTGTAGTTTCTCCAAATACCCTCCACATAACTTGCAAGGACCGAACAGTATTATTAGGGATCGTGTTCGTAGATTGAATGAGAAACAAGTCAGAAATTAAAGTTCTATTTACTGTATTCTATATAAATCAAATTATTTATTTCTTTATCGTATTCTACAAATGATACAATCGGTTTGTGATAACTAAAATAAGAAAATATGGCAAAGTAAAAGTTCACAGAAAATAAAAGATAGGTAAATTTTAATTATATTACACATACCTACATACATTTATATATACGCATATAATATAAACATCAGATGACTTACCTATACGATCGAATCCCTTTATATAATATCAATAACAATAATTATGATTTGTGTAACGGTTATTGTTTATAATTTTTTTTTTCAATATATATTATTTTTCCAAAATGTAACTATTATATTTCAATATTACTAAACCGCTAAATACACACACTAACCTCACAATGTAAAACAGATAGTTGTTAAAATAATAATAATTATCATTACGTATCAATTATAACTATTAATTTAATAAAGACAATTAAGACGTAAGAATTGATCATACGAAATACAGCGATACAACTGCGAAGAGCAGCTGCCTGTATCTTTCTCGCTCGGGTACACTCGGCGGTCTCGAGTTCACCCGATCGAGCGTTTCACCTCAGAGCATGACGGATCAGCCTAACTTACTACTCACGAAAAAATCTGTGTGCGGTGCGCCTAAAGAAGTTTTCACTTCAAAAATAATAAATATATTAATATTTTTATGGATTTAACACAGTGTTCGCGATCATGGACGAATACAGTAAAGTATCCGATTATAATGATTTGTATAACAAAAATAAAATTCAAACGAAGATAAAAGTATTTCTGTTGCCCAGAAATGTCTCGATCATTTCCTTAATGTGAACAGGCACCATTTGTAAATAAAATTTGTTTTGCATAAAGATGTCTCAACTTAGTCCTAATGCAAATTTAATGATTTTAAACAGCTCATCTTGTGTTCGTTATTATACGTATCTAGAATATTCCCAACAGCACAGATAGTGTTGTGGTTAAGATAACAACATATCATGCCAAGTACAGCGGGTTGAATTCCTACGTAAAATAATTTGGCCGAATCATAATATTTTTGTTCTAATTCCTGTTCATTAATTATACGCTTGTAAAACTTCCCGTAACAGAAGGTTAGTTCAGTCTTTAAAAACACGATTTACAGATTCCTAGAAAGGCTTCTGAACGAGTTTGTAAACAAAACTTACAGACTTACTTATTTATAATATATTATATCTAAGATGAATTTATATCACGTTGCCATTTTGAAGCACTACTGCGTAGTTTCCATTGCGATTATATTCAATATTTTATCTTTTCTCAGCGGTGGTACTATCGTTTTGGTTTGGCTCTACGTTTGCCAGCAAAGCGGTGCGAGTGGTATTCGAAAAATTCAACGCCTCGGTGATTTGTGGAGAGAAGATTGTAGGGCTGGCGAGTAAATAATTTTTAGTTCGATTAATAGCTTGCAATAAGCAAGTAAGGTGCTGTAAGGTTTTGGTGCTGTCTGAATTATCAATGGACTCAGTATACCATGCTGGTCAGACCAGTTGGACAGAGTTTATATCGAGTTTTCCTTCTCACACAAACATTATCTGGTTAAGGATAGAATGAATCCTTTTTTGGAGTATCGTAAAAAATAATTAAGGTATTAAGAAAGTCTATTACTTTTATAGCATGCGAGGGATCCGCACCCAGAAGTAAAACATATTTAGTCTGTAAATAGAAATAAAGTTATATCAATATAATACATGGATGAACGAAATTATGAGGTTAGTAAAATGTCTTCCGTCAAAACGAGAATGTGAACAGAAAGTGATTTACTACACGTAACTGTTACATTAGCTTGTATGACAAAAGTTGGAACGGGTTTTTAATGAATATGAATTAAGCAGTGCTAATTTCTTTTTTAGATAATTTATGTGCGTTAATTATATTTTAATAAAATTTCCCTCAGTACAAAGACTAATTTAGTTAAAGTAAAAAAAAATATTCTTCGTGTGGTGACGGAGTAAGAATACAATTCACCACCCCCTATCTTACCCGTGGGTGATCGTAATAGATGACCAAGGAATATAGAATGCATATAACATCTATGCAAGACAAGGAAAACTCGAAACGAAACCCTATACCAACGCGTCTGACCAGCGTGGTGTAATAGGTTAATTTCCTTCCCGTTTGGAAGAAGTTCGAGCCCCACAGTGGGACGTGTATGAGCTGAGAAAGAAATGAACAAAATATAATAATTTAGCATATTTTCGACAACCCTACTATAATATGTAGAGCCGTGCACACACGATAGGCTCCGACTGCCTCGATGCTGCCTCCAATATTCAGGCGCTCGTTTCACAATACTAACAATGCACGCTTACCTTTACACCGCATAACAAATGATTTTAAACTCTAATATCAAAATACATAAGGTGACTAATCGTTTTATAAGCTTTTACGGTCGAAATAATTACCAAAGTTACATTCAAGTGCTCTACGTTGTACACATTTTCATAACTTCCAGCCATTTATAAATCCGTAGACATCCACCATTGAACATAGGTCTACTAACGAGAATGCCATTCAGAATCCCTTCAAATTTTGCATTTTTTGCATATAATGCAGGCCTCTTCTCTACCTCCTCTATTAACAAATCATTGTCAATGTCTTCCTCTTTCAAAGAAGACGACATATTTAACAGAAAAACACAGCCACACTTTAAATAACATACATCTACTTCGAACGCGTGGCGTCGACCGAGTGACAAAAACGACAAAAAGTCACCAGTGAGCGGACTCCCATAGTAACGTACAGGGCGAGTGACAGTCACGTCACTCCGGTGTTGCCTGCCGCTGCAACTATTTGTCACCATATTATCACGTCACCATAATGAGCGCACTTAGTATAGTTTTCATTGTACTTGAGTAAGTGACGAAAAGTCACGTCGACAAAAAGTCGCAATCAGCGGGGGCCCTTACGGCACTGAAACCTGGTCTCTAAGGGTCGCCGCTGATTGCGACTTTTTGTCGACGTGACTTATTGTTATTGTCGCCTGCTGTCACCCACGATGCGCTGACTGAATCTGTTCTTGGGCAACAAATCGCGTTCATTTTTGTAATTCGTCGTCATTTTTATAACTTCTTGTTGGAAACAAGAGTAAAATACTGTTTCCTCCCATAACCTTCTTTTTAAAATTACATCGGAATATTGCTTTAAGTTTTTTGCATATAATGCAGGCCTCTTCTCTACCTCCTCTATTAATAATTCATTGTCAATGTCTTCCTCTTGCAAAGAAGACAACATCTTTAAAAGCAAAACACAGCCATACTTTAAATAAAATACATCTACTCCGAACGCGTGGCGCCGGCCGAGTGACAAAAAGTCACCAGTGAGTGGACTCCCATAGTAATGTACAGGGCGAGTGGCAGTCACGTCACTCCGATGTTGCCTGCCGCTGCAACTATTTGTCACCATATTATCATGTCACCATAATGAGCGCACTTAGTATAGTTTTCATTGCACTTGAGTAAGTGACAAAAAGTCACGTCGACAAAAAGTCGCAATCAGCGGGGGCCCTAAATGTCGGCCTCATAAAAAGGCTCAAAATCGCTCAGCGTGCTATGGAGAGGGCTATGCTCGGTATTTCTCTACGTAATAAAATCCGAAATACGGAAATCCGTAGAAGAACGGGTGTAACCGACATCGCCCAAAGAATTAGCACGTTGAAGTGACAATGGGTAGGCCACATCGCTCGACGAACCGACAACCGTTGGGGAAAAAAGATTCTCGAGTGGCGACCACGAATCGGACGACGCAGCGTAGGACGACCCCCCACTCGGTGGACTGATGATCTCATCAAGGTCGCAGGAAACCGTTGGATGCAGGTGGCACAGGACCGTTATAGATGGCATTCTCGTGGGGAGGCCTATGTCCAATAGTGGACGTTTACGGGCTGATGGATGGATGGACAGGAGATGAATTGTATTCTTACTGACGTAGTAACACACGGCAAAAAGGGGATCAAACTTAGATTATCATCAAACCGAAAATGTATTTACTTAAACTTACAATTTAATCAAATATTTACTAAGAAACCTTGTATAAGGTAAACCAAATACATTTTATTGGATTAAACTCAACAAGTTAGTTGAAGTTACAAGTTGAGATTGTACCTCGCGACCTCAAATGCAAACTTCTAACTATAACCAACCGACCGACCGTGAAATTTGAACACGAGGAAGTACGGGGGCGTACTTTGAATATTTTGAACAGAATATTAATAATTTTAAAAATATATATACAAAATTATGTTCTTGCATTTTGGTCAGCTATACAAATATACAAGTAACTATATCTAATCTAAGACGAATCAAAAACTAATAAATTTCAGTCTTATATATGAGAATGTACCCAAACGACGTAAGTTTTGCAAGGAGTTCTTCTTTAAAAATATCACGCTTCATAAGAACTGAGGAGTGATTAGATTTTCGTCACTAAGAGTAGTAGAGCAAAATTATCATCTGTTCATTTCAACTTATTAAAAAAATACATTAAACGAGTATATTAAGAGTAAGTTTTACTATCTTTAAACTCAACTTCATCAATATTTTACGTAAGTGGTTAATAATCACTGTTGGATTTGACCTTCCTCTAAATAATCCACAGTTTTGATGAGTACTTCTCTAGTAGTTAGAAAGAGATTATGTGCTCGTGGGATCGGTTTTAGCCATATTTTTTTTGCATAATCATCATTTATTGTCATCATATGTGTTTGGGACACAAGCTGGACTCGAGCCTCCTCCTATACAAATAAGTAAATTGACCTACTATGCCACGTTGGTCAGACGAATTGGTATGAGGTTTTATTTAGATATTTTCATGTTTTGTGCATATTTTATGTGCTATTATAATATCCTTCAATAATCTGTCACCTACGAGCGAGATATGGGGTGAATGTATTTTTACTCAGTTATTACACGGATAATAATTCTTACAATCTAGACAGATAAATAAAATTGAAAGGTCGTGTTATATTCCTTACTCGACTTTTATAACACGCACTGGTAAGAAAGGAAGTATATTGTCACTCTACCACCATATGGAGAAAACAAAAAGGTAAGAAAATATATGTATTTATATAAAAGTTAGGTAAGTTAAATTGCCACGAAGTCAAGGATTCGGGACTAGTGGTCAGCCCAATGACGATGGAAAGGGAATACGGTGGATTGGGAATGTGTCCAGACCATGCCTGCAAAAAAAAGGAGCAAGATAAATTAATGGTGTTGTGTGCACTCAAGTCTACATTGAAGTGTTTGCGGAACACTTGAGTGTAGAAATAACGGCTTCAACTAACGATATTTGAGCAAAAACTTAAGTGGAAAGTAATTTAAACGATATTGAAACGGGATTAATTTGTTTAGCAATAGCATCTTCGCTGTGTGGTAACGGCTATGAATACTATCAACCCTTATTTTGCTCGTGGATGTCGTAAGGGATGATTAAGAGCCTTATAACGACCTGGGCCAACTTCATCTGATGCTGTTTGGTCAACAATTACATTCTCAAGGAGGGTTGACGTCTGGCAGGCGGCCGGTCATAAACCTATTGCCAATAACTTTTATTTTAGACTACTTTATTAAAGATAACAGCAGATATTCTCATTATAATATCAGCATCCGTCTATACATTTTTGGGAACTTATACAATCTTTTTAAAAAAATTTAACGTCCTCATTTCTTTATTTATGCGTAGTGTACAACTAACACTTAGCTTTGATTACTCATAGTATTGTTGAAGAGCTTTCTCATATAAGTATCTCATCATCATCTCAACTCGTAAACTACCCACCGTTGGATGCGATCCCCTTTCACTATGTGGGTAACTGGTATATAGACAATATATAACGCTGGTCAGGTAGACTAGTTTAGGGTTTTTTAGATCTTTTCTTCTCTTGTATAGGTGTTCTATGCATCTTATACCTTTTTCTCGTCTTTTCAACATCTACCAGTGATAAAAGTGATGAACTGTATTCTTACTCCGTCACCACACAAATTAACCAATCATCGCAGGGTATTATAATATACCACACTACTCGTTACAAAAAAAAATCTGTCATCATTTTATATTATTAATTGCGTTCACAAAATTTCTCAAACAGCAAAAATATTTTAAACATATGACTTAAATATAATTGGCTAATTATATTGACGACAGTTTTGAAGATTAAAAAACTAAAAGAATGTGTTTGCCGCGAAAAATTACATTCCCAAAGAGGTTTTATGTCAGGCATGACAATCTTAAAATTATTATCAATACTTTTGCAATGTGTATGATGCAAAAAGTGTACATATTGCGCCGATTGCAGGTAATTGTGATAATAACAAGATGATAATGATAAGATAATATGTCATTTAGTAATATCTAATTTCCTTGCGCGTATCAACGTATTTTTATAAAGGTGTCTAGACATCCTGTTGCTAGATTAGAGTAAGACAGTTACAGTAAGAAGTATACGTAAGAAAATCCCCTCTAATTGTGTGTCTTATTTCATTTTGTCTTAATTGTAAATCTTCCATTATAAACTTACTGTATAAACTCAATATACTCTCTCATTTTCCAATCAAATTTTAATCAACTTTCATTAAAAATATTTCGTTAGTATTCAAATAATGATCTCTGAAACAATTTCGGCCTATATTAACGTTGCCCTTTGATTTAATTAAAAAAAAAATGTTAAACGAACCACCGTCGCCTGGAATGAAGCGAAATCAATATAAAAGTTCAAATATACCCTAAACTTTTTTATTTAACTTTAAAACGATACGGTTTTGAAAAATGTTATTAGCTGAGCTGTTTTTAATTAAAAGGTGAGTTGAGAATAAGTAATTTTTAGTCCCCTTTTTATGGTATCAGTAATCACTCTTCTACTGCCCACATATATAACACCGTTGGCTCTTACTAGTCCCCTATAATAATACTAACTGTACAGACAGATAGAGGTCTTAGCACGGAGCTGCTGTCCTAAGCTGCTGTCCTAAGCGGCTGTCCTAAGCTGCTGTCCTGAGCTGCTGTCCTGAGCTGCTGTCCTAAGCTGCTGTCCTAAGCTGCTGTCCTAAGCTGCTGTCCTAAGCTGCTGTCCTAAGCTGCTGTCATAAATTTAATTTCCACGAAACAATTCTTTGTACGACATATAATAGATTATTTTGTGTAAATATGAATTATGTTCACTAATTTGACTGCACAGATGACGTAGCGGTTAAGATACCGACTTACCGTGCCGGTGTCGTGGGTTCGATTCATTCGAATCGCAGGACAGCACTTTGTATGATTCACAATTTGTTGTCAAGTCTGGAGTGTAATTTGTGTATGTTAAATTATGTGTTTGTAAAGTTCTCCGCAATACAAGGATTATTTCCTTAGTACCTGGTGTTAAAAAAAAGGAAAAAGGTTGTTTAAAAAAAAAAAAGGTTGTTTAAAAAAAAGGAAAAAAAGAAAAAGAATTATATTTTTCTGAATTCCCTTGCCACATAAGGAATAATTCTGTAGTGCGACGTCTTATTAACTTTCCTAATCGCTTGTAGGATCGGATCAGCACAAGAAAAAAATATATCTTGGTATGAAACGAGATGCTCTTCTCTTTACTTCTCATTTTATCTGTCCCTCCTCTCCTCTCCACCAATATGATCGAGCAGTAATGACTGCTCGCAAAATACATTATTTCATAAAAATAAAAATATATATTTTTCGTTGGTTATTAGAATTTGATGGTAAATTTGGCCATTATAATTGAGAAGAGACATAGCTTAGTTGGAAATTAATACCACCAAGTCTTAAATATACCTTTTCTATTATTTTTGTATTTTTTATTTTTCGTCAAAACTACCATATTCTCACAGTAAATCCAGTAGTAGTTTGACTAGTAGCAATATGTTACTGCCCTGTGTTCGATAAGGAATTGGAGGCTTAAAACCTACAGCGAGTAAACAGACCTAGACAGTGACTTAACTGTACCATTAGTACTGAGGTTCATAAGCGGCAAATACATTTTAAGAATATGATAGCTGTTCATTTACAACCAAAGACAAACAAAAAAATAAATTAAAAGTATACAAATGATATTACGAGCAATTCTTTCGTCTGTGGGTATCGCTTCGTGTTAAATGAAGTGTCCTTATGCTTACACGGTACCCTAAACAAATATATTGCAAGAATATCTTTATTAATAAGATGGAAGAAGATAAATTTTTACATCCAAATGAACTTTCATATGCATCGAAGCGAAAAGGACAGGACGGTGTAAGAGATTTTAAATGACCTTATCGAATTTTGTGGGAAACATACAGTAAGGGGATTGAAAGTTTGATGTGCTATTAATATGTGTGTATCTACGAGATCGTGGCACTGGGAGGTTTGAGTAAGTCAAGGGCATCTTTAACGACTTGAGTGGACTATGTGTAAGGAATTATGTGAAATCTTTTTTTAGCAAAATAATAGTGGAGTATGAAATATATAAATACGTTAATACTATTATAAAAATACTCATAATTAACTTAATAGACGCAGTTCTAAATAAACTTTAAGAAATTTATATTTATGCGATTTTTTTTTAAAAAGTCACGACCTTGAGCCAGGGACATAATAAATACTGCGGGAGACTTTACAAAAATAATTAACGCAGACAATCTTTAAAATACGAAAATATAATACGATGCAAGAATTGAATGTCCTACAATAGTTCACGGTGGTGTATGTAGCAGCACGATTGGAACGGATATCCAATAGGTGTAGTTATTTTTCACTCATAATCGGGTTTTTATAAATAATCAAGCATATTGAAGGCTAAATTTCAGTAATTTGAATAACGGAGACAAATTACGCCCAAATATAGAACAGCAGTTTGTGTATCGCACAAATTATTGTCTTTTATTTCCTTAGATTTAATCAATTTGTTTAAAGTTATCGAAAAGCCACCTCGTATCATATTAGTTCTGTTGAACGAGCTAACAAACTGGTGATTGGGAAAATTGAACATTAATTGGTTACCTGTAAGCAAGTCTTCACGAATGCAAAGTGTTAGTTTCAGTTAGTTTCAGGTAGTTTAGTAATGAGAGTAATTACTGAAACTAAGCAGGAATTTCCTAATATGTATCTTTATATAATCGGAAATGTAGATAGTACTTCTACGTTCTTAATATTGGATATGAGTTTCCTTCAAATGAAAGTAATCAGTCTAATACACCAAGCTAACGAGATATTTTCACAGAGAGATTAATTACAACAAGAAATGTGAATATTTATTAATACGTAAAAACATCGTAAAACTCATATAATGTTTGTTTACGGGACCCTAAAAGTACATGTCATAAATGTAGACACACGGTTAGAGGCCTGCAGCTCACAAAAGAACTGGGTCCGCATTAAAAAGGGCGCCACCGAATATTATTGCAACCCTTGCGGATTATTTAATATTCTCTCGAGGAAACCTCTCGAGTATTTTAATATAACTTCTTTTTTGCTACCCAATAGTATAATAACGTTCTTATATTTTTATGTCAAAGTAATACAGTGATAACGCGAGCTTTTAATACATTTTTATATATAAAAGACAATACCAGGCACTAAGGAAAATAATTCTTGTATTGCGGGGGACTTTACTGACATATAATTAACGCAAACAGATTACACTCAGAACTGAAAACAACAATCTGTGGTTCGCGCAAAGTATTGTTCTGCATAGAATCGAATCCAGAATACTGGTATGTTAAGTCGGTATAAGTCAATGAAATTGGTTATGATGCTTTTAAAAAAAATGCAGTTTGCGAAGGTCGTTTTAATTTATAGCGAGAATATATAAAATTAGACTTTTTATAAAAAAAATATAAACCGACTTCAAAATAGGATCAGCCAAAAACCATACTTATTTAAAACACTAAAAACCGAAAAATAAGGTGAACTATTTAATTCTTGTCTAATTCTAATTATGTATTAATTTTTAAAAAATATAATTACAATGTATGCTAGAAATCCACTAACACGATTTGAAGTCGGTGCCAAGCCAAATAGGTATACTATATCGCATTCGAACCATGCCGCGCTTGTGACTGAAGTGATCTGAACGCACAAGTGGTTAAGCGATTTGATCCATACGGGCAGACGTCGTTGACGGTTGTGTCAAATGGTATTACATTTGTGGCGTTATAGTGTTCTGAATACATCTTTTAATTCTTATTTCCTTTAATAATTTGATTTTTGGTAATTTTTCACCCTGTGTGTATATCATTAAGTTTATTGTTTTTTGTTAATTTAAGCTTGGCACCAACTTCAAATCGTGTTAGTGGATTTCTAGTATACATTGTAATTATATTTTTAAAAATTAATACATAATTAGAATTAGACAAGAATTAAATAGTTCACCTTATTTTACGGTTTTTAGTGTTTTAAATAAGTATGGTTTTTGGCTGATTCTATTTTGAAGTCGGTTTACATTTTTTTATAAAAAGTTTAATTATTTTTGAATTTTTAGTGTAAATAATCGTAGTTAAGTAATAATTTTAACTAATTCATATAAATTAAATTATTTATTAAATATAGCACTATGAGTTGATCGGCTAAAAAATGCACATGGCACGAGGAAGAGTAGAAGTAGGGAATCAAAATAAAAAAATAAAGAACGTATTTCGAAAAAATGGAAACGAAATGCTGTATCTCGTTGCCAATGGTTTAAATTTCACTGTTTCAATCAATTCGCGTATAACACCATATGTACTATCGATATGTCACGTGAGGCAACAACTTAGGTATGAGATACTACCAACATCCAAGTGATGTAAATAATTGTGACGGTTTGATGCAATTGTTAAAACTAGACATATGCTCCAGAATCATGGTAGGATGCAATATCTCTGTCATTAAGGGCTTGGTAAGCGGGCAATAGGGATAATATCCAAACTTGTAGGCTTCCTCTTCGTTGTGACTAAATTGAAACAGGCTAGTTACTTGATTTGGTTATTATAAAATTTAATGACGACACTATTGAAAATGAAAGACAGTGACGGGTTAGTTGCCATAGCGCCTGTGTCAACCATATATCAGGCAACGAAAGGTTACGGGATAATGAACGGAAAATGCTTCCGCTAAGGATTAGCGGAACCTGTTGGGCGGTTATGGTATATAAACTCTAGGGTACTTTACAAAGCCTTAAACAAAGGTGTCATTGATTTAGCCAAAAATAAATTGGCAATGATCAGTTTTATATTGCACTGAGTTGTGTAAAGACTCTAGAGGGACAGCTTTTTGCGACTTAGGGTCTAATAAACTACTCAAATCAAAAGACTATACCAGGAGAAAGCGTAAGCCAAAGAATAAGACGGTTCTAAATAGGTACGATACAATTATCCAATACGGCTGGATCTGATCATCTTACCTAATATATCTCAGTGTCTGAAGGCACAAGTCTATGAACAGTGATGATTAATGACAGGAAAATGTGGTCCCTAAATGTGGGTCTCGTAACAAAGATCATATATCGGCAACATAAATAATTACCTAACTCCTAATCGTTATGGAGTGGATGTAGTACCTTACATTATCAGCTTACGTGATTAACTTGAAAGAATACAGTTAAAGGTCTATGCGTGCATATGATATTGAAAGAATTATCCTCCAACTCCTAACCGCTAAGGAGATGTACCTTACATCATCAGCTTACCTAAATGAGTTTATCACTGCCAGATGCAAATATTTGAAGAGCTTTTGAAAATATATGAGACACGTAATATGTGCCTATAAAATTTGAGGGTTGCCCTCGATTTCCAGGAATTTCCATCAGATCATGATTTGGTGACAATGGGACAACCTCGGGAGTTAACTTGAAAGAATACAGCTAAAGGTATATGCGTGCGTATGATATTAAAAGAATTATCCTCCAACTCCTAACCGTTCAGGAGATGTACCTTCCATCACCAGCTCACCTAAATGAAATGATCACTGCCAGATGCAAATATTTGAATAGCTTTGAAAAATACATGAGACATGTAATATGTGCCTATAAAATTTAAGGTTTGCCCTTTATTTCCAAGAATTCCCATCATCAGATCATGATTTGGTGACAATGGGACCACCTCGGGAGTTAACTTGAAAGAATACTGCTAAAGGTCTATGCGTGCGTATGATATTGAAAGAATTATCCTCCAACTAACCGTTAAGGAAATGTACCTTCCATCATCAGCTCACCTAAATGAGTTTATCACTGTCAGATGCAAATATTTGAAGAGCTTTTGAAAATATATGAGACACGTAATATGTGCCTATAAATTTTGAGGGTTGCCCTCGATTTCCATGACTTCCCATCATCAGATCATGACTTGGTGACAATGGGACCACCTCTGAAGTATACCCTTTAGAAAGAAAAAAGAATTTTGAAAATCGGCCCACCATAGACAAAAATATCTCTGAACATACATAAAAAAAAAAAAAAAAATACATACAATGAAACATAGAACCTCCTCCTTTTTGAAGTCGGTTAAAAAAAATACAGACGAGCCATCCCGTTTATGGATGCAGAAAAAAAAACTGTTAGCAGTATGACTTTATCGCTTAATATTTATTTCATTATTATTTTCTGTTCCCGAAATACATGTCATGTCATCAATCTCTTTTAACATGAAAAATGTACATTTATAAAGAGCATATGCCAGTCATATAAAAAACTATTTCACAAAATAAAAAAAGCACCTCAACTAGTATAATGACTGTAGCAAAAAAAATTACGTACGTGAACCAGGTTTATTCCCATTATGTAGGGTGAGTATATATTACAAAAACTTGAGGATTATTTTCAATTAGTCCTTAAAATTGTATGATTTATGTTCAATAAATTATCATCCAACTAGTCCAGTGCAATTACGGAAAAAAACGAAAAAATAAACATAAAATTATGTAGTTTGGGGATTATGAAGGATCGATAGGGGGGTGTATTTTGAGCATATATTCCAATTTGAGGGATTCTGGCGAGGTCAGCTGAAGGTCATTTCGATGAAAACGCGTTTGACTCGATATCTCGAAAACGGCTAGTGTTAGGCAAAAAATTGTGGAGACCTTTTCTCTTCTAAATTAAATTTACTAACTTTATTATCTAAAACTTTTTTTTTTCATCAATATTTTTCAATTTATTGCTTCCGAAAGGCAAAAATTTTACTTTTTTCCTCCCTTTTTTTTATTTTTCGCCATTTGCTCCCCAACCGTTCAATTTTATTGAACTTTACCGATTATCTAAAGTGTAGATCTTTTATTTATGAACAACTTTTTCTTAAACTTTTTTCTATAATGCCAATACCTTCAGAGTTATATGTTACTTTACCGAGCGAAATCCGCGGCACTGTCGCAATATTTATTTATTTTATTTAAACTTCATGCAACATGTACATTGGCGGACTTAATGCCCGAGACATTCTCTACCAGACAACCACAGGTGACGCAGACATGGTAAAAGGTAGGTGCATGTGTTGAGGCAGTTAGTTGAGAAAAAGAAAATTGTAAACTAAATAATACATTATGTAAACCGAGAAATACAAACAAGAATATGTAATACATATAAAATACATACATATATACTTATATATATTCAATAATGTACAATACATAATAATATACATAAAATAATATAAATATATAAACAATACATACACTACATATACATAATTATAAGAACGTTGAATTATAAAAATCATGATGATTCTGCTAATTCATTCAAGAGATACCCACGAACCCTCTTCTTGAAAATGTGACGGCTGGTGGACATCCTGATATCGAGAGGTAGTGAATTCCAGAGGAGAACTACCTGTACAAGGAAGGAGGAATGAACACACTGAGAAGAGTGGGATGGACAAAGTAAGAGTAAATTGTTAGAAGAACGAAGATTCCTGTCATGGTTAGTAGAGAGGTATTGAAAGAAAGAAGATAAGTAATCAGGAGAATTAGGAGACTTGAGGATAGAGAATAGTAAGTTGCGGGCACGCATACTACAGCGTTGGCGAATAGTAAGAAAGTTAAGTTGAGAACGGTAGGTAGAAACATGATCATACTTGCGAAGGTTATAAATGAATATTTAATTTAATTTAATCTGATTGAATACTGGAAGTGATATTATTATTGTGAAATTTTGTAATTCTGAAAAATATTTTTCATAACGATAGAAAAATAATTAATATATATATATATATATATATATATATATATATATATATATATATATATATATATATATATATATATACATATAATATATAACAAAACGGATTTAAGCGCTTATAAAAGCATAAAGCCAGTGTAATAAGGGGAGATAAGGAACATGAGCGCATGTTAACACCTCTATCAAGTTTAAGGTAATATTAATTATTTTTCTACCGTTATGAAAAATATTTTTCAGAATTACAAAATTTAACAATAATAATATCACTTCCAGTATTCAATCAGATGAAATTTTGGCTAAGGCGGTAGTTCAATATTAAAATCCGCGTTCAAAAATGATGATATGATGACTGATGACCCACTGATGTCGCTGATATTGCAACAGTGGCGCGGATTTCGCTCGGTAAAGTAACATATAACTCTGAAGGTATTGGCATTACAGAAAAAAGTAAAAAAAAAGTTGTTCATAAATAAAAGATCTACACTTTAGATAATCGGTAAAGTTCAATAAAATTGAACGGTTGGGAAGAAAATGGCGAAAAATAAAAAAAAAGGGAGGAAAAAAGTAAAATTTTTGCCTTTCCGAAGCAATAAATTGAAAAATATTGATGAAAAAAAAAGTTTTAGATAATAAAGTTAGTAAATTTAATTTAGAAGAGAAAAGGTCTCCACAACTTTTTGCCTAACACTAGCCGTTCTCGAGATATCGAATTAAACGCGTTTTCATCGAAATGACCTTGAGCTGACCTCGCCAGAATCCCTCAAATTGGAATATATGCTCAGAATACACCCCCCTATCGATCCTTCATAATCCCCAAACTACATAATTTTATGTTTATTTATTTCCGTAATTGCACTGGACTAAACAGACAGCTATTAGGAAAGTAAGGTTCTTTAATTAGAACCATGAATCAAACGACATATTTAGAAAGGCTTCCAGTAGCTGGAAACCGTTGGATGTGGGGAACACAGGACCATTATAACTGTCACTCCAGTGATGACTACGTATAGTGGACGTCAACAGGCTGATAGATGATACTTGAGCATTCAGTATTCTATTATAGACTATATTTTTGTCTAGGAATCCCATGACTTTTTTCTACTATTCACTTTTCATCATTGGGCAAATAGGTTAACAGCAAGCTGTCTTAGTGGGCGTTCAGGTATTACGTAACGCAATTTTTGAAGATTTTTGATCCTCCCCTCCCCCCACATGTAACGCGCCGTAACGTATGTCTGTACCCCCCTTCCCCTCCCTGAACGTTACGTAACACCCAAGTGACCGTTTTTAAACGTGTTTGGAAATTTTAATTCCCTAGTTTTTTATTTAATAAAAAAACAATGCTACGTAACTCGTTTTTTGAACCCCCCCTCCCGGCTATGTAACGCATTGTAACATTTGACAAGACTCCCCCTCCCCCCAAATTGCGTTACGTAATACTTGAACGGCCCCTATATATAGACTCATGTTGTTTTCATAGAAATATAGTAAGAGAATCAAGTTTCTTATATGTCACGATCCTTGTTAAACCTCATTTAGTTCATTCACTTTCATTATATTCTTTGTATATATTCATATAAATAAATTTGACGGTTAAGGTCGTAATCAACATACTTGCTATAACATATATTTTTTTACATATTGTAAAAAAATACATAAAATGCCAGTTGCCTGCAATAGCTTTTATATTTAAAATAAAAAATGTTATTGCTATCCACAACCATAAAACTTGGTCACCCCAGCGGCCTCTTCACAGGAAATAGCAGCAATTTTAGCGGTAACGTTCACATTATCTCTCGGAGGATTACCGAGTTACAGCCGCAGAGATCCAGGCAGGAATCGTGACGATAATAGAAAATGGGCCCGTAACGATCATAGGTACTATGTTTATATCAAGTATTTATATCTTATTTTATTTCTTATCAAACATAAGATCATACGATTTATGTAGTGACGAAGTATGAATGCAATATTTGATCAATATTCCACCAGGTCCGTATGGTAGCGGAGTAAGAATACAATTCTTCACCCCCTATATTACCCATGGATAAACGTAAGAGGTGACTAAGGGATATAAAACGCATATAATATATATCCAAAATAAAGAAAATTTGAAACAAAACGCTATACCAACACGTCTGACCAGTGTGGTACAGTACGTCAATTTACCTCCCCCCTCCCTCCCATATCGTAGTTGAGATGGCTAATTTCCATAATCCGCAGAAGGCCCGTGACTCTGGTATGTATATGGTAATACAATATTTTTTTAAATTTGTATATATTCAAATTTGCTGACCTATCTAAAATCGTAGTACATTGCCTCTCTATCTTATGAATCTTGTAAAAAGGAATTAACTTAAGCAGATAACTACAGTACCACTTTTTTTGCGGTGTGTGTGGTCACGCCCCGCCAAATCGGTCCGGGGCGACGGAAGAGGCGGCGTACAACCCCATAGACCTACACTGGAAAGCGCTTTTCTTCGCCGCACAATCGGGCCACCGATACCCGATCTTTGTCTTTGGTGGACAAGTACAATACCACAAAAAGAAAAAAGAAAATCATCAAAATATAACCTTATGTCCACGCATGAGAAATCACGATATTTTAAGCTATTTCCTTTCTCATCTTGGAGGAGGTTTAAGTTAGTCACATGGGGTGATAGCAACACGCCCGTAGGTTATTGTTTTAGAACTTATTACTGAACTAAATATATCGAGTAACATAATTCTATGCATTCCTCAAAAATCCTTCTTCTTAATCACCTCGTGTAGAATACTAAATATATCATCCCCCTTATTGCCATTCACAGTTAGACATAAGTGACCCAAGGTGCGATAATGTCACAAGAAAGGGTAATACATGTAAATAATAAATAATACAAGAAATATTAAAAAAGTGTAAAGTAGACTTAGCATAAGCTAAATCTACTTTACAAAAATTAAATTAAGTAAATTTTTGTCTTATTATGAAAAAGTCTATGTGTTGTGACACAGTGAGAATACTATTCACCACCCCCTATCAAACCGTAGGTGATCTTAAGAGGCGACTAAGGGATATAAAACGCATATAACATCTTTGCGAGAGGAGGCAAACTCGAAACTAAAGCTTATACCAACACGTCTGACCAACATGGTATAGTAGGTTAATTTCCCTCCCATTACGGAGGAGGCCCGAGCCCAACAGTGAGACATATATGGGCTGTGATGATGATGATGATAAAAAAGTCTTGTACTCAGTACTGGAACATACAGGGTTTGTATAGAAAAAAGAAATGGCTTAACCTGACTTACTGGGTAATTACGTAGTCTATTTATAAATATCATTTAGGTTATGCTGTAGTACACCCGATTCCTGCTCACAGTACAACTCTATTTTTGTTTTTAGTGTACCTATTTTTATTCTAGGATAACATTCCTTATTTGTATTTCAGTGCAATAGGATATAATTAATTCATATTAGTAGGCCGAGTTATTATAAAAATAACCATGTAAAAGTTTAGCCTTTTTCGTATCCCTGACATAAGAGTTATGAAAATTTTATCGTAATTGATTGAAATTATAATAGCGTGAAACTGGAATAAATAAACAAAGTCACTTCTCCATTTATGCGACTGCACAGATGGTGTAGTGGTTAAGATACCGACCTTCCGTGCCAGTGCCGTGGGTTCGATTCCTATATAGGGCAATACTTTGTGTGATCCATAAAATGTTGTTCTAAGTCTGGGTGTAATTTGTCTGCGTTAATTGCATGTTTGTAAAGTCCCCCGCAATACAAGGGTTAATTCCTTAGTGCAGGGTGTTGTTTAAAAAAAGAAAAAAAAATAGTTTTTTTATTTATAATAATGTAGTGTTTCGCGGCCGATACAATTGTATCAGTATTGAAATTTGAAAGTGAACATTATCTACGAAGATAGTCCTATAAAAAAAATTAAGACCAGGAACAAGATTATTATTTTTATTACGTACATATTTTTATTACGTCTAAATAGTGTAGTTGTTTCTAATAATTTTTTTCTGCGTTAATAATGATGATTCATGCACAGTAATAGTGTAGGGTATAATAATCTGTCATTAACCATGACGTTTTCGTTGGTAATTTAGCAATGTTACCAACCTAAACAACACTCGTAAAATATGTGCAACAGACCATGAAATTGTAACAAACGAAAAAAATGGATGCGGTGCACTAAAAATCATAGATAGTATGAGAACAGCCGCTCTGCACTATCCATATATTTTATTCAGCAACGTCAGCGTAAAAGCCTACGGGAGCTAAATTTGCAGCGTATTTTTGTTTTTCGATATAGTCCGTGCCGGTAGGCGCATGTTGTCACCCTACTCGCTCGAACCAGATTTCACTAGTTTTATTTTTTTTAAATCTTTTATTGTTTTTATTTTCGAAACGTACTGTGTTTTCAGCCAGTAATACTTTGACGTATTGTGACGTTTATTACTCTGTGGCTAGCCATAGAGAAAATATAAAATTTAATGCAACTGTATAAACTATAATGAATGATTGATTAAATTATTGTTTAAAATTTATCATTTTCCATGTTAGGCTTTTTATAACCTTTTGTCTATAGCCTTTGATGGTAGATGAATAAACATCCGATAGGAAGTGCACTGTGATAGCGAGTGTCCGTAATAGCAGAGTAAAGTATAGCCACTGCATGCCAGAGTTTAGGATCTGGACTTCTGGTTCATTAGGTCCCTGAATGAAGTGCAAATTGGTACTACTCAGAGATCCCAGAGAGAATGTTATACAATGCTAGACGTGCTGATCTATATAATAATATCACTGTAAGAGAAGCAAATCTTAAAAATAAAACCCTATGGCAAGCCTAGTTAGGTTTATTTAATAATAAAGTAGGCTAATCTTCGTATTTTGGAGAAGGATTACAAACTAAATTGGACCATATAGCATATGTTAAGAAAAATAGAATATATCCAATTTATCAAGCAAATGCAATGTCATTAATACAATAAACATTACTTATAATCTACCACATCCAGCTGTGCGGTAGCGGCTTCGAATACTACCAACCCTTGCTTTGCTCGTGGATGTCGTAAAAGAGAAGAGGCTTATAACGACCTGGGCAAACTCCATTTGATGCCGTTTGGTCAACAATTATATTCCCAAGGAGAGTTCACGTCTGGTATGGGGCTGGTCATAAAACTATTGTCAATAACATTTACAATATGTACTACAAAACAAGAGTATATATTGTATCGACCCCAAGTAATTGGGATAAGAGTAGGGGAGTCATTATGACTTATAGTCTACAACAACACAGCAACTGTCGTTGCGCTTATTTTAAAGTCAAACTGTTTTGTGTTCGAATATTAGATTTTGATCTGGGATACTATAGATCGAAACATTTATAGCCGCATACAAAATTGTCAAGCAACATAGTCCTACAAAACATAAAATGGAAAAAAGATTATTACGAGAAGAAACTTGAACTCACAGCTATTGCAAATTGGTGCCGAATAGTTTACCATTTAAGCTGCAATGGCAGCTAAATATAGTAATAATTTTTCTGTCAATATTCTCGTTTTTAAGGAAGATATCTTACTGTTTTAGGAAATATATTTAAATGTTATCGTTTAATACTATTAAATTTTCTAAGATGTAATACATATACTTATGTATAAAGTGTGGTTGACAACTGCGAAGCTCTCAAAGAACTCCCAAAGACTTGCACAGTATGAATACGGTTCTCAAATCGCTGAATACTACTAGAATATACGAAAGTAATCTCAGGATTTTACTTCAGTCTGCACTTTTCAGATTTATGAAACTAGATAGAACCGGTAATACTTTAACCGCACAAGCGACGAAAATTTATTAAATAAGTTTTCTCAATAATATACCTACTTAAAGATATCAGTTTTATGTACTAGTAGTTTTTTATATACATATTTTATTTATCATTTAACATCTCAGATCACAGATATTCGGCCCACTGCGACTTTCAAGCCTCTGCCGCAGTATGAAGAAAATTGACCTATAGGTACATAATACCACGCTGATTAAACTAGTTCACATAGGATTATATCCTTTTATTGCCAGGTTTTTTTTATATTGTATCTACATATTATAACTCTTAGTTTTCTATAGCCATAATAGAGTTGTGTGGTAAGGGCCACGAATACTACTAACCCTTACTATGTTCGTGAACGTCGTGAAAGACGACTAAGAGCTGTATATTGAGCTAAGGCAACTTCACCTGATGCCGTTTGGTCAATATTACATTCCCAAGGCGGGGTAACGTCAGGCAGGTGGTCATAAAACTATTGTCAATAACTTTTTTCGACGGAATAGGTAGGTAGTAAAAGTTGCATCGACCACAAGTAATTGGGTGCGTCGACCGCAAATAATTTTGATAAAAGCAGGAGAATGATGAGTTGTATATCACCGTACTCACCGGCAAGAAAGAATGTGGTGAATTCTTACACAGTCATCATAAAAGAACTTTTAGTTCTGTATTTATACAATTTTGGAGGGCTTTGAAATTTTGATTTACAAACTTTTTATGTGATTAAAGGGTTGGTGGAGGTAAACATTGTGTCAGATGGAGTGGGAGCAATGTCTCACCTTGTTTTTGGGTATTGGGAAAGAATAGTACATATTTATATTTCTTACCCATAAATTTTATATAAATAAATGAATAATAAACACAATATATGTTTTATTAAAATGTTTGTTGAATTATTAAAATATGTCACAAGTTATACAAAAGTTTTATTTCTACCGCGTGCCTATTCAACACAGCCAGTTCAGTTTATTAATTGGGAATATTTCTCAGTATAAATATAAATTAATTATAATCTTAAATATTTGCTTGACATTACTTTTTTTATGATTATTACACTAATAAGTATAGAAGCCCGGTATTTAGTTTAAATATTTTTACTTACAGCCTAGCTTAGTAGTAGCTTAAACTATTAAACTTAGTCTGACTACGACGGACCGGCTTACTTGTATTTTGCAACGGTGACATCCAAATCTACCTTAGAAGTCTTATGTAATACTGTGAAGATATATAATCGACCTTATATTATAGCATCAGGATCGTCTTTTGCTTGAACACGTTGATAGTTTACAGTTAGGTACACAGGTAAAGCGAATGGTACAAGTTTTAAATGATAGCGGTTTTGGTCCTTGATTTAAAAAATATTCAGACGCATTTTCGCTATCAATACCTAAATTTTAGGTAACACCTAAGGTAATCTATATGACAAATAACATCAATGATAGGTTGATATTACGTGGCATAATATTTATATTAGAATGCTTGGTTTTTGCTTTAGTTGATATGTATGTTCTGGAAATATATTCCCCTGTATAAAATCGCATAAAGAAATGTGCTGCGTGGGGTCGATCCCATGAAACTTGACATAAAGGCTTGATACTTTGAGCATTACCGATCTGTGAAAATATCTATATCAAAATTGTTTATGTTGTTACACATGCACGCACGTACGCATGCACACATATGTACACGCACGCATATACTACTTTATACTATTTTGGATAATTATTTTTGAAATGTACATCAAGTATTGGCAAAACATCAGCGCTATTTTATTAGAACGAAACAGCATAAACCGAATCAACAACCCTCTTTTTCCTTGTAAAAATTAAAATGTACGTCAGAAGTATTTTTTTTAGTTATGTTTGGTTTTTATTAGCTTTTGACGAGATCAGAATAAATTTTTCTTTCTTTATCTCATTATTTTTCTTTATCTCTTTAAATGTCTCATGCGACGCCCGCAGGCATTGATGGAGAGGAAACGAATTATTTTACATATATATAATTTATCTTCACCACACGAAGAACGCGTATAATATGAAAAAACATTGTTATTATAAATTATATTTGCACCAAAATTCGTCACAATAAGTTTCATATCACAGCGTGTTTATTTTCGATTTACGCGAGTGCGTCGCATCGGGAAAATCATAAAAATCACGTTTGATATTTATGGCAGCTCTGAGTAGCTTATATCTGAGTAGCTACTATCAAATCTACAGAGCGATAGCTGTGAATAATTTAAGCTACATATAACTTTTTGGCACGTAATTTCGTTCCAGGACTTCTCTCGCTATTATCTGCTTATTCGGGTTATACCTATATTATTTTAAAATAAAGGAAAGGAGAGGGGACTCACCATTTCCTCACGATATATAATTATTATAACGCACATATCAAAGACGAAAAAGAAATGCAGTATAGAAAACGTTGATATAGGACATAAGGAAACTTTTTTACTTATATTGAAATTGAAATTAAATGTGAATATTTAGAACTTTGATTGGCGTGTCTCATCTCTGAACAAGGTATTTCCAGGGTAATTTGACTTTTAATAGCTGCGGACAGTGATGAGTGTCCCTTTATTTCCTCCATCTCAAAATAATAATGGATTTCAACCATGTATCATTAATAATGTAGTCAATATATATAACAATAATATTTATTATAACAATAATATTTAAGAAGATATACAATGCGAAAGTGGAAGAATGTAGGTACCGGGGGAGATCGAGACTCGCCTACCTAGACCAGATTGACTGAAGGAAGGTGGAGTTAAGAGTCTCCGAAACCGGCGAGCGTGTATGAAGAGAATTATGAATGTTGAGGAAGCCAGTGAAGTATGCAAGGATAGAGTTTTCTGGTACTCTGTTCTCTCTGCCTACCCTGCAAGGGATATGGCGTGATGATATGTATGTTTATTTGTTGTCATATATACCATTATGTATCTTTATTTTCACAAAAGCATTAGAAAATATAAGTACATCATATTTAATTAGACGCAAATCAATTTAGAGATTTAGTAATTATATTATATATAATTCTTTTGTATATAAACACGGTGTTATTTACTGAGCTGTACAGTCATATACGTGACTGAACTGCTACTAAATGGCTGGATCGATTATGATGATTTTTTTAATATTGGTGGGTTTAAGAATGATTTAGATTATTTAGGTTAACAGTTGGACCCGGCTGCGATCGGCTTTAAGGTATTTTAAATTTAAGTTTCTAGGAATTTTCAATAAAAAATACTAATAATTATAATATAATAAAGAGCTTAAAAGCTTAATTGTATTCAAAATTGTAATTATAGTCAAAACTTTGTTTAATATTTATTAAAACAACTCACATTATACAAATTTACGTAATAGACTCTTAAACACAAAAAAAAAACGCTTCAAATTATTCACTTGTACCACATTTCAGTAAAAGCCAGCGCTAAATTGTCAGGTGCAGCTCGCAGCCCGTCAGATTACCTGACTGACACAGCGCGGCGACTCACCGCATCTTCTAACATATTCTATTCACTACAACTAGACCTGAAACCGTAAAGAATTAAGGTTCTTTATGATCACATCTAAAGATGTGGACATTTTATATTTATACTTTCATGTCTGTAATATAACACCGTTATATACTAATAATATATTTGTGAGCAAAAAATAATTACCACATGTGGAGCTAGAAGCTAAATCTATTGGAAATTTGTTCCAAACGTCTTACTAATTACGGCAGTGTGGGTAGGTACATATGGTAACCAAATTATGACTCGCATTATTGTCTTTACGAGAAATATTTTACACGCCATCTAACGGAAAGTGTTTATGTTTAATTAGTAGTAGGACCACGCTGTTGACAGCTCTCTGTCCATGGCCGCGGGCCACCGGGGTAGTACCTCACTCTCGCAGAAGATCTACTTCTGAGTAATAGCTTTGTGCTAGTGCGCTTCATTCGGTAAGCGAGAGAGCCGGCAGCCCAACTGGGTGTGTTTGGGGTTTGTATTGGTAGGCAATGGCCTGCGGGCGGCAGTGACACTTACCATCAGGTGTGCTGCACGTTCGTTTCCCACTATAAGTAATAAAAATAAAAAATAAATAAAAAAATGTATTGTTTTTAAACAAAAATAAAATGTTGCTATATTCTTGTCAACCAAGATTACTTTCATAATAAAAAGTAATTTGTGAATTGAAAAAAAGAGGTTGGATTTGAATCCATATTAGAAAACCATTCCAACGACTTCACCGGTTAAGCTACTATGGCAGTTACGTGTATTAATCAATTTTTCCATTCACATTTTGATCTTAACAGAAGAAGTTTTACATTTTGTATGGTTTACCACGCCATCTAATCTTAATATGTTTTTCCGTTTTATTTCTTAGAGGTTATAGATACAATGGTGTTGGGATTTTATCGCAAGTGCAGGAGGAGTCCAAACAAAGGGCCAATCCATATGAAGCGTGTAATATAATGCGTTAAATTTACACCTAATGGAGAAAAGACCAGTGCTTAACTGTGAGATATACATGAGCAAAGACTTTATTTTAGTAAATATAGAATTCCTAATTATTACTGTTATTTACGCGAGTATTATCATCATCATTCCCCAGCTCTTATCTCAATTACTAGTAGTCGATGCAATATGTACCTACTCGTAGATATTGCAAAAGTTATTGGCAATTGACCTGCCTGTCTGATGTCAACCCTCCTTGGGAATATAATTGTTGATCAAACGTCATCAGATGGAGTTGGCCCAGGTCGATATAAAGCTCTTAATCATCTTTACGACATCCACGAGTAAAGTAAGGGTTGGTAGTATTCGTAGCCGCTAGCACACAGCACTAACCCAAGTATTATACTTATTGCGCTATTTTTCAAATATTTTCAACGTCCGTGATCACGGGAGTATCTACAAAATGCCTCACGTCCAATATAACATCGTTATTACAGAGATTTCCATCCATCTATTGATCAAGTAGCTATCGTATTAAGTTACAAATTTTGACCACTTTGATTCAAATTCTTTATTATCAGCAGAAAAATAAAATAATTCTATATATAACAATAAAAAATAAAACATATATTGTTTTTGATCAGTTATTATTTAAATATTAAATATATTGTATTTCTTATGCTATTTATTAATTTTAACTTAACAAATCTCAGATTTAAATCCGATTGTCTCAAAAAAAAAGAAATTAGTTTTATTTTGTATATTCTATGAAATATATATTTCGAATAAAATCATAAGTATACGTTTGCCTCAATAAAAGCAATACAGTTTATTCAATCATAATAATAAATACTATTTTATATAATCTTTGTTTTATCTCCATAGGGCTGTCAATGAAATCCTTCTGATATTATAAATGAGAAAATTTGTGAAAATTTTTGTTTGTTGCTCAATCACTCTTAACTCGTTGAACAGATCTAGACGAAACGTGGTAATATATAATATTACCACCTTTCATCGGATAGACCATTTCTTAGATTAAAACATATGATTTTTACCCCGATAATGTGTTTCCTCGGTATAACACTTCAAGTTTAGGGAAATTACTGGTGGTTACATTCGTGATGTTTCGAATACTAATTGCGTTACGGCTTTGTCAGAAAACAATTGATCTTATTGGTCGCGGCATTTTTGATGACAATATAGACACAATATGATTTATCATAACGATATTCGTAAAAAATTGTAACACACAAAAATTGTAAATTCTAACACAACTCTGACCGGTCAAATTTAATTTCAACTTTTCTCTGTATTTTCCAAACAAACTATTAAACCACGTAATGACGTGAGCGATCAATTGAGTTTTGTTACATCATCAAATGAACGTTTAAAACTGCTCTCTTTTAATGATTTTTTGTTTATTTATATCATATTTTAGTATCCTATTCCCGACGACAACAAACTCAAGAACAAAAAATCTTAAAATTGGTCCAGCCGTTCTTGAGTTATAAGTGTTGTAACTAACACAACTTTCTTTTATATATATATATAGATTACATAAGCTGTCAATTGCATTTTGTTACATCGTGAATAAATGAACGTTTAACCTGCTGTTTTGACTGAGATTTTTGTTGATTAATATCATATTTTAATTTCCTATATCTTATATATTATTGGTATAAATCTTATATAAATTATTGGCCATATCTCATACATATTATTAGTTGATTTTATGGAAAATGCAAGTGATTGCGATAATTGATATTTCAGTGTTACACATTAGAAAGCATTTAGTTGTTTCCTCTCTATATTAAAAATCCTTCGTCTGCCAAAAATATATTATCACGTCAAAAATTGCATTGAAATTGGTTGACTAGTTTTAGTAATTACTATGAAAGAACATGCGGTATAGGATTTTTGTATATGTAATCTGTTTTCATCGTAAATATTAAAAATAGTTATGACAATAATTTTGTGACCGACCGCCTGCCTGACGTCGTCCTTCTTTGGAATGTAATAGTAGACGAGGCGGCATTAGATGGAGTTGAGCTAGGTCGATATAATTATTTTAGTTGTCCTATTCATAGCCGCTACTAGATATCACAAATCTCAATCACTACCTACAGTTATTGGTTAAATTACAATTATTTATCGCTTGTTTTGTATATTTTATAAAAAAATAAATATTATTTTCCTAAACAACATTGACAACCCTAGTAGTGAGGAATATATCAAAGTGAGATTTATTCGCTTGGCGTCTGACAGTCAGTGAAGAAGGACAGATTACAACATCGGCTCCGCTCTACAATTGTGTCGCAGATAATACCGATAAAAGAGTTTCTTTTTTAATTCAAATAAAAGTAACTGAACAGTTCTTGAAGGATGTGGATGGATTGTATTTTAAAAGAGCTAAATGACTGCATAGCGAAGTGGTTGAGATACCAATCTAGAGTGTCAGTTTCGTAGGTTCGATATACAAGGACCTTAGAGCAAGCAATTGTGTTAAATATATTAAAATTAAATCTAGTTATTAATAATTTTATAAATTTTGATATGTTCGATTGAAGATTGAGTGCATAAATGGCTTAACGATTTTGTATACAAAGTGTCATGTTCGATATCCACACAGTCCATTGTGCGATACAAAATTGATTGTTCTAAGTTTGATTGTTATTTATGTCTCTAAATTATATGTATGTAAATTACTTTGTGGTAAAAGGTTTTGTTCCTTACTTAGGATTATTGATTTATAAAAGAAAAGTGTGTAAAACAAAACTCACGTTATTTTTATTCTCAAATAATTTGTAATACGGTACTCCACCAAACCAGACGGTCTCCGTAGGTGAAAATGACAAACTCTCTAGTAAAAAAACAAAAATAGTTACTAAAAACTGGAACAAACTGGAGTAGGCCTTACATCCAAATAAGAGTTATTTATTATCTGCGATGGGAAATGAAAGGACTTTATTACTATTACTATTGTGGATCTTCAATTATTTTCACGGCATCTTTCACGAGAAGATACTTGGTCCTTTGGGCGGTTTACGGAACATAGTTTCAATACGCAGACCAGTTTGGTATTATAGGCTATTATGTTTCTTATTCTGAAAGAGTATCGAGTCGAGCTGTGAACGTTATATGATCTTAGATTATGATGGGTTCGCATATTGTATAAAAAAGTTTTTTTTTCTGACAGTTATAATACTACACTCGTACGAAATATACGACAAAAGGAATGAATGATGACATAATATATTTTAGGCAATCACTATACATATAGTAATCATCTTAAACAATAGAAAGGTGTAGTGATGCAGCAATAATCCTTAGAGTTACAACATCCTTACTGTTGCTTTGATTGTTATAAAATTTGACTAAGAGACGTTAGTAGATAGTATCATAAACAAGAGAAGGAAAACTGGGAATATAACTATAACAGCCCGTTAGATCAGCGTAGTAGGACTAACGGATATAAAATGCAAATAATATCTAGGAAAACTCGAAATAAAATGTTGTACCAAACCTTCTGACTAGCGAGGATAGAACAATTTCCCTCCTATTATTGAGCTAGCTGGGCTAGCATAATATTAAATGAAAAATATTTATATAGATACAGGCGGGTTTTATAAGTCGATGGATTTTCAGCTAATTTGGTAATAGTAGCGACTAATGATGCGTAAAGATAATTGTGAGCGGCACCGCGGGTAATTACTAGTACGATATGGTAACCACCGACAAAGATAATTTATGTGCCAAATGAAAAATGGATGATGGAAGGGATAGAAATATAGAGGAGTCATTATTTACTGAGGGTAGAGAAATGGTTTCAAATGTAATGTGGTTTGCGTTTATTTTTCTCATATATTTTTTTTTCTTTTTATTACGACTCGAGTAGCCCTTGCAGTATTTTATGATGTACGTTTAGGAGAATCACGGCTTCGAATGAATATTAGGTGCTAACTAATACTTTGAGGAAGGCTTTCACTCCTGTCCTGTTAGATTGAAGATCGACGTTTGAGTAATGGCAATATGCTATTGCGCTTCGTTCGGTGCACGAGAGAGTCGGCAGCCCAACGGGGTGGGTTTGGAGATTATATTGGTAGGCAGAGGCCTAGGTATACCTTTGGTATTGCAAAGGTCCATGAGCGGCAGTGGCACTTACCATCAGGTGTGCTGTCTGCTCGTTTTCCAATATAAGCAAAAAAAAAAAGATCAACACCTGTATTGATATTCAAAAGCTAATGCGATATAAAGGTCTACACCGAGACCATGTTTAGGGAATAGATAACCCAATGAGTCATCGATGAAAATTTTCTGCAATGCCGAAAATTTACTCAAAAAGTGGAGAAATCGTATGTAAAGTGAAAGATTTTGAACACCACTTCATGGACACCAGAATCTGAAGATATCAAAATTTAACGAGATTTAATATTAATTAAATAAAGTTAATAGAAATTGCGTTATAATATTTAGTAGCAAATAGTAAATCCTTACTAATATTATAATGCGAAGGTAACTCTGTCTGTCTGTCGCTCTTTCATTCCAAAACTACTGAACCGATCTAAATGAAATTTAGTACACAGATAGTCTAGAACCTGACAAAGGACATAGGCTACATTTTAATGCAAAAAAAGGGTTGTAAAGGGGGATGAAACGTTGTAAGAAATTATCGTCATTTTTAAAGCCAGAAGCTCAAAACTTATTTTTATGCTATTGTTTAGATATAAATAAATATGTCATTAAAATTTCGTAAAAATATTACTCTTACTCTGAAGGCACAAAATAAATATAGGGGCATGAAAAACTTTAGGATAGCAATCTTTTACGCGGGCGAACCCGCGGGCAGAAGCTACTATAATATATTTTAACGTTAGAAGAAAAACAATTTTATATTTCTCGCGTAACATATTCTTTTAAATTTCTATAGCATATGAGTATCATAACATATATAAAATATAGTGACGCCCACGTCTGCTATGTCCGCGGGCACCGAACTAAGAACAAATCAAATTTCCTCCTGTCGACTCGTCCAATACACGCTGGGAATACAAACCTAACAATATGAGCTCATGTTTTCTAACAAATATTACTTTCGTTGATTTTTATTTTTCTTTGTGCTTGTTGAAAATAATCATTTATATATCAGGCTCCTGCTCTTATCACAATTACTTGTAGTCGAAACAACACATATTTATGACCTATGCCTACCTTGTCCTTCGGAATGTAATTGTTGAGCTGATTTCATTATATGGTGTTGACTCAAGTCATTACGCACGTTTCATCACTCTCTATCCTGTTTGTAAGTGGCGTAAAATACGACTATGGGATGTAATATACATATAATTAATTAAGGAATATAATGCACATCGATATAAGAGAAGGGAAACTCGAAATAAAACCCTATACCAACTGACCTGACGAGCGTGGTATAGTAGGTCAATTTCCCTCTTAATGTGACGGAGTTGAAGTAAGTCGTATGGTTATATATTTTTTATTTACACTTTATAACTATAGTGTATAGCATAGTTATCGGTGGGTGATCGTAAGAGACGACTAAGGGATATAAAACGCATATAACATCTATGCACAGATGGCGTAGTGGTTAAGATACCGACCTTCCGTGCCAGTGCCGCGGGTTCGATTCCCACGCAGAACAATACTTTGTGCGATCCACAAAGTGTTGTTCTGAGTCTGGGTGTAATTTGTCTGCGTTAATTGCATGTTTGTAAAGTCCCCCGCAATACAAGGATTATTTCCTTAGTGCAGGGAGGTGTCTTTTTAAAAAAAAAAAAAAAAAATAATAAAAAAAATGTAAGAGAAGGAAAACTCGAAACAAAACCCTATACTGACACGTTTGACCAGCGTGGTATAGTAAGTCAATTTCTCTCCCATTATGGAGGACGCTCGAGCCTAACACTGGAACATATATGAGCTGAGTTGTTAACTTAATCATATATAGACAGCTGTGCGGTAGCGGCTACGAATACTACCAACCCTTACTTTGCTCGTGAATATTATAAAAGACGACTAAGGGCCTCTTTCACCATCCTCAAGTAAAGCGTCAAGTAGACTAACTGCCAGTTAAAGTCACCCGTAACTTCAAATGTGAATTTCACGACGTTCGAGTAGCAATAATCTTAAGATTAAGGGCCTCGTTCACCATCTTCAAGTAAACCTTTGATTAGTTACTTCCTGATTAGCGTTAATTGTCAAGTAATAGTTATGAGTATCTTCTGTCAATTTCACAAGCAAAATTAAAGCTTCGAGTTACAACTTACTGGTTAACCAAATGGCACAAAAAAATAGACGTTTCATTCGTTCAATATACGTCATTCTCGCTCGTCAAATGTCATTTTAGACTTGCATCTGTCAATTAGTGTTTGTGTCGCGTAAATAACGTGTGATTTTATTTTGTTATTAATTAAATTCATTTTATAATTAAAATGGATAAATCCAAAAGAGATAGAAGTGCAAACTTTTCGTTACATGAGAGGGACATTTTAGTGTCACTGGTACAGAAATACCAAACTGTACTGGAGAATAAACAAAGCGATGCTACCACCTGGAAAAAGAAAGAAATCGTATGGAAAACCATTGAACAAGAATTTAATGCTCGATCTGGAGGCATATTCAGGTCGACAAAAACATTAAAAATAAAGTATGAAGGCTTGAAACGTACGGTTAGAAAAAAGTCAGCTGCAATACGCTCGGAACTTTACCGTACCGGGGGTGGTCAAAACAGAGCATCTCAATTGGATAATGTAGAAGAACAGATAAAATCAATGATATCATTGAGCACTGATGGCATGGAGAACGTTTATGACTGTGATTTATTACCCCAAGCTCAAGAAAGTATAGGTAAGTCTATATGGTTAAAAAATACCAAAAGTGTACCTCATGGTATTATTTCGAATGTACATTTCCTTAACCATAATAATATATATATATATATACATTAAGAAATAATAATATTATGCTTTTTACAGATGACATAGATGTTCCCATAGTGGAAGGAACATTCATGGAACTTCCACAAATAGATATAGCGGAGGTTGTAGAAAGTGAAGCTTCTGAAAACCGTAAGTATCTATAATACTAATTATAATGTACTTCATTATTCTCTCGTCAGATTTCCACTATTTGGTTTATACAGCATGTGGTCTTTCTCTTGAATACTTTGCTTCCATGCTCTAACCCACATAGTCCTTTACTATATTATAGTATTATAAAAGGTAGTTGCATATATTCTCTATTAAAGATGTTAGTTCAGCCTTTCCTTATATAAGTACCATGTACTTATCGTACATTAACATTTCCAAAGAATTATGTATGCACATAATCAAATTAATAAATAAATGTTCTACTTTTTACAGATCTACTGCTAGTTACGGTTAAAGAGTGTGAACCATTGCCACCCACTGTAGTAGAAACTGACTTAGAAGAAAAAGAAAACATACATGATATGAATGGTAATGAATGTTATTATTTTTAATATTTAGAATGTATTTGTAAACTTTAATAATATCCTTCAAGTAATATCAGCAACATGTAGCAGTCCTGTAAACTTAAGATCTACCTAATATGATATGCTATTTCTTATTAAGCATAATGTTTAACTGTAGTATGTTAGTTAAACATACATAAGAACATAGACTTCCTCTTTTTCATAAATTAGTATATTTTTCTTTTTATTTTTGTTATATAGAATTACATGAAACACCTAGCAGAAAATGTACTGTAACTCGAAATTCTTCTTCTAATAAAAAGTGGGATGTCACTAGTAGAAGGAATTTAAAATCAAGAAAACATCCTGCACTCATTGGTAAGACAATAATAGCACTGTTTTTATATAATTCTTCTCCATCTCTAAATGCCTCCTATACCACCCTCCTCACCCCCTTATTAAATGATTGTATAAAAATTAATTTAATGATTGTATTTTTACAGCTAATGTACCAAAAAAAACATTATTTGATGAGCTGACTCAAGCCAAGATTGAATTAGTTGAACTACAAAAATCATTTCTAGAAGCAGAGATAATAGAAAAGAAAAAAGTGTGGGCTTTTGAAGAAAATGAACGCAAGAAAGAGTCAGAATTTAAAGAAAAGGAACGCAAATGGAAGGAGGAAGAATATAAAATAAAATTAGAAAGAAATTTTAAATGAATAAATTGAGTTTTATTTTCTTTATGTATTACTATTATTAAGTAATGGCAAAAAATATTCTTGTACCAGTCTATTCCTGGCATTACTATTTAGTTCAGGGCCCTGGGCTGTAATTTCTTGAACACTTGGTGTATCAGTTGTTATATTATTTTCTCCAAAGTTGACTTCGTTTATGTCAATTGCAATATTATGCAATACAAAGCAAGCAACTATTATGGCTTGTACACTCTCTAGTTTTAGTGTGATCTGTCGCCTAAGAACAGGAAACCTATTTTTACACACTCCAAAACATCTTTCAATGGTATTCCTTGTTCGTATGTGAGACTCATTATATAAATTTTCTTCAGGTGATGACGGGTTCAGAAATGGTGTTAAAAGATATGGTTTTAATTCATAACCACTATCACCAAGAAGTAAGCCATCTCTAAATTGCCTACTTTCAAATCTTCGTTTTAAAAACGAATTATTAAAGATTGTCTGATCATGAACAGATCCTGGCCATCTTGCTACAATATCTAAGCATTTTAATCTGCTGTCACATACCACCTGAACATTGATTGAGAAATTAGATTTCCTGTTTCTATAATTTTCAGCAGAATCGCCCCCTGAAATCACAAGCATACTTTTATATATTTATATCTTGCACTAGGTACTTAATAATATTCTGTCTTTATTCTGACATGATACAACTCAAAATTAAAACATACCAGGTGATTTTATAGTTATATGGGTACAATCTAGAGCACCTATTACCCTCGGGAATCTAGCGATTTCATAAAAACCATCTTGTAAAGTACTTATATCATCAGGGAATTTAATTATAACTGGGCGTAGTTGAGCAATAGCTGCAGTTACTTTTTTAACAACACGGCTTGCTGTAGGTGGACTAACACCACAAAAATCGGCAGCACTTCTTAGGTACGATCCAGTTGCAAGATATCTTAAAGTTAATAAAAGACATGTTTTTGTTGAAACTGCTTGATTTCTGAAAAAAATAATACATTTTAGGTTAGGTACAGAACATCAGCTAGAAGATGTAAAAATCACATACTTGCTTATAAAAAATACCACTCACCTTTGTGATTTAGGATTTATCTTATGTTTTATAAAGCTATGCACTTGGTTCACTGCATATTTTGATAGACGAAATCTGGCAAAAAAGTCTGCTTCATCTAAATCCGTAAAATAGTCGACACGGAATTTAAATACACGAATCCTTGGTACTCGTTGTACTGCAGAATATTCAAGTTCATCCAATTGATGATCAATTAAATCGAATAAATCCATTATATTATTTAAAAGATATATAGGTAATATGCACCAACAATAACGTTTAACCGTCAAGTAAATGTGCTAATTGGCGGACTACGTGGCAAGTAAGTTACGCGGCTCTTAATCTTAAGATTATTGCTACTCGAACGTCGTGAAATTCACATTTGAAGTTACGGGTGACTTTAACTGGCAGTTAGTCTACTTGACGCTTTACTTGAGGATGGTGAAAGAGGCCCTAAGAGCCGCGTAACTTACTTGCCACGTAGTCCGCCAATTAGCACATTTACTTGACGGTTAAACGTTATTGTTGGTGCATATTACCTATATATCTTTTAAATAATATAATGGATTTATTCGATTTAATTGATCATCAATTGGATGAACTTGAATATTCTGCAGTACAACGAGTACCAAGGATTCGTGTATTTAAATTCCGTGTCGACTATTTTACGGATTTAGATGAAGCAGACTTTTTTGCCAGATTTCGTCTATCAAAATATGCAGTGAACCAAGTGCATAGCTTTATAAAACATAAGATAAATCCTAAATCACAAAGGTGAGTGGTATTTTTTATAAGCAAGTATGTGATTTTTACATCTTCTAGCTGATGTTCTGTACCTAACCTAAAATGTATTATTTTTTTCAGAAATCAAGCAGTTTCAACAAAAACATGTCTTTTATTAACTTTAAGATATCTTGCAACTGGATCGTACCTAAGAAGTGCTGCCGATTTTTGTGGTGTTAGTCCACCTACAGCAAGCCGTGTTGTTAAAAAAGTAACTGCAGCTATTGCTCAACTACGCCCAGTTATAATTAAATTCCCTGATGATATAAGTACTTTACAAGATGGTTTTTATGAAATCGCTAGATTCCCGAGGGTAATAGGTGCTCTAGATTGTACCCATATAACTATAAAATCACCTGGTATGTTTTAATTTTGAGTTGTATCATGTCAGAATAAAGACAGAATATTATTAAGTACCTAGTGCAAGATATAAATATATAAAAGTATGCTTGTGATTTCAGGGGGCGATTCTGCTGAAAATTATAGAAACAGGAAATCTAATTTCTCAATCAATGTTCAGGTGGTATGTGACAGCAGATTAAAATGCTTAGATATTGTAGCAAGATGGCCAGGATCTGTTCATGATCAGACAATCTTTAATAATTCGTTTTTAAAACGAAGATTTGAAAGTAGGCAATTTAGAGATGGCTTACTTCTTGGTGATAGTGGTTATGAATTAAAACCATATCTTTTAACACCATTTCTGAACCCGTCATCACCTGAAGAAAATTTATATAATGAGTCTCACATACGAACAAGGAATACCATTGAAAGATGTTTTGGAGTGTGTAAAAATAGGTTTCCTGTTCTTAGGCGACAGATCACACTAAAACTAGAGAGTGTACAAGCCATAATAGTTGCTTGCTTTGTATTGCATAATATTGCAATTGACATAAACGAAGTCAACTTTGGAGAAAATAATATAACAACTGATACACCAAGTGTTCAAGAAATTACAGCCCAGGGCCCTGAACTAAATAGTAATGCCAGGAATAGACTGGTACAAGAATATTTTTTGCCATTACTTAATAATAGTAATACATAAAGAAAATAAAACTCAATTTATTCATTTAAAATTTCTTTCTAATTTTATTTTATATTCTTCCTCCTTCCATTTGCGTTCCTTTTCTTTAAATTCTGACTCTTTCTTGCGTTCATTTTCTTCAAAAGCCCACACTTTTTTCTTTTCTATTATCTCTGCTTCTAGAAATGATTTTTGTAGTTCAACTAATTCAATCTTGGCTTGAGTCAGCTCATCAAATAATGTTTTTTTTGGTACATTAGCTGTAAAAATACAATCATTAAATTAATTTTTATACAATCATTTAATAAGGGGGTGAGGAGGGTGGTATAGGAGGCATTTAGAGATGGAGAAGAATTATATAAAAACAGTGCTATTATTGTCTTACCAATGAGTGCAGGATGTTTTCTTGATTTTAAATTCCTTCTACTAGTGACATCCCACTTTTTATTAGAAGAAGAATTTCGAGTTACAGTACATTTTCTGCTAGGTGTTTCATGTAATTCTATATGACAAAAATAAAAAGAAAAATATACTAATTTATGAAAAAGAGGAAGTCTATGTTCTTATGTATGTTTAACTAACATACTACAGTTAAACATTATGCTTAATAAGAAATAGCATATCATATTAGGTAGATCTTAAGTTTACAGGACTGCTACATGTTGCTGATATTACTTGAAGGATATTATTAAAGTTTACAAATACATTCTAAATATTAAAAATAATAACATTCATTACCATTCATATCATGTATGTTTTCTTTTTCTTCTAAGTCAGTTTCTACTACAGTGGGTGGCAATGGTTCACACTCTTTAACCGTAACTAGCAGTAGATCTGTAAAAAGTAGAACATTTATTTATTAATTTGATTATGTGCATACATAATTCTTTGGAAATGTTAATGTACGATAAGTACATGGTACTTATATAAGGAAAGGCTGAACTAACATCTTTAATAGAGAATATATGCAACTACCTTTTATAATACTATAATATAGTAAAGGACTATGTGGGTTAGAGCATGGAAGCAAAGTATTCAAGAGAAAGACCACATGCTGTATAAACCAAATAGTGGAAATCTGACGAGAGAATAATGAAGTACATTATAATTAGTATTATAGATACTTACGGTTTTCAGAAGCTTCACTTTCTACAACCTCCGCTATATCTATTTGTGGAAGTTCCATGAATGTTCCTTCCACTATGGGAACATCTATGTCATCTGTAAAAAGCATAATATTATTATTTCTTAATGTATATATATATATACACTACCGTCCAAAAGTTTGGAAGCAGCAAGGTAAAATCGAATAAAACCAAACTAAGTCATTTAAATTTAAATGTATTGATAAAAAAATAAAGAACAAACAGAAACTAACTTAAACAAAATAAAAAAATAATATACAATGGTAAATTAGATTAAATTTTAGCTTCATCAAAGTGTCCACCTTTCTCCTTTATAATCTTCTCACATATTCTGGGCATTCTATTAATCAATTTTTTAAAATAATCTTTATCTAATTTGTTCCATTCGTTCTCTAATAGCTGCCACAAATGTTCTGAGCTCGTAGGACAACGACTTTTCACCCTCCTGTCAAGTTCATCCCAAACAAGTTCAATGGGAGAAAGATCAGGGGATTGAGATGGCCATTGCATGATGTTTAAAATGTTTTCAGCTTTTTTCTTGTTTAAAAAGTTCTGGCACAATTTAGACGAATGCTTAGGATCATTATCCTGTTGAAAAATGAATCCAGAACCAATGAGACTTAGTCCACTGGGTATGGCAGAATCTTGGAGAATTTTTAAATAGCCTTCCTTGTTTAATTTTCCGGTTATCCTCACAAGATTGCCGGGTTTACTGTTGCCAAAACACCCCCAAACTATGACATTACCACCACCATGTTTGATGGTAGGCACTGTACATGCCTCTGAAGCCCTCTCTTCTTTTGACCGGCGTACAAAGACACGTCTATTGGATCCGAAAATCTGAAATTTTGATTCGTCACTCCAAAGGACATTTTCCCATTGTTCTATAGTCCAGTTTTTATGCGCTTTTGCCCATTCTAGTCTATTTTTCTTATGTCGATTTGTTAGTTTGGGTTTTTTAGCAGCAACACATCCTCTTAATCCCGCAGACAGTAAGCGTCTTTTAACAGTAGTTGTTGAAATGGGTGTTTCTCGCGTATCATTCAGAGCTGCAGTGATCTGTGGTGCAGTTAAGCGTCGATTCCGTTTAGAAAGAACTCTAATGAAGTTGTCCTCTTGATTTGTTGTGGATTTGGGCCTACCAGATCTCTTTCTATCTTCATTTTTCCCCGTTTCTTGTTTTCTAGCAAGGGTATAGTGGACACCTTTACAAGAAATTCCGAGCCTTTCTGCGATTTGACGTTCACTGTATCCTTCCTCGCGTAGAGTGCAAATAGCGCTTCGCTGTTCAAGCGTGATTTGCTTGCGTTTTGCCATTTTCAGAAGAAAAAATACGGTCAAAGTAGTAGCCGATATCTTTCGAATACAGACAATGTTAATATCACAACTTTCACGTGCCAATGCTCAAGTGCGACTGAATAAGGTCTAAAAAAGTTAAAACCAGCAAACATTATCAATAAAACTACACCATTGCATAGGATAAAGTAGCCGACGGATTAAGTCATAAAACACGTGTTTCGTCAATATTAAGGAATTCCATAAAACTTGATGAATGTAGGATAATAATCCTTTTGTGTTTGTGTAGACAGTCGTAAAAGGTTGTAAAACTTAAGATTATTGCTAATTTTTACCGCTATTAGTCGGCATTTATTTGTTTTGTTTGAAAACAGGTGTGCTTCCAAACTTTTGGACGGTAGTGTATATTATTATGGTTAAGGAAATGTACATTCGAAATAATACCATGAGGTACACTTTTGGTATTTTTTAACCATATAGACTTACCTATACTTTCTTGAGCTTGGGGTAATAAATCACAGTCATAAACGTTCTCCATGCCATCAGTGCTCAATGATATCATTGATTTTATCTGTTCTTCTACATTATCCAATTGAGATGCTCTGTTTTGACCACCCCCGGTACGGTAAAGTTCCGAGCGTATTGCAGCTGACTTTTTTCTAACCGTACGTTTCAAGCCTTCATACTTTATTTTTAATGTTTTTGTCGACCTGAATATGCCTCCAGATCGAGCATTAAATTCTTGTTCAATGGTTTTCCATACGATTTCTTTCTTTTTCCAGGTGGTAGCATCGCTTTGTTTATTCTCCAGTACAGTTTGGTATTTCTGTACCAGTGACACTAAAATGTCCCTCTCATGTAACGAAAAGTTTGCACTTCTATCTCTTTTGGATTTATCCATTTTAATTATAAAATGAATTTAATTAATAACAAAATAAAATCACACGTTATTTACGCGACACAAACACTAATTGACAGATGCAAGTCTAAAATGACATTTGACGAGCGAGAATGACGTATATTGAACGAATGAAACGTCTATTTTTTTGTGCCATTTGGTTAACCAGTAAGTTGTAACTCGAAGCTTTAATTTTGCTTGTGAAATTGACAGAAGATACTCATAACTATTACTTGACAATTAACGCTAATCAGGAAGTAACTAATCAAAGGTTTACTTGAAGATGGTGAACGAGGCCCTAAGAGTTATATATCGACCTGAGCCAACATCACCAGATGCCGTTTGGTTAACAATTGCATTTCCAAGGAGGGTTGACGTCTGGCAGGCAGCCGGTTATAAAACTATTGCCAGTAACTTGTACAATATGTACTATGAAAGAAGAGTACATATTGTATCGACCACAAGTAATTGGGATAAGAGTAGGAAAATGATGATGATATAGACAGCTTTGTAAAATTCTTTTATGTCTGTTTATGAAATTTTTTACTGTACCTATAAAGCCTGTATTTTTTTGTTAAAGATCTATTCTTGTTCGTATCTCAAGAGCTTTCTAATAACTTCCTGCCGCTTCAAATTACACAATAAGCCACTACGTGTTTATATATAGCTAGAGGTCACAATACGTTTGAATCTCTCGAGTATAATCGATTCAATCCAGCACTCGAGTTACAATCGATATGAACTGTCCCAAACACAATACGGATATCAATACAGAAGCAATTATTTGCACTACAATAGAATTCTATCGGATGCTGTAATCGGTGCCTCTTGAATCGACATCTTCTATACACCACGGTTCCAATAGTAATCGATTTTGTTGATTTTATTTTCTTCTACGAGTACAGGAGTAAATCATTAAGAAATTTATATTTCTTAAGAATTATTAGTTAACTTGTGATTAGGTGGCGTTTGTAGGGTCTGGACCAGCCATAAATCTTTTACACTTTAGTTGAATTTTACATTGGTTTTACATGATGTCTCACGTTCAATATATCATTGAATAAATTATTCCTTAATAATTTATCTTTTAAGAAATATATAAGATAAAAGTATTGCCATCAGAAATAAATACATGTTTATATATTAATGTAATTGAATCTCTTTCAAAAAGTTTACACAAGATGAAAGTCACGAAAAAAAAATATCAGAAAATGATCGTATGCAACCCGAGGTCGGTGGCGGGGCATCTTTGATTTAATAACAGCCGCTTGGGAGAATTTATTAAAAACCCCGGGATCGCGCACTGCTCACCGCTCACCGCTCACCGCCCGCTATAGACAACTCTTTTATATTATCAACGAAATTGATTTTATAAGTTTTTTTTTCTTCGTTTTGCATTGATTTATTATTTCGAAGTTTCAATATAAAATGGTTGTATATTTATACATTTTTTTGTATAAATATGTACATTTTTTCTTTTTCTAGGGATGTTAGGGACCGGTTACACCAACCACCTTTTAATTGTCAGAAGAATAGGTAGCAGCGTAACAGTTACTTGTTCCACCTTCTTAGGGAGATCTATAGGTACGCGATAGTGGACGTCGATAGGCTGATCTATTATAGATTTTTTATTTATTGGGTTTGATAGGCTAATGAATTATGTTTTTTTTATTAATCGACGTTATAAGTACTTCTCTTCTATAGCATATTTTGCAATTAGTATTGATAATAGTTTTATGACCAGCCGCCTCCCTGATGTCAACACTTGTAGGGAATGTAATTGTTGATGGCATCAGATCGAGTTGGTCCATGTCGATGTAAAGCTCTTAATCACGAGCATTGTAATGGTTGGTAGTATTCGTAGCCGCTACTGCTCAGCTATGTTCATTTTTTATTAATGTAAATATTCTTTATTGACTCTACGATTTTATTCATTTTCAAAAAATCTAAGATAGTTTTCCGTGTTTTCAACTCATTAGAATATATCACGTACCTCTAAGCGCAGGCTTCATTCATAACAGATGGGTAATTAGTCCAGTATACCAAACTGCCTGGGCAGTGAGGTATTGTGGAATGATTTCTCTCATCTGGAAATCACACCAACCAGAGACTTAGAAATCAGCTCACTATATCACTTTGATTGATTCATACAGGATTTTATTTCAAGCTTTATTTTTTAGTAGAAGTTAGATATCTGGTTATATTCCTTAATCCCTTTCTGGGATACGGGTGGTGCATTGTATAACTAGAACAACATCACATGGTTATTATCAACTGAGATGAACTATAAGTTTATTTAATAAACTACGCTGTTGTATAATGGTGATTACAAATACTGCCAACCCTCACATCAGTATTGAATTTAAAAAATATATATATTGGTGGTTTTACAATTTAAAATAAAATTGATTCATCATGTAATAAAAATTAATAACTTTGAATGTCTTTATTTAGTTATTAAATTATTACGCCTTGGAATGTCTAGTTGTCTGATATAGCGTCATGCAATGCAGCCTGCCAGCGCTGCAACGCCGTAGGGAAATCTATTTAATATGTACTGCCACTATTACAATCTACTTCCTAGTAATTTTTTTCTCTTAAAACAAAAAAAATGTTATAATAAACTTGATTTTATATCAAAATTTAAATAAATCAAATCTTAAGACCAACATAACACTGTAATTGGTTGAAAATAAAAATTCAAGCTAGAGCATCCTTCAAATTTGGAACATTGGGTGTGTTCAGATGGGTTGGTATAGGTTTTTGCATGGAGTTTCCTTCTCTTGCACAGCTCTTAGACGTCTTTCACGACACCCACAGTTAAAATACAGCTAATTCCCTTTCACTACATCGAAAATGTTTTGATATAGCAATATCACTAGAACAATCATCATTATCATCTCAGGTCATACATGTCCCACTGTTAGGCTCGACCCTCCTACATAACGGGAGGGACATTGACCTACTACAGTACGCTGGTCAGACGTATTGGTATAGAGTTTTGTTTCGAGTTATCCTTCTCTCCTTATATGCGTAAGGGATATCCTTAGTTGTCTCTTACCATTACCCACGGGTAGATAATGAGTAGTGAATTGTATTCTTACTCCGTCACCGCACGTACAATATTGCACAGATTTTTTTATCTTTTATCTACTACTACGCTTTGGTAGCTATTTTTAATATTAATATAGCTGTTAAATAAGAAAAATCATTTTATATTCTTAGCTATTTAACTTCCTAAATTAGTTTTTATTTACTACCAAAAGCAATCAGCCGTTTCACAAATTAATAAGTTATTAGTAAAATTATTTAATTGCTAATAATATTCTGGTAGTTTGATTTTTATAAAATCACATAAAAAAGTACAGGTAATTCAAACCATAGCTTTCGACTCGATACAGCCAATTTATCGTTGCTGAGTGCCCTTCACATTGCTCACTGTATCCGATCAATTAGTTCAATCCCGGGATATTCCCCGGCTTTTTCCTACTCTATTCGATTTGATTAAAATTGAATTTTTATGTCGTTTAAATCTATACGGATTTGTTATATATGAAAGTGTTTTCATTGCGTATTAATGTCATGGTGTATAATTTCAATGGTTTAACTGTGAAAAGTGTTTGTAATTTATTAGATATATTAGTAAAACAAACAATAAAACAGATAAGAATACAATTCACCAATCATTTTCTTTGTCGCTACACCTAAATTATAAAGAGATAGGCTACTATTGGATAAGATTTTGTAGTTACTATCTACGCAAGGGAAGGTATTCTTAAAATAAAATCCTACATCAATTCTGATTAGCGTAGGGTTGTACGTTACTATAGAAGAGAATAAAATTCAATTGTAAGGCGTATATGCGCTGAGATGAGCTTCCATCAGTAGAAATATTCACAAGGTTTTTATCTATCCTAATTCCTACCAACATTATAATTGTGAAACTTTGTGAAGACGTTTGCATGATTATTACTCAGTCACGTTTAAACCGTTGAAAAAAAAACGGATGTAAATTGAGACATAAATAGACCATTTAATGGATTAACACATAGCATAATAAAAGGATTTATCAGGAACAAGGCATTGATATAAATACACATATGAGTATCACACGTAATTTATTTAATTCTACACAATGTTTCACACTTCACAATACACTGTATACACTACACAATCAAAGACTCAATAATCTCAATATACGTTACACTCTTAGGTATTTAATATGCTCCTACTAAGAGCCGAAACACGAATGAATCTCCGTACTCAAGGCTCGACCATTACGACTACCGTTAGGTATAAAAGGCCGTTAATGGCGCCACTTAAGACATATAACATTAGTCAAATTAGATACAATACTATTGACTTATTGAAATTATATCCTCAATATAATAAAACCTAACAGTCGGCCATTCTGAAATTACGGGTCCTCCCGTAATATTATAGTTAATTAAATAACAGATGCCTTAATAACAAAAGAGATTATAAATTACAATATATTTTCTTTTTGTTATATAACTTGCTAAATAAAATAATTAAATTATCAATTCGCTTCGGCCATCTATGATAACATAATTGTTCCACCAATTACCAAGATTTTTTTTTTTACATCAATACAATTTGCAATATAAATCTTAAGACTATAGTACTAATCACATACAATCACTTATCTCTGATCAAAATTATACAATGTCAAAAATAATTAACTCTATTGTCTAATACCCATATCAACTCATCAAATTATTTACACTCCTTGATTGGCGTCCTCGCCTCATGTGTGTAAATATGTTTCAAAATATCTAGCATACTCCTTCATTTGGCTTATCGGCCTCCTGTATGCAGATATTCTATGTTAGTAAACAAATGCTCCCAAAATTGGCTTATCGGCCTCATGTGCACTGTTTACCTTATGATTATTCCTAAATTCACATTAGTCATTCAAATAAACAGATGCTCCCAAAATTGGCTTATCGGCCTCATGTGCACCGTTTATTCAATACAACATAAACCTACTATAATCAAATTCCAAATCATAATCACCTATGTGAATACAATTTATACATCACATTCATTTTCAATCTCAAAATTATGATCACTATAATTGTCACTGCCTAATTTAGCCTCAGTGCTATTAAACATTTATATCACTTCTTTTCGTCCCACAATTGTCTGAATCCGGCCCCTCTTCCGAATCACTAAGAAATTCTTGAGTATAAGTCAACCATGGATATATTTTATCTACAGAGATAACTGCCTCGTACCTCCTATTTTGTTTCCGTGTTAGGGGAGTATCTTCTACAATATACCTATCATTATCTAAAACTTTTATAACTCTATAAGGACCTTGGACTTTAGGTAAAAGTTTCTTAGATTTGCCATTATTGTTAGCTATTTCCCTTTCTATTCTTACTAAATCACCTATTTTATATTTCCGACCTATTTTCCTTTTCTGATCAAACCTAACTTTCTGTTTACTTTGTTCTTTTGCTACTTTTAAATTAACTTCCTCCCTAATTTCACTAAGGGATTCAGAACAGTTTTCATTACAATCCAGTAGTAAAGCTAGGTTGCTATCTCCCTTCGTTCGCAATTTTAAACCAAATAATATTTCCGATGGACTCTTGCCAGTGGTCTTATTTATAGTAGTATTTAAACCTAGCTGTATCTCTTCTAAATGCGAATCCCATTCATTTTCCTGACAATTATGATTCTTAGTGGCAAGTGAAGTTAAAATTGTGCGATTATATCGCTCTACTTGCCCATTAGCTCTTGGTGTCGCAACGGCATTTAAAACATGGCGTATACCTAATTTAGTCGTAAATTTCTTAAAACCTTTACTAGTAAAAGACGTCCCTCGATCGCTAATAATCCTAGTCGGTACACCAAATAGACTTATATAGTTATTTAAAATTTTTAAAGTTGTCTTAGTTCTAGTATTTTTAACGGCGTATAAATTTATATATTTTGTATATGCATCTATTAAAACTAAAATATAAGTATTTTTAGATTTACTTTTTATGAAGGGTCCTAAATGATCTAAATGGACGGTATGGAAAGGTATATCCAGTTTCGGGATAGGGTGAAGCATGCCTTGCTTTTTCCCTCCAGGTATTTTATGGTAAGAGCAATCTAGACAAGACTGTACATATTTCTTAACAAATCGTCTCATTTTGGGGAACCAGTAAAGCGACCTTAATTTTTCAAGTGTTTTATCTAATCCAAAATGACCTAATTCATCGTGATTTTTCTTAAGTAGTTGCCACCTTAAACCTTTTGGAACCACCCATTTCAGCTGATCATTTACTAGCCTATAGACTTTTCTGTTTTTAAGTTTGTAATTTAGGTATATTTCGGCTATATTTTTAGAATTAGGATCTTCTAAAATTTGTTTTATTTTTGAAATTTCATCATCAACACTCTGCATAGTCATCAACCAATCTTCCGTTTCTATACCAAGCACATCAAAAATTGGTTCTAGCTCATTATTAGCTTCAATTGCATTCCTACTGAGAGCATCTACGTGACTCATTCGAGACCCTGGTCGGTATTCTATTGTACAATCATACTCTTGTAATTGTAACCACCATCTAGCAATTCTAGGTATTATATCTCTCTTAGATAGCGTGGTGCGTAGTGCATTACAGTCGGTGACAATAGTAAATTTTAACCCTAGTACATATACACGAAATCTGTTTAACGAAGCTACAACAGCTAAAGTTTCGAGTTCAAATGAATGATATTTTTGCTCTTCAATATTCGTTTGACGACTGTAATACGCTACGGCCCGCAGCCTACCAGATTCATCTTCTTGTAAAAGCATGCCGGCTATACCAGTTTTACACGCGTCAGTGTGAAGTTGAGTTTTCGCTCGTGGATTAAAGATTGCCAAAATGGGTCGCTTCATTAACTGGGCCCGTAACTTTGAAAACGATTTATCTTGCTCTAAGCCCCACTCCCATTTGCTATCCTTTTTTAATAGTTTTGTCAAAGGCGCTGCTATAATAGCGAAGTCTTTAACAAAGCGTCTAAAGAAACTAACAAGTCCTATAAACTGACGTACCTCATGTTGCGATGTGGGTGCTTTATACGACTCTACAGCCTCAATTTTTCTTTTGCCTGGTCTAACTCTTAATTCTGATATTTCGAATCCTAAATAATCTATAGTGGTATAAAAGAATTTGCACTTCGTAGCTTTTAGAGTAAGACCGCTTTCCGTCAACAATTTCAAAATGGACTCTAATCTATCCATACCTTGTTCAATAGTGTGTGATGGGATAATTATGTCATCCATAAATGCATACGCTTCATTATTTCTCATATCCTTTAACATTTTATTAATAGTTTTTTGGAAAACCGAAGGCGCGTTAGCTAAACCGAATGGCATGCGGGTAAACTGGTATTGCCCATCAGGCGTAACGAAGGCAGTTTTATCCTGAGAGGAAGGTGCAATTTTTATCTGGTAATAACCGGATGCCAAATCTAATGTAATAAAATATTTATAACCCCGAAGATTATCAATTTGATCCTCTACTCTCGGTAGTGGATAATGCTCCCTGACAGTTTTGGAATTCAATGCCCTATAGTCAATACACAACCTCTGGTCACCAGTCTTCTTTTGTACTAGCAATACTGGACTCGCATAAGACGACGTAGACTCCGTAATAATACCGGTATCTAGCATTTCCTGTATCATTCCTTTAACTTTTTCTTTCTCTACATGAGCCAGGCGATATGGTCTATAAACGACTGGGGTATTGTCGTTTAAGTTAATTGTCATCTCTGTTAAGTTGGTCAGTCCTAAATCAGATAATCCAAATGAAAAACAATCCTTATAGTTTTCGAATAAAGTTTGCAGCCTCAGCGTTTGTTTTGAATCTAAATTATGCCCTATAGATATAAGATTCATAATGTTTTTATGTTCATCAATATCTACTTTATTAACCGTTAACATACTATTATTGTCAATTATTTGGGCTCTTGTTATTAAAGTGTTACTTTTTAACAAAAGCGGCTCCGATTCTAAATTAACTAAAACTATACAACCGAGTCCATTAGTTATGGTGTAAGCACCCGGCATTACATAGTATTTATGATTATTCACGTTCCTAATAGATCCGCGAACATAGACATTATATATATTAGTTTGATCATCGACAATTATTGGTACGACGGTTATGGAATTTACATTTATATCTGCTCTAACCACTAAACTTAACTTTTCGGATTTAAAGTTATAATTTTGTTTACGTAATATCAAATGTTCATCAGTTTTTATTATTATAATACTTGCTTGTTCAGTAAATGTGTGACCTAATAATATCGGATACTTAATTAACTTATCAGTTACTATTAAAACCTCTGTTTCGGCCGAAACTCCTTGAACCGTTAAGGTTAAGGTTGATTTACCTATAGGAGTTATGAACGAATCGCCAAACCCTTTAAGAGATGGTAAATTACATTCTGTATACGTAGTATTTAACGAAGCAAAATCACCTTCTCTCATTAGAGTACACTGACTACCTAAATCGACATAACATTCCATGGATCTACCGTTGACGGTAATGGGTAAAACGTATTTATCATCTAAAGAACCCGCTAGTTTGATTTCTGATACAGGCTTGACATTCGGATTATTTAACGTATTTTTTTGTAATCGCCTACACGATGATGTCTGGTGTCCAAGACGTTTACATATATTACAAGTCACTAACGGCTTTGAGAATTTAAAACTCGGATGCCCTATTTCGCCACAATTGAAGCATTTAATTGTATTAAAATTGCTCTTATTATTGTCAATAGACACTTCTGATCGCCTTTTGAAGAATGTGTTCCTACCTTTTATATCTTCTAACTTAACAGTTTTCAAATAAGCTAACAACTGTTCGGGTTGGGTATAGTTTGCCGCCTGAGCACCTAACCTCATACTTCTATCATCCAAACCATTAATTATACAATCTATAGCTTTTCTGTCATATATTTCGCATCTATTTAATAAATTCATTTTATGATAAAAATATGTTTCAAGTGTTTCATTATGTTTAACTTTTCGATCTAACATCTCCTGTAATAATTGCGCATAATTTTGTACCGTGGGAAAATTTTTAATTAATTTATCCTTCCATTCGGTCCATGTAAAATTAACGGAAGGTAAACCCTGGTACCATATCTTAGCTACTCCCATTAACTTTGGTAACGTATAATGTAGTAGTTGAGTTTCATTCCAATCGTACAACTTCGCACATTCTTCCACCTTGTTTATCCATATGTCAATACTTTGTTCTTTATTAGAAGGGTCGAATTCCGGAACAGCATTATTGTTCATAGAAAAGTGATTATGTGAGCTAGTAGTAGGCAGTGACTTAATTAGATCTAACAATTCTCGTGCAGAAATATTAGTAAAAGAAGTTTCTTTTAAAGTAGAACGTTTTCGAGAGCGCTTACTACTAGACTTCTTATCACGGTTAGGCGTAGGACAATTTGAACTAGACGAATTTTCATGAGAAATAGACGATTCATTACTTACAGTTGATAAACGCCTTTTTCTTTGTCGTCGCTTACGTCTAGGCCTTGACGATTCGTTACGAGTACCTCGATGATCCATCGATGGTTCTCGTCGTCTATGACGCTCTTGTGATGACTGGGAACGGCTACGAAGCTCATGACGCCGCCCACGTGGAGAAGTTTGCGTTTCCGTAAGGCTGCGACGACGTCTTGAATTCCTTGGGGTTAATACCCGCATAGCTCGTTCTCGTTCATATCTTTCGTCTCCGGACATCATTAATACTCTGAAACTTGTAAACATTGTTTGCATTAGTGCCTAATCACTATGTGACAACACCGCCAATATACAACGGTCACGGTTAAATTCAAAATTGTTTTACAGTGTTGGCAGAATATGATTGTACATTAACAATTTCAAACAGTTATTATATACTTTGTATATTCAAAAGATTATATTTTTTTTTAAGTAAAAGAAACGGCAAAGCATTTATTGCTACTTGTACTCTCAAGATACACATTCTGAACAATCGAAACTCACCTTAATTTTCTGTGCTTCAAGTATCAGTAATAGTTAGCTGTTCGCTATTCTTGTAGGCGTGGAAGGATTAAATCCTTTTATTATCCCTATTCTGAACTAAAAGGATTTATCAGGAACAAGGCATTGATATAAATACACATATGAGTATCACACGTAATTTATTTAATTCTACACAATGTTTCACACTTCACAATACACTGTATACACTACACAATCAAAGACTCAATAATCTCAATATACGTTACACTCTTAGGTATTTAATATGCTCCTACTAAGAGCCGAAACACGAATGAATCTCCGTACTCAAGGCTCGACCATTACGACTACCGTTAGGTATAAAAGGCCGTTAATGGCGCCACTTAAGACATATAACATTAGTCAAATTAGATACAATACTATTGACTTATTGAAATTATATCCTCAATATAATAAAACCTAACAATAATTTTATCTCAGAAATGTGTTCCCTTAGGATAATAATTCAAATTTGAAAAAGTTACTTTTTACGCGGTCGTAAGTTAGTCCTTTCACTTCCTTCCGGGGGAGACCGAGACTAACCTACCTAGACCAGATTGGTCACATACTGAAGGAAGTCAAGGAAGGTAGAGTCAAGAGTCGCGAAGTATACAAGGATAGAGTTCTCTGGCACTCTTTTCTCTCTGGCTACCCTGCAAGGGACATGGCGTGATGGTATGTATGTATGTATGTAATAAGTTATTCAAACGCCACCATTAACAGCTATGTTGTCTGAATATAATTCTGTAATCGATATGGCGATAGCCGATTCCATATAATTATATTTTAACTTGTAAACGTTAAGATTGGTGTATATAATATTGTAATTGAGTAATTAAGGTATATTACTTAGGCAGTAAATTACAATAGATTAGATTATTTCTTTACTAAAATCTGAATTAAAGATAATTAAGAAGTAACATAATCCATTTAAATAAATATCTTTAGTTGAATTATTACTAAGGTTAAATATGTTCTATGAAAATATTGCAAACAAAATGTCGCAAAAAAATATAGAATAAAACCCAAACGATACTCCAAATACAACAACCATATAACATGTATTTCACATATATCATAACAAACTCGCATCACATGTAGGTATGTAAATAGCTCGTTGAAATAACAGCAGCTATAAATAACAGCTATTAACGCTATAGCTATCTGCTACACGCATGAAAGAACAACATTATTTTTTGTTTAGATAACAATATTATATTTGATATTATTTTAGCCAAATCTAAGTAATATAATTAATGCGAATGTGTAAGAATGTAATTTACGATGGATTTTTCAATATAAGCCAACGAAAATATATATTCATTCGTTGAAAATTATTAGTATATGGAGACAAATTTGGCCGCTGTTATTGAGTATAGGTACAGCTCAGTTGAGAAGACGTGCAGTCTGATGCAAGCAGTTCTGGTAACATTCTTAGTTTACCTGTTATATTGATTTTCCTTTTTACTTTTTTTATATTTTATCATTATTTTATCAATATTTTTTTTTGATATCTAAATATATTTTCCAAATAACACTAAAAATATATTTTATTTTTAGTGTATAGATCGATAGTAGCGATCTAGAGTTAGTCATCCAGAATATCATCTTGGAATACGTATTGTGTATTCTCAATGTACGCCTACATAAATGGTATAGAGGTTTCTATGGTGACATCCAATATTAAGTAGCGTAGGTTCGATTCTCACTCAGAACAATTCATTGTGCAATACAAAATGATTGATCTAAGTTATATAAATATTTGTAAATATGTGAACATGACATTCTTTGCGGTCTTTAAAAACATTGTTTTTATGAAATTTAGAGACAGAAAATACTTTCTTTCAACGTTACAACCGAAAAATTGTTCGTATATTTATATTACACAAACTACATACGAGGTAGATGGGCTCACGCGTCCGTATAGTCCCGCAGGAAATGAGTTTCTACCCTCTCCCCTACTTTCAAACCCCTCTTTATACCACAGTGGGATTAATTAATACATTTGCTAAATATATTATATTGTTTAGCGGTAAAAGATGTTATTATTTGTAATTAATCTGATGTTGATTCATATACATGTTTAGTTTTTCATTATGTTTATTATTGAGTCGAATTCCGCACAGAATTTTAGGTCACTTAATTTTTTTTCTACTTTATCATTATTATCACTGCCCTTATTTCATTTACTTAGGGTTGACGCAATATCTCTCTACTCCTCTTACATCATACATAAAAATTATTGTTAATAGTTTTATGACCGACCGCCTGCTTGAAGTAAACCCTCCTTAAAAATATAATTGTTCACCAAACGGCATCAAGTGACCCGAGGTCGATATAAAGCCCTTAGTTGTATTTTACGATATCCGCGAGCAAAGTAAGAGTTGAGAGTTTTCCAAGCCGCTACCACACAGCAAATACTATTTTTCCTGCATATAAAATCTAAATTGTAATTTATATACTCTTTTTCTTAAGCTAATTATGTCTCACTGTTGGGCGTGGGCCTCTAAGCTGTGTGGTAGCGGCTACAAATACTACCAACCCTTACTTTGCTCGAGGATGTCGTAAAAGACGACTAAGAGCCTTCTAACGACCTGGGCCAACTCTATCTGATGCCGTTTGGTCAACAATTACATTCCCAAGGAGGGTTGACGTCTGGCAGGCGGCCGGTCATAAAACTATTGCCAATAACTTTAACAATATGTACTATGAAAGAAGAGTACCTACATATTGTATCGAACCCAAGTAACTGGGATAAGAGTAGGAGAATGATGATGATGTTGGGCGTGGGCCTCCTCCATATGAAGGGAACTAGCGCTACACACTACTCTAGTCAGAGGAGTTGGTATAAGTGTTGATTTTAACTTTACCCCCGGAAGCAGTGATATCATCTGCTTACATTATTTAATTGCCTTTCTGTAGTGACCATTGCTTTGTTATTCAGTCTCCATACGGATAAGATTTTCATCTCTTGCCCAGATCGAACTATACACAGCACGCGAAGCCTAGACAGGTAATTGTCGAAAATCACAAACGTGGGTATTCCACAATGCCAGCGATGCGCAGACCTAAGGTCCGCACTTAACAGGGGGTGCCTTCAGGACAAAGGTCACGGAACCTAGGCCGTGATATCATGATGGCAATGGTTGTCGTAATTTCCTAGGACATTATTGCCTTTTTCATTTTCCTTTATTTTGGCGACGGGCTTTGATGTAGTAACACCTCGTTAAATCCGTCCTGGGCGACAGAAAAAACGACGCGCGACTCCATCAACCTACTAGTACTTATCTACGTGGTAGGAGCGGGCTACCGGAGCCCAGTCTTTGCCTACGGTGGCCCGCCCGACGGTTTACCCTCGCGGGTATCCTCTCGAGTCGACGCCTGGATAGCTCGACCTACGTCTCACCATCGAGGCGTCATCCTCACGCGGTGGAAGATGTAATTGCCTAGAAGTTATAATAGTTCCTATGAGAAAGCAAACGGTATTAATTTGTATTCTTTCCCTCGGTCAATAATAAATAATGGATGTGGTATGGATGTGTGTTTTAAATATAAATGTTGAAGGCTTTACGGGTAAAGAAAGACCAAAGAAAAGATGGATGGACTGCTTGAGGCATGACATGGATAGACAGAGAGTGACTGCAGAGATGACATCTGATAGGGCTGTAAGAAGATGACATATTGGGTCAACCTCAAGTAATTGGGATAAGAGCAAGACGATAATGATGGTCCATAATAAATAATATTTAGAGTTGCCCATATACCTACAAATATATATTGTTTTAATTTACTTGTAATGGAATGTTATATAGCTAATCAATATGGTGACTACATTTCTCCGGATATTTGATGGAGACGCTCATGTTGTCATATAGGAGTAAATATCCGTGACTCGCAGCGCCATCTGTACGTACGTAATATTAATTTATACCGGACTTAATTAACGCATCTGTCAGCGTCTGACTTTCAAATTTCCTGTTTTGAAATATATTTATTTATATTTAATATATCTTCAGTAATTATTTATAGTACATCATCTCAGCTATATCCCACATAGATATATATATCCCACTGCTGGGCTCGAGTCTCCTATATAATAGGATGATAACTAACCTAACACTAACTAGACTAACACTCCGGCCAGATGATTAGATAGTCTTATTTCGAGTTTTCCTTTCTTACATGCATGTTATGTCTCTGAATCGTCTTTTAGGAAAACTGCGGGTTTAAAACTGACTTGTGAATTGTATTCTCACTACATCATATTATCATATATCATCATTAGACAGACAGAGAACTGTCAACAGCGGCGAGCCGGTCCGTCTGCGGTAGTACCACACTGAGCAGAAGATTGATGTTCGAGTAATGCCCATGTGCTATTGCGTTTCGTTCAGTGAGTGAGAGAGCCGGCATCCCAACTGGGTGGGTTTGGGGATAGTAATGATAGGCCGCGGCCTAGCTATAGCAAAGGTCTATGGGCAGTAGCGACACTTACCATCAGGTGTGCTGCTTGCTCGTTTGCCAGCGATAGTAATAAAAAAAATCACCATAATTTTTGACTTTTGGAGAAAATTTAAAATATTATGTATCACCATTAACTTTATTGTATTATTAGTTAAAACTAGCTCAGTAGACCAGAAGAATAGGAAGTACTCTTAAGAAACTTGTAACAGTAAATTCAATAGCCCACCAGTCAAATGTGGCTATTATACCATTACTACTGTTTGGGGACGTCCATATCTATATACATACTAGCAGACACGGCCACGCGTTGCTGTGGCTAGGGTAGCCTCAGTAACACGTGGTGGTTATGTTCATAAACAGATACCACCATCTGTTAGAATCGTTTGGAGATAACAGATAATTGTGACTGTCAAATAATAGACAAATAATTTGCAATAAAATAATATTGCGACTATGGATTGAGATGAAAGTTATCCTAACTTTTAAGTATCATTTATACACCGCTGGCGCCACGCGATGTGCGCCGCGCGCTCGCCAGCTTGCCGCCGAAGCGCTCGGTAGGGCCGGACGGCATCCCGCCATTCACCTTTAGGGATTGTGGACCAGTATTGGTGGAGCCTTTACATCATTTATTTAACATGTGTATTAACACTACAACGTATCCCGACCGATGGAAACTTACCCGAGTAGTACCGGTGCCGAAAGGAGGTGGAGAGCCTATGCCGACTGATTATAGACCCGTTGCGGTTTTGTGTACACCGGCCAAGGTGTTTGATACGGCCATCTATGGATGTCTCTATCCGCAGATTAGTACTCAATTGTCCAACGCACAGCACGGATTTCGTGCTGGGCGGGGGACAACCAGTAACCTATTGAATCTGATGACGCATCTGGTGCCGGCAGTGGACGCAGGGCTACAGGTTGATGTCGCGTACTTTGATTTCCGAAGGGTATTTGACACAGTTGACAATGACGTGCTATTGTCCAAGCTGGCCGGTGTAGGGTGTAACTCCACACACGCTCTCATTCTTTGCCTCTTACTTACGTGACAGATGTCAATATGTCGACTGTAATGGACAACTTTCGGATTCCTATCCCACTAGGTCTGGTGTGAGGGCAGCAATTTAGGGCCCCTGCTGTTTATTCTGACAGTCAATGACCTCCCGAGGGTAGTAGATAAGTCCATACCTTTATTATTTGTAGATGATCTAAAGTTAGTTATGGCAATAAAGGACAGCTCGGATCACATCATATTACAACAGGACATTAATAGGATCTTAAAATGGAGCCAAGACAATAAGCTGTACTTCAACGTGGCTAAGTGCTCCGCACTATCGTTTAGTCGAGCAGTAGTCCCGAGTCAGTACCAATATGCCTTGGACGGGTTACCGTTAAAGTGCGTCACTGAGGTAAAAGATCTGGGCGTGCAATTCGTGAGTGACCTACAATTTCGGCAGCACATTACAGATGTATGCAAGAAAGCGTACTGAAATTTAGGGGTAGCTTTGCGCCAGGCTAACACTTTTACCAACATCGAGGTCTTGAAAGCATTATATGGAGCACTCGTAAAAAGCCACCTGGAGTACAATGCGGTCATTTGGTCTCCACACGAATTAAAATATAAGATAATGTTAGAACGCGTACAAAATAAGTTCTTTAGGTTTTTATTTATGAAACAGTATGGTGTATATCCTGGAGTGTTCAAGCGACCGTCGTGTACGATAGACGCGTGTGCAATTTGCTCGCGTATTCGTATGAGTTACTGCGGTTTATTATTGAAGTACCTACATTTTGTATTAAAATTAGTGCGATAATGACGCTTACCAATGTTACGCTATTAGTATGATATTGACGTGTATTAGTGTTAGCATTGTGTATTAAACTCAGTTATAGTGGATTGTGCCTGTGTAATTGTAAAAGTACTAAGACATAAAATACTTGGACTTATAATTACAAAAGTGCTGCCGACAAAATTTTTGATCATATGGCAGATGATTCTGGTGATGAGACTGACGGGCCATCGGCTGTTGACGCTGATACTGGTGACACTGACGCTGCGTCTTGCAAAAGGAAGCGTCAGCTTCCTCTGACATCCCACCATGGACGCGTGGACTCCGGTACTGATACGGAAGCAGAGCCCAAATCCAAGATTAGCTCGGCACGTCGTGGAAAGGCTGCACCAAGAGGACACAGCACAGGGCTCGCCCGAGCAAAGGCGACACTTAAGGAAGTCGATTCAGAGGCCCGAGAAGTAGCATATGAGAGAGTTCTTCGGAGCAAGACCTTTCGTAAAGAAACCGCAGTGGCAGATCCAGACACTGAGGATACGTCGGCTTCCGAGCTTCGGAAGGAGGACCTTGCAACTTTAGGACCTGAGGAGATGCGTGCCCGAGGTGGTCGCAATGCGGCCGCTATATTAAAAGTTGCCCAAAAATCTGGGAAACTCAAAGGTGGTGTAATTAAAAAACTGAAGGAGTCAGCGGCGGATATGCAAGGCATTATCGACACCTTGTGTACCAAAGAGGAGACGGAAGAGACACGACGACTAAGGACGGAAAATGGTCGGCAGCGGTTAGAAATAGACGCTCTTAAGGCGGAGCTGAAGGCATATCGCCGTGAGTTTGCTGAAATGAGAGCTTCTGCCTCTTCGTCGATATCGAACGTTGACGTCTTGGAGGATCTGAAGTCCTCTATCACTAGGTCGCTTGGAGAGATGATATCAGCCCGATTCGCTGGGATTGAAGACCGCCTTCTGCCCGCCAAGACAATTCGACCGCCTCTCGCTGGGGACAGGGGAAAAGCGTGTAACAGTGCTGTCCCCTCGTGTCAACCTGTGGCGCCAAAGCTCATTGCTGCTGCGGCGAAGAGGACGCCACCACCAGCACAGACAGACACGACGGAGGTCCTGCCCCTGTGTATACCCACCATGCAGGATGAAAGCTGGGTGACAGTAGTTAAAAAAGGGAAAAAGAAGACCCAGCAAGTCGTAGAGAATACTGCTGTTGCTATGCCGCATTCTACCGCCGTGACAGCTACTACGTCGAGCAACAAAGCGCAAAAAGTTCGATCAACGCTCGCAGAACCACGCACAGCTGCGGTAATCGTTACCCTGAGACCAGAAGCCGCTGAAAAGGGAGTAACATACGCGCAAGCAATGCTGCGTGCCGAGGAGGCTGTCGACCTAGCATCATTAGGTATCAAAGATGGCCTGAAGATGCGCCGTGCTGTAACCGGAGCACGGGTTTTACAGCTACCCACGACGCAAACATCAGAGCAAGCTGACAAGTTGGCAGCAGAGCTACGTATTGCTTTAGACGGGGTAGCCAACGTCGTCTGTCCTGTCAAATGTGTAGATGTTAGGGTGACCGGGCTAGATGATTCAGTCAGCACTGAAAAACTCGCAGCTGCTGTAGCCCGCGCTGGTGGCTGTACCACGGAAGAAATCCGAGTTGGAGACATCCAGGTCGGCCCTAGAGGAATGGGTATGGCCAAGGTTCGATGCCCAGTGACCGCAGCAAAAGCTCTGGCCGACGCTGGCAGAGTTCTGGTTGGCTGGAGCTCTGCTGGAATCCAAGTATTGGAGCAACTACCCCTTCGTTGTTATCGATGCATGCAGCTCGGGCACACAGCTTATTTATGTCCAAGCACTGTTGATCGATCAGGGCTGTGCTTCCGGTGCGGCAACACCGGACATAAATCAGCGGACTGTGATAAGCCACCTCACTGCGCGGTTTGTGCGGATGGAGGTCATCCTTCGGAGCATGTGATGGGGGGAAGGACATGTAGTCCCCCTTCTACAAGGGGAAAGACTGCACTAGGAACTCTGACCGTCCACAATACTAAAGACCATCAGGCCAGGGAAGAAACTATTGTAATTTCTTCATAATGAGTGGACCAAACAGATTCCTACAGGGAAATGTAAACCACTCTCCTGGAGCCCAAGATCTACTGCTCCAATCTATGGCGCAATGGAACATAGATCTGGCGGTAGTTTGTGAGCCCTATTTCATCCCGTCACAACCAAATTGGGTGGGAGATCTAGAAGACAAGGTAGCAATTCTGTCCAGAAGGGGTATCGGCACTCCCCTGTCGGCTCTTGAGAGAGGTGCTGGGTATGTTGTCGTGGGATGGCGAGATTTCGTCATCGTGGGGTTATATTTCTCTCCTAACCGCAGCCTGGCAGAGTTCGAGACCTTCCTTGACTCCGTCAATGCCGCGGTCTGCAGACAGTCGCCGAGGCCCATTGTTGTCCTTGGAGATTTCAATGCGAAATCTCAGGCATGGGGCAATCCCGCCACTAATGGTCGGGGGAGGGCAGTTCAAGTATGGTCCTTGCACTCTGGTTTGTCCCTTCTCAATAGAGGGGACGTCCACACCTGCGTGCGGCACCGTGGGGGGTCCGTGGTGGACTTGACCTTCGCCACCCCTGATGTTGCCCGTTGTGTGACTGACTGGCGAGTTGAGGAAGAGGTGGAAACCTTATCGGACCATAGACATATCCGATTCGAAATTTCTACCTCTTCAGGAGCAGCAGAACCCCGGCAGCGTGTTGGCAGACTCCCCAGATGGGTACTTAGTAAGTTAGACAGGGAAATAGCCCAGGAAGCTGCTATTGTTCAGCGGTGGAGCTCAATAAGCCAAGACAACAATGACGTGGAGAGGCTGGCAGACTGTATGAGCAGAAATTTAACTGCAATATGTGATGCGGCAATGCCAAGGACCCATCGGAGGCCCCCTCGAAAGCAAGTGTATTGGTGGTCGCCGGAGATTGCAGAGCTCCGAGCAAATTGCAACCAGGCTCGGCGAGCATATGTAAGGAGTCGGCGTCAAACCAATACTGCTAACTCAGAGGGTCAACTGAGAATTGACTACCACCGAAAGAAAAAGGAGTTGCAGCTGGCCATCAGGGAGGCCAAGGAAAAGGCCCGCCAGGACCTTTTGATGGGCCTGGATAGAAACCCTTGGGGACGTCCTTATCTAACGGCTCGGAACAAAATCCGAGCCTATGGTGCCCCTGTCACTGAGACTATGGACCAGAACCTCCTGTCGAGGCTAGTCAGGGATTTATTCCCACACCCTGTTGACCACACCGCTCCAGCTATGGCTTGCCCGTCGGTGATGGAGGTGTGTGGCGAGATCCCTCCTGTCACTGAAGCAGAAATGGACAGGGCACTCTCTCGCCTACAGGGCAAAAGGAAAGCGCCTGGTCCAGATGGCATTCCAGGACTAGTACTCGCTCTTGCTGCGGTATATTTGAAGGCAGGTTTTCGAGAACTCTTAGATAAATGCCTGAGATCTGGCCGTTTCCCGGCATCATGGAAGACTGGCAGACTTTGCTTGCTGCAAAAGCCAGGCCGACCGATCGACTCTCCATCTGCGTACCGGCCGCTGGTGCTGCTGAACGAGACGGCCAAAGTATTTGAGAAAATTCTGGCTGACCGTCTCGTTCAGCATCTCGAGGTGGTAGGCCCAGGACTATCGGATGCGCAATACGGTTTCAGGGTGGGCCGATCGACTATCGATGCGCTGGCTGCTTTGAAGACCCTAACCATGGACGCAGTCTCCGCCGGTGAGGTGGTCTTGGCTGTGTCGCTTGACATCGCAAATGCCTTTAACAGCCTGCCGTTCGAGACGCTAAGGGAGGCACTCCGATACCACAATGTGCCTCACTATCTTCGGAAGTTACTAGAGGCCTATCTACAAGACAGGTACGTGGTTTGGGAAGGGACTAACGGGCATCTGTTCAGGCACCGGATGGAGTGCGGTGTTCCACAGGGATCGGTCCTTGGCCCGATTCTGTGGAACATCGGATTCGACTGGTTGCTTAGGGGCGCCCTTCTCCCTGGGATGGGAGTGATTTGCTATGCAGATGACACTCTTGTCACAGCGAGAAGGGCGGGCTTCCGGGAAGTGATCAGATTGGCTGAGGTTGGAACGGCTCTCGTCATAGACCGGATCGGTATGCTGGGGCTGAGGGTTTCCTTGTACAAGACAGAGGCTCTCTTATTTCATGGCCCCCGCCGAGGTCCCCCTCGGGGTGCTTGCGTCAGTGTGCTAGGGGTTGCCGTGCCAGTACGGGCTCACATGAAATATCTGGGACTGCTCCTGGATGGAAGATGGTGCTTTGTACCGCATCTAACCCAGCTCACCTCAAATCTCGTGAACACAGCCGCGGCACTAGGCAGGCTTCTGCCCAATACCGGAGGCCCTGGTTCAACCTGCCGGCGCCTATACGCCGGTATTCTGCGGTCTATGGCACTGTACGGTGCCCCTATTTGGGCGGACTCTCTCACCGACCGTAACAAGGCTCTCCTTCGAAGACCACAAAGAATTATAGCGGTGAGAGCTATCAGAGGCTACCGTACGGTGTCATGGACGGCAGCCACACTACTGGCAGGCGATCCACCATGGGAGTTGCAAGCAGGACTCCAGGCGGAAATATACCAGGCCTACGTCGCGGCACGGGCTCGGGGTGAGTGGATATCCGAAAAGGAGTGGCGCAGGATAAAAAATGTAGCCCATATATCTCTTATCCGGCGGTGGAGAGAGGATTTAGAATCCCCTGTAGCAGGACGAGTAACTGTAGCCGCGGTAAGTCCACATCTCTACCGCTGGATAAACAGAAAACACGGCAACCTATCATTTAGGCTGACACAGGTACTTACCGGGCATGGGTGCTTCGGCAAATACCTATACCAGATTGCAAGGCGAGAAGGGACTCCCGAATGTCACCAGTGTGGTGCACTCATCGACAATGCGTGCCACACTCTGGCTGAATGCTCCACATGGAGCACGCAGCGGCACGCCCTAGTAGCGATCATTGGAGGAGATCTGTCACTGCCGGACGTGGCCGCTGCGCCGAACGTCGGGGACGTCAAAGTCGCATGCCCAAAAGGCGACCCTTTGGCACCCCAAAATAGACGAGGTAGTGGGGCGCTGTTGGTTTTTAGTGGGTATTCCGATGCCATCTTGCGTCGGCGAGCCCTACATACCCCCCTTGCTATAACGTGCAGGGGGAATGCATAAACGCATTTTCCACAGCGTGAAAAAAAAAAAAAAAAAAAAAAATGGTGTATATCCTGGGTATCCATTGCTGTATCCTTCATTATTTATTCTGGGAATGGTGGGATATTACAGACTCGAAGTGAGAAAGGAAGCTCTTGCCACTTACATATTTAATTTAATGCGCGGTAAGATCCACAATCCGTGTATCTTAAGGGAGGTTCAGCTGTGCGTTCCGGACGAATACAGAGTTCGTCGCCGGCGGTGCCCCGCGCGCGCACCAAACTCCTGCAGTGCGCACCGCTCGTGCGGGCACTGCGAGTGCTCAACACACTGTCCGACCGAATAGATCTGTTTTTGTGTTCACTGAACGTTCACCAAGGCTGCTTATTTCCTCTGCAGTTTAAAGTAAGTTGTTTTATTTTATTTCTTTAATTATTTTTTGTTTTCTTTTTTTAGATAATAGGAACATAACGTATAATATAGATTTAAGATAGTTCACTACTCTGTCGCATGAGGCTTGCCTGTAATGATAGATGTAAGTTTTATAGTAAATAAATAAATAAGTTGGATCTAACTACAGATGCTGTGCAAATTTGATTAAAATCGGTTAAGTACTTTAGGGGTCCATCGCGGACAAACAACGTGACGCGTAATTTGCTGAGATATATGCTGACAGATGGGTTAATTTACTAATATTAAAATCTATATTACATTTCAGAAATTGAGAAAGAATGAAAACGAAATTGTATTTAAATTATCTGCGGTCGATGCAATACATACTCTGCTTTGGAAATACTGAGGTGTTGTGAAAATGATATAACAGTACCCTACATACGTTTTGGTTTTCCATTAAAACAGCCAAAAGACACCTTTAACAGTGTGCCCATGGCACTGTCAAAGGTGACGATTTGACTTACTAATGGACAATGACTTTAAATTAAGTTAACTTATAAACAAAGATTTGGCTTAAAGTTCTTAGTCACCAAGTCATAAACTCCAAAAAAAAAACACATGCTCACATAGTAGGTACATGGACGTACATGGACGGAGTGGTGCGAGAAGAGCGCCGGCCATAACCCACCCCTATAAAAAAAAAAGGGTATACCGCCGAGCCGGTCCATAACCCAACGCAAAAAATAAAAAAATAAAAAGGTACATATTGTAAAAGATTTGGCAATATTTCAATAAGCAGCTGTCTGTCTGACATCAACCTTCCTTGGGAATGTAATAGTCCGTTAGACAGAATCAGATGTAGTTTGTTCAGGTCCATGTAAAACTCTTAGTTGTCTTTTACGATATCTACGAACAATGTAAAAGTTGATATTATTTATAGCCATCAACCGCGCAGCATAATTTATTTAAATCCCAATCATCATCATCTCAGCACACGTATATCCCACTACTGGGCTCGGGCCTCCTCCATAACGGGAGGGAAATTGACCTACTATACCACGCTAGTCAGACGTGTGTGGTATAGGAGATAGTTTCGAGTTTTTCATTCTCTTGAATAGATATTGTATGCGCTTTATATCCTTTAGTGGTCTTACATGATCACCAACGGGTAAGATAGGGAGTGGTGAATCGTATTCTTACTCCGTCACCACACGGCAAGAAAATCACTATATCAAGGCCAAATTATATACATATCTCTTAAGGGATTATGGTTATTGTCTTACACAGTTATTGCGTGTGTTAGATTAATAATAGAAGAAATGTATAGGTATATAACATTTAAAAAAGGTAATAAGATTTTATTTTACGTCGATTTGAAAAATAATGATGAATTACGATATGATTTGTGTTATTAGGGTGAAAAGTGGATTAAAATGAAATAATAGTCGCTGATTTGATATTAAAGTTGTGGGTTGTCGGTTGTTTGTGCAGTTTGTGGGTATTTAAGGAGCGAAAGCGCGGTGAAACGGTGAGTCGCTGTTGGCTTTCGTACTGTTAACATCTAAGGTTGTATTTTTGTATCATTATGTAGTTGTGCATTTAATGGTAATACTTTTGGTTATTTTCATTGAATAGTTTTATGATAAATTGCTATGTAAATTAAATGTATTGTTATAAGGTTGTTTGCTTTACTACCTTATTTATCCAATATGATAATAACCTGATACCTATTACAGGTAATATTGAGTATTAATAAAACATATCTAAATATAATACCTATATATATATATATATATATATATATATATATATATATATATATTTATTTATTTATTTCTGAACAATATTTAATTGTGTTGAAAATGTGATAGATATTAATATAATAGTGCTTAGTAATATAATAGTTATTAGAATATTAGTCAATAAATAAAATAAATTTTTGCATCATCACAAATCATTTACACTATATAGACATCCATTTAATAGGTACTTCTTTAATTTTATCTTAAACTTATTTGTATAAACAGCATTTTTTAAATCTTTAGGCAACTTGTTAAATAACTGTACAGCTTGATAATGCGGGCCGTGTCTGACAACATCATACTTGGGATTCATTTTTGTTTTAAAATCTTTTCTACGAGTTTCATCTCTCACTTGTCTCTCTTCACTTGTTTCAAAATTATTTATGTATTTAGAGAAATTTGTTAAAACTACTAGGATATATAGACTTGGAATAGTAAGGATATTCAAAGTTTTAAAATACTGTTGACAACTCTCTCTTTGTGGTATACGCATGATGGTCCTAATGGCTCGTTTTTGCAGTACAAATGCCCTTTGATGGTTATAGCTGTAGCTTTGACCCCAAAATTGTATGCTATATCTGAACCTTGACTCCACCAGCGCATAGTAAACCATCCTCAATTTCTCCACATCAATATCATCTCTTAATACCCTCAATGCGTAACACGCTGATGATACAGAGGAATCTATTGCCTTTAATTCAGGTTTCCAATTTAGCATATCATCGATGTGTACTCCTAAAAATTTAACCTCTTTTACTAATCCTATTTCTTTACTATCCAATTTGATCTTTATGATGTCATTATTACGTGCTGTTGTTTTGAACAACATAATATTGGTTTTTGCAGTATTTACTTTTAACTTATTTGCGGCAAACCACGTGTAAAAAGCTTTCATTAATACATTAATTTTACTTGATAAGTCATTAAGATCTTTGCCCCCTACAGTGGCATTCGTGTCATCAGCGAACATGGTAAGCCGAGAGTCAGGTATTATCTTATTTACATAATTAGGTAAATCATTAGTGAAGATATTGAATAAGATTGGTCCCAAAATTGATCCTTGGGGAACACCTGTTTTAGTATAAGTAGTCTTAGATCGAAAAGATTTTCTGTGGCCAATTTCATCAGATTTAGAGACTTCTACATACATTTTTCTATTTTTTAGATATGTTGAAAATAACTGTAATGAATTACCCCTTATACCATAATGACACAATTTGCTAATTAGTAGGTCATGATCCACCATGTCAAATGCTGAACTTAAATCCAAAAATATTCCAGCAACTCTCATTCTATTGTTAATATGTCTTAATACGTCCTCTAATAGTGCGTAAATTGCATCGCTAGTTCCAATTCCTTGTTGATACCCGTATTGTCTCCTGGTGAGTATATCATTCATCTTAAGATGAGATACAAGATGACTTTTCAAAACTTTTTCAAAAATTTTTGAAAGTGTAGGTATTAGGGAAATTGGCCTGTAATTTTTCGGTTCTGTTTTATTACCTTTTTTGTGAATGGGTATGATCTTGGCTACCTTTAGTTGTTCAGGAAAGACAGAAACTGCTATGCATTTATTGTAAAAATTTGACAATGGATGAGCCAATATGCTGATATGCTCTTTTACTACACAAATTGGGATTTCATCATAACCAGAAGAATGTTTATTTGGCATGCTATGCACAATTTTTAATATTTCATCTGGTGTAGTAAGCGCGATATCCATCTCGTTGTTTATTCTTTCCGTACACTGTTCAAGAAGTAAAATTGCCTGATCTTTCATATCTTCTGATGTTTCTTTAGTTAAATTAAAGTGTCGTAAAAGACAATTAGATACCTCCTCGGGGCTGTCAATCATTTTCCCCTCTATATTTAATTTTATAGGTTCTGTATGACCTTTTTTAAATTTATTGGTTTTATTGCCGACTATCTTCCAAATTTCCTTGCATTGATTTCGTGATCTGTCTATATGTTTCATTACTACTTTTCTTTTTGCGTTTCTTATAACTTTTCTATAGATTCTTACATAATCACTCTTATACTTTAACATACTAGCCTCAAGACAGTTACCACTACTACTACATAACACTCTTTTCATTTTGCTAGACACTCGTATTCCTTTCGACAACCACTTAAAATGAGGATTTCTGTTTAAATTAATTTTACATTCACTCTTTCTATAACTGTCACGATTTCGTGACAGTTATAGAAAGAGTGAATTCGTGACAGATTTTTAGTCAAGTATTTACTTGACTAAAAATCTTGATGAACTTGTTTATACCCATATTATGCCAGTTATGTAGTTGTACAGCTATCTCAAAAGCGAGATGATTGGTTTTGTTGAAAATTCTTTTGTTTAAAGTAATCGTTTTATTATTTGTGAAGTTATTTAAATTCTCAAGACTAAGCTGACAAAGAAGACCCGCATGACCATCTGCTAGTCCATTATGATCTATTTCACACTCTATTATAAAATCGTCAGGTAAATTAGTTACTATATTATCAATGCACGATACACTACTATTTCGAACGAAAGTGGCTTCGTTAACAAGATGCCTGAAATTATAACACCTTAATAAACTGAGAAACTCGGTGCGCCTATTATTATCTAAAAATAAATCGGTGTTAAAATCGCCACAAATTATGGATCGCCTATTGAACAGATGATCCAATAATTTCTCCATATTGGACAAGAAGGTATCGAAATTTTTGCCTATTGGGCTACGATAGCAGCAACATATATACAAGCCAGTAGTCGTGTCTCTAGCTCCGCATATTTCAAAACTGCCCATTTTGTACAAATTGTTAATTGCTTCAATTTTCTCACATGCTATGTCTGAATGTGCCAGAATTAAACTGCCTCCTCTTTTCATTTTTGTCCTAGTATTATGTGAAGCAATATAGTAATGATTCAAACAAAAAAACTCAATTGACCCCTCGTTCAGAAAATGTTCACTTACGCATATATAATCTAACCTTCTATTTAAGCTATTTACGTAGATTTCCAATTCATTTGTTTTGTTGGAAATTCCACACACGTTCTGATGAAATATATTTATGCTTGTGGTCTTTAAAGAGTTGATATAGCAAGTATTTTCATTTAATATACAATCATGAACGAAAAAGCTCTTGTTTTTTTATGCAATTAGTTTCCATCACAGAACTTATGTGGTTTGGGGTACCATTAATATCACAACTTGTTATCATGTCTGTTTGTGTACCTACATTAATACATTTGAGGTGATTTTGTTTATTCTTATTAGAAATAGAATTGCTTATATATGTTTCGTAATTATATTTATAATTTATTTGTAGTATTTGTCGATGTATCAATTTAGAGGCCTGAATTTTACTAAAATAAGTTATTGATTCATGATAGTCATTTAAAGGAGTATACATAGCGTTTTCACAGTTATTACAAATAAGCTTAAATAGGTCATTCAGTTTGTTAACATTTAAATATCTATTTTTATAAATTTGTCCTACTATTACATTTGTGAAATTTAAAGAACTTATGCTATAGTGTAGATGTGATTGAATGTTAAACGGGTTCTTGTCATTTGTTCCAGCTAAAATTAATACAAAGTCTGATTTAGTATAATCGCTGCAAATATTCATACAAGAACTTAATACTACCTCCAACGGGGCTTGAGGTTTTATAATCGATGTAACGAAATACCTGTTGCCCAAATAATTTTGAAGATTTTTTCTCAAACCGTATCCATTTTGATCTGCAAATATCATAACTCTTTTCTTTTTATCTTGGTAGAGTCCGTCTGTTATTTCTGAAATACTAGAGTTTTTATCTATATTCTTCGAACAATTTTTAGGATAATTTCCATTTGTTTTTGATTCTTGTACTAAAAAATCCTGATTGATGCTATTGTTGATAATACCATCTTGTATTAGTTTTGGTTTAATATTATTATTTTTTTCTTCCACGTGTTTAATTACGTATTTTTTCTTAATTAGTTTAGGTGTAATAGACTTATATTTAACTGGTTCATCGACTAGTCTGTTATAAAAGTTAATAATTTTTTTGCTACTTTCTAAGTTTTCCTTCAGTTCTGTTATGTTCAAACTAAGTTGAATAATTTCATTATGTGCACTTGCTAACTCATTTCTTAATTGTTCTATTTGCCTTTTATATTCCGTCATTTCTATATTTTCTATTGACGTTAAGTTTGGTAGACTTTTGATAGATTCATCAGTATCAGAATCTATATCTACAGCGGATGGAGTTTCAAAAGATTTGTTTTCTATTAATAATTGTGTATATCTAAATGATTCGTTCATTACAGTGTCATTCTTTGGTGTGCATGCGATTTTTTCCAGTTTTCCATTTACCTTAGTGTCACAATGTTTACATATCCACGATTCAGTGTTTTCTTCATTAGGTAAAAATATTTTGGTACAAACAATATTTGCGCATTTTATATCATAAGGTTGGTGACAGTTTTGACAAAAGACAAGGTTTTCAGTGAGAATTTTATTTTTACATTTAACACATGTATTCAATTTTCGTCTACCGATTTTGGTCGCCATGCTGTAATATTGCAAATGCTGCAAGTTCTATTGCTTAACAATTTTCTTATTTTTATACTTTCAGTAGTTAACAGTTTCTCACAAAATAATTCCCATTTAAAGTTTTTTTTTGCCCGAAAAAAAAAACAATAAAAAAAATAATTAAAAAACAACCATCAAAAACTTAAAAATAAGCTCTTGTGTTTCCTTTATTTTATGTTTCGAAAGTATCAAAAAGTAATTTTTGCCGAGTTTTGATACCTCGACCTAATATCAATGCATCTTATTACCAATTCTTAATGCAATGCACCAAACACGCTTCTGCTAACTTAGTTGAATTAGAGTAATAGTTCATAACGTAATAGTGTTTATATTTATAAGACGGTAACTCGTTATTATTAATCACGAGTTGAGTATCACTGTCTATTCAAATAAAATTAACCGTCCAGTTTTACACTCATTTAACATCACTGATTTTTGCGTTTTAAAGTTATTCTATCACTGTGTTAATATTAAATGTAACGTGATTTGTTGTGCAAATTTGTAAATTACCGTTTAATATTCACTGTTTGTGTGTTGAAAACTGCACTTGTTGGTACGATCATTTTACATCTCTAATTTTTGTGCCACTTCACTTACCCTTCAACCCTTAATTGATATTGTTTATTATACAAAATATATAAGGAAAAAGACAAACATAGCCTATGTAAATGAAATTAACTATTTTTTCATAAATAAAAATACAGAGTCAATGTTTACACTACAAGTGGCGCCACCACATTGACATATATATATATATATAATATATATATATATATATTTATATATATATATATATATAATATATATATATATATATATATATATATATATATACATATATATATATATATATATATATATATATATATATATATATATATACAAAAATATAATATATACACAACTAATTTAACACGTGCAAAACGTCTTCCGCCAGGACTACAGTGCGAGCCACAATTTAATTATCATAGTATCTAATCAAGCTTTCCTAGGTAATGTGTACAGCGAACGTAGTGCATTGCCAATAAATGCGATTTCAAGTCCTGGGTATAGTAATAATTGTTACTAGCAAACAAGATTTATACATTTAAAAATTGTTACTAGATATATAAATAAATTTTTCGGTTTGGTGACGGAGTAAAGATACAATTAACCTCCGCTTTGCCTGCCTGTGAGTGTCATAAGAGTCATCTAAGGGATATATCCCTTATGTATAGTATGCAAATAACTTTTATGCATAAGAAGAAAACTCGAAATACAACACTAAACCAACCTATCTGACTAGTGTAGTTATAATAAGCCAATATCCTTTCTATTTTGAAGGAGACTCGACTCCAGTGGAATGTATTATTTGAAATTATGATGATGAGATGAATAAATAAAAATAAAAACTACAGAACTTATTTAAAAAGTGAACCAAATTACGTACACAATAAAAAAACTGAAAAGAAAAAAACAAGCACTTAGATGTCCGGTGGTCTATAATTCTATAATATATTATTGAATGAATACTATTGAAGAAAATAAAATATATTCTAATATTGGAACATAACAACTGAACAGTCGGGATCAATACCACTCCTTTGCATCGCGCAGTCGGGTAAAAAAGGATAGATCTTATTGACTCTTGACAAAGTAATGTTATAAAGCTAATATTCAAAATAAGTAAAGTTTTATTTCACGCAGTGACACTCCGAAGTAATCCATTGACAAATTACAAACTTGTTTCCATTAAGCAACGACTTGCTTCTTCCTCAGGAGAGTACCGGTGAGGCGGCTTTCTATAACTTTGTGAATACATTAGCCTCGACGTACAACGTCACTGATAAATTTGACTCGATGGTCTCCTGTGACAAATCTCAAAACAACATACAATATTTTAGAAATAATTACTATTGCTCTTTTTCAATCAGAGTTACAAAATATTACATTTACAAAGCCAGCAATGTATTTTCAATATATTTTTATGTACGTACGTTATGTGTGAGTATAATTCAAGTTTTGGTTACTTTGACACGGAGTAGGATGAAGGGTTGGTCCCTATAACTATGCGTCGTGAGTTAAACGAGCTCGCTCAAAGTAACGCCCGGCGGCAGGTGGGACGAGACGGGACGAATCATCGGGGTGACGTGACGCGATAGTATGAAATATTCAGCAGTTTGTAAGTTTATTTTTACCTTGTTATGTTACCTGAAGATATTCAGGACCGATACGAATCGTTAAAGGATTCACTGTCTCCTGCATTTTATCGCCAATAATATTTTTGTCGGTGTAGTGACGAGGTAAGAATACAATACACTACTCCTTCCACATGAGTATCTTACTATAGAATTTTATATATAAAATCATTTTATTTTTATACTGGCCATGGATTTGTATTAAAAAAATTTGGGGCAAAATTCAATAACTAATACTGTAGCGGTTAGATATAAATCTCTGTAATAATGATGATTTATTGGACGTGAAAGACCTTAGTCCTCGTATCGTCGTCGTCGTGTCGTGACCGTTGGCTGTAAAATGTTCGAAATATTGGGTACTTAAAAATTAAATACAAACGCGATAGAATTTGTAAATACTATATTTATAAATACCCGATTACGAAGCGAAAAATGGGATTTTAACCCGCGCCTATTGGGATTCCGGCCCAATCGTGCTACCACTATACCACCGTGAACTATTGTAGGACATGCAAATCTCGCTTCGTATCATATTTACGTCTTAAGCTGACGTATTTTTTGGTTTTGAGGGTGGGCTACGGTCAGCGCACTCCTCGCACACCTATAATCCACCCGCGAAGCTCGCCTTCGTCGTTGGACCGGCCGACGGAGCAGCGTGAACTTGTCAGTGGCCGGCCCGACGGAATACCCCCTGAGGTACCCTCTCCCTGAGCGACGTGGCGGTGAGCTCCCTTAATGAGACCACACCGCCTTCCGCTCACACCCCCAACACGCGCCGATACTAATCGGCGAGCATCTCCGCCTCCAGATCCCATGGGGGAGTCCCGGCCAACAGGCACGCTGCCTCCGTCGCCACCGTGCGGTACCCGCGTATGGCCCTGACCACCATGGCCCTCTGTGGTCGCCACAGAAGAGCCCTGAGTCAGACGGTTAGGGACCCCGCCCACACCGGTGCGCCGTACAGGGCCATCGACCGCATGACCCCGCGTACAGCTGTCGTCACGTAGCGCTTGGTCCGCCCACATTCCGCATAAGCCACGAAAGGGTCCGCCCTTCCCGGCGTCCGCGCCGCGCTGACGGGCTGCGGAGCGAACCTACGGAAATGCTCCCAAAACCACTAATGCCCGTCGATCACCAAGCCCAAATACCTGATATGGGCCCGGATGCTGATGTCAACCGAATTGACGGTGATCGAAACGCTGATGGGAAGGGCCATGCGGGGCCCATGGAACAAGAGGGCCTTCGTCTTGTCCAGGGCCACCCTCAACCCCAGCGCTCCGATCTGCCTGACGATCTCTTCGGTGCCGAGAGTCACCAGGCTTGCCGCCTCCTCCAACGTCACACCGCGGGCTGTGACAAGCGTATCGTCGGCGTAACAGATCACGCCCAGCCCGGGTGGGAGGCTCCCTCTCAACGCCCAGTCGTAGCCAATGTTCCACAGGGTGGGTCCGAGGACCGACCTCTGTGGGACACCGCACGTCATGGGCGTTAAGGTGACGTATGCCATCTACCCGACAATATACGTTACCTTAAGACGTAAATATGATACGAAGCGAGATTTGCATCTCCTACAATAGTTCACGGTGGTGTAGTGGCAGCACGATTGGGCCGGAATCCCAATAGGCGCGTGTTTGATTCCCGCTTGTGATATCATTTTTCGCTTCGTAATCGGGTATTTATAAATAATTAAGCATATTAATGCTAAAAAAAAATTCAGCTATTGGAATAACAAGATTGTATCATCGTTTAATACAATTCTAACTGCAAAGTTTGAAGTATTAAGCCTATAACAATGTGTAAACATTGTCGGGTAGATGGCATACGTCACCATAAGACGTAAATATGATACGAAGCGAGATTTGCATGTCCTACAATAGTTCACGGTAGTGTAGTGGCAGCACGATTGGGCCGGAATACCAATAGGCGCGGGTTCAAATCCCGCTTGTGGCATCATTTTTCGCAAATTTTTCGTAATCGGGTATTTATAAATAATTAAGCATATTAGATGCTAAAAAAAAAATTCAGTGATTTGAATACTATATTTACCAATAAAGTGATTATCCTGATTATTCACGTACCTCTTGAATTATATTCATTTCTTTATTATTTTCTAGAATTATATTCATTTCTTTATTATTTTTTAGAATTATATTGAATAATTTTGTTAGTATTAATTTATATAATATAATACTAGAGAAAGTGCTGAAGTGTTGTGAATATGATATAATAATAGTTTACGTGTAATTTCATGTTTTGACAAAATGCCCAAAGAAATCATTAATTCATTTATCAGCGCCTAATTAATGGTAACGACTTGACTTACTGGCAGACAGTGACTATTAATAGGCAGTATAACCTATATGTGAAGAAAATATTATAAGACTTGGCTGTATAGGCTTTGTCTGCCTTTGCCTGTCCGAACGGATGAAAAGAAGTAACAAAAAAAAATGCGCATTACGGCTGAGTGATTTTGTAGCGAAAAATGGGTGTAAATATAGATCACGAATGCGGAGGCAGTATTCAGTTCTAAAATATTTGAGTCAAATACCTATAGTCAGAAACATATTGAAAGTGTACAGGAAGGCTATATTAGTACATACATACATATATCATCACGCCATATCCCTTGCAGGGTAGGCAGAGAGAACAGAGTGCCAGAGAACACTATCCTTGCATACTTCACTCGCTTCCTCAACATTCATAATTCTCTTCATAGCCACTCGCTGGTTTCGGAGACTCATGACTCCACCTCCCTTTAGTAGATGACCGATCTGGTCTTGGTAGGTTAGTCTCGGTCTTCCCCGGTACCTACATCTTTCCACTTTCGCATTGTATATCTTCTTAACCAGACGTTCGTTCGGCATTCTTTCCACATGTTCGAACCATCAGAGCATTCCCTTTCGCATCTTTACACCAATACTCTCACTATATTAGTAAGTTACTTTTATTTACTGAGATGTAGTTATAGAGATATAATTCTACTTTATATACGTCCCACTGTTGTGCTTAACGGCTCTTCAACATTGAGACCTTCTGGTCTGACCGGTCTGACCAGCATGCTAAAAAGTAGGTTAATCCAGTATGCTAAAATGGTCCTTATATTGACCCACTTTAGCATGCTGGTCAGACCGGTTCATATTTGATTTCATTTTGAAATTTTCTTCTCTTGCAAAGATGCTATGCATATTCATCTTTTATGAAAGCCACGGGTAAGGCGTGCTATTCGAATCGTCAGTGATCCCAATCTCATGGATAGACTGGAGTCGCTGGAGCGGCGGAGAGTCTTTGGGTCTCTCTGCGTACCCTACCGGCTCTTTCACGGGGAGATATTCGTCTATGAGACTTGCAACGTATGCAAACTGTTATCAGTTCATAAAAGCCGTTTAAAGTCGTTGTATGAATGCTACACAATAGGAACATTCTCTGATACTAAATCTACATCGAACTATATAATTAAAATCAATTAATAATCACCATCGCTTCAAACAAAGTGTTTAATTAATTAGTATGCATCACAAACAGAGCATCAACAACAACCAAAACCATTTACAGTTCATAATTATCATAAAAGCTAGAGGTTATAAACAAATCTAGGAATAGTTCACAGCCAAACGTTATGCATCGTACTATAGACAGTTAGGGCTGTCAAACAATCAATAACGTCTATGAGGTCGCGCACCGTCTCTTGCGTCACCCCGGACCGATTTGGCGGGGCGCAACCACATCCATAGTCCACCGCAAAAAAAGGCTGTCAAACGATACATTCGTTCATGTCGTACTAGATGAGAACAGGTTTAATCAGACCAGAGATTTGTTAGTCACCTGCTATAATGATGATTGGATGAAGGCGATGGCTTGACATTTTCTTATACATGAATGGGTAACCCGTCGGCAGGACTACCGAAGGCAATACGTGTAGTTTACTGGACGTGCGAGGTGATGAAATACTGTGTGTTATGGTTTCAATGCTGCTTTTGTATCACCCCAAAATAGTTGAACGATATGTAGATGAATATAGGTTAACAATAACTAAGCAGCGCCTGCTATGTGAACATAGATTGCAACGGGGTTATAGGACCCCATATGGGCTATGTAGCAGTGTCAATTTATATGCCATCGATGTCATTAAATAACCGTATATTTAAACTAGCGACATGATTTGATATTATATTCTACGGACTGTTCGAATGATTAAGGATTTGTTGACTGCAGGAATAAAATTTGTTATTCACGGAACTTAATGCAGGAGCTTTTAATTGAACTCTTCCCTTTGACTGCACGGGTGACTCCGTGTCACATATTACTATTATTATAAGTTTGGGTGTAATGGGTGACTATTGCTTGGTAAGCCCCCCGCAATATAAGGACTCATTTCATATTATTTTAAAAGTACTACGTCTAGAAATACTATCAACCCTTACATCGCCCATAGGTGGCGTAAATTACGACTAAGAGTTTTATATCGATTTGGGTCAACTCCCTCTAATGCAGTTTGGTCAATAATCAGAATCCAAAGCAAGGTCAAACGGACTGCCGCTCATAAAACTATTGGCCAAACTTTTGAAACATGTACTATAAAAGAAACGTGAGTTAAGGGTGATGAACCCATCAACATCACCTTTGTCAGCACAATCTTCCCACCTAAACGCTAATTAAGATTATTAATTAGTTTGCATTTAATTAGTGTAAATACATGGTATATTAAATAAATTGTCATTACCATTTTTATTATAAAACAATTGTTACTCTGTCTATTAATAATAAAATATTTTTTTATTAAATCTTCGAGTTTCCATAACTTAATTGGCGCAGCCTTGGTAGGATCTCTCCAGTTATTTTGCTACATATCAAACTCTATAGTACAACTTGACGTCCGTCTTAACGGTTTAGCAGAGATAGAACCGAACAAATAAATCTATTAAGTGGAAACCTTCAAAAAATAGAAGCAGAGTAAGTGGTAATCTAGGAAGGAAATGGGAGTAACTACGGGACTGTGAGTAAAACTTTTCACTATCCTTTCTGTTTTTCTTTATTTTCTCCTTTTTGTTCTATATATGTGTGTGTATGTGTGTGTTATTAGGGATTAGACAACGCAGTAATAACATTTTTTTACGATTAAAATCTCGTTATAAAACCAGTTTAGTTTAATACTTAGCTTATTTTTTTTTGTGTATTTTTTTTCTCTCTTTATATATACAATGGAAGGTATAGTAAAGGTTCCGTCTGAATTCGTCAAAATCATCCCAGTGTTTAGTGGTGACGCGAGACAGCTACCACTATTCATAAAGATATCAGAATACATATTAAGTACTTTTCAAGGGGGTGAATTACAAAACGAATATTTATTTCACGTAATAACAAGTAGATTAGCAGGGGACGCAGCGAACTTAGTTGGGGAACGGGACCAGATAAATATTTGGGATGAACTGAAGTCCTTATTATCACAACATTTTGGCGATCCTAGAACGGAAGAGTGTTTAGTCTTGGAATTAGAATCATTCAAAATCAGACACAAAGAAAGTTATTTAGATTTTTGTCACAGAATACAAACTATTAGGAGCGTTTTAATTGCCAAAATAAATGAAACAATAAGTGACAGTAGCTTACGTCTGGCAAAACAGCATATCTACAACAATTCTTCACTGAATGTTTTCTTATACAACCTACCAGCGTATTTAGTTAGATTAGTTAGATTAAGAAGCGTTGATTTCCTTGAAAGTGCGTTAAGAATCGTTTTAGAAGGAGAAAACTTCCAAACGGTATACGACCTGAAAAACCCCGGTAAATTCTCGAAACAACCTTTCAGGAATCATCCTAGTAAGTTCAATAATTCACCATTAAATCAGTCATCAAGTGCTCCCGTACCAAATAGCCCACAAGTTAGCAATATGTATAGAAACGATTCTCCTTCTTCTTCGCAATTTAGAAATAATTATAATTTTAAACCACAACAAAACATTACAAATCGGTGGCCACAACAAAGTAGGTCAGCGCAATGGCAGACTCAGCAGATTCCGCCTCGGCCGCCGACACCGATGTATAATGCATCGTTGTCAAAATCAGGGTCAAACACCGATGTTACAATGAGAACTGCAAGTTCTAGACGCGTAAATTATACAAAAATGATCAATTTATTATTTACGAAAATAATGACAATGTCTTACAATCGCAACAAAGCACATCACAAGCGAATGAGTCAACGCAAATTTTTTTCATAGGAAATAGATAGATTAAGAAAAAAGGAATCTGAGATAGAAACCGTCGAGTTATCAGACTTTGAAAGCGATGCTGCTACCGCAAATTCTGTCTCTAATAGGGAACATGAAAGTATACCAATTCTCAATGAAGCAGTAGATACAAATCCTAGGCAGACCATATTTATGAAAAATACGAGGACTAGAAAAGCCAAAGAACTTCCGCGTTACAAGAAAGCCTTTGGTAACTGAAAAGGTCGAACGTAATATAGTCCCCGTTACGTTAAAAAATCGAAATACTAGAGTAGCAATAAAAAACGTCAAATGACCCCACAGGTTGGTTGATCCTGCTCGTTCTAGCGCATCAAAGGACAACTTTAAGTATCCAGTAAATAATAATAACATGGTTAGATTAGAGGGAAGCATAAAGATTAAAAGATATATAGATAGTAGTAAAGTAGTTTTTATTCTAGAAGTACCATTACTAAGCAAAAACACACATATATACTACAAAGTCATTCCCATTCCAATCTATCACCCTAATACCCATAAAACTCTCATCGTAATTCCTAAATACCCATACCTTATAGTGAACAGAATGAAATACAGGCCCGTAATAAACCCATGCGAGGAGATAGATGACCTTACATATCTATGTTCAGAGGACAATATAATCCAGTATCCAGTAGAAACCTGTATCAAGCAGCTTATGATGTTGAAAAATAATTTTACGGAATGTCAGCAATACCAGGTCAATATAGAGGACACCAAGATACAGCCTGTCACGGACAACTATTGGCTGATCTACACGCAGCACGAGATCATAGCTACAGAATACTGCGACGAAGAGACGCGTAAATACAACCTACAAGGAACATATATTTTATTATCAAGCCAGCATTGTTTACTATAGATTGGTGAGACATATATTTCAACGCCGAACAACACTAGCGTGGTCTACTTCAGCCTGCCATCAGTACAGATGCCTGAAGTTCGCAGTGATGCAATCTCGCTAGCCAAGCAGATGGATCTTCGAGGTGTGAACCTCGGCGACGTCAAAGACTTATTAAACCGAGCTAAATATAGTGACAATATTGTAGAAAGTGAAAGTTACATTATTAGTGACAGTATTAGTGTATGGACACTTAGAATTTACATTTTAATCATTATTACTGTCTTAATTTACTTATTTTATAAATTTAATAATATTAAAATAGGTTGCCGAAATTATCTAAAGTCCACTGAGTTGCCTTTAGATAATTTCTCTCCTGGGGAGGAGGAGTTAAGGGTGATGAACCCATCAACATCAGCTTTGTCAGCACAATCTCCCCACCTAAACGCTAGTTAAGTTTATTGATTAGTTTGCATTTAATTAGTATAAACACATGGTATATTAAATAATTTGTCATTACCATTTTTATTTTAAAACAATTGTTACTCTGTCTATTAATAATAAAGTATTTTTTTTATTAAATCTTCGAGTTTACATAACTTAATTCGTGCATATTAAATCGACCCCGAATCATTGAGATAAGCACAGGATGATGATAAAGATTAAAAAGAAATATTTATTAGTGGAATAACACTAAAACTTTCTCCAAAGAAAAAATATTTCTATATATTATCTAAATTTCAAATATTGCCAACCCTATTCGGTATATCGAATCATTAATACGCGGCCGCTGTTTGCCGTATAATTAAAACGCATACGTATTGTTGGCAGACACATCGAATAGATTGCGCGTCAATTACTCGACCAACGTATTGTACCTACAGCGCTGTCGTTTGTAAATAATTAATTAACTGTCTTAGTTTAATATTGATAACAATTAAATATATTGATAATGAATCTTTAAATCTACACATGTAAAGGAACAAGTTGAATGATTCACCAATGTCGAACCAAAATTAGTTAACATAGAATCTTTTGAAAGAAAACTATTTTTACGGATTCTATCGCGTTTGTAACGGTCATAGTCACGGGACTCCTCCTGAACGCTGTTAAACACAGCGTTCAGGAGGAGTCCCGTGACCGTGACCGTGACTCAAGTCTATAAAAACTTTTTTACAAAAAAATTTAACCGACGATAACGTTACACACAACTCAGTATTAAAATCAATGAGTGAACAATCAATCATCCCCTATAGCATTCTTTTTTTTCCAAATTTATTGATATGAAACTAACTATAAGGTAGGTAACGTATGAGAGGTGTTTTCATAATTCAGTGAAATTAGTGAGTGAATATGCAATCGTTCCTTATTTTTCTACCCTTAGGGTAGTTTTTTTTTTGTTGCGGTGGACTATGGACGTGGTCTCGCCCCACCAAGTCGGTCCGGGGTGACGGAAGAGGCGGCGCTTCGGTGGCCCAGATCAGTTAACCCCGGCAGTAGGTTAGAATTTGCATTTAATTTTTTTATGTGATCATTGTAATTATCAAAATTGGTCTACTCTATAAAAAGTTATGCATGGTAAAATAAAAAAATAAATAAAAAAAGTACATTACCTTTTCCTTCGTTTAAAAGAAGAGTTTTATTTAAAACTAGCTTTTGCCCGCGACTTTGTCCACGCAGAAGTCATCTCTGACAGAGTTAAATAGAAAAAGCAATGCAAGGTGTTGAAGGTTTGTCGCTAGGACGATAATATAATCAACAGCGTCAGAAACTGGGATGCGACCGGCGCCTTCTGCGAGTTAGTTGTCTAACGGAATTAGGCAATAGGGTGGGTCCGAGAGAAAATACTCTAGGTTGACACGCACTACCGTCGGTGCTTTGGGCGGCGCAAGCGTAAGTACCTGTATTGAGGTTCACTGCATGAGGGCTTCGACTCGAGATGATACCCGGTTGCGGTGGCCCGCCCGCACAACGTAGATGTACGTGTACGGCGCGCGTGTGTCTATACCACAGCCGGTCATTAAAGAAAAAGGTGGTTCAAAGTTCTATTCATTCTACCAATTATATTGTCATTAATATATTATTTACGGTATGACCATGGGATAAAAATATAATTATCGCCACCCTTTATTTGACTGTTTTGTTTCACCAGCAGAGTTGCGACCTCGTTAGATATGATTTATTATTTGAGTTACAGAGTGAACATTTTTGAAGCTAAACTTAACCTGTATCTTAAACCATTAGGCAAGAACCTATTGCCGTCTACTATGTGTATTGTGTGAGCTCTCACGCCGGTACTGGTGCGGGGTTGATGGAGAGGAAGAGAGAAACACGTGTTTATTTATTTTTACCGAAGAATATTTGTACGTAATTTGAAAAGAATCGATAAAGGAATTTTCTCCCCATACACACTTTGCCGCTTTGTTACACCCCCTTAGGGGCGGAATTCATAAAATCCTTTCATATTGAATCTCTATTTCATAAATAAAAACTTGCTTCAAAATTTTATGTTTCTAGCTTTAATAGTTTGAGCTTGGCGGTAATGAGTCGATCAACCCGTTTCACAGGCCTAATTTACACAACCAGAGGGTGAAAATTGACATATGCCGGATATTACCCTTTTTTTTTTTTTTTTTTTTTTTTTTTTTTTTTTTTTTTTTTTTTTTGGTAGGCCATGGATGCGCCTCGCCCCGCCGAATCGGTCCGGGGTGACGGAGAAGGCGGCGCGTGACCCCATAGACCCACCGTAAAATCCTCTCTCTTCGCCGTGCGAGCGGACCACCGGTACCCGATCTTTGTCTTCGGTGGTCCGCTCGGCGGTTTACCCTCGCGGGTTCCTCTCGTCGGCGCCCCGACAGATTTCGCCGTCGGGGCGTCGCCCTCACGCGGTGGCCTCGCGTCGGGTGACCGGACAATTCCCCGGTCCGATCACCCGAGGCCTGGGTTAGGGCGGCATCAGGCGCAGGTATTCGCGCCTGCGCCGCCCCGGCCGCTGGCGGCGGCCCGGGTCGCGGGAGTCCTCCCTGACTCGTTCCGCCGCCTCCTTCCGCGAGATGACAGCCTCGCAGAAGGCGGCGACCGCGTCCCAATTCCTGACGCTGTCGACCATCGCCCTCGCGACAGCCGGCAGCGCCAGGTCGGCACCGATAATAGCGACGAGGTCACGGCGCTGCCCGTCCCAGCCCGAGCATTCCTCGAGCGTATGTTGCGCCGTGTCCTCGCCACTACTGCAATGATGGCAGCCCGGAGTCCACTCTCTGTACACGACCGTGTGCAGGTATTTCCCGAAGCACCCGTGCCCCGTCAACACCTGCACCAGTCGGAAGGTGAGGACCCCGTGCCGCCGCTCCATCCATTTCATCAATACGGGCCGAAAGGCCTCGACGGTCACGATACCGTGTCTAGGCCTCTCCAGCCGCGTAACCCAACGGGCGATGACGTCTCGGCGGGCGTCCTCGCGCCAGGTGGCTATCTCGCTCAACGATGGGGAGCCACCCTCCTCGCGCACTGAGGTAACCCGCCGGTAGAGGTCGGAGAGCATCTCCGCCTCTAGGTCCCACGGGGGTGTCCCGGCCAATAGGCACGCCGCCTCTGTCGACACCGTGCGGTACCCGCGAATGGCTCTGACCGCCATGGCTCTCTGTGGCCTCCACAGAACCGCCCTGAGCTGGGCGTTCAGAGCCTTCGCCCACACGGGTGCGCCGTACATGGCCATCGAGCGGATGACCCCCGCATACAGCCGTCGGCCCTCGAAACTGGGTCCGCCCACATTCGGCATGAGCCGAGAAAGGGCGGACGCCGCGCCGACCAGCCGGGGAGCAATCTGTCGGAAATGCTCCCGGAACCACCATCGCCCGTCGAGCACCAGACCCAAGTACTTCATATGGGCCTGGATGTTGATCTGGATGGAGTTGACGACTAACGAGGCGCCGGTTGGCAGCCTTACGCGTGGCCCATGGAATAATAGGGCCTCCGTCTTATTTAAGGCCACCCTGAGCCCCAGCGCCTCGATTCGCCTGACCATCTCCTCGGTGCCGAGAGTGGCCAGGCTCGCCGCCTCTTCGAGTGTCCTGCCCCGGGCTGTGACGAGCGTGTCGTCAGCATAGCACACCAAGCTCAGCCCGGGGGGGAGACTCCCTCTCAACGCCCAGTCGTACCCGATGTCCCACAGAGTCGGCCCCAGAACCGACCCCTGTGGAACACCGCACGACATGGGCGTCCGCACAATGTCCCCTGCGGGACCCGCGCAGAGGATACTGCGGCCCTCCAAATAGTCTGCCACCAGCCGCCTGAGGTACAGGGGCACTCCATGGAACCGGAGCGCCTCCCTGATGCAGCTGAATGGCAGACTATTGAATGCGTTGGCGATGTCCAACGACACCGCCAACAGCACTCCCTTGCCGGCGACAGCCTCCGCGGCCGTTTGCCTCAGGCGTAGCAGGGCCCCGATGGTCGAACGCCCCCTCCTAAACCCATATTGAGCGTCCGACAGATCGGGCCCCACCTCCTCCAAGTGTCGGACGATGCGGGCAGCGAGGACACGCTCCAGCAGCTTACCCACATCGTCGAGAAGCACAATGGGCCTGTAGGCCGACGGCAAATCCGGGGGCCGTCCCGGCTTTGGCAGGAGAACCAACCTCCCCTCCTTCCAGCACTCAGGGAACCGTCCAGACGTCAGACAGGCGTTGAACAGTTGCCTGAGGCGAGGCTCGAAGTGCTCGAGGAGCGACGTCAAGACCCGGACTGGTATTCCGTCCGGGCCGGGGGCCGTGGTGGCGGAGCGAATCCGCGCCACTGCCGCCCCCACTTCCGACTCGGTCACGGGTGGAACACTCTCGTCGTCGGCCTCCCGGTCTTGATCTGGCGAAGCCATGACCGGGGGCGTGTGTCCCGACTGCCGTGGAAATAGCTCCTCGATCACCCTACAGAGGAAGTCGGGTTGGAGGGTCTCGGTGAGGGGGGGGCCCCGCGCGCGAAGCTTGTTCAGCGACGCGCGATACGGGCGACCCCAGGGGTCACGGTCGAGACCGTCCAACATCTCCTGCCAACTCGCATCCTTGGCGGCTCGGATGGCCAGCCGAAAGGCAGTCCGCGCACTGCGGTACGCCTCGTACAGCTGGCCCTCCCGCTCAGCGTCGCGGTGACGCCGCCGGCTGCGGGTGTAGGACCTTCGGGCACTGATACACGCCGCGCGAAGGTCCGCCAGTCTTGGGGACCACCAGTAGACCCCCTGCCTCGGAGGTAGACGCCGCACCCTGGGCATGGCCGCATCGCAGATCTGCGTTAACGCACTGCGGATACGGACAGCCTCAGCGTCCACTCCGTCCGCTGGGGGCGGTGAGGACAGCCACGTGTGAACGATGGCCGCCTCCGCCAGTAGGTCCCTATCAAGACGACCCACAGCCCACCGCGGAAACGCGGGAGCTCCGTCCGCCCTGTGACCCCTACCGGGTTCCCGGGGGGAGACCTCCATCCGGATGTACCGGTGGTCCGACAGGGTCTCCGCCTCCTCCAGGACACTCCAGTTCCTCACCCGTGGCGCGACAGCGGGGCTAGCGAACGACAAGTCCACTATCGACCCGCCCTGCTGCCGCACACACGTGTTCACTGAGCCCCTGTTAACAACACAGAGGCCCAGTGAAGCCGCCCACTCAACGACCGCCCGCCCGCGGTCGTCCGTCATAGGGGACCCCCACGCCGTGGATTTGGCGTTGAAGTCCCCCAGGACCAGGACGAGGCCCGGTGCCAGTCGCCGTATCGAAGCCTCCAAGGTGGTGAGGGAGGCCCTGAAATCGTCCATTCTCCTGTTAGGGGAGAGGTAAACGCTGTAGAGTGTGACCCCTCCCCATTCCGCAGCGACAAATTCCTCGCCCCTATCCAAAAGGGATAAGGACGGGAAGTGCCGCTGCGTTGAGACGACGATTGCCGCAGTTCCGTTTCGGCTGACCACCCAATTGGGGCGATCAGGCACGACGTACGGTTCCGCGACTACGGCTGCACCAATCGACCACTCCGCCATGGATTGCAGGAGGAGATCCTGCGCTCCGGCGGAGTGGTTGGTGTTGGCCTGCAGGAGGTGAATGGATTCTGCAGCCATTAGTGGGCCGTATCCATCACCTCCGCCTCGCCAGTGGGCGATCGGGCCGCGCTAGGAGCGGGAGCGGCCGTGGTCGAAAGGCCGCCCCGACCCTTTGGGGCCGAAGCAGGAGGTCTGCACGCCCCAGAACCCATGCGGTGCTTGGCGGGCCTATTGCCCGCCGCACACGCGGGGCAGTGGGGCGGGGCGGCACAAGATGCCGCCACGTGCCCGGTCTGACCGCAGCGGAAACACAATCCGCCGCAGTCGAAGCAATTGGTGCACGTCGGTCGAGTGTGTCCGACCGCCATGCACTTATAGCACCTCGCAGGCCGGTGCTCAAGCACGGTTACCCGCGCCGAGCTCCAGCCCACGAGGAGCCTGCCTGAGCCGGCCAGTTGCCTGACCGACTCCACCGGGCACTGCGCCCAGGCAGCACCTACGCCACCCGGACCGGGACGAATGGCACCGACCCGGACGGTGTCTATGGGACACCCGGTTTTCGAGGCAATAGCCTCCCGGATGTCTTCCACCATCACGGAGTCGTCCAGACCCGAAATGCGCATTTCGGCGCACTTGACGGGCCTGGCGATCCTGATGCCAACCTCCTCGGCGAACAGACCTCGCAGCTTCTCAGCTACGCTGTCAGCCGTCTTGGCGCCCTCGGCCCCTGGGAACTCGAGGATTCGAGCCCCCGTCCGGGCCTTGCGGGTCCTGGCTTCGACGCCTCCAATATCGGAGACGTCTAGCTCCCGCCGGGCCTTCCTCAAGACGGCCTCGTAGTTGAGGCCCTTCTCGGCCGCCTCAGGCAGCACAGTGATCACCACTGCGGCTGTCTTTGGCGGCTTGAGCCCCTTGCGCGACCTCTTCTTCTTTTCGCCAGCTCCTGCCTTGGGAGCGGAGACCTCAGCGGCGCGCTTGGCCTCCGCTCTCCTTCTTTGGCCACGACTCCTTCTATCGCGCTCGGCCACCTGCCAACCCTCTTCGGGTACGGCAGTCGTGCCAGACGCGGAAGGCCTCGTCGCAGCCTCGCTGGTCGTCGCCGGCGGTTTCGTTGCGGGCGGCTTCAGCGGTCCGGCAGGAGCCGGCGCCGTCTTCCTCCTCAGGGCAGGTCCCTTCGGAGCGGGGCCGGGGCCTTTGGGCTTAGGCCCGGCCGCGGCCGCGGCGTAGCTCCCCACGCGGCCACCCTGACAAGGCAGCGGGGCGGGGGCTGGTGCCGTATGTGGCCGCTTATCTGCGGCAAGCGGCGGCCGGACACGTGGTTCTGGAGGCAGCCTTGCCTCCAGAACGGCGAAGCGCGCATCGACAATTTTGCCCACTGCGTCGATTATCGCGCGCAGGGACTCATCCGGCAATCCTCCCACCGCAGGGGTTGGCATCGGGGTCGGCAGCGGGGTCGGCGCCTCCAGTTGAGCCTCCACCGGGGCCCGCTCCGAGACGCTTGGCGACTTCGTCGCCGTGGCGCGAGTCGTCCTCCTCGCTACCGGGACAGGTGTCGGCTCAGTGGCCGTGACGGCTTCAGCCGGCGGCGTGGCCTCCGCAGCGGGGGGCGTCCTCCTCGCCGCAGGGACGGGTTTCACCGCGGCAGCTGTTTTGCACGCCTTATGCCGGATATTACCCTAGAATATTTTATTCGACTCGTAATTTGAAAAAAATCAATAAAGATTTTTTTCTCCCCATACAAACTTTGCCACTCTGCTCCACCCCTTAAGGGTATAATTTCGTAAAATCCTTTCTTAGTAAATCTCTAAGTCATATAAAGAAACCACTGTCAACATTTCAAGTTGCCGGCTTCAATAATATCGGCTTGGTGCTAATGATTTAATGAGTCGTCCAACCCGCTTTGCAGGCCTAATTTACACCCCCAGAGGGTGAAAATCAACAAATGCTGAAACACATGTTTATTTATTTTTACTGAAGAATTTGCACGTAATTTGAAAAGAATCGATAAAGATTTTTTTCGCCGAACATTTTTTAAATTGCCATAACTTTTTTATTTATAAACTAATTGACATGAAATAAAGCTTAAGTGTTAAGTGAAGCTTACCAAAATATATTAGCGAAAACCGCGTCTAAATCGGATAAGCCGTTTCTGAGATTAGCGTGCACAAACACACAGACAAACAGATAAACAGACAAACATTTTAAAAATCTTTGTTTTGGGTTCTATTAGTGTTGATAAAGGTCCCAGTAATATTTTTTATCATATATCTTCCATGTACAGACAGCGAGCCGTTACATTTTTTAACCGACTTCAAAAAGGAGGAGGTTCTATGTTTCATATTATATGTATAGATATGTAATACATAATATAATAATAATCTTGTAAACATCAAATCTCATGATATTGAACTAGAATCATGAAATTGTGACAAAACTTCCTTTTTGTGACGTAGATACTTATTAAGAAAAGACTTTTCGAAATTCAATTCCAAAGGGAAAAGTAAATATACGGAATTAAGAATTTTTGTGACTTTTAGACGATTTCATAATTAAAAATTTGCACAAATAAGTGACGTTTAACTTTTGTGATAAAGCAACTTACATAAAATGTAATTAATTTGAAAATTGGACAATGATGTTAGAGGGGATACATTTGTTCCTAAAAGCTTTTTCAATATTGCTTATGGCGTCAAACGAGTACGCAGCAGACCTGATGGTAAGTGCTACTACTTACTGCTGCCCATGGCCATACAAAGAGTACAGCTAGGTTGCTACTTACCAATTCAAACCCACCCAGTTGGACTTCCGGCTCTATCACCGAACGACGCGCAATAGCACATTGCCATTGCTCAGACGTCAATCTTCGCGAGAGTGCGATACTACACTGAAAGAACCGTCCCGCGACTGTAAAAAGAAAACTGTCAGCAATGTGGTCTTAACTCTAAAAGTCCTACACTAAGTGTTAAATAAGGAATGAACAATTAATTAAACTTTAGCCCTATAACTAAATCATCGTTCTCCTACTCTTATCCCAATTACTTGGGGTCGATACAATATGTAATCTTCTTTCATAGTACATATTGTAGAAGTTATTGGCTATAGTTTTATGACCAGCCGCCTGCCAGACGTCAACCCTCCTTGGGAATGTAATTGTTGACCAAATCAGATAGAAGGTAGGCATCAGATAGAGTTGGCTCAGGTCGTTATAACGCTCTTAGTCGTATTTTACGACATCCACGAGTAATGTAAGGGTTGGTAGTACTCGTAGCCGCTACCACACAGCAATTAATTAAACTAAACAATTAATTAAACTTCGTCCATCTAACTATCAATGGGAAATGACGTCACAGTCGTTATGTGTGACAGACTTAGAAATAACTGTTATGTTATTATCTTGTGTTCTATTGACCATTCTCTTTGTGTATACTTAGGCAGTTTTTACGGGTCCCACAGAAAATACGGGACGGTAAAACATCCTTTACGAATATATTTTTAACGAGTCACGTAGGTTTTTGTATCACTGAAAAAATATTTCATTATGGCAATTCCCTCGAATATTATTATTAATCAGGAAATGCAAACCCACCCGTTCGTATTAATGCAAACGAGAATGGCGTCAAGCCACAAAAGAGTAACAAACACGCGAAAATGACGAAATAAAAGCCACAGAGGGAAAATGCAAATTCACTTTAACGAAGTGAAATTTATTTATTTTTATTTTGTCTGATGTACTCGGCCGCAAGTTTACGCTGACAACATTATTATATTACAACATTCAAGCTAATATCAACCTCATTGTGTGAATAAATAAAATTCAAATTAGATTTATAATGCTAATCAATTTGTGAACTCCATTGAAATGCGAGAGAGAAGTTGTGTTCTTGTGTTTTTATCTCTCTTTGTACAACAACGTCTAGTCTAGGTCCTTTAAAATTGATACTCTTAGTATTTCACAAGAAAAGAAATACGGACAAACGACATTTGTCTTTGTTAGTATGTAAACTGGCTTCGCAACATTGTTATCACAGATATCATATGTGAATTTCCGTTAAATTTGCTTTTCATTATTTATTTGCAGGATGAAAAATATCAAAACAATTTAGGGAGAAATATATCCTTTAGGGGCTGGTTTTCAGAGTTGATTTTTATTGAACCCCTTCATCATACTCTTAATATTTATTTCAATAAGAAAGTAAAGATAATGGTATAAAAAAGAACCTTAGAATATGAAAGTTGTTGATAAATGCTAAAACACTTATTGCACGCCTCATAAGCGAAGCGTTGAGGTCTTGCTGTATTCTCGACATATGAAAATCAAGCACTTTTCAAACATAAAAATGATTGTAATTTTCTCACATTGCACTTATAGGATAATATTATAATACATATGTCAAGAAAAAACATTCGTTTAAACGTATTTGATATAATTAAAAAGCAATTATTTTGTTTACAGTAAGAAAATAGTTGATAAAAAAAAATATTTGAGGACGTCGGATAAAATATTTTTTGTATCTGGCAGGATCACGACCGTAAAAATGAATGTATCGAAGTTTTTCTTTTATTAAAAGCTTCATAATCGCAACTCGCTATTTCCTTTCGAAAATGGCTTGGTAATTCTTTGTCGTTTAATTGCAAGTAATAAAAAATTAAACTGCTTAGTCTTTAGTGTATGTATACTTTATGAAAATTGGGTTCGTTTACATTTATTTGTTCGTCCATTCGGACAGGCAAAGAAAATAAATCCCATTCAGCCTATACAGCTATGTTTAGCTCTACGTCGAGAATGGCACGAAATTTCAAAAGTATTTGTTTTCTTTCATTACAAGCTTATATTTAGTTTCACCTGTCCCGTTGTTTGTAATCAAATCTTGCAAGTTAAATTTGATCCACTTCCCGGTTTCCGATTGAGCTGAAATTTAGCATGCATTTATAAATCGGATGACAATGCAATATTATTGTGACATATAGCTGATCTGATGATAGACCTGGAAGCTGGCCATAGGAACTCCGTAATTAAATGACGCAACCCTTTCGAGTTTGAGCTCATTTGATTTGTCTTGACGATTACTTTAATACTATATGGTAACCAGGATCTGACGATGGACCTGGAAGCGGGCCAAAGAAACTTCGTAATTAAACGACGCAACCCCATCGAAATTGGGCTTATTTGATTCATCTTGGCGAGTACTTTAACACTATATGGAAACCAGGGTCTGATCATGGACCTGGAAGCTAGCCATAGGAACTCCGTAATTAAACGTCGCAACTTTATCGAGTTTAGGCTCGTTTGATTTGTCTTGTCGAGTACTTTGATACTATATGGTAACTAGGGTCTGACAATCGACTTAGAAGCGGACCATAGGAACTCCGTAATTAAACGACGCAACTCTATCGAGTTTGGACTTCTTTGATTCGTCTTGACGAGTACTTTGATACTATATGATAACCAGGGTCTGATGTTGGACCTGAAAGCTGGCCATAGGAAAAAGAAGGTGCTAAAGGTTCTAAATCATACCATCCAAATGTAACACGTTTTTATTTATAAAATTGGGACTGTGATAGAAACGGGAAGATTTAATAATTGTGGTGTAAAGTTTTAGTGTTAAAAATATATAATTATGTACGATATGGAATTATTTTGTAGTAGACGAAGAAGCTTAATTATCGTTAAAGGTTACAATGAACTTATAAAGTGTTATATGTCTTATTAGAGTTAATTTATTATTACTTTCTTTTTTATTTTATTAGCAAATAATAGAAGCTTGTTTTTTAAAAAAGGATATTTTCTTTAATTTTATTTTTATTTATGGCATTGACTAATAGATAGTAAATGATAAATATTATAAAAATTATGAGGCGTGCACTTTTGTATTTTGTTTTATTGCAGATTTTTGTATTTATTTTGAAAACAAATGTATTTATTTTATTTATTTATATAAAAGCGTTCCCGTTGTGAAATCTTCCCTTCTTGGTGAGACTCTATATCAAAAAAAGAATTACTGTCAAAATTTCATATTTATAGTTTCAGTAGTTCTGCCTCGGCATTGATGCGTCAGATTAATTAGTCAACTTCTTTACAAATAATAATAATTTTATTAAAATTTCTAATTTTATTAAAATTAGAAAGAGCTCATAGGGCAGTTTTAAAGGTTATGACACATAAACCATTCCGATATCCTACAGCTCAACTATACAATGACTGCAAGGTCTTAACCGTTCGACAGTTGTACGTACTCCGTTCAGTGCTTAGAATACATGGTTATATGCCTCTTGCCGATCCCAACAAACGTAAAATTTATCCGCGAGGTATTAAACATAAGACATGTTTTGCCAGACATCAGTATTACGTTATATCAATTCATATCTACCAAAAAATTCTCAAAGAACTGCATATACTTAATTTAAACAAACACAACCTAAAAAGTAAAGTAATTGATTGGCTTCTAAAACAGGATTACTCAAATACGGAATCATTACTCACATACACTGTGTAACATAAACATACAACCACTAATCACACAATACACACCCATACACACACACCCATACACACACACACACGCACATACCCCGTGCACTCACTGCTTCTATACGCACTCTCAATTTCTATATCTTTATTATTAACTAAATAATCTAAATATAACATTCACATTTTTCTTTTTTATTTTTATTCACTTTTCTTCAGTATTCTTCAGTATACTATTGACTTTTTCCTTTTTAAATATAAATTTATTAACCCCGTCTCGTATGATACAGGCTTGACCTAGTTTACGAGACTAAGTTATAATAGTGTTACACATACTGAAAATATCTTAAGTAAATTATTGTAAATTTGTAATGTTTTGACTAAATAAATAAATTATTATTATTATTATTATTAAATATAGTTTTATAGTCATCATCTCATTTTGCATATACACGTTCAACTACTGGGCTGAGGCCTCCTTTACAATAGGAGCAAAATTACTTACTATACTACGCTGGTCAGATGGGTTCAGTTTTATTTTAAGTTTTCCTTCCCTTACATAGATGTCTAGGGCGTATGGTCCCGTAGTCATTGTATTGCTCCGTCACCACGCAAATAAGAAGTTTTATTTTATAGTACATACTCATAATAATTTGTGACCTCTACATGATTATTGATTCAGCTTTCTTCAGATTGGCGCATTTATTTATTAGAAAAATTATCACATTCATTTGTTATTGCCAATATCATCAAGATTGACGAACGGGTTGGTATTACATAAGGTATTATACGTTTCCTAGCAGAAGGTTACTGGCCCCGAGTTCTAGCAATCGGTACCAGTGGCGATGGGATGGCAATATGGTGGGTTGTGCGCGCCTGCCGCCTTTCGTCGTCCCGAACTTGGCGGGCTTGATGTATCCAAACTAGTGTTGCCTAAATGTAAGACGAAGACTCGCTGCAACAGTCTCGCAGTGCTTCTGTAGACAGCATTTTACGATTCCTTTGGAAAAGAAAGGATTGTCAACATTTTGTATTCTTAATACACGGGCAATAATTTGATGTTACATGACACGGTTATATGACACGGGGCAATAATTTGATGTTATTATAAACAGTCTCATGATAGATAGATGTGACTATAGCCCCACTCCCGTTAAATGGTATGTGCCTAATTATTGATAGTTGTACAGTTTGTGCCACTAGATGAATGGAATTTCAGTAATTTATTTGGATTATTCATTTCTATTTGGATTTTACATTTCTATCAAAACAACTGACTCTGTGTTATTCTAACAGTGAGAGAAGCAACACTTGCGAGAATCGCAAGAGTCTTGTATTTGGGCAACACTAATCCGAAATTTATTTTGATAATCTGCCATCTGAAATGGATTGGTTTATCCTGGGTCCTCAATCCATTAATTTTGTTACTACCCTTCGCGAGGTATGGTCTAATTAGTGACGTCCCAGTCGACTGTTTTAGTTTCAATTACCACGCAGATTAATTCTTTGTTAAATCCAAAAATGATTCTAAGTTTTTTTTTTTTTTTTTTTTTTTTTTATTGCTTATGGCGGCAAACGAGCAGACAGCACACCTGATGGTAAGTGTCACTGCCGCCCATGGACCTTTGCCAATGGTATAGCTAGGCCGCTGCCTACCAATACAACCCTGAACCCACCCCAGTTAGGCTTCCGGCTCTCTCGCTCACCGAACGAAGCGCAATAGCACATTGCTATTACTCAGACGTCGATCTTCTGCGAGAGTGTGGTACTACCCCGGACGGACCGGCCCGCGGCTGTAGACAGAGAACTGTCCACAGCGTCGTCCTACCACAATAAAAGTCTTGGCGTTAATGCGTCTGGTATATTTAAAAATCCTTAAGAATACAAGAATTTCTTTCTCAGTGTGGTTTCTTTCTTAGTAGATTTAAATGTTGCCAAGTGAAAGAAAACTCAAGATAGATCCCTGTACTATCGTATCTGACTAGCGTGGCGTAGGCGTAGCGTATACTAGGCAAATTTCTCTCACATTGTGGGAAAAAACTCAGGCCAACATTAGTACTCATATGAGCATAAAGATATGATAAATATGCTTATGAAAGAGAAACAATATTATCACAGACATGATCTATTCACAGTATTCAGATTTTAACCTATATTTAAATAACTACACTGGTTATTCCTTATTAAATATCCACGAAAACTAATTACCGGATAGAATTTACGACTAGAGCTATCCTTTCAGAGCACCGCACAGCGAATGGTTAAGGGCCGACTATTAAGGACCTTCCCTGAAGGCATTAGGTTGTATACACATTAGGCTCAAATAACTCATACATTTTATATGAAGTACGGGCATGGGTATACATGATTGAAGGAGTAAAACGTGTAATTAGTCTACCAATAATGCGGTCTCACATCATCCTTTTAGACTATATTAACCCCAATTGTTTTGGGGTCCTTCTAATCTAACAAGATTCGGCAGAATGTCATTTAGAGTTCCGTGCCCGATTTTTGTTAACGGAATCTTGTTACTATTTTGTATCTTGCATGTGTTTTTTTTTAATAAAGTCCACCCTTTTTTTTTTTTTTTAAATTTTTTTTTATTGGTGGGCTATGGGTGCGTCTCGCCCCGCCAAATCAGTCCGGGGTGACGGAGAAAGCAGCGCGTGACCCCATAGACCCACCGTAAAATCCTCTCTCTTCGCCGTGCGAGCGGACCACCGGTACCCGATCTTTGTCTTCGGTGGTCCGCTCGGCGGTTTACCCTCGCGGGTTCCTCTCGTCGACGCCCCGACAGATTTCGCCATCGGGGCGTCGCCCTCAGGCCAATAAAGTCCACCCTGCACTAAGGAAATTATCCTTGTATTACGGAGGTAAAATCACTATACTATTAGGTACTATATAGAATTGTAGCCTTCAACAGTGCTATCGCCATACTGTTAAAGGTATCTTTTGGTAATTTTGGTGGAAAACGAGAACGTATGTAAGGCACTGTTATATCATATTCACAATACCTCAGAACTACCTACATATGAAATTACATAAAATGCTATAAAACTAAGATCTTGTATTATATTCAATATAATCTTGTGTGTGATCTTGTAGATCACACGATACACTTTTTCTTTTTTGCTAAAAGTCTTTATGCTGTAAACATTCACTAAGAAGGAATATCCTGAAAATTAGTTCTTCATAGAATATATTCCTCCATCATCAACATCATCACAACCCATATATGTCCCACTGTTGGGCTCGGGCCTCCTCCATATTGGGAGGGAAATTAACCTACTATACCACGCTGGTTAGACGTGTTGGTATTGCGTTTTGTTTCGAGTTTTTCTTCTCTTGCATAGATGTTATATGCACTTTATATCCCTTAGTCGTCTCTTACGATCACCCACGGGTAAGATAGGGGGTGGTTAATTGTATTCTTACTCCGTCACCACACGGATAATGCCTCCATAAGGGTGTAAAATGAGGGTGGATTAATATCATTCAACTTACGACACAGACAATGAAAACAATGTTTTACGGATTACCGTCTGACGTCAGGTTACATTATACAATCTTCAACGCGAATGAAGTCTGAAGTAAAAGCTAGTAAATAATAAAATAAAGATCGCCATTATTCAGTACAAAATACAATTAATTTAATCAACATAATTGCTAAATTATTGAACCTCATGAGAATGCTTCCTTATAAGCTTTTCCCAAAGGAATGAGCCGGCCGACTCTGAATTCACCCGGATCGCCGGGATTAAACCACATTGAGCCGGATCCCGGCCGGACCGGTCGCTTCTCGTAAATCTGTCGCTACAACGTTATTACATGGTATTTTAATATAATCATATCTACTTTACAGCTATTTATATATTTATTTTAGTTTTAATGGTAACGGGTTTTGTATCATTTTTAATGGCAGGCTTTTTATTTTTTATGATTAGGCTTTGAAATTCTCATCAACAAACCATTTTGTGTGGAGATTGTGTAAGAATAAAATTCACCACCTTTAAAACGCGACTAAGGGACTAAAGCAGATCAATATTGCGAGAAAAGGAAAACTAAAAATAAAACCCCACACCTACCCGTCTATCCACCATGGTAGTCGGTCAATTTCCTTCTTACTAAGTAGTAGGCTCGAACCCAGCAGTTACAGGCGTATAAGTTGAGATAATGACAGGAATGACACCATATCAAGCGAGAAAAAATTTTAGGAAAAAATGCAAGGCTTTATACATACATACATACATATCATCACGCCATATCCCTTGCAGGGTAGGCAGAGAGAACAGAGTGCCAGAGAACTCTATCTCTGCGTACTTCACTCGCTTCCTCAACATTCATAGTTCTCTTCATACACACTCGCCGTTTTCGGAGACTCTTGACTCCACCTTCCTTCAGTACATGACCGATCTGATCTAGGTAGGTTAGTCTCGGTCTCCCTCGGTACCTACATCCTTCCACTTTCGCATTGTATATCTTCTTAACCAGGCGTTCGTTCGGCATTCTTTCCACATGTCCGAACCATTGGAGCATTCCCTTTCGCATCTTTACACTAATACTCTCTTTCATACCTACTCGCTCTCTTACGTCGTCGTTACGAATGCGGTCGGTCAGCCTAACTCCACAGATTTTCCGCAGAGATCGCATTTCGACCGCATTAATTTTACTATCATACTCTTTTCTGCATACCCAACTCTCGCTTCCATACAGTAATGTTGGGACAAGCACTGCGTTATGTATTGCTACACGTGCCTTCTGGCTGAGGTGGTGGCTGCCGAGAAGTTGCCCCAACGCTCCATTCACTCTATTTCCCGCATTCACTCTTCGCTCTATATCAGTGGTGTACCTTCCATCTCGGCTAAATCCACATCCAAGATATACAAATTCATCCACTTGCTCTAGTACATCATTACCTATTGTTACTCTTACATCTGTTCTGGTTTTATCTCTTTCAAAGACCATTATTTTGGTTTTGCTCACATTCACGCGTAGAGCCCTTTTCTTACAATCTTCTGTCATTGTGTTGACTAGGGTCTGCAGGTCAGTCGCTGACTGTGCCAGCAGGACTGCATCATCTGCATAAAGCAGAGCAGTGACCACTGAGTCGCCCATCTGGACTCCCACATATCGTTCAACCTTTGGAGACATTTATCCAGATATATGATAAACAGCCTGGCTGACAGAACGCACCCCTGCTTAACGCCGATATTGACGTCAAACCAAGGCGACATTCCATCATCCAGCCGCACACAGGCTCTACAGCTGCTCTCTCCAGATCCACAAAACTGCAGAAAACCCTCTGACCTAGAGCCAGATGCTTATCCACAATGTTGCGCAGAGAGAACACTTGATCCATGCATCCCCTTCCACTCCTGAAACCTCCTTGTGTCTCACACAGGGCTTTATGAGGAAGATTAAACCATAATTGTCATACTCGGCCGTGATGACATTTAGTGTTACAAATTACTGCTCCGGGTCAAGGAATCAGCAACAATGGTCGGCTCCATGATGATGGGAAGGGATCGAGGTTGGTTATAAGGCAATGTAACTGCTAAAAGGACTTAAAGTTTAAGTAAAAATAATCTTCAAGAACATAATTATACTAAAGCGCTGATAAAACGATAAATGAAACTTGTACTTACAAATTGATCGTTCTTATTTTAGAGTTACGTAGTTATTCCATATTTAGGAATATTATTAAATATTACATTATATTTTATCGTATATTTTATTGCTAAACAACAAACAAACCAAAGATACCGATCGATGAAACATAAAACTATAAAACCTCTATACATACATCACAGTAGTATAATGTGAATCTTCTAGAGCGAGTTAATTTAAAAAGTGTAGATTTATGACTTGAAAATTGTAATCGACCCAATTGTTATTACTCAACATCGTTCTGTTCTCATCACACTTATTTGTGGTCGACGCAATATGTACTCGTATATATTGCAAAAGTTATTGGCAATAGTTTAATGATCGACCACCTGCCAGACGTCAACACTCCTTAGGAATATAATTGTTCTATTGGCCGGGACACCCCCGTGGGACCTAGAGGCGGAGATGCTCTCTGACCTCTACCGGCGGGTTGCCTCAGTGCGCGACGAGGGTGGCTCTCCATCGTCCAGCGAGATAGCCACCAAGCGCGAGGACGCCCGCCGAGACGTCATCGCCCATTGGGTTACGCGGCTGAAGAGGCCTAGACACGGTGTTGTTACCGTTGAGGCCCTCCGGCCTGTACTGATGGAGTGGATGGAGCGGCAGCACGGGGTCTTCTCTTTCCGGCTGGTGCAGGTGTTGTCAGGGTACGGTTGCTTCGGCAAGCACTTGCACACGGTCGTGTGGAGGAAGTGGACGCCGTCCTGCCACCATTGCGGTAGTGACGAGGACACGGCGCAACGTACGCTCGAGGTGTGCTCGAGCTGGCACGGGCAGCGCCACGACCTCGTCGCTGTCATCGGTGCCGACCTGACGCTGCCGGCTGTGGCGAAAGCGATGGTCGACAGCGTCAGAAATTGGGATGCGGTCGCCGTCTTCTGCGAGGCTCTCGCAGAAGGAGGCGGTGGAACGAGTCCGGGAGGATTCCTGTGACCCGGGCTGCCGCCAGCGGCTAGGGCGGCGCAGGTGCGAATATTTGCGCCTGATGCCGCCCTAACCAAGGCTTCAAATGATCGGACCGGGGAATTTTCCAGTCACCCGACGTGAGACCACCGCATGAGGGCGACACGAGAGGAAGACGGGCCGGCCACCGAAGACAAAGATCGGGTACCGGTGGCCCGCTCGCACGGCGAAGAGAGGTGTTTGCAGGGTGGGTCAGTCAGACAGAAGAGGCGGCGCGCAACCCCATGTTGCGCGCCGCCTCTTCTGTCGCCCCGGACCGATTTGTCGGGGCGCGACCACATCCATGGTCCACCTTGGGAAGAAGAAAAAAAAAAAAGGAAATTACTGGTTGACCAAACGACGTTCAGAATTGAGTGGAAAAAATATTTTCGCCCAAAATTGTTCGTACTATAATTGGCAATATAAGAATAGTTAAGACTAGGTGTGTAATAATAACTATAAAAACAAATTAATTAGTGACCAAATTATTCGCTACAATCGTTTTGAATGCCACAAGACCCAGCCGTATTAGTTTCTAATTTCAATGTTGAATAGCTTTCATTATACGTACGAAATGTCTTCCATTTAGAATTTACCAAAAGGGCACCTTTTGGTAAAATTGAATCCACAGACCTTTGTATTAGCAAATGGAGTATTTCTAAAATGCTTTTCAACTAAATTATATTCGTTTTGTTGATTTAAATCAAACGCCATTGTTGAATTATGAAAGTGGTGAAAAGTTTATTAGGACAGAACGTTTCGCCAAATTATGTTGTACAAGATATACAAAAGATTTTGAAATATTTTTTGCTAAAAATTTACTTTACTTTTGCATGGTTTATTAATGGTGGGACCTCGTTGTTGACATTTCTCTGTCTAGAGCTGCGGCCCGATCCGTCCGGGATAGTGCCATACTCTTGCAAAAGATCGACGTCTGAGTAATGGGAGTGTGCTATTGCGCTTCGTTCTGGGAGCGAGAGAGCCGGAAGCCCAACTGGGTGGGTTTTGAGATTATAATGGTAGGCAGTGGCCTACCTATACTCTTGGTATAACAAAGGTTCATGGGCAGCAGTGACACTTACCATCAGGTGTGCTGCATGCTCATTTGGCACCATAAGCAATAAAAAAAAAGTGTGTGTGTCAGCTCCGACGCACGACTGGAGTTTACTCCTTAAGTACGATTATCAAAACAGGCGCAAAAAAAGCTCATTTGTAAATACCCGATACGAAACGAAAAATGATGTCACAAGTGGGGTTCGAACCCGCACCTATTGGGAATCCGGCCCAACCGTGCTGCCACTTACACCATCGTGAACTATTTTAGGACATGCAAATTTCGAATCATATTATATCTTGCGTCTTCAAGGTGACGTATGCCATCTACCGGACAATGTTTACACATTGTATAGACTTAATACTTCAAACTTTACAGTTAGAATTGTATTAAACGATGACACAACCTTGTGGTAATGGTAATCATGTCAGAAAGTGAAAGGTGCGCAGAATAGGTTGCGCACCAAAAACGTAACGAGGTCATTCGATCACTAGATTTTGCTCCTCAAATTTTTCTCATACCGGGCGCCTTATATGAAAATCGATTCTTAAGGAGTAAACTCCAATAAACTCCAAAAAGAAAAATATGATGACAAAGTAAGACCAATAGTCACCGTCCCTTATATTGTCCGTGTGTGTAACAATCACCTTAAAGGAATCACATTCTGCGACTTTTCTTTCATAGTACATATTGTAAAAGTTATTGGCAACAGTTTTATGACCGACCACATGCCAGACGTCAACCCTCCTTGGGAATGTAATTGTTGACCAAACCACTACAGATGGAGTTGGTTTAGGTCATGTAAAGGGATATAATATACAAATAAAATGTATGCAAAAGTAACAACTAAATAAACCAGATACAGATTCATTTGACGAGCGTCATATAACAGGAAAATTTATCTCCTATTGTGGAGAAAGCTAGCACTCCACTGCTATACGTTCCAACGTATTTGAGATGTTGAAAATGAAGACTGTGTAAATATTCACTTAAAATATAACATTTCTTAACAAAAGATAACAAAGTTTATAAACAAGTTTTTATAAATGTATTCACGGAACCCCGCCATAAATCCGTTTCATCTTATCGGTGCTTTTTTTTTTCAACATTCGCAAGTAGTGGGCTGGCTGGACGATAAATCGTGGCGTTGCTCCGCAAACAATGTCTGTGAGAGATATTAATGTTCGCGGGCACTCCTCTATCATTGTCTGTCGCTCTCATACTTTTGACATTATACAAATCATTTAGAGAGTTTTTTAAAAAGATCGCATTGCGATATAATTACTATTAGTTTATTTTTAATGTATTGGATAGCTTTACATAGAATAGTGGGTCAAATAAATACTCATTTTGATAAGATAAGATCTTTTTACGAAGTGCTTAAATTTTTCGGAGCAGCGATAGAGAGGGCGTGTATAAGCCGTCTCATGATTATGTTAAATAATCATAAAATATTGCATCAAAATTATCCGTGTTGTGACGGAGTAAGAATACTATTCACCACCCCATATCTTAACCATGGGTGATCGTACGAAACAACTAAGGGATATAAAACACATATAACATCTATGCGAGAGAAGGAAAACTCGTAACAAAACCCTATACCAACGCGTCTGACCAGCGCGTTATAGTAGGTTAATTTCCCTCCCATTACGGAGGAGGCCCACAGTGGGACGTTTATGGGCTGAGATGATGATGATTACAAATTGTTTTAATTTTTCAGAGCAACGGTAGAGAAGGCGTGTAGCGTCATGAGCTGTCTCATGATTATATTAAATAATCATAAAATATTGCATAAAACAAAAATTATTGAATATAAAATTTAATTAATATAAGTATAATTTAAAAACAAATTTCGTTATATTTATCATTATTTTAAATAAGTATAAATATAAACTGTTGTGACTTTTTTATTCATTCCTATAACTATATAGTTAGCTGTGTGGTAGCGACTACGAATACTACCAACCTTTACTTTGCTCGTGAATGTCGTAAAATACGACTAAGAGTCTTATAACGACCTGGGTCAACAACTTCATTTGATACCGTTTAGTCAACAATAACATTCCTAAGGAGGGTTGACATCAGACAGACGGCCAGTCATAAAATTATTGCCAATAACTTTTACATTATGTACTATAAAAGAAGAGTACCTATTGTATCGACCTCAAGTAATTAGGATAAGAGTAGGAGAATGATGAATAATCTATACATATAATAAAAAAAAAATGGTTAAAAAAATCAAAAAACCCGACTGCGTAAAAAGTCACCAAAACTACGTACATAATAAAAAAACTCAAAAGAAAAAAACAAGCACTTAGATGTCCGGTGCTCTAGAATTCCATAATATATTATTGAATAAATACTATTGCAGAAAATGAAATATATTTTAATAATAGAACATGACAACTGAACTGGTGGTGAACTGGTGGTATATATAGTGCTTCAAAGGAATATACAAACATACATACATACATACATACATAGACTGATAAACACAATACCACTCCTTTGCAGTCGGGTAAAAATGTAACGGATCGCTGTCTGTACATGGAAGATATATGAGAAAAAATATTACTGGGACCTTTATCAACAGTAATAGAACCCACAACAATGATTTTTAAAATTTTTGTCTGTTTATCTGTTTGTCTGTGTGTTTGTGCACGCTAATCTCAGAAACGGCTTATCCTATTTAGACGCGGTTTTCAATAATATATTGTGGTAAGCTTCACTTAACATGTAGGCTTTATTTTATCTCAATTAGTTAATAAATAAAAAAGTTATGTCAATTTAAAAAATGTTCAGAGAAAAAACAAAAGTCTTTATCGATTCTTTTCAAATTACGTACAAATATTCTCCAGTAAAAATAAATAAACACGTGCTTCAGAATTTGTTGATTTTCACCTTCTGGGGGTGTAAATTAGGCCTGCAAAGCGGGTTGGACGACTCATTAAATCATTAGCGCCAAGCCGATATTATTGAAGCTGGCAACTTGAAATATTGACAGTGGTTTCTTTATATGACGTAGAGATTTACTAAGAAAGGATTTTACGAAATTAAACCCCTAAGGGGGTCGAGCAGAGTGGCAAAGTTTGTATGGGGAGAAAAAAATCTTTATTGATTCTTTTCAAATTATGAGTCGAATCAAATATTCTAGGGTAATATCCCAGAAACCTCCACGCGGTGTACCCTGGGTGCGGACGGCGGTCTCCAGTTCTTCTGTTGTACTGTCGTCCGTAGCAAATATCTGCGCGATTTCGCTCCTTACTCTACTACAGTCGTAGTAGAGGTTATAGGACGCGAAATATTGGGACGGGCTCAGTCACTCATTCATTTGAGGGCTGGGCAGGCACATGCCACCGCCCACACATCGTAAACCTGATTCTTTGCTTGTCTTAGTTTCAGGAGCGAGGGTCTTGGCTTAACCGCCCGGACCGCGAGGAAGACAACCTCTATAAAGAGTTCGAAGTAACAATCGGACTCGGAAATCACCCAGAATCTTAAGTTCTGGCGTGCGGCGAGAAGATGCATGGCAGATGGGTTGTTCTGTTCTTAGCACGCTCCAGCCAGGGTACCGGCTGCCCCCCTGGTTGGTAAATGTAGGCTTGCCCGGGTAAAGGGATCTCTGCCCGGGTCGACGTAATGTATCTCCCATTCTCGTGGGATTCACAATGGATACGCAAAATTTAAATACCTTAAAAACCGACGGGAATCCAAGTGATTCTCACACCAAGGCCCGGTCATGCCAAAGCAAAACTGACCAAGACGAGGCCTCGTCCTCAGGACTTGAGGCGTCCGCCGAGGGCCCGGCATAAACCGTGGAGGCCCAGAAGAAGAAGAGGAAGTCGCCTCGAAAGTCTCGGGGCAACGGCCTGAGCCACAAAAGGTGGCTGGAGGAGCGGCGAGCGCGCAGGGAGGCTGCCGCTGCAGAAGAGAAGGAGGACGACGGTAGACTCGCAGCAGAGCTGTCGACGGACGAGGGCGACAGCGATGTCGCAGAGCCGTCCGAAGACGAGGGCGGCGGATCTACCGTCAGAATGGAAGAGGGCGGTGATATTCCCGCAGGGCCGTCCAAAGAGGACAGCGGGCCGGCTGGTAAAGGCCCCACTAGGTCGTCGGCGCGTCTAGCAGCAAAGACGCCGCCGGCGGCCGCGACTAAAATGGAGGAGGCCCTCCCCTCGCAGGTGCGAAAGCGCCCCCTGAGTAAGGGAGGCAGCTCGGGCGCCGACACCGAGGGGAGCGTGGCCAACATGCCTCCACCCAAGATGCAGGCCTCCCGAAGAGGGCGAGGGGCCTCGGGTGTGGAAAGGTCGGCGGCGGTCGCTGCCAGCGCCGGCGACCCCAGGGATCTGCGGGCCGAAAATGTCCGCCTTAGAGGCGAGATGTCAGGCCTGCGGACCCGTAACCGGAACCTGGGCGACATGCTGGCGGAGATGCGTTGGGCAAACCGCCAGCTGCTGATGGACGTGGCCGACCTCAAGGCGCAAGTGGCGCTGTTCGTGTCGCCTGCGCCAGCCGCGCCATCGGCCAGGGCCGGCTACTCAGTGGCCGCTGCGGCGCCAAAGCCGCCTCGCACTGCGGCGCCGACGACGTTGGGTGATGGCGTCATCGTCACACCGGTCCCCGCGGCGAAACTCCCCGTCCCCGTGGTGAGGTTGACGCCTCTCCCCGCGGACTGCTTGCTGCCGGCTAGCGCCCCTGCGGCGCCAAAGCCGCCAGGCGCCGCAGAACGGGCCCCTGAGGAGGCTCAGCCGACCCCGTTTGAGATGGGAGGCATGTGGGACGAGGCCATGGCCAAAATCATCGGCACAGTGGGCAAGCTCGTCGATGCGCGCTTCGCCGTTCTGGAGGCAAGGTTGCCTCCAGAACCACGTGTCCGACCACCTCTCGCCGCGGACAAGCGGCCGCATGTGGCACCAGCCCCCGCCCCGCTGCCTTGTCAGGATGACCGCGTGGGGAGCTACGCCGCGGCCGCGGCCCAGCTCCGAAGGGACCCGCCCTGAGGAGGAAGACGGCTCCGGCTCCTCCCGGACCACTGAAGTCGCCCGCAATAACACCGTCGGTGACGACCAGCGAGGCTGCGACGAGACCTTCCGCGTCTGGCACGACTGCCGTACCCGAACAGGGTTGGCAGGTGGCCGAGCGCGACAGAAGGAGTCGCGGCCAAAGAAGGAGAGCGGAGGCCAAGCGCGCCGCTGAGGACCCCGCTCCACAGGCAGGAGCCGGACGGAAGAAGAGACCGCGCAAGGGGCTCAAGTCGCCGAAGACGGCCGCAGTGGTGATCACTGTGCTGCCTCAGGCGGCCGAGAAGGGCCTCAGCTACGAGGCCGTCTTGAGGAAGGCCCGGCGGGAGCTAGACGTCTCCGATATTGGAGGCGTCGAAGCCAGGACCCGCAAGGCCCGGACGGGGGCTCGAATTCTCGAGTTCCCGGGGGCCGAGGGCGCCAAGACGGCCGACAGCGTGGCCGAGAAGCTGCGAGGTTTGTTCGCCGAGGAGGGTGGCATCAAGATCGCCAGGCCCGTCAAGTGCGCCTAAATGCGCATTTCGGGTTTGGACGATTCGGTGACGGTGGAAGACATCCGGGAGGCTATTGCCTCGAAAACCGGGTGTCCCATAGACACCGTCCGGGTCGGTGCCATTCGTCCCGGTCCGGGTGGCGTAGGTGCTGCCTGGGCGCAGTGCCCGGTGGAGTCGGTCAGGCAACTGGCCGGCTCAGGTAGGCTCCTCGTGGGCTGGAGCTCGGCGCGGGTAACCGTGCTTGAGCACCGGCCTGCGAGGTGCTACAAGTGCATGGCGGTCGGACACACTCGACTGACGTGCACTAATTGCTTCGACTGCGGCGGATTGTGTTTCCGCTGCGGTCAGACCGGGCACGTGGCGGCATCTTGCGCCGCCCCGCCCCACTGCCCCGCGTGTGTGGCGGGCAATAAGCCCGCCAAGCACTGCATGGGCTCTGGGGCGTGCAAACCTCCAGCTTCGGCCCCAAAGGCGCGGGGCGGCCCTAAAACCACGGCCGCTCCCGCTCCTAGCGCGGTCCGATCGCCCGTTGGCGAGGAGGTCATGGATACAACCCGATAATGGGTACACCATCCATGCAACTCCTCCTGCAGGCCAACACCAACCACTCCGCCGGAGCGCAGGATCTCCTCCTGCAATCCAAGGCGGAGTGGTCGATTGGTGCAGCCGTAGTCGCGGAACCGTACGCCGTGCCTGATCGCCCCAATTGGGTGGTCAGTCGAAACGGTACTGCGGAAATCGTCGTCTCAACACAGCGGCATTGCCCGTCCTTGTCCCTTTTGGATAGGGGCGAGGAATTTGTCGCGGCGGAGTGGGGAGGGGTCACGCTCTACACCGTATACCTCTCCCCCACTAGGAGGATGGACGATTTCGGGGCCTCACTCACCACCTTGGAGGCCTCGATACGGCGACTGGCACCGGGCCTCGTCCTGGTTCTGGAGGACTTCAACGCCAAATCCACGGCGTGGGGGTCCCCTACGACGGACGACCGCGGGCGGGCGGTCAACGAGTGGGCGGCTTCACTGGGCCTCTGTGTTCTGAACAGGGGCTCGGTGAACACGTGTGTGCGGCGGCAGGGCGGGTCAACAGTGGACTTGCCGTTCGCTAGCCCCACTGTCGCGTCACGTCATATTGGAGGCGTCGAAGCCAGGACCCGCAAGGCCCGGACGGGAGCTCGAATTCTCGAGTTCCCAGGGGCCGAGGGCGCCAAGACGGCCGACAGCGTGGCCGAGAAGCTGCGAGGTTTGTTCGCCGAGGAGGGTGGCATCAAGATCGCCAGGCCCGTCAAGTGCGCCTAAATGCGCATTTCGGGTTTGGACGATTCGGTGACGGTGGAAGACATCCGGGAGGCTATTGCCTCGAAAACCGGGTGTCCCATAGACACCGTCCGGGTCGGTGCCATTCGTCCCGGTCCGGGTGGCGTAGGTGCTGCCTGGGCGCAGTGCCCGGTGGAGTCGGTCAGGCAACTGGCCGGCTCAGGTAGGCTCCTCGTGGGCTGGAGCTCGGCGCGGGTAACCGTGCTTGAGCACCGGCCTGCGAGGTGCTACAAGTGCATGGCGGTCGGACACACTCGACCGACGTGCACTGATTGCTTCGACTGCGGCGGATTGTGTTTCCGCTGCGGTCAGACCGGGCACGTGGCGGCATCTTGCGCCGCCCCGCCCCACTGCCCCGCGTGTGCGGCGGGCAATAAGCCCGCCAAGCACTGCATGGGCTCTGGGGCGTGCAAACCTCCAGCTTCGGCCCCAAAGGCGCGGGGCGGCCCTAAAACCACGGCCGCTCCCGCTCCTAGCGCGGTCCGATCGCCCGCTGGCGAGGAGGTCATGGATACAACCCGATAATGGGTACACCATCCATGCAACTCCTCCTTTTTTTTTTTTTTTATTGGTGGGCTATGGGTGCGTCTCGCCCCGCCAAATCGGTCCGGGGTGACGGAGAAGGCGGTGCGTGACCCCATAGACCCACCGTAAAATCCTCTCTCTTCGCCGTGCGAGCGGACCACCGGTACCCGATCTTTGTCTTCGGTGGTCCGCTCGGCGGTTTACCCTCGCGGGTTCCTCTCGTCGACGCCCCGACAGATTTCGCCGTCGGGGCGTCGCCCTCACGCGATGGCCTCGCGTCGGGTGACCGGACAATTCCCCGGTCCGATCACCCGAGGCCTGGGTTAGGGCGGCATCAGGCGCAGGTATTCGCGCCTGCGCCGCCCCGGCCGTTGGCGGCGGCCCGGGTCGCGGGAGTCCTCCCTGACTCGTTCCGCCGCCTCCTTCCGCAAGATGACAGCCTCGCAGAAGGCGGCGACCGCGTCCCAATTCCTGACGCTGTCGACCATCGCCCTCGCGACAGCCGGCAGCGTCAGGTCGGCACCGATAATAGCGACGAGGTCGCGGCGCTGCCCGTCCCAGCCCGAGCATCCCTCGAGCGTATGTTGCGCCGTGTCCTCGTCACTACTGCAATGATGGCAGCCCGGAGTCCACTCCCTGTACACGACCGTGTGCAGGTATTTCCCGAAGCACCCATGCCCCGTCAACACCTGCACCAGTCGGAAGGTGAGGACCCCGTGCCGCCGCTCCATCCATTTCATCAATACGGGCCGGAAGGCATCGACGGTCACGACACCGTGTCTAGGCCTCTCCAGCCGCGTAACCCAACGGGCGATGACGTCTCGGCGGGCGTCCTCGCGACAGGTGGCTATCTCGCTCAACGATGGGGAGCCACCCTCCTCGCGCACTGAGGTAACCCGCCGGTAGAGGTCGGAGAGCATCTCCGCCTCTAGGTCCCACGGGGGTGTCCCGGCCAATAGGCACGCCGCCTCTGTCGACATCGTGCGGTACCCGCGAATGGCTCTGACCGCCATGGCTCTCTGTGGCCTCCACAGAACCGCCCTGAGCTGGGCGTTCAGAGCCCTCGCCCACACGGGTGCGCCGTACATGGCCATCGAGCGGATGACCCCCGCATGCAGCCGTCGGCCCTCAAAACTGGGTCCGCCCACATTCGGCATGAGCCGAGAAAGGGCGGACGCCGCGCCGACCAGCCGGGGAGCAATCTGTCGGAAATGCTCCCGGAACCACCATCGCCCGTCGAGCACCAGACCCAAGTACTTCATATGGGCCTGGATGTTGATCTGGATGGAGTTGACGACTAACGAGGCGCCGGTTGGCAGCCTTACGCGTGGCCCATGGAATAATAGGGCCTCCGTCTTATTTAAGGCCACCCTGAGCCCCAGCGCCTCGATTCGCCTGACCATCTCCTCGGTGCCGAGAGTGGCCAGGCTTGCCGCCTCTTCGAGTGTCCTGCCCCGGGCTGTGACGAGCGTATCGTCAGCATAGCACACCAAGCTCAGCCCAGGGGGGAGACTCCCTCTCAACGCCCAGTCGTACCCGATGTCCCACAGAGTCGGCCCCAGAACCGACCCCTGTGGAACACCGCACGACATGGGCGTCCGCACAATGTCCCCTGCGGGACCCGCGCAGAGGATACTGCGCCCCTCCAAATAGTCCGCCACCAGCCGCCTGAGGTACAGGGGCACTCCATGGAACTGGAGCGCCTCCCTGATGCAGCTGAATGGCAGACTATTGAATGCATTGGCGATGTCCAGCGACACCGCCAACAGCACTCCCTTGCCGGCGACAGCCTCCGCGGCCGTCTGCCTCAGGCGTAGCAGGGCCCCGATGGTCGAACGCCCCCTTCTAAACCCATATTGAGCGTCCGACAGATCGGGCCCCACCTCCTCCAAGTGTCGGACGATGCGGGCAGCGAGGACATGCTCCAACAGCTTACCCACATCGTCGAGAAGCACGATGGGCCTGTAGGCCGACGGCAAATCCGGGGGCCGTCCCGGCTTTGGCAGGAGAACCAACCTCCCCTCCTTCCAGATGTAACTCCTCCTGCAGGCCAACACCAACCACTCCGCCGGAGCGCAGGATCTCCTCCTGCAATCCAAGGTGGAGTGGTCGATTGGTGCAGCCGTAGTCGCGGAACCGTACGCCGTGCCTGATCGCCCCAATTGGGTGGTCAGTCGAAACGGTACTGCGGCAATCGTCGTCTCAACACAGCGGCATTTCCCGTCCTTGTCCCTTTTGGATAGGGGCGAGGAATTTGTCGCGGCGGAGTGGGGAGGGGTCACGCTCTACACCATATACCTCTCCTCCACTAGGAGGATGGACGATTTCGGGGCCTCACTCACCACCTTGGAGGCCTCGATACGGCGACTGGCACCGGGCCTCGTCCTGGTTCTGGGGGACTTCAACGCCAAATCCACGGCGTGGGGGTCCCCTACGACGGACGACCGCGGGCGGGCGGTCAACGAGTGGGCGGCTTCACTGGGCCTCTGTGTTCTGAACAGGGGCTCGGTGAACACGTGTGTGCGGCGGCAGGGCGGGTCAACAGTGGACTTGCCGTTCGCTAGCCCCACTGTCGCGTCACGGGTGAGGAACTGGAGTGTCCTGGAGGAGGCGGAGACCCTGTCGGACCACCGGTAGATCCGGATGGAGGTCTCCCCCCGGGAACCCGGTAGGGGTCACAGGGCGGACGGAGCTCCCGCGTTTCCACGGTGGACTGTGGGTCGTCTTGACAGGGATCTACTGGCGGAGGCGGCCATTGTCAGCACGTGGCTGTCCACACCACCCCCAGCGGACGGAGTGGACGCTGAGCCTGTCCGCATTCGCAGTGCGTTAACGCAGATCTGCGATGCGGCCGTGCCCAGAGTGCGGCGGCGTCCACCTCCGAGGCAGGGGGTCTACTGGTGGTCCTCAAGACTGGCGCACCTTCGTGCGGCGTGTATCAGTGCCCAAAGGTCCTACACCCGCAGCTGGCGGCGTCACCGCGACGTCGAGCGGGAGGGCCAGCTGTACGAGGCGTACCGCAGTGCGCGGACTGCCTTTCGGCTGGCCATCCGAGCCGCCAAGGGTGCGAGTTGGCAGGAGATGCTGGACGGTCTCGACCGTGACCCCTGGGGTCGCCCATATCGCGCGGCGCTGAACAAGCTTCGCGCGCGGGACCCTCCCTCACCGAGACCCTCCAGCCCGACTTCCTTCGTAGGGTGGTCGAGGAGCTGTTTCCACGGCAGTCGGAACACACGCCCCCGGTCATGGCTCCGCCAGATCAGGACCGGGAGGCCGACGACGACGAGAGTGTTCCGCCCGTGACGGAGTCGGAAGTGGGGGCGGCCGTGACGAAGATTCGTTCTGCCACCACGGCCCCCGGCCCGGACGGAATTCCAGTCTGGGTGTTGACGTCGCTCCTCGAGCACTTCGAGTCTCGCCTCAGGCAGCTGTTCAACGCCTGTCTGACGACTGGACGATTTCCTGAGTGTTGGAAAGAAGGGAGGTTGGTTCTCCTGCCAAAGCCGGGACGGTCCCCGGATTCGCCGTCGGCCTACAGGCCCATCGTGCTCCTCGACGATGTGGGTAAGCTGCTGGAGCGTGTGCTCGCTGCCCGCATCGTCAGACACCTGGAGGAGATGGGGCCTGATCTGTCGGACGCTCAGTATGGGTTTCGGAGCGGGCGTTCCACCATCGGGGCCCTACTACGCCTGAGGCAGGCGGCCGCGGAGGCCGTCGCCGGGAAGGGAGTGCTGTTGGCGGTGTCGTTGGACATCGCCAACGCATTCAATAGTCTGCCATTCGGCTGCATCAGGGAGGCGCTCCGGTTCCATGGAGTGCCCCTGTACCTCAGGCGGCTGGTGGCAGACTATTTGGAGGGCCTCAGTATCCTCTGCGCGGGTCCCGCAGGGGACATTGTACGGACGCCCATGTCGTGCGGCGTTCCGCAGGGGTCGGTTCTGGGGCCGACTCTGTGGGACATCGGGTACGACTGGGCGTTGAGAGGGAGTCTCCCCCCCGAGCTCCTCTTCCTCCTCTTGGAGAATCCTCTTCTTCGCCGTGCGAGCGGGCCACCGGTACCCAATCTTTGTCTTCGGTGGACCGCTCGGCGGTATGCCCTCTCGGGCTCCTCTCCTGTCGACGCCCCGACAGCTTTCGCCGTCGAGGTGTCGTCCTCACGCGGTGGCCTCGCGTCGGGTGACCGGGCAATTCCCCGGTCCGATCACCCGAAGCCTCGGTTAGGGCGGCATCAGGCGCAGGTATTCGCACCTGCACCGCCCCGGCCGCGGGCGGCGGCCCGGGTCACGGGAATCCTCCCGGGCCCGTTCCGCCGCCTCCTTCTGCGAGATGACAGCCTTGCAGAAGGCGGCGACCGCGTTCCAATTCCTGACGCTGTCGACCATCGCCTTCGCGACAGCCGGCAGCGTCAGGTCGGTACCGATAATAGCGACGAGGTCGCGGCGCTGCCCGTCCCAGCCCGAACATTCCTCGAGCGTATGTTGCGCCGTGTCCTCGTCACTACTGCAATGATGGCAGCCCGGAGTTCATTCCCTGTACACGACCGTGTGCAGGTATTTCCCGAAGCACCTGTGCCCCGTCAAAACCTGCACCAGTCGGAAGGTGAGGACCCCGTGCCGCCGCTCCATCCATTCCATCAGTACGGGCCGGAGGGCCTCGACGGTAACGACACCGTGTCTTGGCCTCTCCAGCCGCGTAGCCCAACGGGTGATGACTTCTCGGCGGACGTCCTCGCGCCAGGTGGCTATCTCGTTGAACGATGGGGAGCCATCCTCTTCGCGCATTGAGGTAACCTGCCGGTAGAGGTCGGAGAGCATCTCCGCCTCTAGGTCCCACGGGGAAAGCTGCTGGCCTACGTTTAGATAAACCAAAAGGTGGACGACCGCGCTTACTAATCAAGGACGTTCCTATTTCTATGGAAGATAATGCGTTTCTTGTCGCACTTTACCGTCAAAATGTCAGAGACGAAATGTCACTTAAGGAAGACGATTTTGAAGGGAAACTCGAAAGAAAACCCTATACCAACACGTCTGATCAGCGCGGCATAGTAGGTTAATTTCCCTCCCATTACGGAGGAGACCCGAGCCCAGCAGTGGGACATTTATGGGCTGTGATGATTATGATTACCGTTACCATACTTATTATATATTAACAGTGGTAGTATTTTTAATGCGCACAATATTTTTTCGCTTACATCGTTCGTTATACGAATTCTGGTGACCACCTAACCATCCCACCTATATCTTCATGTCGTATATTTCATTGGTCATACTCATAAGTTCGGACCTCATTTGGATGTAATGGATCATCTCTAATCTGATCCTGTAAGATTTATACTGAACCGGTGCTTCCCGCCAGATGATTTATTCTTAATTATAATAATTATATTTTCGATGTACAGTTAAATTTTGTTAAGTTAGGTCTCTGGTGTGGTCCCGGAGTAAGAATATGCTTGAATTAATAAAGTATTTTTGTTAATTAATAAAACATCTTAAAACAAATTACTGAAATTTAGCATTTAATATGCTTGATTATCATTTATAAAACCCGATTACGAGCGAAAAATGATTGTCACAAGTGAGATACAAAGCCACACCTGTTAGAAATTCGTTCCTACTTATGACAATCATTTTTCGCTTGTAATCGAGTTTTTACATCTTAAATCGTTAAAATCTATACCTCTATATCTATCTATATATCTATACATATAATAAAAATGTGTGGCGACCACGAATCGGACGACGCAGCGTAGTACGACCCCCCACTCGGTGGACTGATGACCTCATCAAGGTCGCAAGAAACCGTTGGATGCGGGTGGCACAGGACCGTTATAGATGGCATTCTTGTGGGGAGGCCTATGTCCAACAGTGAACGTTTACAGGCTGATGGATGGATGGATGGAATAAAAATGTAACGGATAGCTGTCTGTACATGGAAGATATATGAGAAAAAATATTACTGGGACCTTTATTAACACAAATAGAACCCAAAACAATGATTATTAAAATTTTTGTCTGTTTATCTGTGCGTTTGTGCACGCTAATCTCAGAAACGGCTTATCCGATTTAGACGCGGTTTTCGCTAATATATTGTGGTCAGCTTAACATTTAGGCTTTATTTCATGTCAATTGGTTTATAAATAAAAAAGTTATGTCAATTTAAAAAATGTAGTAAAAATAAATAAACACGTATTTCAGCATTTCTTAATTTTCACCCTCTGGTTGTGTAAATTAGGCCTGTAAAGCGGGTTGGACGACTCATTACCGCCAAACCGAAACTATTAAACCTAGAAACATTACATTTTGAGGCACGTTTCTTTTTATGACATAGATATTCAATATGAAAGGATTTTATGAATTCCACCCCTTTTCTTTTTTTTTTTTTTTTGTGGTGGGCTATGGACGTCGCACCCCGCCAAGTCGGTCCGGGGTGACGGAAGAGGCGGCGCGCAACCCCATTGACCCAACCTGCAAGCACCTCTTCTTCGCCATGCGAGCGGGCCACCGGTACCCGATTTTTGTCTTCGGTGTCCCGCTCGGCGGTATGCCCTCTCGGGCTCCTCTCCTGTCGACGCCCCGACAGCTTTCGCCGTCAAGGCGTCGTCCTCACGCGGCGGCCTCACGTCGGGTGACCGGACAATTCCCCGGTCCGATCTCCCGAAACCTCGGTTAGGGCCGCATCAGGCGCAGATATTCGCGCCTGCACTGCCCCGGCCGCTGACGGCGGCCCGGATCACGGGAATCCTCCCGAACTCGTTCCGCCGCCTCCTTCCGCGAGATGACAGCCTCGCAGAAGGCGGCGACTGCGTACGGCGGCGACCGCGTCCCAATAGGTTAACTCAAATAATAAACCATATCTAACGAGGTCGCAACTCTGCTGGTGAAACAAAACAGTCAAATAAAGGGTGGCGATAATTATATTTTTATCCCATGGTCATACCGTAAATAGTATATTAAAGGCAATATAATTTGTAGAATGAAGAGAACTTTGAATAACCTTTTTCTTTAGTGAATGGCTATGGTATATATAGGTATAACGCGTGTCCCCATAGCGCGCCGTACATATACATCTACGTTATATCATCTCGAGTCGAAGCCCTCATGCAGTGGACCTCAATACAGGTACTCACGCTTGCGCCACCCAAAGCACCGACGGTAGAGCGTGTCAACATAGAGTATTTTCTTTCGGACCAACCCTATTGCCTAATTCCGTTAGACAACTAACTCGCAGAAGGCGGCGACCGCATCCCAGTTTCTGACGCTGTTAATCATCGTCCTAGCGATAAACCTTCAACACTTTGCATTGCTTTTTCTATTTAACTCTGTCAGAGATGACTTCTGCGTGGATGAAGTCGCAGGCGAAATCTATATTGAATATAACGCAAGAGTACAAACAACATACTTTCGCGTACCAAAACCCCCAAACACTTTGGAAGGGGTGTGATCAAACCAAATCTTGACAAAAAATAACATTATATTTGCCACTTAACATATACATTTAAATATTATTACAAATATGAGTGACAAAATTGTAAAATAATTCTGTTTCTCTTTCCATTATTTCTTTTTGCTGTGTGGTCACGGAGTAAGAATACAATTCGCCACCGCCTTTCCTGCATGTGGCTGTTGTAAGGCGACTTGAATATTTAATATGCAAACAATAGAAGGAAAACTTGAAACATAACCCTATATCTCAATGATCGAGCCTAGCAATAGAAGTTTATGAGCTATGATGATGATGATTACTTTATGTGATGTAAAGCCATGACTTTTAAATTAAACTTATACTTCGAAACTAAGAAAAGAATAATTATATAATTGCCATGTCATTTATTAGTGGCAGGATCACGTTGTTGATAGTTTACTGTCTCAGCCGAGCGCCAGTCCGTCGGGGGTAGTACCATACTCTCGTAAAAGATCAACATCTCAGCAATGTGCTATTGCGCTTCGTTCGGTGAGCGAGAGAGGCGAAAGCCCAACTAGGGCAGGTTTGGGGTATGTATTGATAGGCAGCGTCCTAGCTATACCCTTGGTATTGCAAAGATCAATGGGCGGCAGTAACACTTACCATCGGGTATACTGCTTGCTCGTTTGCCACTAAAAGCAATAGAAAAAAACATAATTGAACTGAAAGTTCTTTAATATGAGGATAGATGACGTCATTATCATTGAGGCAGATCATGAAATAAGGAGATAATGCAGTAATCGCTATGATAGGCGGATTGGTGATTGAGGTAAGTTGCCCACTCTCCTGATGCTCACCGTGAACCTATGTGTACGACTTCCATGGATCAACAAAGGATGACAACAGTTGTATTCTTATCAAGTCACTAGAAGTAAAAATAAATGACGATTAAATTAAAAATAATAAGTCATACTGTAATTTAAATATGAAAATGTTCATTCTCTCTAAGTTAATGATTAATTTCTCTTGATGCAACACATTTTGGCTCTTAAAGTTTACTTCTAATTCTCGTCTATTAATCTCTAAGAAAATTAACTTCAAAAAGGTCTTACGCTTGTAATTGTAAGTGTGTGTAAGCGTATCTTCGTGCGCAAATATATCACACGTTTCCATCTTATAACCCTTAGTACTACTTATACGGGACGGTTAATTTACTTTTACTCTAAGAAAGGAATTTCTTCGTCGTATCAAGAGCAACTCAAGTTAATTAATTAGGAGCGTAACTTCGAGATACTTTATACGAATATAGAGGATAAAGATTTTATAAAGATATTTGGGATTTCTTTATTCTTTACTTTTTATATTTAAGGTCTCAGATTCAGGCTCAGATTGTATAGATAGGGTCTAAGAATTATTTTATCGTTCCTAATATCATTCAATTACTGTTGAGATAATCCTAAGTGTAATTTGGGTGCCACTAAAGTTTTTGATAACCTGATCAGGAGTCGGACGGAGATGGAAAATCATCATTCTCCTGCACTTATCCCAATTACTCGGGGTCGATACAATATGTACTCTTCTTTCATAGTACATATTGTAAAACTATTATTGGCAATAGTTTTATGACCGGCCGCCTGCCAGACGTCAACTCTCCTTGGGAATGTAACTGTTGACCAAACGGTATCAGATGGAGTTGGCCCAGGTCTTTATAAGGCTCTTAGTCGTCTTTTACGACATCCACGAGTAACGTAAGGGTACGGCTTAGCATAGCGCATTGGCATAGCGGCTACAAATACTACCAGTATTTGTAGCCGCTACCACATAGCCAAATACCGTAAAAAATATCGTAGATTATAAGGCTCTATATTGCATTTTCCTTAACTTGGACGACTTAGATGATTTGTGGAAAACCACAGCTTGTCAAAGAAAAGTGTAATCTGTGACAGTTATTTTGTTCTATTCAAGTTCTTAACAATGCAAAGATTTATTCTTCAAAGCGAGATCTTCAAATTTGTAAGCTCTGTTTCAATCATCATTTGTCATTTCATGAAGATTAAGTACAGTCATCAATGTATAATTTATTATATTTATTTACAAACACTTCTAACTTTTACAGAAACAAAAATAATTTACATAAATTATTTTTTATTACAATATGGTCTTGTACTTCAAAATAAAAATTTTTAAATTCAAAACAATATTGTAAACATTAGTAAAACGAGTGCCCTTGTTGTAGTATCTTATAAAAATCTAATTTATATTCATATAGAAAGTACAAAATAAATATAAAAGTAAGTCTGTGTATGTATAAACGATTATGCTAATATAGGCAATGAAAAATATATCACAAATGTGTTCAGATTTAGTTTAACATTACAATAATTTAATATTCAACGTTTCAAATACATTTAGGAATATAAATGGAATCTCAATATTTAATATTAAAAAAGAAATATTTATCGCATATATTTTCATAAATAAGATCCAATATATTCGAATACTTATGGATTTTCTTATTTAATAAGTGTGGTAGCGGCTACGAATACTATCAACCCTCACTTTGCTCGTGGATGTCGTAAAAGACAACTAAGAGCTTTATATCGACCTGGGCTAACACCAGTTGCTGCCGTTTGGCCAACAATTACATTCCCAAGGAGAATTGATGTCAAGCAGGCGGCCAGTCATAAAGCTATTGCCAATAACTTTAGTTGACCCCAAACAACTGGAATAAGAGCAGGAGAATGATGATGATATTCTGTATAGTGAGTTCTTGCGTTGAAAACCTTCCTTGGTTAAAACGTTTTTATGAAATAAATGCCAGTCCATATTAATATATGAACTTTTAAGGTGAATAAATGAAGTACACCTAATGTGTACTTCATTTATTCATCTTAAAAGTTCAGAGAATCATTGGATGCAGGTGGACAAGGATCGTTATGAAAGTAACATCCCCGTTCGTGCGTTCGTCCCCGTTCGTCCTCGAGCGTTCTGTTTTATATTAGATGTCTACGGGCATAATGGATAGATAGATATGTGTAATAATGATGGCTGCTCTAGTACTTAAGTCGTGATTGAATGCATCGTGTGGGATCTGTTAAGACATAGGTATTTCTTTTGCTAATGCAAATTATTAAATAGTACATTACTGCAGCGGCCATCAAAAGAGGCATTGATGGACGAACGTATAAATGTAGGCCGAGGCGTCGTCGAGGCACACATACGTAAGTCCATCAATTCCCAGTTGTGGCCAAGGCTTGTATAGTGCTTTTCGCAAATAATGCGCGGAAATTAAAACTATGTAGAACTGTATGTATACATGACGAACAACGAACAAGATTTATCACGTGCCAGAGGGTTCATTTGTTTTTTTTTCATTATCAAACAGGTTTCTTTTTCAAGCCAGTTCGAAATTTAAATAAAACTCTGACAAGTTGCCTATTTGCTTGCAATATTTTGAAGTAACAAATCGTTCCATTTTTAAAATACACGACAGATATGAATTTACATATGTATTTATTTGGCCGCTAAAATACGACAGATATGGATTTTCATACGTTTTTGCAGGCCGCTGCTCGCTCAGTACAGCAATACGGATATATCTCGAAGATGGTTGACAAAATAATTCTCAAATTTTCAAGCATGTTTGAGAAAAAGAAACATACCTCACCTTACACTGGAGTTAATACTTACTAAATATAATGTACATAATTTTATTTAATAGAAGTAACTTAAAAAAATTCGTGTAGATCCGATGGAGTAAGAATACAATGCACCACCCCATATCTTGTCCGTGGGTGATCGTACGAGACGACTAAGGCATATAAAACGCATATAACATCTATGTAAGAGAAGGAAAACTCGAAATAATATACTAACACGTCTGACCAGCGTGTTGTAGTGGGTCAATTTCCCTCCCATTATGGAGGAGGCTCGAGCCCAGCAGTGGAACATATATGAGCTGAGATAATTATGAACTTAATAAATAAAGAAATAACTGATTTTCTTGCTGCATCTTTTCAGCTTGTTGTCACGTTTCGATCTGATTTCAGTTTATTAAATTAATTTCATACATAATGCAAAATTTGAATGAAATATCTGAAGCAAAACCCTATGCTAATCTATTTGATCAGCGTGGTTTAGTAGGTCAATTACACTTCTATTTACCAAAATAAACTCCTCCGGCAGGCTCGAGCCGAGCAGTAAGATATACTAGAGCTAAGATAAAATGCCATCGCAGTGGTTATATATAATTAATGATTTGATTTGGAAATAGCTGTAAAATATATTTTTATAACATCCTCAGAGAAAAAGTCTGACAAATTTGAAATCAATGTTATTTAGACGTCAAATAAGTAAGTGACTTAGGAGCAAATACAAATCTTATGTAAAAGTAAAGTTGTGTTGTCAGGACCGCGCGAATCACATAAAATTCAGGCAAAGGGTCTGCATAAGTAAGTGTCGATATACAGATTTAGGATGGCAAAGGCATTGGGACTGTTATACGAGAAGGATCTCGTTGTATATTATATCGTATCTTTACATTGTGTCAAATATATTCAAATATTTTGGCTCTAGAGTATTTATTTTCTGATATAAAGAAAGAAGCATAAGTTATTGACAGTGTTTTGAGAACTCGTAAACATTTGCATAGCGTATACGTTTGGGACTAAGTATATCAAGCGGTGACCTCAACTACTTTCTTTGTTTAGTGTTATAAGTTTCTTCTACTTGTTCTGAGGCTATACGTCTAACTGTCGAGCACAGGTATCCTGCAAATAAAGCAAAGTTTTAAGCAATAATGGGCTTAAAGTTAACAGTTTAAACTAACAGCAATAGGATTTCACTAAATACGTGGGACTATAATTACTTGCTGGTTATATGTGTGTGGTAATCTTCTGTCCTCTCGTTTAGGAATAACGGTGGACTACAAAGTAATAGTAACAATCTTGCTGCTAAAAATATGAAAGATGCTTAGTTAGTTTAAATAGTATACATATAAAATTTTCTTTCAGTTGCTAGACTAAAGTGGTAGTGTAATTAGTGTCAAGATGATTTATGTCCCAAATTTCAAATGGCATGTGAGTTGGTTTCGAGTTTACCTTTTCTTGGAGAAATGTAAGTTAGTTATAGTTCATGAGAGGATAAGGCAGCGGTGGTGATATATTATGTTATTAGATCGAAACTAGATCCAAGATTATCATCATGTTCGTTCATATGCATTCTATTACTGGGCTTGAATCTCCTCAACAACGAGTGGGTATGTATATATATATGTATGTTCTTTTTTTTCGAGTTTTCATAATCTTGCATAGATCTTATCTGCTTATTTATGTATATATGGATATATTGGGAAAGAGAGGGGTTGGTGAATTGTAGTCTTACTCCATCACCACTGTAGTATTAGTGATACACTTCTAATATTTTGTTTTCTTCTGCTTTCAGATTGCCTCCATCTTCAACTCTACCGAGACCCAAAAGACCGTTTTAAGAAGGGTCAAACAAAAGCCTCATTATCTCTCCAACACTTCCTCGGTTTTGAATCCGGCTTTACTCTTGATAAAGAGTCTAATACAATTGCTATAATATGTCAAGACGTAATTGTTGTTCTGGCATTCGAGACAAGAGAGAGACTAATAGCCTGGCAAGTAAAAGTAGGCGGCCAGTTGGGGTCTTCGAAAGAATTCTTAGTAATGATTGGCGGAGGAGGTTCGAAGAAGTTGCCAGCAGGTCCAGCGAGACTCCACATCCAGGGTAGGAAGTTTGCTCTTACAAGCGGTGTACCTCCTCGTCTGTTGGGGCTTTGGGAGCTCGCACATTTGAGGTAAGTATATATTTCACTATTACTTTTACGTTCTGATTTTTCTATCAATTTTATTGGAGTCTATAAGTGGTTAAAAAATATATTTTGGCAATATGATATGCAGGCATTACAGTGATCGTTTTACATTGAGAAGATCTATCTTGTAGTCATGAAATGTCATTACTAATGTTTGCCTTTTTAAGAGTTTTGATGGTATCTTGCTTCATGCTTTATTTTAAAATTGTTTTTACTATTTTAAGGATTTAACATGATAGATCTTTTATAAAACTTTGGAATGAATTTCAACACACATTGGTGGCAAGTCTTGGCTAAGATTTTAAATTCAAATTAAGCTTTTTAATTTAAAAATGAGTAATGATACGTAATGCAAAATTTTTGATACCTATCTTGAGTTCAAACCAGAGATTTTATATGTTTTTGAGAACGAAACTCAATAATCAGCAGTCCTTAATCCTTTTTTTACAGTCTTTATATATTCTACTAATATGAACGACTCTTCTCCATCTTCTTCTTTCTTTTCTTTTCTGCTCATATATATATATATATATATATATATATATATATATATATATATATATATATATCCCACTGTTGGGCTAGAGCCTCCCCTGTAAAGGGATGGAAATTGACCTACTATACCACGCTGGTCGGGCGTGTTGGTATATAGGATTTTGTTTCAAGCTTTCTTTCTCTTGCATAAATGTTATATGCATTTTTATATCCCTTAGTCGTCTCTTACGATTACCCAAGGGTAAGATAGGGGGTGGTGAATTGTATATATTATTATATATATCATTGGTTTGATCCAATGATTATTTAACTATTACTTGAATTTATTATTGAATGGCCCCATTCGACTTCATGATAGTGAAGTCATAAATATGTCATTTAATGTCATAATAAAATGAATATAAAATCATATAATAGGAGATTTAACTGGAAGTAAAATAAAGTAATAATACGAACAGTAAAACGTTGGGCAATATCATCGTGATAGTAAAATAGCTTTATGTGATGCTTGACGTACGCCGGTAGTGACGTCTTTATGCGCTTTGGCGGCAAGCGGACGCCATCACACGCTAATGGTCGAAGCTTCCGGCCGCCATCTTGTGAAGCGGGTGCAACTACGATCGCCGTAATACAGGAAATCCGTTCGTTTATTTTTAAAGGAAAATAATATAACAAAGCGTTTAAAAGAAAAAGAAATGTTGTTTTACGAGGAATAATTCATTGTGATAATTGGTTAGATATTGCTATCCCGATTCGTTCGCTACCTAGTACTCCAAATTAATTTTATTATAATTTTCCCGACATGGAAATAATTTCAGCATTCACAGTCACGCCATATGTGCCAATAAATACTAAGAAAATCCGTAAAAATGGATTAATTTCATGTGTACCCAAAACCCCACATAAACTTTAGATATCAATATTATTTATGAATATATAACTACACTACACATGACCGCAAACTCATTCAATCCGCAAGCCTCAAGACTTTAGCGCCAGCGGTATGAAACTATTCGAACGGCTTAAACGGCTGCTCTGCGTGTTGCCAATATTAATATTTCTATATTGAATAATATTACTGATCGAATAGGTGATCAATATAATATATGACCAAATGCATAATTAAGCAGTTTGGTACATAAAGATTTTTAATATTTACGCGAGTATTAAATATGTAGGAAATAAAACTATTTTACAGAATGTATCTTAGATATTTGACTTTTAACTTTCCGACGTTTCGAATAATTTTCAGCGTTTATGGTCCCAGGAGGAACACAAATGCAATAAAACCCATAGATATAGTTTCAATTTGGACTAATTTCAAATCAAATAATCGTTTTCACAATGCTTATGTGCATTATATTAATTAGCTTCACGTATGTATATATAGAGTATGAAAGGTATTGAGGAATAACATAATCATTTTTTGTTAATTTTAATAAAATCTTGCACAAATCTTTTTTCCTGCCACCATCTTATTTTAATATTTATTATGTACTAGCATAATATGCGTTCGTTAACATTTGCGTAGTGCTTGTTCCCGTAGGAGTACGTAAATAAAATATGACTATTTGCTCATAATAAAGCTTTCTATTGGTTATAAAATTGTCAATATCAATTTAGTAGTTTAAGTGTAACAAAGAAACAGATTTAAATTCATATTTAAAAAAATAAGGATTATTTTTCACGTGATGTCGGACAAGAATACTAATTGCCTTGCCTTTTCTTGTCTGTGGGTGTCGAATACTAAAAGTGGACAAAAAGATATAATATACAGATAACAACTATGCAAGAGATGGAAAACCCCAAATAAAACCCTAAACCAACCCATCTGACCAGCGTGGTATACAATTTCCCTTATCATTTAGAGGAGTCTTGAACCCAGTGGAGGATGATTAAAAATTAACATCATAAAACTTTATGCAACTAACTTAGCTGGGAAGCAGCTGATGGCAAAATTGTGATCACCTTTGATTTGTGATTGAACCACAATTTTTTCAGCTTCGTATTTTGTGCAATTTTTCATTCTAAAATATTTGATTGCAATATGTACTGTTGTATATTCTTTTCCTTAGACGTTATGGAGTAGTGGAGGGAAGATTTTGCTTCGAAGGTGGATCTCACTGTGGAAAAGGTGAAGGTCTACATATGCTTATAACAGATCAAGCACATGATATCACAGATGCATTTGACTTGGCTACCCAAGGAAATCTATCTTTACAAAGGACACCAGGAACATCAAGAAAAAGTTTTGGTAATGTTTTTATTTCATATTTAGATTTTTAGATAAATATGTTTTTATTAATACATAAATACATATCATCACGCCATATCCCTTGCAGGGTAGGCCGAGAGAACAGAGTGCCAGAGAACTCTATCCTTGCATACTTCACTCGCTTCCTCAACATTCATAATTCTCTTCATATACGCTCGCCGGTTTCGGAGGCTCTGGACTCCACCTTCCTCCAGTACGTAACCAATCAGGTCTAGGTAGGTGAGACTCGGTCTCCCCCGGTACCTATATCCTTCCACTTTCGCACTGTATATCTTCTTAACCAGACGTTCGTTCGGCATTCTTTCCACATGTCCGAACCATCGGAGCATTCTCTTTCGCATCTTTACACCAAAATTCTCTTTCATAACTACTTGCTCTCTTACGTTGTTGTTGCGAATGCGGTCGGTCAGCCTAACTCCACAGATTTTCTGTAGAGATCACATTTCGACCGCATTAATTTTACTTTCATGCTCTTTTCTGCATACCCAACTCGCTTCATTACATTTATTACATTCTCATGTTGTACATTATATAAATGATATTATAGAATATTCTATTGTAGTAAATGAGATCGATGACAGAGTAAGAATACAATTCAATGATCCACCATCTTACCCATGGGTAATCTTAAGAGACGACTAAGGGATATAAAATGCATATAACATTTATGCAAGAGATGAAAAATCTCGAAACAAAACCGTATATCAACACTTCTCACCAGCGTGATATAGTAGGTTAGTTTTCCCTCTCATTACGAAGGAGGCTCCAGCCCAACAGTGGGACATATATGATCTGATATGAAATGAGATGTGAGAATTTTTATCTATTAAGTTCAGCTATTAAAAATATCTCAGGAAAATCGTTATATAGCTGAATTCTTTAATGTATACAATATTAAAAAATAACAAAATAAGATAATATAATATATCACATAGATTCATTAAATAATGTGAAATATTCCATTGCGACACTTCTTTTTGGATTTCAATGCCCAGTCAAACAAAAAATATTATAGAAGTTTTTGCTAAATAAGCAGTCAAGATGTCTGAAACTACCTGGTGGATCATCTCCTTCTACATCATTACCAAGAGCATATCACACGTAAACTGCTTTGAAAGAATCATAATCACTATTCTCTCCTATTATAAAATCTTGTATACTTTTTAGGAAATAAAACTCGCCCCAGCACTCGCATGTCTGATTTTAACTCGACCGAACAGTCAATACCAGACACTGCTAGTGCTCTTTACGAAGAAAATTTCTTCGGCGAAGATTGTGGAGGTGATTCTCCGTATTGGCCTTCGGATGATAGACGAATTTACGATGAAGAAGAAATAACTAATAGACCACCATGGAGTGGGGCTGACCATGTTACTTTGGAGCGCTGTAACAACTGTCTAACTAAACTGGGTGCAATTTCTCGCTCAGCAACTGTTGCTTTGACTCCTGGAACAACATTTAATCCAGCTTGGACAATGGAACCAGTGGTAGAGAGTTGTTCAGATAACTCCTCAAATAGTACAGAATATCTGACACCACGCTCAATAAAAAAGCGGTTAGAAACTTGTCACTGTAAAGAAAAGATTCCTGATCGACCACCAAAACCTGCCTATTTAGATCAAAAAAAGCCACCTGCTTCTCTACCTGTTCCATCATGTGCTTGTGTTGTTAATGATAATCATATATTAAACAATCCTAAAGTTGGACCTTACGAAAATTATGACGTCCCTAAGGCTACACATATTGAGGTAAAAAGAAAATAAGTAATAGATGTATCTAAAATAGAATTTATAGAAATTGTATATGTTTTGCTAATACAAATAGTAATCACTAATTTATTTCAGGTTGATAGTTCAGATCATTATGATACTCCAAAGAGGATAAAACAATCTCTAGTGGACGATTTATTTCAAGTAACTAAAACTTCATCCCCTGGCTCACTAGTATTGAAAAAGAATTGTGGATGTATACTCAAATTCGGTTCAAAAAAAAAACCGGTAATAGTAGAATGTAAAGAAAACCTTCAACCCGTGGAATGCCCATGTCAAAAGGTAACAAATTGGGCGAACAACCTTATCAGTCTTCCATATTGCAAAAGAACAAATGAACAAATAAACACAGATGTCCTAACAAATAAAAAATCAGACGAGATGGCTATTTACGCCACTGTAGATATCTCAAGAAAAACAAACAGACAGAGTGCCACGAGTGCTGATAAAGATGCAACTGACGGGCATGAAACTGTATTTACAAATTATCAAAATATTGAGCCAAAACAAGAAAAAGATTTTGAAGGTCCTTATGCTAATTACGAAAATCTGCAATTTGCTTTGTCTTTAGAATATTATGAAAATGCCAAGGATTTATTAAAAAAAGCGGGAGTAACACAAAGTGAGCTTAATGCATTAAGCGCTAATATAGACCTTGCAGTAAACTCGACGCCAAAAAAACCTAAGCTATGTTCCAAATGTGGACATTCCCAAATTTCAATGAATAAATCACAAGATGTGAAGAAAATAAAAAGTGATGAATATTTATTAATGGAACCAGCAAATGAAGGGAAACCTGAATATTGCACTAAAATTTTAGGACCTAATCCAGGATATACCCCAATGTTACCAAATCCGAATTGGTCTCAGAGTTTGAAGCATCCTATTCATAAAATACATAAAGCAGATATTGAAAAGTCATTTAGTATACCGACCTTAAATGGCAGTGATAATAGAATACAAAGTTTTACTAATAAATATAAAGAATCTTTACAAAAACGCTCCAGCTCTGTAGATTCAGCTCGACTTCTTGAAGATTTAAAAGAATTTGATAGCAGTATAGGGAGCCATGCAACTTCGTCATCTTTAGAAACTTTAAGGAATTTAGTAATTGAAAATAGACGATCATCTTCACCTTACAATAATGAACCCGAATGTTGTGACTGTAAATCATCAGGTTCTGAGAACAAAACTTCTGAAGAAAGCTCTTCGAAAGAGATCCCTCATTTAAGAAATAAACTTATTGATAATGCTCAAATAAAGAGATCCTCTAGCGTTCCTTGTAAATCTGGAGGAAATCGAGATTCCTCGAGTTCAAATGATTCAGGAGTATCAAGTTGCTCATTAAAACATGGTGGAGATTACAATGAATTTGAAATACCTATGACCTCTGGTCACTCTCGATATCACTACATGATACATAAAAAAATGAGGGGAAATTTGTCCAGTTGTGTACACTCCCCATTACCAAGAAAATCAAAATCATCTGATCCGCTAAGAGACATGCCTTTGCAGTTACACAAAACTACACAAAAATCCTCATCAGCTGAAGCTGAAGTACCAGTATTGCCACCGAAACCATTTAAAGGTATGTTCATCTACTCCGGATTAATATTGTTTTATTCTGTGATTCTTGGGCACTTCTACTCGCCTATTGAGAAAGGTTAAGCTTTAGTTCAATACGATGATTTAAATGCGGTTTAGTAAAATACACATGCCATTAATAAATATTATTTTAATACTCAAGTAAATTAGAACATTCAAATGAGCACATTATGTAGTTCTGACTTGAGATATCATTATGTGACTGTATATTGGTATCGAGATAGTTTATAAGCAATTATTAGTGAGAGTTTAGAATTGAAACATTAGGTGGTTTGCGACATATATCGAGACAAATTCATCAAGGAAATTCTCTTTAATTTTGTTATAATTTTAACTATTGAATTTTAAGGCGAGTCTTAAGCAGGCTGTTTAGTTTCAACTTAAAATTAAAATTGACAATAGTAAATTATCTTCTTCATTTCCAGGTGTTATGGATACGCACAGTACTTCCAGTGGTACATCAGATATGTCTGACTATATTGAAACTTTATCACTGACATCATCCCATTCATCTTCTGACACCCCTATGGGAATGAGGTATGTATAAATAATCATCTGTCTATGTATCAACATCAGCTTATAATAACGATTGGTATGTGCACCTCCCAATAAAGTTTAATTAATTTGTATTTCTGAATTAAAATTGTATTTTATTATTTACAGATTAAGTAGACAACCGACAAATACGTTAAGGCCACGCTCCGGCAAAGAATACCACAATATAGACCCTATTATCACTTCCATGTACAAACACGGAAAGGAGCTTGGTAACTATACGAACCTGCCCTAAAACCCAACAAGAAACATACCAAACTGCGACTTTGTTTTTGTTAGAAATCTTTTTCCTGAAATCTGTGTTATACTAAGTACTCGTAGCGTACTCTGTCAATCTTATCGTATCTTATCTTAATAAGCTACATTATCATTATCTTGTTTGCGATATACATATTGTTGAATCGTATTATTAAACTACGTCTCATGATACGATAACATGGTATTAAGTATCAGCACATAGCAAAATATATCTTTACTATTCGTTATTCCAACGAAAATGTAGCTTTGTAATACTAGTCGACAGTACATTTAAAAAAACCTTGGATACATAAGTACCAAATAAATGATGGTCTTTGATACAAATATGCTACGAGTGAAGAGGTTGTTTTAGTTATAATTGTAAAATGTGTTCCTTGTAATGGAGTATTTCATGTGAAGAATAGCGAAAATCTATTAATTAATGTAAGTCGAGTTAGCGTGATTTCAAAATCAACTGATATTAATAAAAGAATGAAATGAAATGCCCATTAACTTAATATATCCTATGTTAGTAAAAAATACAATATCTTTCAAGACTTCTTCTATTTCTTTCAAGACTGTATATATATTTATATTAATGATCTGGACCACTTTCAGGATTTTACTCTCTTGCATTTGTAGACATTTGTTTCGGTTTTCAACTATATTGGTCCAGTTTTAATTTATATTTTAAGTGTCGTCTACGCAGAGAGCATTCGGTCTTACCAGTGTTCTTCTGCCATGTGGGCTTAGCCAGAAAATTGCAGCATTGGTTCATTTGTCACGGCTTTTTCTTACCACGCATCTTGGCCATCTCCATTGTGATTTCGTAGCGTATTTAGAGCATCAATAAGATTAGTTTTGTCTCTTATTGTGTGTTTCTAATAATGAATTGTTTAGTTTTAAACCTAACGCTCAGTCTATTATAATAAAATGAGAACAGATTCTGTAATCTAGTACATATTCGATTTGAAAATCACCTCCTGTCTTGAATTCTATTAAAAGTAATTTCTGTGAAAGATTCACGTGCAAAATACTATAAATATGTACTTAACTTATATAAATAGCCTTATAAGTTAGTCAAAACTTCTACTGAAATACTCCAAATGTTAATTAAATGTTATAATGTACAATGCTCAACTTTTTAGATTATCTTTTATTGTTATCCCAAACTTATTATTTACCTACGCATAAGACTGAACATTTAAATTATAATTAATTTATTCAAAACGAAACGATCTAGTCAACAAACAAGACAAATTTAATATTGTAAAAAGTGTTTGTGTTTAGTGTTATATGTGAATGGTGTAAAGTTTTTGGATGATTTTTTTTTTGTAATACAACGACTAATTTGTAAACAACCTAGACGGTAGTACATAAACGCATTTTATACGAAGTTTTACTGAAAACGTAGAGCTATTTGTTTCATGAGATATTAAGGTTTATCGAACGAGGGAAAAGAAAGAAAGATTGTACATGTTCTTCATTACCCATAGAAAAAATCACTTTACAATCTTACACTTTCATGGGCTAACCATGTAACTCAAAGTAAATTTAATAGTAAAATTTAAATATTTTTTTTTACTTTGGCTATCTATTACGTAATTTTTTTTTCTACAAAAAACTTAATGAGCCTTGGAAAATATTTACTCGATTTTTTTTCGTTATTAGGCTACAATTTGATCATTTTAAACTTAGTCATCCAAACTGGACTGTAACTCCATAACATGAATAACCCATCATATCTCATGACACAAATGATTTCATTGTAAATTTGATATATTACTAATATATAAGATTTATTCAGCAATAAGTATTAAGTTACCGAACGTAGTTACCTATTATATTGATTAGGGTAATCTGAGTTACATAATAAGGAACGTGGAAGTCTCTATGGGGCATCGAATGAGCTTCTTATGTATTATGTTATATAAAACATACTCTTTGTTTTATATTTTTTTAATTAATTTTTCCTTTGACTACATAAGGATAATTATGCTCTAGTGATGGGACTGCTATGTGCAATACGACGATGTATTAATTTAGTATTTTCGCTAGTTCATGTACTATCTACATACGCATGCAGTCTGTATATCATCCTTATTCTAAATGTATACATATTATGAATAAAAATAGTAATTTGTATATAAGATTTTTTAATTGCCTTTCCACAATCATCTTGGCATGCTTGGCCATCATCAAGCCTCTTTCATATTGAGAGGAAATTGACCTACTGTACGGTACGGTGGTTAGACGGGTTAGTATAGGGGTTAGTTAGGTTAGTAGGGATTTGTTTCGAGTTTTTCTTTCCTTAAAATTATTAATTACCTGCTTGTGTTCTTTAACGGTCTTTTTCTGGTCTCGCTGGGAAAGAAGAAATGGTAAAAAATATAATGAATTCGTTACCACCAAACCTCAAATTGTTGGGTTCATCTTATTATAATCCAAAAGTTAAGATTATTATACAATTTGAGATTATTATAAATATAATTGAAATTATGATTGAAAAGCTGTGTGATAGTGGCTACGAATACTACAAAACCTTACTTTGCTCGTGGATGTTGTAAAAGGTCAACAATCACATTTCCAAGGAGGACTGACGTCTGGCAGGCAGCTGGTCATAAAACTATTGCCAATAACTTTTACAATATGTACTATGAAAGAAGAGTACATATTGTATCGACCCCAAGTAATTAGGATAAGAGTAGGAGAATGATGATGATGAATTGAAATATATGATAAGATGGATGAGTGAAGGCAAAAACATGATGAGTTATTAGGCCTCAGGTCCGATGGTTGGATGTGGTCTAACCACATAAATTCCAAACCAGAAATGATAATAATATCACAGAATGTCTTATAGTTTACGATTTAATACACGCATAACTCCAAAAAGTTATAGATATATTCCGTAGTAAACGAACTCTAGAGCCAGAGTTCTTATAGTATCAAAGATGTATACAAATTAGTCATATAATGCAGATGAAAAGATCTTGGAGTTGTTATGATTTATGCTGATACAGAAATCATCATCATCAACACAGGCCATATATGTCCCACTGTTGGGCTCGGGCGTCCTCCGTAATGGGAGGCAAATTAACCTACTATACCACGCTGGACAGACGTGTAGGTATAAAGTTTTGTTTCAAGTTTTCCTTGTCTTGCATAGATATTTTATGCAGTCGTCTCCTACGATCACCCACGGGTAAGATGGTGGCTGGCCTAAGGGGTGGTGAATTGTATTCTTACTCCGTCACCACACGGATATCTTTTACTTAGTACATAATTTTCCCCAGAGGGCGCTCCCATTCACTCTCCTATCTTGTCTCAATAGTTATACGAAATGGAGTTATTTCACTAGTACATAGTTATAAATAAAATAAAATATTTATATGTAAGGTAACGAATAATAAAGCTGACAGATATATTTGTTTCGACCTCACTCAAGCGGTATGTCAAAATCATTTCTTATTAACTTCCACAGCATTCGTGAGGTCACGACGAATTCCAACGATACGAACAGAAAAAATATATATAATGTAACCGAGACTTTTCCTCAAAAACAATATCAAATTCCGTCGATAGCTTCGCTAACAACGTGTCGGGACGAACGAACTCGCCTCAATAATTGTTTTTCACTTTGGGGAATAAAATATAAAAAAAAAATACTCATAAATTTTGTCGAACTTGTTCGCTGCTCATTTTGCTTGTGTTATTTTTTAATAATTTAGTCGTCTCTCGGTCTCTCTTTCTCTCGAGGCCACATTTACATAACATTAGCATAACAATACATGAGCTTGTATTGTGCGATGGTATTAATACAATGGGCAGGTTTTTCGCCAACAATGCCAGATGATATAATGTTATTTGTGCATTGGAAAAAAGTTTCTAGGTTTTAAAAATATAAAAGTCCAATTTTTGTGTTCAAAAAATAAATTACAAAAATGTTATTATTTGTTAACTGACTAAATTATGAGTAGTTTCAATAGTAGAATATTTTTTTTTAAAGACATCATATGCTTAGAGTATAAATATAATTTACGGACACAAATTAAACTGAGCCTTAGAACAATAATTTCTGCATCACAGTATTATCCTGCGTGGAAATTGAACTCACGGAACTATACGGTTATGTCAAACATAACAACAACTTTTAGAAATTGAAGAATATACGATAACAATATGTTAGTACAATGTATCACTAGAGAATATACAACTAAGGCGGCGTAACAGTTAAAACACATAACTACCAGGCCAGTGAAGGTGGTTTGATTTCCAATTCTCATCCATAACAAATTTTTATATGATCCATAAATTATTGGTCTGAATCTGGGTACAAATTTCATGAAAATTGTTGGTGTCGATTCCGAGATTCAGAAAATATTTATATATACCATAATTTCCCATTTAAAGATATTAGTTAGATATCATATAGCTGTGTGGTAGCGGCGACGAACACTACCAACCCTTACTTTGCTCGTGGATGTCGTAAAAGCCGACTAAGAGCCATATAACGACCTGGGTCAACGCCATCTGATGCCATTTGGTCAACAATTACATTCCCAAGGAGGGTTGACGTCTGGCAGGCGGCCGGTCATAAAATTATTGCCAATAACTTTTACAATATGTGCTATGAAAGAAGAGTACATATTGTATCGACCCCAAGCAATTGGGATAAGAGTAGGAGAATGATGATGATGAATCTGGGTACAAATTATACGTATATCATGTCTGCTAATTAAGTTTGTAAAGTACCTCACAATACACGGATTATATCTTAAAAAAAAATCAGTAGCAGCTTATCACCTATAAACGTATTATCTCACATCAAGTGAGATACCTATAGATCTTTAGTCTTTTATGCCACCTATAGAGGAGTCATAAAAGATGATTAAGGGATTTAATATGCATATAACAGTACACACACACACACAGTAACAGTTTTCTGTATCGTTCTTGTCAAAATTTTAACCAAATATTGCGTAGTAACGACATAGATATTTTTAACACGAGTATATCCTCATTGAGGAATAGGCTTATATCCATAAAGCTGTGATTTTTGTTATTGATTGTTCAAACATTTTGATTGATTATATTTTGCAGTAATATATATAGTATTTGTAATGTAGTGTATTTACAAGACAGGCAATTACTTTGTTATATGGAGTTAGCTTTAAGTAATTGTTATAATTTTACTCAAATATTTTATTGTTTTTCTTTTATTTTTGTATAGAAGGGCTTTTGTTTTCTTTTTTAAATATTCTAAGAAATTGTTATATGTGAGAGTGGAGACTCATGAATGGCTTTATGTTGCTATTTAAGTTATCATTGTGATGTTTTTAGCTGTTAGTTTCCTTTAAAATAAATAAATAAAATAAATAAATATAATATGATGATGATATGTTGGAGCTGTAAAATTTGTTAAATAAAGCTCTATACTAATCAGTCTGACCAACGTGGTAGAAGTAGGTCAATTTCTCTCCTATTTTGGAGTAGGCTCGAAATCAGCAGTGGGTTATGTGTGATCTGAGATAATGATATCACCATTACCAGCCAGTTGGACTGTTTACACAAAGTTTTAAAAGTATAAGTGTTTGAATTAAATTTTCCCGTCTTTACGCAATACTCTGGGCTGATTTTTCGGAATATGATACATTCTAGTAAAATTATTTAACCTACCATAAGTACATATTTTAGGGCAGTAAATTTGTGAATACAAAAACAATATTTCTACTGTTTTTTAGAGTAAAATGTGATTCGGTCTCAACCGGCTCAAGTCGCTCACAGCGATGAAAGATATGGTCCAACATGCTCCACATTATTTCTCTATCACCATTTAGGTGGGCCGCTGGTATAGAGTCCATTATCTTCAGTAAAAATTAGTTCTTCCTAAACAAACAATAAAAGCACAATTTGTATATAATTTAAATTATATTTTCAAATGGCAATCACAATCAAAAACTCTTTACTCAAACACTTGAGTTGAATAACAATCAAGTAATTATATTCCATTGACTAACAAAAGTCGCGCTACAACAAAGTGTTGCCATCTCGCAAAATTACCAACCTTCCCTAAATTAATGTTAAATTAATATTTATTTGTAGGTCCAGCGATGGAGTAAGAATACATTTTACCTATATCTTACTCGTAAATGTCGTAGAAGACGACTAAGTGATGTAATGTGTACTTATATAACGTCTATGAAGTAGAAGGAAATTTGAATAAAAAAACTCTATACCAATCCTGTCGTACCAACGTGGTATAAAAAATAAATTTCTCTTTTATTGTTTAGAACGCCCGAGCCCAGAAGTAGGCCGTATATCAGCAGAGATGATGATGATCAATATTATTATAACAAAACTGAAAGTATTCGATTTTGTTTTGTAATCTCAAGAACTAGTTGAATTTGCAAAAAAAACCCTTTAGATACAAGTTACGTACTAATGGAATATTTTTATATCTGAAGAGTGTATGAAAAATATTAACTGGCTATTTAATAAATAATAAAAGAAGAAAAAATAATTAATGAAATAATTAAAAAAGCGATATATAATAGGAAAGGGCAAGCAAAGGATCGTCCTGGAGCTGTTTGGATTGAGCAACCGCTTGAATGCCCAAATGAGCTATTTTTATTGTTGATGACAGCGGCTAAAAATGTAATAAGAATATGTAGGACATGTACCTAATTATAGTTTTTTCCCCCACTGAAAACTTTAACATAACGAGATTTTCTATAAGTGAAACCTAGCCTGATCAATTTATTGTCCCCGAAAGCTCTTGCATACTAAAACTCATGAAATTTGTTGGAGTCGTTTCCGAGATTGTGAGTAAATAGATATTTAAAATATACAAAAAAAATATCGTTTAACATATTAGAATATACAGATATAAAATAAAAGACTTTAAATTACATACAGAGATCCTTAAAATAGCAATAAATTAAGAAGTAATCTATGCAAGAAAGGTTTACGAGGAGATCTAATTAATAATATATTCCACAAAACGTCACAAACTTATACAAGTCATTGACGTAACAAGTCTATTGAAAGCTGAGAATTATCACGTAATTAATCTGGATAAATGGTTGAGTAGAATATAGCTAATGGCCAGTTTTGAGATAGAGAGAGGACCGTTCACAAATTAGCTTCTATTCATTACGTTGATAGTTGAATAGTTGGACAAATTGTTAACTAAATCACTGCTAAGTTTTGGGTGACTAAGGATCGGGTGCTGATAATCGGCCTAATCGTAATAATTTATAATTAACTTGAATTCAGTTAGTAGATATTTACTTATCTACTAACCTTGTGCCTTGATGGCGTGGTGGTTAAAATAATGACCTGTGTATTATCTGTTAGATTCCATGTAGGATTTGTATCTATTATTGAATTTTTGTAAAATCCTCTGCAAAATAAGGATTATTTCCTTAGGGTTTTTAAAAATAAAATGAATGCTACGCTAAGCTCTTATATTACAGTTAGCGGTATAACCAGCGACTGCTATTTCCAGACCGCTGACTATACCTCGCGACTGCGATGTCTAGAATTTCCAGTTTCGAAGAGTAGACAAAAAAGGCGAAACGAGATATTTTTCAAATGGCTATTACATGTATTGTGTGATATGACATGAGTGCAGTAGTTAAAATACCATACATATATCTTATCATCATCATCAGCCAAATATCATACATACATCTTATCATTCTGTCCTTATCACAGGCTCAATGGAGTGAAAATAACATTTAGTTTTATAAAGTGAAATTATCTTAAACACAAATTTATATTTCATGGGATGAGTATTTTGTTCCATGGGCCCGCAACGGTCCACCTGCTGGCTCCTTGATTGCTGACAACTACATCCTGAACAGCATTCAGGCCCAGATGAAATATGTGTCTGTTATCGGCTGGACTGACGGTGGTTTTTTCAAGAGCATTTTCGACTACTTGTACCGTTGCCGTGACGTTCACCCTATCATTAGGCCAAGCGCCGGGTCTTTTTTTTTTGCAACGTACGGGACCTGGTATTTTTTTTTTGGGAATATGTTCAAGGTCGTCCCCTGAATGTAAATCCAAGTTGGCGCGGCGGGGGAGGGTTCACTTCAGGCGCCATCTTGGAAAACACGTTTTATTGAATACCTCGCGAACTGCGCATCGTACGACAAAAATTGCAGAGACCATTATTGTAGATAATAATATTTGCCATCTTTTTTATTTAAAACTTTTTTTTGTATAACGCATAGGTTTTTAATTATAGTGAATCAAACTTTTTACAATATGGTTTTTACTAAATATTTATTTAATGATCAATGATAAATTAAAAATAATGGTGACTGAATTGTAGAGCATGAAATTACCTATAAATTTTATAAATACTTTTTCTCGTAGCATTTATAGTCTAAGAGCTGCAGCTTAGTAAAACTTGCACCTCGTACATTATCAGTGGCAATATTGCTCGCTGTATACGAAAACCATTTCATAACGCATAAAATGGCATAAAGTGTTCAAAAAAAATGTCAATACAGCTGTGCAGCAAATCAATTAAAATTATAAATAATGTGGAGAACAACTAATAATTTGTCGATCTTTATTGTTACTTAAAACGGTATCATCATAAAAGATTGTCTATGTAGCAAAAAACAATAGTACATCCCGCTACATCGTAAGAATTGTAATAGTTATTATTTTTATTATTATGTATCTCCAATTGTTATCGAAATCACAAAAATGAAAAGAATTTTACGAATGTTACTTCAAAAAAACGAAAAAAACATTTGTTTACACAAACAAAAAGTGGCGAATTATTTTACGGTGCGAGTCTTATTTTTTTCGATGTCGAGGGAAGACACTCATCGTCTTGTGGATCTATCTCTTCTGCCTCCGCCATATCCGAAGGAGACGAATCAAAGGTCAGGTCTTCGGTTGGGATGGCATCTAATATGTCTGGCACGTTGTCGCATATTTGGCCGCTGCAATTGGAGCAAATAATCGAACATTTGAGAACAGCTTTTCAGCATCCGCAGGCAGCTCCGCAATTTTTGGTGCATTTGCACGATATTATTTGCAACAAACTCGACGGTGCAGGAGCCATAGCAGTTCGAATTGGTTCAAGCCCTTGTGCAGTTCGCTTCCAACCCCATTTTTCAGCGTCGTGATAAAATCCAAGCCAAGTTTGAACCTGGTGGTACACTCTGATAGAATGGTAGCGTGCCGTATCTTGTGTTGGAGATAGAAGTGATAAATTCAACCTTGTCTTACTCGCCAATTTCCCGAAGCATTTGTAGCGAAGCGAGTTAATAGAGACTTCCGATTTTGTAAAACGGTTGGGATTTATACCTGAATACTGTTGGAATGTTAAGAGGGAGAAATTCCGAACGACCCGAAATATATACTACAACTTATAGGGACATAATTGAATATACAGCATTATAATCTCATTTACAGCGTTATAGCTCTTAAACTATAAATGCTACGAGAAAAAGTTTCTTATAGAATTTATAGGTAATTTCATGTTCTACAATTCAGTTATCATTATTTTTAATTTATCATTGACCATTAAATAAATATTTAGTAAAAACCATATTGTAAAAAGTTTGATTCGCTATAATTAAAAACCTATGTGTTATACAAAAAAAAGTTTCAAATAAAAAAGGTGGCAAATATTATTATCTACAATAATGGTCTTTGCAATTTTTGTCGTACGATGCGCAGTTCGCGAGATATTCAATAAAACGTGTTTTCCAAGATGGCGGCTGAAGTGAACCCTCCCCCGCCGCGCCAACTTGGATTTACATTCAGGGGACGACCTTGAACATATTCCCAAAAAAAAATAGCAGGTCCCGTACGTTGCATTACAAACCCACTTTTTTTGCTACGGCGCTTGGAGTACATGGCTTATTACGAACATAGGCAGGCCCAGTATTATATGCTGATGGTTGTATGTGGAGGTGATCCGCTGGATGGCACTACATAGCGCACTCGTAAAGGCTAGACCTCTGACCATCTGACTTAATGCTCTCTCATGGCAACCACAAATGGCCATGGCGGTCAGAGCCATACGTGCTTACCGCATGATGGTGACTGAGGCAGCGCGAGTGTTCACCAGAATTCCTCGTGGGATTTGAAGGCGGAAGCATACGCTTGAGGTTAGTGTTGCCTAAAGAGAGAAGCGTCGTGAACTCGGTCCCGACTCGCTCAGCTCATCGTCCACTCTATCGTCTCGAATTGGGTGGGGTGTGAATATATCTCAGGGTCTATCCTCAAAAAGAATCAAAGGAATAATGGTTACTCCGTGTTGTAATAGATTCAAAATACAATTGTCACAAACTTGCTTACTTATGGTGGCAAACGAGCAAGCAGTACACCTGATGTAAGTGTTACTGTCGGCCATGGGCCTTTGCAATATGAGGATTATAGCTAAGTAGCTGCGTACCAACTAAAACCCGCCCAAGTTAGGCTTCCGGCTCTCACATTCACTGAACGGAGCGCCAGAGTATAGTGCTACTGCTCACGATATTCTGCGAAAGTGTAGTACTACCCCAGACGAACCGGCCCGCAGCTGTACACTGAAAACTATCAACAATGTGGCCTTTTTACTATAAAGTAGTGGGCCGCCGGCGACAAACACCGGGTTCCGGTAATTCACTAATTACTGTGATAGGACCACGCTGTTGACAATTTTCTGTCTACAGCCGCGGGCCGGTCCGTTCGGAGTAGTACCACACTCTTGCAGAAGATCGACGTCTAAGTTATGGCAATGTGCTATTGTGCTTTGTTCGGTGAGCGAGAGAGCTGGAAGCCCAACTAGGTAGGTTTGGGGATTTTATTAGTAGTCAGCGGCCTAAGTATTGCAAAGGTCCATGGGCGGCAGTGACACTTATCATCTGGTGTGCTGTTTGCTCGTTTGCCACCATAGCAATAAATAAAATATCCATTCGCACGGCGTGGAGAAGTACATTCCGTGGCAGTTTTATGGGGTTGCGCGCCGCTTCATATGTTGCCCCGGACTGATTTAGCAGGGTGTGACCAGATCATAGACCGGCTCAAATATAAAGATGGTCCCTATCTAGTAAGTATTGTAAAATTAGTTTTTTTAAATTAATACTGAGCACTACAAAATATTTCTCTGTATTGGGAGGGATTTTTACAATAGCAACTAATTAATAGACTCAAATAACGTCCAGATTTAGAACAATTATTTGTGGATTACAACAAGAAGAACAGTTTGGGGACACAACCCACTACATCATGTATGGTAAGTTGTTGCTTAAATCACTATAACAACACTGCTGTGCAGATTATAGGATATAAGAAGATAACATCACTGGAAGAAGGGTGAAACTCGAAATAAAGGCTTATAACTGTCCATCTCGTATGGTGTGTTTGCGTAATTTAAAGAAAGTTAGAGGAAGTTGGAGGAGAAATCCGTGACCATCAGATCATATGGGCCTTAGAAAAAGTGGTCGTGAATTCATATGGTAAAGGAGTAAGACTACAATGCACCACCCTCTACTGGGTGCCCTTGGGTGTTGTAAAAGACGACTAAAGGATTATATGTAATATGCAGATAACAGCTAGAAGAAAATCTCGAATTAAAACTCTGTGCCGTTAAACCCGTTTGACCAGCGTAGTATGGTAAGTCAATTTCTATTCTATTATAGAGGAAGATCGAACCCAACAGTGGGATATAAAGCCTAAGATGAAATAATGATGAGATGAATAAAAACTACTTTTACGGATTCTGTCACGTTTGTATTTTATTTTTAATTGCCCGACATTTCTGACTGTGACTATGAACGCTGTAAAATGTTTGAAACGTCGGCAAATTGAAAATCAAATACAAATTTGATAGAATCCGAAAAAATAATTTTATTTCAAATGTGTAATACTCGCGTAAATATAAGAAATCATTATCAGATGAATAGTTAGAAAAATAGAATTATTTGAAATTAATGTTTATGGCACAGTAAATATAATTGCAAAACCTGAGAAAAGATTTCAGAAAATTTTACAAAAAAGAAAGCAAACACGTCGACAAGAATTAGTTTGCGTTAAAAGGTCGGTTGGGACGAAGTGAAAAAGTTTTAATTACCTCGCTGTTTAAACGGACCATAAAGGGGTTAGATTTTTGCTCCAACGTTGTGTAAATACTGCGGCGATAAATGTAATAATTCAGTTAAAACGACCGTCTTGGTTCCGCGATCTTAATCACTTGAATTTGTGCGGTTATTTTGTTGAGACGATGACTTTAAGGTTCTTTTAATTAGTGTTGCCAGCTCACAATAAGCTTTGTGTGATCTCTTGTAAAACGTTAAAAATGCTTACTATACTTCCGTTTAAACCAAGAGCTAAAATGTATAATTGTTACGTCTTATTAATAAAATTTTAAGGGAGGGAGGAAAATGCTTTTATTGTAACGGTGTAACTTCAAAAACGTATTTTTTGTGAGAACTTTGCGAGAAATTATTTGATGCAATTTGTGAGAACTATTGATGACAAAATATAAATTAAAATACACGGTAATTAATTTGAATAAATATATCCAAAATTAAAACTGATTTGAAAAGTATTGGAGAAGAAAATCTTTTTTGACATTATCTCCTTCATTCATTAACTTACCGACCGTCACTTAACTTTAAATGCAAAATAATGGTATAATTTATGGTAAAGTGTAACACAATAGTTCAAATTCTAATCAAAATTCACTTATTATGTATAAACACCGCGAAATCACTTATTGAGAATTATAGTATTTTACACACATACACACACATATCATCACGCCATATCCCTTGCAGGGTAGGCAGAGAGAACAGAGTGCCAGAGAACTCTATCTCTGCATACTTCACTCGCTTCCTCAACATTCATAATTCTCTTCATACACGCTCGCCGGTTTCGGAGACTCTTGACTCCACCTTCCTTCAGTACATGACCGATCTGGTCTAGGTAGGTTAGTCTCGGTCTCCCTCGGTACCTACATCCTTCCACTTTCGCATTGTATATCTTCTTAACCAGGCGTTCGTTCGGCATTCTTTCCACATGTCCGAACCATCGGAGCATTCCCTTTCGCATCTTTACACCAATACTCTCTTTCATACCTACTCGCTCTCTTACGTCGTCGTTACGAATGCGGTCGGTCAGCCTAACTCCACAGATTTTCCGCAGAGATCGCATTTCGACCGCATTAATTTTACTATCATACTCTTTTCTGCATACCCAACTCTCGCTTCCATACAGTAATGTTGGGACAAGCACTGCGTTATGTATTGCTACACGTGCCTTCTGGCTGAGGTGGTGGCTGCCGAAAAGTTGCCCCAACGCTCCGTTCACTCTATTTCCCGCATTCACTCTTCGCTCTATATCAGTGGTGTACCTTCCATCTCGGCTAAATCCACATCCAAGATATACAAATTCATCCACTTGCTCTAGTACATCATTACCTATTGTTACTCTTACATCTGTTCTGGTTTTATCTCTTTCAAAGACCATTATTTTGGTTTTGCTCACATTCACGCGTAGACCCCTTTTCTTACAATCTTCTGTCATTGTGTCGACTAGGGTCTGCAGGTCAGTCGCTGACTGTGCCAGCAGGACTGCATCATCTGCATAAAGCAGAGCAGTGACCACTGAGTCGCCCATCTGGACTCCCACATTCATATCGTTCAACCTTTGGAGACATTTATCCAGATATATGATAAACAGCCTGGCTGACAGAACGCACCCCTGCTTAACGCCGATATTGACGTCAAACCAAGGCGACATTCCATCATCCAGCCGCACACAGGCTCTACAGCCCATGTAACTGGACTGCACAGCCTGTAGCAGTTTACCGTTAATACCATACTCCGGTAAAATGTCCCAAAGTTCCTTTCGTACAACCGTGTCAAATGCTCTCTCCAGATCCACAAAACTGCAGAAAACCCTCTGACCTAGAGCCAGATGCTTCTCCACAATATTGCGCAGAGAGAACACTTGATCCATGCATCCCCTTCCACTCCTGAAACCTCCTTGTGTCTCACACAGTAAACCATCGGACACCATCCTCATTCTCCTTTCAATAACTTTTCCATACACTTTTGCTGCCAAACTGGTCAAGCTTATGGCTCTGTAATTTGCGCCGTCATAACGTGAACCCTTGTTTTTAAACAAAGGCACGATGACTGCGCTATTCCAGTCCCTGGGAACCATTCCCGAGCGCCAACATAAATTGAGGAGCAACAGGAACGCCTCCCAGACACAAGAGCCACCGAGCTTGATCATCTCGGCAGACACCATATCAATGCCCGCTGCCTTACCATTTTTCAAACTTCTTATCGCCCATTCAACTTCATCCATACTGATGCCATCGGAGGACGCCGTTGTCGAATGTTGATCTACTAAACCACATCCAACACCGGCGCCAACCGTAGCATCCGCATACATATCGCCAAAATATTCACTCCATCGGCTTAACACGTCTTGTGTTTGTGTAAGAATGTCTCCACCTTTAGACCTTATTTTATTCATTCTGAAGGCTGACCAACCACCCCGAGACTTCTTCACCTCCCTCCAAAAGAGTTTGGTGTTACCCTCGAAGTTTTTAGTCAGCCTATCTTCTGCACTCATACTTGCTCTATCACGTTTCTCTTTCACTAATGAATGAAATATATCGGCAATGTAAGAATGACACCAAGGCCGGTGTCATTCTTACATTGCCGATATATTTCTTTCTTCTGTTCAGTCATACTGTCATTCAGATTCAAAGAAGAGACATAGTCCAGCCACGCTTTCTTCTTTTGCTCTACGGAAGCTGCCACTTCCGCATCCCACCATGCATCACCATTTGTTTTTCTATGCTTCTTTGAACTTCCACATACTTCTTTCGCTGTATCTACCATACTCTCTTTCAATACTCTCCAGCATTCTTCAATGTCCGATTGCGGCTGGCTTGCCATCGTCAGCCGTTCTCGGACACCCTCTGCATACTTTTCTCTTACACACTCTTCTTGCAACCTTTCAACCTTTATTCTTTCAAGCCCTCCGAAGTGGACACGCTCTCGCCAGTGCCTCCACTTTCTGAACAGACCACTAAATCTCGCAATAACGAGATAGTGGTCCGTGTCGACTGTGGGGCCCCTGTAGGCTCTTGCGTCCAATATTTTGCTTCGGAGGCGACTGTCTACCAAAATTAAATCTATTATGCTTTTCTGTTCATTCCTTCTCCATGTATACATATGGATGTCCTTATGTTGGAAAAATGTGTTTGACACAATAAGGTTTCTCTCCATGCATACATCCGCTATGAGCCTACCTGCGTCGTTCACTCTCTTATCACCAAATGGACCAAGTACGTCCTCATAGTCGGGACGCTTGGTCCCCACCCATCCGTTCAAATCTCCGCATACAATCACGCGTTCACTGGTTTCTGCCATATCCAGAACTTCCCTAACATTATCCCAAAACTTCTCTAGGTCTGATGCCACCGAGGATCCTACGGGAGCATATGCTACAACCATGAATACCTTGGTGACACCTAGTTTTATACGGACCCAGAGAAGTCTGGGATCATACATTCCGTAATCCTTCACACCTGAGGCCAAGCGAGAGGACAACAGCACTCCTACCCCCATGCTGGCTCGATCGCTCTGTGGTACACCAGACCACAGAGCCATCCCGCCACCAGGAAGATCGCAGGCGTCGCTGCCCCTTCGCTTGGTCTCTGTTACACAGAGCACGTCTAGCTGTTTGTCCGCCATGACGGATATCAGCTCGTGCAACTTACCTTCCACACAACCTCTTACATTCCACGTGCCCACCCGGCACTCCGTTCTCCTCGACTCGCCTGACTGGGCAAGGCGTGATGGGTGGCGGCCCCCATCGCCGCAACTGCCGATGTTCGTACCGACGGGGGCGGGTCGGTACGCGTCGCCTCCGGGGGACGCCCTAACCCGCATTGCGGTACGCATTTCGAGCCGGATTAGCAGTCTAATTAGACTGGCAGGGGACGCGAACGAGCACGCTCCGGACTATGCCCCCCATTTTAAATTAATTTAATAAACTACCACCGGATTAGAAGGTGGTGGAAGTTACCACCGGTCATGAATGTAGGTAATTTTATGAGTATTAGTTGCTGACAATAGTTTAAAATTACATTTGACGAATTTACATTGAAATTGTTTTATGCGAGAAATTATTCTTTTTATCAAAATTCAAACAATTTTACTAATTGTCAGCAAATGTTTAATTTAGTTAAGAAATCTCCGAACTAAGAAATTTTTCTTTGACTTTAAGTTAATATTATTCGTCCTTCTAGCAGCATTACTCAATTTGCATGAAAAAATGTCAATTAGTATTCACAATTAGAGTCACTCGAGTAAATGAAGTGAAATATTAAAAGTGCTGACCGACTCCTCGGAGAGTTGCGCTCACAATTATAGAGTTAGCACAACTTGTGGGAGCTGATCCATTCCGACACAATTATTGGTCTCCCTAAGGACTGTTAACGAGTTTATAGATTTTAACTTACTAAAGATTATTATAATATTTCAACCAATTTTATTATTATTTATACTTGATATTGCTATTCCTATTAAGTTTAGGTCTAGTAATAACAAAACTCTCCGAAATTAAAAGACGGATGTGAAGTATGATAGAATGAAATATGGAAATGGATGGATAACAGAACAAGCAAAGACATGTAAGGGAGGAAGGAAATTAAAAAGGTAAAAAGAAAGCAAGATAAAGCGTGATAAAAAAAAGGCTAGCTAAAATGTTTTTTGTAAAAGAGAAATTTTAGATACAGATCATCCACAAGCGTGGGGACAATACCATAATTGTCATGCTATACAGGAGTTGGCGATCTTGAAGATTTAAAAGAGTTCGTGGTTTGTATTAATATGTTTCTTAGGAGAGTGGTGCTAGTCATTCTTATGGTGTTCTCTTAGCCAGATTTTATGACTGCCATGGAAAAGTAAAGGGTAGTGGCTAAATTTGTTTAATTAACCCATTGCCAGACTAAGATTTAGTAATTTAGCATGCGTATGTTTTATTTCGTCTAAATAGAATTAATCCCTGTCATCATCTTAGCTCGTATGTATACGTTTCAATGTTGGGATCGAATCTCCTCTACAATAGAAAGGTACTTGATCTGCTATATGAAGCTGGTCAAACGGGTTGGTTGATATGAAGTTTTATTTCGTGTTCTCTATATATTATATCCCGTGGTGGTCTTTTAAAGGGGGGTGATGTATTATATTCTTACTCTGACACTACGCGGAATAAACAATACCTATGTCTTTAATAAAATATAGTTATGTACATTTTACTATGAGTCTCTAGTAGTACTAGCGGCTAAACTTGTTATCATCTATCTAGGATAGTTCCAGGTTTCATAACTTGAGAATTTATTGAGGAAAATGTGACGTAAAACGTAATTATCCGTTTCTACTTCCGGTTTAATTAACAGTTTCTTAACATTCGAATGAAAAAGTTTCTGACGTATGGTTAAACCTTTTTATTCTTTTTAGTTTTAGCAACCTTTTTTTATAGAACTCGCTATGGTATAGTCAGATGCCACTCGATTATTTGGTGGTAATAGAAGGGTTGGCCCTGACACCATAACCTTGCGTACAAGTATCTCTGAAAAGCTATGTGGATGAGAGGCGGTAACCAGCCCTTCTCATCGGTAGCTAGTTTTGGCAACTTAAGCTAGTAATAACAGCTATTGATATTATGATTAGGCAAAGTTATTATATTTTATTGATAGATCTTTAAAACTGTGTAATTATATTTTTGTTGTGGTAACGGAGTAAGAATGCAAATTATCATCATCCTTTCTTTCCTGTAGGTGACCTGACAATGCAAGAGAAGGAAAACTCAAAATAAAATCTTATAGCATCCCTTTTGACAAGTGAGGTATATTATATACATTTTCCTTCAAATTTGAACACATCTGAGCTAAAATGATATGTGAATAATATATTACTCTTCAAGTCACTATCCAAAATGCCGGCCAGGCCCTTAAAGCTCGTATATGATAAGTTTCGTAAGTGGGTCGTGATACTAAGTACCAAAAGATTTGCACTCAACTTGGGACAAACGAGGGGTGATATTGATCTCGCACTATCGATGTAGGCGCCATCTGAGGCACCGAGTGTATTTTATTAAATAGTTCTAAATTATAAAAGTTATTTACAAATGTAAATGAGACTAACGGTACGTTCGATAAACGAATACAGGGGTCGAGTATTGCTTTGAAGTTGGACCCCTTTTGTAATAAATTATATGCATGTGCATTGTAAATTGCAATTAGAGTAAATTGTCTTACAGTATCGAAAGGGTCCTTATTAATTCTATATTCTATTTAATATATCGGATATCTGTCTATTCTAAATAATAGGATTCAAAGCTTGTAATACGATATAAATTATTTGGTAAATTTTGTCCTTTTTTCTTAGCCTATTTTGTATTGCTAAGAAGGGATTTGTTCAAATGAGATAAATTAGCTTATACTAAACTGATCAAATGATTTGATATAATTTTTTATTTTGGGATTTCCTTCTCTTGTAGCTATATGGTTATATATCTTCATAAAATTCATTTGGGAGTTATCATGTCATTGTCATTATATTTTCACTAGATATTACTAGAAACTGTATGGTACGAATACTACCAACCCTTACTATGCTACGAATACTACCAACCCTTACTATGCTCGTGGATGTCGTAAAAGACGACTGAAAGCCTTATAACGAGCTGGGCTAACTCCATCTGATGCCGTTTGGTCAGCAGTTACATTCTCAAGGAGGGTTGAGGTCTGGCAGGCGGCCGGTCATAAAACTATTGCCAATAGATTTAACAATATGTACTATGAAAGAAAAGTACATATTGTATCGACCCCAAGTAATTGGGATAAGGTAGGAGAATGATGATATTACATATTACTAGATAGAAGATAGCAAACCTCTGGTGAAATTATTTTATTGTGTCCTATGTACGGTTAGCCATGGAGTGCCAAAAGCTATTTGATTCGAGAGATCACATATCAATTTATATTAAAATATGAGTCACACTTTTAATAACTTACACTGTCGCGAATACATTTATACACAAATTTCTGTAATAATGATGACTTTTGGACGTAAGACATCTCAGTCCTCCCGTGACCATGATTACTGTAAAATATTCAAAACGTCTCGGGAAATTAAAATTTAAATACAAACGCGATAGAATCCGTAAAAGAGATTATATTTCAAATAATAAAAATATCATTATAAGTCGTCATAATACTGCCAAGATCATCATCTCAACTCGTGTACGTCCCACTGCTGGGATCGAGTCTCCCACACTATAAAATAGGCAATTGACTTATTACCACGTTAGCCAGGTGCGTTGATCTAGAGTTTTATTGCCAGTTTTTCTTCTCTTGGATAGAATTTATATGCATGTATATCTCTTGGTCTCCCACCGGCGAGTTGTGAATTATATTCTTACTTCATCACCGTACGGATAGTACAATATACAGATGAGATCTTAGTTTAAATACCAATGTGTATTGCACGATGTTATAGGTTTGATTCCTACTGAGGACAATTCTTTTACCTCACAAATCGAAGTTCTTAATCTGGGTATAATTCTCGCCTGTGATATATTACTTACAGCCAGATGTTCATATACATAAAGATGACTTATATACTTATAGTAAAAAGCTCACATATCCACTAAGAAAAGAAAGAAACAAAGAAAACATAGTTTATTCATATTATAAACATAGATGATTAATAATAATTATAAATACGAAATACATTCAACCACTAGATACTAGGACGCTAGTCATAGTTATATATTTACAAATTATGCATATATAGGAAAAAACTATAAAGGTAGTGTAACATTAGAAGCAAACTCAGTGTGGCATCATACACCGACAAGGCCACAGCTCAGCATTTGCTGCATATAAATACAGCGCTGATTTTCAGCTGTAACCTAAGATGGGCAACGGCTAACACTCACAGATACGTTTCACTAGAACATATTCGAGACATAAAAGTGAATCAGTATACAAAAACGTTAATTAATTTAAATGTAAAAAAAGAACTATTCTTTTTTTTTGTAAATTAAAATTAAACGAAAATAAATAAAACGGGATATAAAACGACACAAACAATATATATATATATATATATATATACACTACCGTCCAAAAGTTTGGAAGCACACCTGTTTTCAAACAAAACAAATAAATGCCGACTAATAGCGGTAAAAATTAGCAATAATCTTAAGTTTTACAACCTTTTACGACTGTCTACACAAACACAAAAGGATTATTATCCTACATTCATCAAGTTTTATGGAATTCCTTAATATTGACGAAACACGTGTTTTATGACTTAATCCGTCGGCTACTTTATCCTATGCAATGGTGTAGTTTTATTGATAATGTTTGCTGGTTTTAACTTTTTTAGACCTTATTCAGTCGCACTTGAGCATTGGCACGTGAAAGTTGTGATATTAACATTGTCTGTATTCGAAAGATATCGGCTACTACTTTGACCGTATTTTTTCTTCTGAAAATGGCAAAACGCAAGCAAATCACGCTTGAACAGCGAAGCGCTATTTGCACTCTACGCGAGGAAGGATACAGTGAACGTCAAATCGCAGAAAGGCTCGGAATTTCTTGTAAAGGTGTCCACTATACCCTTGCTAGAAAACAAGAAACGGGGAAAAATGAAGATAGAAAGAGATCTGGTAGGCCCAAATCCACAACAAATCAAGAGGACAACTTCATTAGAGTTCTTTCTAAACGGAATCGACGCTTAACTGCACCACAGATCACTGCAGCTCTGAATGATACGCGAGAAACACCCATTTCAACAACTACTGTTAAAAGACGCTTACTGTCTGCGGGATTAAGAGGATGTGTTGCTGCTAAAAAACCCAAACTAACAAATCGACATAAGAAAAATAGACTAGAATGGGCAAAAGCGCATAAAAACTGGACTATAGAACAATGGGAAAATGTCCTTTGGAGTGACGAATCAAAATTTCAGATTTTCGGATCCAATAGACGTGTCTTTGTACGCCGGTCAAAAGAAGAGAGGGCTTCAGAGGCATGTACAGTGCCTATCAATACATACTATCAAACATGGTGGTGGTAATGTCATGGTTTGGGGGTGTTTTGGCAACAGTAAACCCGGCAATCTTGTGAGGATAACCGGAAAATTAAACAAGGAAGGCTATTTAAAAATTCTCCAAGATTCTGCCATACCCAGTGGACTAAGTCTCATTGGTTCTGGATTCATTTTTCAACAGGATAATGATCCTAAGCATTCGTCTAAATTGTGCCAGAACTTTTTAAACAAGAAAAAAGCTGAAAACATTTTAAACATCATGCAATGGCCATCTCAATCCCCTGATCTTTCTCCCATTGAACTTGTTTGGGATGAACTTGACAGGAGGGTGAAAAGTCGTTGTCCTACGAGCTCAGAACATTTGTGGCAGCTATTAGAGAACGAATGGAACAAATTAGATAAAGATTATTTTAAAAAATTGATTAATAGAATGCCCAGAATATGTGAGAAGATTATAAAGGAGAAAGGTGGACACTTTGATGAAGCTAAAATTTAATCTAATTTACCATTGTATATTATTTTTTTATTTTGTTTAAGTTAGTTTCTGTTTGTTCTTTATTTTTTTATCAATACATTTAAATTTAAATGACTTAGTTTGGTTTTATTCGATTTTACCTTGCTGCTTCCAAACTTTTGGACGGTAGTATATATATATATATATATATATATATATATATATATATATATATATATATATATATATATATATATATATATATATATATATATATATATATAGATACATAACCATTTAGTTAACATATATAATATAATAGTTTCTCCTGTAAAATATACTCTGATAACTTTGCCGGGGTGTTCATATTACAATCTCTTTAGTATTAAACGTCTAAGGTATATTTTTCTCATTACAATTCCATCCAATTGTATTTTAAGGTCATATCGTACAACCGTCAGTCTATTGATATCTAGTACTGGAATAATAAGCTTTGCGAAGGACCTTTTTATGACTCCTAGAAGAGTATATATACAATAGTATTCTTAACTCGGCATGGTATAAATATTTTAACATTTATAAATCCATAATATAATACATCAATTAATATTTTTCGTTATCTCAGTAGCTGTCATGACAGGGGATAGCCGCAATTCCATTGTTATCAAATTTTGTTCTATTTCTAGACTTTTATAAGCACGTTTCTAATTATCATAGCGTTTTGTATGACTTGAGACTATAAAAGAAACATAGCATATTAAAGTAAGATGGCTTATTTATCGAGAATAGTTATGATCATTTACGATTAATAGATAAATATCATACATAATACTTATTAGGTTTTTTAGAATCCAAATTGTATCTAAGATTAGTTTAAAGAAATACAAAAAGTCTTCCACCTTATAAAGATAGCTCTTACGATTGTACATATAAAAAGAGCCTTATTTACATATATTTGTCAATCAAACTATCACGTAGGAAGGTAAGAAGGGGCGTCTGATAACGACCTGAACGATTCCAACCGCAATCTTTGGCACCCGTTTCAAAACTTGAAACCAACCAGAGACCAAGATTATGTAAATTTTTTGGTACGGTTCGCTATTGTAGACCCTAATCTTGGCCCCTTGGGAGCACGGGGAGCAACCCTCTTGGTAAAAAGGGAACCGTTCAATACTAATTCTATAAATCAATAAGATGAAATGTGTTTTTTGTTTGGGCGACGGTATTTTTTTAAATGAAATTTGTAAAATTTATTACAAACACATTTAATGTTTTGATTTCAAAAGCTTATTGTGTCGTTACATATACTTTTTACCTGACTGCAAAGGAGTGGTATTGTGTTTAACAGTCTATGTATGTATGTATGTTTGTATGTTCCTTTGAAGCACTATATATACCAAACGCCTGGGCCGATTTTTATGATTCGCACGTCAATCGATTCCTCTTAATCCGGCGAGTGTCACTAAAGATATGACGTTATTGAAAATTCAATATGGCAACTACCGGACGCCATATTGTAAAAAAATAACAATTAAAGTCAACAAACTATATCGAGTGGGGTATCGTTAAATAGGTATTTAAAAATCATTTTTAGTTTTCTCTCAACATTTTTCGATTTAACTGGCCGTTTAAGATCTATATCGATTTAAAGTTTTGTAACAAACTTTCTCACATATAGGTTTTTTAGACAGTAGAAATTTACGATGAAAAGACGAAACATTCATATAACTGGATGTGGATGGAGATATACTGAAGTATCTAGTAGGTATATTGTCCAATATACCATAGGTAGTCCTACCTAAAGTATCTAATGTCTGACGCGGTCGCCCATCTCCAATTTCTAACGATTTAGTACTCAACTTCAATCGAAAAACTATATATAGTTAGGTACTTACCTAATTATTAATAAATAAGATAACTATAGCTACTTAGGTATTTATAACTAAAAAGTATAAAATAAAAAAAAAAAATTAAAAAATCAAATAACCCGACTGCGTAAAAAGTCACCAAAACTACGTACATAATAAAAAAACTGAAAAGAAAAAAACAAGCATTTCGATGTCCGGTGGTCTAGAATTCCATAATATATTATTGAATAAATAATATTGCAGAAAATGAAATATATTTTAATAATAGAACATGACAACTGAACAGTCGGGATCCTTTATTCGACAGCAAATCTAATTTTTCAATGTTTTGGGCCACCCTGAGCCCCAGAGCCTCGATTCGCCTGATCATCTCCTCGGTGCCGAGAGTGGCCAGTCTCGCCGCCTCTTTGAGTGTCTTGCCCCGGGCTGTGACGAGCGTATCGTCAGCATAGCATATCACGCTCAGCCCGGGAGGGAGACTCCCTCTAAACGCCCTGTCGTAACCGATGTCCCACAGAGTCGGCCCCAATACCGACCCCTGCGGAACACCGCACGACATGGGCGTCCGCACAATGTCCCCTGCGGGACTCGCGTAGAGAACACTGCGCCCCTCCAAATAGTCTGCCACCAGCCGCCTCAGGTACAAGGGCACTCCATGGAATCGGAGCGCCTCCCTGATGCAGCTGAATGGCAGACTATTGAATGCGTTGGCGATGTCCAACGACACCGCCAACAGCACTCCTCTGCCGGTGACAGCCTCCGCGGCCGTCTGCCTCAGGCGTAGCAGGGCGCCGATGGTCGAACGCCCCCTTCGAAAGCCGAATTGAGCGTCCGACAGATCGGGCCCCATCTCTTCTAGATGTCGGACGATGCGGGCAGCGGGGACACGCTCCAGCAGCTTACCCACATTGTCTAGAAGGACAATGGGCCTGTAGGCCGACGGCGAATCCGGGGGCCGTCCCGGCTTTGGCAGGAGAACCAACCTCCCCTCCTTCTAGCACTCAGGGAACTGTCCAGACGTCAAACAGGCGTTGTACAGTTGCCTGAGGCAAGGACACAGGTGCTCGAGGAGTAACGTCAACACCCGGACTGGAATTCCGTCCGGGCCGGGGGCCGTGGTGGCGGAACGAATCTTCGCCACAGCCGTCCCCACTTCCGACTCCGACTCACGGGCGGAACACTCTCGTCGGCCTCCCGGTCGTGATCTGGCTGCTCCGACTGCCGCGGGAACAGCTCCTCGACCACCCTACAGAGGAAGTCGGGCTGGAGGGTCTCGGTGAGGATCTGCGCGCGAAGCTTGTTCAGCGACGCGCGATACGGGCGACCCCAGGGGTCACGGTCGAGACCGTCCAGCATCTCCTGCCAACTCGCGTCCTTGGCGGACCGGATGGCCAGCCGAAAGACAGTCCGCGCACTGCGGTACGCCTCATACAGCTGGCCCTCCCGCTCAGCGTCGCGGTGACACCGCCGGCTGCGGGTGTAGGACCTTCGGGCACTAATGCACGCCACACGAAGGTCCGCCAGTCTTGGGGATCTAATGGTGCTCTGGGACATCTAATAAGTCATTAGATCCCTGCTGGAGAGATCTACGTAGTCCGACTTACTTTCACCACTCGAGAACCTTTCAAATTACTTAACTAGATAAAATTAATGTCAATTAGATATATTTGCTTGTATACTGATAGCTTCAGAATATATATTACCGTTTTTTAGGGCAGTCGTAAAAACTTACTAAAGATCCGTTAGCAAAGTGGACAATAATTTAGTAAATGTATAACGCCAACTGCAATCGCCAACTCGGATATTAAGCATGGTGATTCTGGTATTATAATCACTTTATGAAGAGAGAAGTGTTAATCCAAGATTGGATATTGATAGCTTAATGGAAGAATGTTTGTTAAAGAAGAAGATGATTTTTCTCGTCATCAACATCTCAGCTAATACATTTCCTACTGTTAGGCTAATGCCTCTTTCCACATTAAGATGGAAATTGACCTACTGTCCTACGCTGATCAGACTGGTATAGGATGTTTTTCGAGATTTCCTGCTCCTGCATAGCAATTGGTAGTCTTTTACGATATCCACCGGAAAGAAAGTTATTCTTCTGCTATTCTTAATCATCTTTTAATTTAAGAGAGTAGAATGTTTAATATTGTTTTAAATCCCGATCAAAAAGTTCTTGAAATTACCAAAATCAATTTTCACAATGAAAATGAACACATTTCCATTAATAAAGACAGAATAATTAAGTTCGTATTTAATTTAAGAGTAAACGGTGGTTCCCAAATATGTTATTACAAGATCATTTTGGCTCACGTTGCCCGAGGGCTGTGTACCGTGTGCGGTGCGGTACCTATAACATGAGGGCCAATTAAATTCGGAGGCTGTTTGCAGCTAATTACTATTGCTTGTGTGAAAAATTAAAATTTATATGTATGAGGAGCGCTTAAGAGTCCATTGTGACATCTTTCTTTGATATTTTGTAGACTCTAGTGGAAACTAGACATAATTTTAAAGTTATTCTTTTACAAAGAATTGACTTTCTTTGAAGGTAAAGTAAAAAGGTAAGGTAAAGGTAAGGTAAGGTAAAGTTAAAGGTCTGTTTTATATATTATATATACTATTTTCTCTATTACTAATGTAAATAAATACTTTCTATATAATAGCTATATTCTCCAAAAAGGATGGCAATATAAGTTGGTGTTGTATTTAAAATAAAAGTATATTTTTAGGGATTTTTCCGATTTTTCAGTATTCATGATGTGGATTATATCTACGTGGATATTATCCTCCCATAATCGTTATCATCGTCTTGTTCTGATCCCAATTATATAAGCTTTCTGCAGTATCTACTCGCCTATCATCGTATATACAGCAAAAAGTTTGGCAATAGTTTTATGACCGGCCGGCTGCCTGACGTCAACCTTCCTTGCGACTGTAATTATTGACCAAACGGCATTAGATTAAGTTGACCAAGAACAATTTAAATCTCTTAGTAATTTATTACAATACCCATGAGTAATGTAAGGATTAATAGTATACATAGTCGTCACCACACAGGATAAGCTCTGTCTTCCTGTGACTATAAAAACGCAACAAAATTCATAAAAATATTCTTATATCATATGTATACTAGTGTAAACATCAGATATTGGTAGTGATGTATATAATTTTCTTGGTAAAGTGCTGCTTCTCGCTCTTCTGTTGATTGTTTTACGTTTTTAGGGCTCCGTACCTCGAAAGGAAAAAATGGAAACCTTATAGGATCACTTTGTTGTTCGTCCGTCCATCTGTCCGTCTGTCCGTCTGGCCGCCTGTCCATCTGTCTGTCTGTCTGTCTGTCAAGACTCTTTTTCTCAGGAACGCGTGGAGGTATTAAGCTGAGATTTATATCGAATACTCAGGTCTACTGTCCCTTGGAGCTGTGAAAAAATCAAACTTCTAAGCAAACGCAATCAAAAGATACAGCTGTTTATATCGCAAGTTTTTGATTACATCATATATAAAAAATATTTTTAATAATTTTAAACTCACTACCCTTTTTCACCTGAACGTGTAGAGGTATTAAATTGAAATTAATATCATAATACCTTTAAGTTCTTCAGATCTATAATACCTTTAAGTTGTAACAAAATCAAACTTCAATGTCAACGCAATCAAAAGAAATAGCAATTTAAGCCGCATATTTTCAAACTCGCAACTACTTGCAAGGGAATCAAAACCTAAAGGGTACTTCCAGTCGACCTAGAATCTTGAAATTTGGCATGAAGCAATGTTTTATAGCATATATAACGGAAAAATTCAAAAAACCTTAATTTTTTAGTTACATCACATATTTTTAAGCTATTACATATTACTAAGCGACCGAATCAAGAAATTCCGCAAAGAAAATAAAACCTAAGATTATATGTTTGACAAGTAGCAGTTAATTTTGCACTGACTATACGTAGGCAGCGTAACCGTGTGGTCTAAGGTGCTGGTTATAGACACCGTAGGCGTGGGTTCGAAACTCACCGCCGTCGAACTCTTTTTTCTAATTATTTTTGTAAAAATTATTTATAATAATTTAATAATATTATAAATAAAAGAGTTTAAAAACGTGTACTTTAAATGTTTAATAAATTAGTAGTTTTAATAAATAGGTACACCTATTACTTTAATTAATATTAAAAAAATACTACTGCATAAATATTTTTTTAGTTTTACGGAACCCTTCGTGCGCGAGTACAACTCGCACTTGGCTGATTTTTATATGATAAGCTCGGGGAAAGAGTGTAGCGGTAATATACTCGTATTGTATACTCAATCTGTCACTTCACGTGTAAAATATTTCGCGTATTATTTTTAAATTAAACTATTTATTGATATAAATAATAGATTCAGACACAATTAGAAGCAGAACAATCCGGCTGAAGATAAATGAGAACGGTTCTTATACAATAAGAGAACTGAAATGGCGATACGTTACATGGAGCAGAAAAATGGGGCAAAATTTTACAGAGACGGAATGAGAAGGAAAGGTCGGCAATACAAAAATATAGCATGCCGAAACAACAACAGTTGGTCAAATTTTGTCTCGAATAGCGAGACGACGGGAATGGAAGATGTCGAAAGAGGTCTTTGATGAAAACCAAATAGATACGGTTGCCAATACTTAGTATATATGTATAATACTGTATTGCTAATATCTGAAATAAAAAGCTATTATTAATAATAATAATAACCTCTAACCTCTCTAACCTCCGGGCCAGTCGTTACCTCACCATGAGGCTAACGCAAAACTCGGAGGAACATTATATGGATCCTTAAGTTCTTTTGATATAAAAAAAAATGTATCACAAGATTTACAGGCAAGCCAATAAACTGCAGGGCAGCTTGTGGCGAGTTGAATGTGAGTGGCGACACTGCGGTCCTGAATACTCCAGAGAGTCGATCAGGGACTCGTCTCCAGCCAGCCTTTATTGGCTGGCTAGAGTGGAAACCGAAGAGTGCCCGAAGGACTCTCAGCTCTGGCTTGCCTTAAACAGCTGATCAGAGAGGGGTCGCCAGAGCTATATGTTCGGGGGTGGAAGTGTCATTTTCAAGGGCATAATTACGGAGAAACCATGAGTTTGTTTATTGCAGACTCAATGGTGAAACCGGCGCCGCACCTCTCGACACACCTAGCCACTTACATCAATGTTGCCCTCTGTTGCCCGTATGACTTGTGTGTCTGTGGCGACTATTTAGGGAGCCCATTCAGTGAGTTGGCGAGTCACCGTCTGCCACCGTTCAGCTCTTAACATGGGTTTGAAGGCAGACGACAGTTATAAATTCATAGATTTAAGATGAACCAGTCCACTAAACACCCACTCCCATATTTCATATATTAGATACCATCATCATACAATAGTTTTACACTTACTGCTGGCATTCCACGTATGTTAAGTGCAGACGTGGAATGTCATCGGTAGGTGTCCCATCCCAATATTTAGATTAAATTTCTCCAAAGGCCTCTGCGTGTTGGATCCATATCCCCATGTAAGCCTCCCAAAGGACCGGGCATCTTGCCTATGGAAGATCCCGTGAATTAAAAGGAGATACAGTAATAATAATAATAAAATATTGGCTAAATATTAATTTCATCTTAGCTTAAATATGTCCCACTGTTGGGCTCGAGCCTCCTCCATAACGGAAGGGAAATTGACCTACTATAGGTACCTTGGTGGTGAATTGTATTCTTACTCCATCACCACACGGAAAAATATAATATTCATTTAAAACATTAGAATTGAAACATAATAAGTTAGCAATAAAATCTATCTTAATCAATTAACTTCAAAGTCTGCGTATTAAAAATGAGTGTTCTGTCTTCTCAACTCTAAAATATGGATTTTATTCAGCAATCTTAGACAATATATTTATTCCATCCAGTAATAGAGCTTGATTTTATGATCATATTACACAGCGAAGCAGTCTGGAGTATTAGAATAATTTCCAATAAATCCAAGACAGTTGGACGCATATTGAATCTATGAATATTAATTCTCGGTCGGTTACGGCCGCCAGATGTCGCCTATTGCCACTTCAGATAATCGCTGCTACATCAACGAACCACGGTATAATGTTTTTACTGCCCTCAGGCGTCATATGGGGAGACTATAGTCTGAACGAGAAAGGGTGAAAAGACTTATTTATGGTTCTTGTGGTAGGAAAATCTATATAAAGTCGCATTTAAAAGGTATACACAGATATTATTCCGTCCCTCTTACCTTTAATTTAAGGAAGTTATTTTTAGAGATGTTGTTTCTTAAACACATGAAAAATTTCTTTAAAATGTTTTGTTCAAATATTCTGCAGGCTGGCAGTCAGGTTTGCGTAATAAAAAAAAGAACATTTACGAGAATTTCTCGTAATATAAATTGAAATAAACACTGAGAGATGCTTGTTATTTCATTGATGATGATAAAAAATGATGATAAAGATGTTAAAAATATTGAATGTAGTAATACTTGTAGTATATTTAAATATATTTCCTTTTAATAACTTCTATCTATTCTAATAAATGGAGAGTTGGTTTCTTTGTTCGTTTATACTGCAAAAACTACCAAACCGATCGGAATAATCCTAATACCACAAGATGTAACGTGTTTCGGCGAAGGTATATAATGTGATGGTAATTACTTGCTGCTGTGTAGTAGCGACGGATGTCGTAGAAGACGACTAAGAGCCTATAACGACCTGGGCCAACTCCATCTGATGCCGTTTGGTCAACAACTACATTCTCAAGGAGGGTTGACGTCTGGCAGGCGGGTGGTTACAAAACTAATGCCAATAACTTTTACAATATGTGCTATGAAAGAAGATTACATATTGTATCGACTCCAAGTAATTAGGATAAGAGTAGGAGAATGATGATGTTGGTAATTACTTATCCGGAAAGGAGAGAAGTGGGCGGGATCTAAATAACATATATTACTTTTCTATGAGTAAGTACACTTACGTACGTACGCAAATGGCAGGCAAAAATCAAATTCAAATAATTTATTAAGTTTAAATCTTACAAGGACACTTATTAATAATTATAAATCATAACTAATAATCTATTAGCGAATCGAAACACGTTCATGAGTTAATAAGATCTCGTAAAGAACTAAACGGGTGTGTATTATTTTCTAAATTACTTCATTTATATAAACCTGTAGACAATTTGTTTAGTAGGTATTGCATCCAGTGTGACCATCAAATAAAATATATTTCTTGTTTCAAACTGTAACAACCTATCACAAGTTTACTATTAGGGCAGCCATTTTTCACCTAAGCCATATTATAGGAGAGCCACACGTTTTTTTTTGGGGGGGTGTACGGTCGGCGCTCTCCTCGCACCATTCCATCCGGGGTGACAGAGGGGCGTAAGCACGCACACCCGTAACCCACCCGTGACGTCGCCTTCGTCGTTGGGCCGACCACCGGAGCAGAGTAACTTGACGTCAGTGGTTGGCCCGACGGAATACCCCTGAGGAGTACCCTCTCCTAGACCGACGTCCTCCTCCTCGGGTAGAATGTCGATCTTTCCTCACGCGGTCGGCCTCTCGGCGGGTGACGGGCTAATTCCCCGATCCAGTCACCCGCGGCCTCGGCTAGGGCGGCATCAGGCGTAGGTAATCGCGCCTGCACCGCCCGAGTCGCCGGCGGCGGCTCGCGTCGTTGAGGAGACGCTCCTTGCGCACGCGCTCCGCCGCCTCCTTCCGCGAGACTACTGCCTCTCAGAAGGTTGCGACCGCGTCCCAGTTCCCTGGCGATAGTCGGCAGCGTCAGGTCGGCACCGATGATTGCGACGAGTTCACGACGCTGCTCTGCCCAAGCGGCACAAACCTCGAGCGTATGCTGCGCCGTGTCTTCGTCGCAATCGCAGTGGTGGCAGGACGGTGTACTCTCCCTCCTGACGACCTTGTGCAGGTATTTGGCGAAGCATCCATGCCCCGTCAAAACCTGCACCAGTCTGAAGGAGAGCACTCCGTGCCGCCGTTCCAACAACTGCATCAGCACCGGCCGGAAGGCCTCCACGGTCCGCACACCGAACCGAGGCCTCTCCAGCCGGACTGCCCAACGAGCAATGACGTCTAGGCGGGTGTCGACGCGCCAAGCGGTGAGTTCCCTCAATGAGACCACCACACTACCATAGGAGAGACGCCCTACATATGTACAGGAATCAAAGATATTTCATTGAACATCATTAATTATGATCAAGTATGATAGCAATAAAATTATGCTATGAATAAAATGTCCGTGTGGTGACGGAGTAAGAATATAATTCACCACACCCTCTCTTACCCGTGGGTGATCGTAAAAGACGACTAAGGGATATGAAACGTATACAACATCTATACAAGAGAAGCAAAACCCTATACCAACACGTCTGACCAGCGTGGTATAGTAGGTCAATTTCCTTTCCAATATAAAGGAAACACAAGCCTCACCGACATATATCAGCTGGGACGGTGATGAAAAATAAAATAATTTTAACAATCAATATGAATATCGTCACAGATAACTATATACGAATATACCTCGAGTTTTGCCCCGTATAGAATTTCTGAGCGTAGCCTTCAACTTAGCGCGACGTGTGACTTTGATTATAAGTCTGATTTTAGCTAGCTGCGTTAATATAAATTAACATGAAGCATTTGACAGTTTAAATTTGCCAATATGGCGTTGTAATAAGAATACAATTGTCGTCACCCACAACTTGAAAAATTGTAAAAATCAACTAAGGGCTCATTAGAAATACAAGTATCAGCTCTGGGTAACGTATATCGCTGTGATTATTAACCCACCTGCCAAGCTTGATTTAAGAACTATACCCTAATTATTAGACAAGGTTTCGTTCAGTAGTGAACATTAAAAGCCTGGCAATGTAAATAAAGATAAAATACATGGAATATATATGAAATTATAATTTGAATCTTTCAAAATACTTGCCTAAGTTCAGTTAGTTTCGAGAAGGTAATTAATTTGAATTAAAAATTAGATGGATTGCGAGATATCTACTATGTCATTAGCCCTCAGCACTGATTACTCTGAATTCATAACACGTTTATTCAATTAGAGAAGTATTTAGCGGTTGGCGAGGGGTACGGTAATGGCGACGGTCGCTATTAAAAATTTAAATCGCGGCCACCTGTGCGCCTGGTAACCACCCGGCCCGGTAGAGCCACCCTAACCTCCGCAGTTCACTTTTAATTAGCTCATCTCTCTGTGATTGCTGCGCGCCTGGTCTTTGTTAAATTAAATGTAACGTTTCTCAGATAAAATGTTTTACTTATACGCATTCCTTTACAAAATTCGGTTTCCTTTTCCTTAAAATTTTTCTGAAGTTATATGATGAAATAGATTTTTTACTTTTGAAATAAAACTACTTTTACGGATTCTATCGCGTGTGTATTTGATTTTTAATTTCCCGACGTGCAGCTAGCTAGTACAGGTAGCTGAATAGTTTTGTTAGTTTTGTAAAATTGTAAAATTGCCACAATAATAATTATCGTAAATTAAATACTTTAATAATAACAAATCATAAACTACATAAATTTTATATATAGAAACATTCTCTTTTTGTACTGGCAATGAATTTGTATTAATTTTGTATTAAAATGTGGGTCAAAATTTAATATCTTATAGGGTAGATATAAATAAATTTCTGTAATAACAATAACATATTGGACGTAAGACACCTCAGTCCTCCCGTGACCATGATCACTGTAAAGTGTTCGAAACGTCGGGAAATTATAAATCAAATACAAACGCGATAGAATCCGTAAAAGTAGTTTTATTTCAAATGTGTAAAACTCGCGTAAACATTAGAAGTCATTAGATTTTTTTCTTTTTAATTTATCTTCTTAACTATAAAATTGTAATATTTCATTATCATCCCAACTTTTAAGAAGATAGTGCGATCATTGTTCAATTATGTGATAACTCAACCTGATTTTTTTATTGCTTATGTTGGTAAATGAGCAAGCAGCATATCTAATGATAGGTGTTACTGCCGCCCATCGAGTTTTACAATAGCAGGGGTACAGCTAGGGCCGAGCGGGCCACCGAAGACAAAGATCGAGTACCGGTGGCCCGCTCGCACGGCGAAGAGAGGTGTTTGTAGGGTGGGTCAATGGGGTTGCGCGCCGCCTCTTCTTGTCGCCCCGGACCGATTTGTCGGGGCGCGACCACATCCATGGTCCACCTTGCAAAAAAAAAAAAAAAGGTTACAGCTAGGACGTTGCCTACCAATGAAAACCCCAACCCAGAAAATCAGGCTGCCGGCATTACAGCTCGTCAAATGAACTGCAACAGTAGATTGCTACTGCTCAGACGTCAATTTTCTGCGAGAGTGTGCTACTATTCTGCGTACAGAAGTCCCGTAGGACTTGACTTATTTATGATGTATTTTATTGTAAACCATTTCTATTGAAGTTTAATTAATTGATTGATTAATTAAATTTATTGTTCTATTATTTTTAACGTTATTAATCAATTACAAGTTGTCTTTAATAAATAATTAAATAAATTTATAAGTCTATTGTGTTTTTCCATATGGTGACGGAGTAAAAATACAATTCCTTACCCTTTTTCTTATCCGTGAGTATTATAAAAGATGAATAAGGGATATAATGTGTAAATAACATCGTTACAAGAGAAGAAATACTTGAAATAAAACTCTGTATTGAATCAGGTAATCTGTGTAGTATAGTGGGTAATGCTCACTTTTATTGTGGAAGATATTTGAGTACAACACTGATACAGAACTGATAAGCTGCGATGATGATGATGGAACCTATCGATGTACGGTGCTGGACGTAGGCTTCTTTATAAGGTTATGATTACTTTGCTGAATAGACGGTATGAGCGTTATAATTGCTGTTATAACTTACCTAAATATGTTGCTATTTTCCTAATCAGTTATGAGCTGATTTTTACGACTCCAAAAAGTAGTAAGGTGATTCGAGATATATTCTTAACTATACGATCACTAAACTACGTATGCGTTATTATCAAAGTCATCATCGTATACCTGTCCTTATCACTCGTGGTCGATACAATATATACATACCCCTCATACATCATACATATTTCATAAGTTTTAGGCAATAGTTTTATAACCAGCCGTCTATCTTACATGAATCCTCCTCTAAAATGTAATTGCTGACCAAATGTAGTTGGCCCACATCTAAGTAAATTTCTTTGTCATCTTTTACAATATCCACGAGCAATGAAAATATAAAGGACAAACAGTCCAATTAGGTAGATCCAATTTCGAGAAAGAGGTCAGCCGACGAATCCAACTCGGCTGGGCAGCGTTCGGGAAACTTAGGAGGATCTTCTCGTCTAATATTCCGCAGTGTCTGAAAACAGAGGTTTATAACCAGTGTGTGTTACCAGCGATGACTTACGGCACTGAAACGTGGTCTCTAAATGTCGGCCTCATAAAAAGGCTCAAAGTCGCTCAGCGTGCTATGGAGAGGGCTATGCTCGGTATTTCTCTACGTGATAAAATCCGAAATACGGAAATCCGTAGAAGAACGGGTGTAACCGACATAGCCCGAAGAATTAGCACGTTGAAGTGGCAATGGGCAGGCCACATCGCTCGACGAACCGACAACCGTTGGGGAAAAAAGGTTCTCGAGTGGCGACCACGAATCGGACGACGCAGCGTAGGACGACCCCCCACTCGGTGGACTGATGACCTCATCAAGGTCGCAGGCAACCATTGGATGCAGGTGGCACAGGACCGTTATAGATGGCATTCTCGTGGGGAGGCCTATGTCCAACAGTGGACGTTTACGGGCTGATGGATGGATGGATGGAATGAAAATATTGATAATATTAGCCACACAATAATGCACTAAAAATCTGATTTTTATCAGAGTATTATATAATATTAGCTTCTAGAATTTGTGTTCAATAAAATACTAAAGAGACAAAGTAAAATGTAACACAACTCCATGTTGCCGACTTATACAATATTCATAAAGACATGTTTGTTTAAATCATCTTATGAACTGGTTCACAGAATCACTTATACATGTATTTTTATATAAAAGTGAATGTTATTGAAGTGAACGAATGATTTAAAAAAATGAATTTTTGTTTGAGACGTTTTTCATAAGAAAAATAAGTTTTTTTTTTCGAGAATTAAATTTTATTATCTCATTATTTTTTCATGTTTTACATATATGCATTTACATTTTTCTCTTAATACAGAGTTTCTATACAAACGGAGAAAATAAATTCTCATAGTACGCTGATCTACAGTTTCCTTTATTTCGCAGTGATGTTATCTGCTGGGTTCAAGCCTCTTCTGTAATTAAAGAGAAGAGAAAATTGGCCAAATGGTTTGGTATGTATAAGTATTTATTCTTTTGCAATGATCTTATCTACTTTAAATCCATAGTCGCTTTTAAATTCCTTCACGAGCAAGAAAGGGTGTGGTGAATGGTTTTACTCCGTCACCACACAGATATAGGAAAAGTAAAAGATGATGAAAAAATTAAGAACTTTCCCTGTAATAACGGAGTAAGAATACAGTTTACCACATCCTTTCTTAGTGTGGTCGTGGGTTCCGTGGGTGTCGTAGAAGATGATTAAGAGATAATATGCATATAACATCTATGCTAGAGAAGGAAAACTCAAAATAAACTATATTAACCTGTTCGATTAGAGTGACAGTATAGAAGATCAATTTCCATTCCATTTTGGAGAAGGCTCGAGCTAAGGCGATGATGATAATGAATATCATCCTGGATTAATGAAGCATAGTATGACAAGCGCCTTCTTAATCTCCCCTGGACGTACCACTTCACGTCATGCGGGCGGGTTACCGGTATAATAACAACGCTAAGATGAAGATACTGATAATATCTAATTTGAAGTAATTATATTCTCCAGTCTCGAGAACATAATAATTATAAAGGTTCGAATCATTTAACGTTTTTTTTTTCGGACAAGCCACCTGGGGCCTCACCAAAATCGCAATTCTATAACCTGCCGTACCTTACTTTTTATCCGACATTTAGTTACCGAACCACCTGTATAGATGGAGTCTTTGTTTTTGTTGAAGTATTAAATGCTAACTTTAAGCCGTATAGTGACGGAGTAAGAATACAATTCACCACCCCCTATCTTACCTATGGGTGATCGTACGAGACGACTAAGGGCAATAAAACGCATATAACATTTATGCAAGAGATGAAAATCTCGAAACAAAACCCTGTACCAACACATCTGACCAGCGCGGTATAGTAGGTTAATTTCGCTCCCATTACGGAGTAGCCCGAGCCCAACAGTGAGACATATATAAGCTGTGATGATGATGATCTTGAATTAATGCAAATAAGTATGAGAAACGCGGCCGCCACTGCTAATATGTGGCAAGAAAATCGGCAAGTTTGTCTATTATTTATAAAATGCAAGTATTAGCTTCAGTATAGTGCACTTCGAACCAGAATATAATTAGGAAACTAACAAAACAAACAGCTACCGAAGCAGAAACACTAAACTTGTTGAAATTACATCAGACTATCAAATATCAAAGTAATACCAGCTAGAGTACGTATAAATATTCAAGGGTACAACTCTATTCGAGCCCGGACAGATCCCCTCTGCTGGATGCAAATGGCCGCCCGGGGCGTGGGGCTGATTGCCTCGTCATTTCCGACAGGGGAACTGACGGATTACTGCAATTATTCAGTAATTTATCACTATTTGCAGATGGATTGCAAGATATAGCGTTTGATGTTTTAATTGAATCTCACTGATAAATTGCAAGAATATAATTTGTATAATTAAAATCCTTATCTTACATAATTCATATAATAAATTAAGCAAAATAAAGTATTTATTATAATTTATAAATAATCAATTTTATATTAATTTAATTTTATTCTATCGGCTGAATTAAATCTTTCAATCCATTTCATCTTCTCAAGCCAAAAGATCTCATCATCATTCTCATGCTCTCATTGTAATTACTTCTGGTTTACGCAGTATGTACTGCTATTTTATTGAGCATATTACAAAAGTTATCAGCAATAGTTTTATGACCGGCCAACTGCCTGACTTCAACACTCTTTAGGAATATAACTGTTGACCAGATAGCATCAGACAGAGTTGGTTTAGGTCGATGTTAAGGTCTTAGTCATCTTTTATAACATCCACGAGCAAAATAAGGTTTGGTATTATTCATACATGGCTACACAAAGTTAAAATTAAGCAGGCGGCCGGTCATAAAACTATTGCCAATAAAACTTTTGCATTATGTATGATGGATGACAAATAAATAAAGAAAGAAAGAGACAAATTTTATTTTCTAAACCTCACACATTAATAGCGACCAACGAAAGAAATAAATATCAACTAAAACATGAGTTGAATACGCGCGAGGACAAAATATGGTGCCGGTCTCAGCTTATAGTGCAGTAAACACAATACTACACCATTGATATTATGAGTAAGTACTTATTACTTCGATCACAGGTCAAAATAATGATGGCTTGCTTCTTAAAATCATCATTTTCCTACTCTTATCCCAATTACTTGGGGTCGATACAATATGTACTCATCTTTCATAGTACATATTGTAAAAGTTATTGGCAATAGTTTTATGAGTTGCCGCCTGCCAGACGTCAACCCTCCCTGGGAATCTTTTTAACAATACTTTATATTATATAAAAGCAAATAATGGCTTAATATGTGATTTTAAGTAAATGACAAATGCTTTCATTTTGTTCAATACTTATTTTTAGCGTCTTTTCTTATTTGCATCAATAATAAAATCAGCGGCATATCAGTGACCCGCAATCTTATTGTAAGTTACAGAAATAATTGTTTATTTTGTGTTTAAAATAATGAGTATCGTGTACCTAATTGTTCAATAGTATTGTATTGTATCGTGTACCTAATTGTTCAATAGTATTGTATTGTATCGTGTACCTAATTGTTCAATAGTATTGTATTGTATCGTGTACCTAATTGTTCAATAGTTTGTGTTATTATTGTGTTGTTAATTGTTGATATTTAATTTCGTTGTATATCGTAAAAGGAATGTAGTAATAAAGCAATTTCCAAATGAGTATGTTTATATGAAATGTATAATATTATATTTAAGTATTATCCCTACATTTGCTATGTCCGGCAGTAGATGGTAAAAGTCTGAACGATAATGATAATATTTAGATTTTGTCTTTATTTAAACAGAATGATGTTCAAACTGTTTTATTATCTGGTATTCTAATAAGTAAAAAAAACATATTTTTGTCATTTAAATGAAAAATATTTAATCTTTGTATTTTTTAAACATAGTTATATTATTATTCTCCTACTCTAGTCTCAATTACTTGTGGTCGACGTACTATGTACGAGTACATATTACACACATAGCGTAGTGGTTAAGATACCAACCTTCTGTGCCGGTTCCATGGGTTCGATTCCCACGCAGGATAATATATAGATAATAGATAGGATAATATATAGATAACATTGTATAATCCACAAAGTGTTGTTCTGAGTCTGGTTATAATTTGTCTGCGTTAATTGCATGTTTGTAAAGTCCCCCGCGATACAAGGATTATTTCTTTAGTGTAAGGTGGTGTCTTTTTTTTTTAAATATATATTACAAAAGTTATTGGCAATATTTTTAAGACCGGCCGCCTGTTTGACGTCAACCGTCCTTGGGAATGTATTTTTTATCCAAATACCATCAGCTGTAGTTGACCCAGATCGTTATAGGGCTCTTAGTCGTCTTTTACGACATCCACAACCAAAGTAAGTGTTGGTAGTATTCGTAGCCGCCACACAGCAAATCTTTTTTAAATATAATGATGAATGAAGCAGTCTTTTTTTAATATAATGATGCTCTTATTAAAAAAAACACAACGTTAGGGGGGTGTTGGTTGGTTAACAGCGGCCCAGCTGTAACTCTGATACTGCAAAGGTCCAAGGGCGGTAGTAACACTTACCATTAGGTGTGCTGATTCCTCATTTGCTACTATAGGCAATAATACATATGTTTATAATAAATCTATTCTCTCTGCCTACCCTGCAAGGGATATGGCGTGATGATATGTATGTATGTATTTATAATAAAACATATTGAATGATTTAATGTTTATTATAAAATTCGTATTTTTTATTGTTTAATTATAGAAATCGGATGCAGTCTAAAATTGTGCTTCATTTCGTTATTGTCTAATGATTGGATTGGTTCGTTTAATATTGGCTTCAGTTCAAGACTACATTGCCTCCCCCCACACAAGTTGGCACCGGCCACAGCTATGCGCATTGAATGATAAAATGACAACCTCTACAGAATGCATTGTGATTACTTGAGGGTTTTTAAATTTGGATGAATTGAAATGGTATTCCTTCTGATAATATGTATATTAAAATATATTTTTCATCTTGCAAATGAATCTTGCTCTCTTCCAATGTTTTTTGGTAAATATCTTTAGATGTTAAGAAAATAATTATATAATAAAATGACGAAGAAAATGTATATGTAAATTAAAAAAAAGGAATAATAATAAAAAAATGCACAATTAAGAATCGAAACAGATTTGTTTGGATTAGGTTCCCCGATTTACTAACTGAGCTATGTCTATTCCTAACGACAGTGCTTCTTAGTTAATGAATATCTCTCTAGGCCTGACTAGGTCACCAGTTCTTTTTGTAGCTGCCGTAGAGATCTTAGATACCTAATAAATATTTAATATACTCTCAAACATATATGTTTTAATACTTGAAACACCGATGTAAGATGTTACCATTGAGCTTCACTAATAACGGAACTAGAAGAAGACGAAATCCTGGATTATCTCTCAGTAAACTCTTCTTGGCTCAGTAAGTATATTCTAGTAATAATTTTTTGGTCAATTATTTTGACTAATACGAAAGAGTATTCGATTTCATTACACGGTCAGAACAGACTATAAACATCATCATTGTCATTCTCCTGCTCTTGTTGCAATTACTTGGGGTCGACGCAATATGTACCCCTCTTTCTACATACTGCAAAGGTTATTGGCAATAGTTTTATGACTGGCCGCCTGCCTGACATCAATCCTTCTTGGGATTACAATTGCTGACCAAATGGCATCAGGTAGTGTTGGCCCAGTTCGATATAAAGCTCTTAGTCGTCTTTTACGACATCCACGAATAAAGTAAGGGTTGGTAGTATTAGTAGCCGCTACCACACAGCATTACAGAATAAACTATAACCATAGTCCAAAAATGAAGCCATCTACTAAATTTCTATTACAACATACCATAGATAGCAAAATAAACGGCCATTAAATTATCAACGGGCAAACTACAACCATTATATATTTTTAAACGTTGCACATAAATTAAAAACTACGAGAATAATATCGCTCGTAGACTGAAATTGTTACAAACTCAACGGCGAAAATATAAAAGGTATTTTAAAATGCATGAGTTTTGTTTTACAGTGAAGTTTCACGTTCGCATTCCACTCTTTATCCCGCCAACAAGAAGTGTTTGCAATTATCACTTGTGAATTTCTCTAGACATTGTGGTTTTACTACATTTTAATTGAAAGTCTCTCTCGAAATAAATGCTATATAACTTAATTATTGCTTATATTTACATGAGTATTAGTATATATTTTATATTATATATATATATATATATATATAGTTTATATATTGCAATAATACATATGTAATGTATTATTGCAATATATAAACTAAGTTATTGCACGCCTTGTAAACGAAGCGTTGAGGTGATACTCTACTCACGATAAATGAAAATCAAGGACTTTTTCAAAACTAAAAGTGACTGTATCTTTTGCACACTGCACTTATAGGATAATATTATCAAAAATATGTCAAGAAAACATTCGTTTAAACTTATTTAATATTTTTAAAAGGCAATTATTTTGTTTAAAGTAAGAAAAAAGTTGGTTAAAAAAATATTAGAGGACGTCGGAATGTCTGTGCATATAGATCTGGCACTCTCACAACCATAACAATTAATGTATCTATGTATTTTCTTTTTTAAAGCTTCATAATTGCAGCGCGCTGTATTCTTTCGAAAATATTTTGGTAATTCTTTGTCGTTTAATTGCAATTCATAAAAATCTAAACGGCTTAATCTTTAGTGTATGTATAACTTATGAAAAATGGGTTCGTTTAAATTTTTTTTTTGGTTCTGTTCGTCCATTCGAACAAGAAAAGGGAACATAGCCTATACAGGTGGCTGTAGGATTTCGTTTACAATGCTTGCAAGCTATGTTTTGGGCTACGTCGAGAATGGCGTGAAACTTCAAAAGTATTTTTTTTCTTTCATTTATGGCATTAACTAATAGTAAATGATAAATAATAAAAAAATTATGAGGCGTGCACTTTTGGATTTATAAAACTATTTTACTTATTTTAATGTGCTTTTATTTGATTTTCATAATAGACCATGTCCTTCCGTGAACGCCAATAATTAATTGTTCGGAACGTCGAGTAAGTACAAATCATATAAAACAAAACACAGGACAGATAAAGAATCGTTACCGGTGGTCTGCATAAATGATGGTAAAAAGGTACTGTACAGCAGTTATGTGGAAGTAAGTCGACCCTTCCACCGCCCCAGGCAGGGGGGAAGTTCGTCTATAACCAGTTGCCAAAAAAAAAAAAAAAATGTGCTCACGCTCATTGTTTTCGCCAACCTTCATCCTTATTCTGGATTTTTCTCCTCCCATGGATTGTTAAGAGGGTAGTAATTGTTTTGTCTAGCACCCTAACTATATGGGGAAGCAAATAAGTATTAAGTTTCAAATAAGCTGTGAGCACTGAACATGATATCACTTAAAAATAGGTTACACACGAGGTACGATTAAACGAAGGGTCCGTACGTGTCTCGAACGCCATAAATTACTAAAGGGTCTCTCGTTCACAGCGCTATACGGCATAGCTCAGGTGCCCCCTAACGCACCTGGGGACTGATTAATGTGCCGTTTATTTTATAATATACTACCCATTCTAACAGACGCTGTTATGGACAAATTAAAAAAAAAACGATCTCCTAAGTCATCGCTAAACCCCTTATGGATTACAATTTTTAATCTAAACCATTAACATAAACATTATCAAAATCAGTGCAGTCATTTAGGAGTTCAGTCATATATACACGTATAGAAGATTTATACATATAAAAACCAGAAATATTTTGATCTCTTTTAATGTAATTTTTGTTGAACATTATGTAACATATGATTTATGATCATCATCATCATCATCACAGCCCATTTATGTCCCACTGTTAGGCTCGGGCCTCCTCCGTAATGGGAGGGAAATTAACCTACTATACCGCGCCGGTCAGACGTGTTGGTATAGAGTTTTCCTTCTCTCGTATAGATGTTATATGCGTTTTATAATCCCTTAGTCGTCTCGTACGATCACCGACGGATAAGATATGGGGTGGTGAATAGTATTCTTACTCCATCACCACACGGAAAATAACATATATGATTTATATTAACATTATTTTGACTTGATATCTTATTAAATGGTTCACTACAGCAAGATACCTACTATCTTTTTTTTCTATCAGTTCCATCCTAAGATTCATTATCGGGAAGTGTTAGATTATCCGGAAGTTATTTAAAGTGATAAGGTCGCCGATTGTACATGTTTTATTATGCTAGTTTTTAAGCGAAGTTTCTCTTATTACTAGTGTACAAATAAATTATTTACCTATCCATCCATTATATAGACTCTTCAGGAATAGTGCTTTACTACAAAGTTTTGAATTTACTGTATCTTCGACAATGGATATGCGATCGATGATCGGATGAGTAGTTAAAACGGAAGTGAATGACAAATTTCACATTTATTGTATTAGTCTGTAGATGTGTAATGTCGTGGGTTCAATAAATGATTGATTTAAGACTAAACAATGGCACTAAATGAACTAAATGGAATGGGTACTTCACATTTATCAATCTAGGACATTGATCAGACAGAAATATAAAATTGTGCAATGTAGTGTAATTTGTGTAAATAGTATTTATATGTGCTTGTATATATTTATCATCATTCTCCTACTCTTATCCCAATTACCTGGGTTCAATACAATATGTACTCTTCTTTCATAGCACATATTGTAAAAATTGTTGGCAATGGTTTTATGACCGGCCGCCTGCCAGACGTCAACACTCCTTGGGAATGTAATTGTTGACAAAACGGCATAAGATGGAGTTGGCCCAGGTCGTTATGAAGCTCTTAGTCGTCTTTTACAATATACAATAGCAAAGTAATTGTTGATAGTATTCGTAGTCACTACCACACAGCTCGTGATTAAATCATCATTCTCCTACTCTTCTCCCAATTACTTGGGATCGACACAATATGTACTCTTCTTTCATAGAATATATTGTAAAAGTTATTGGCAATAGTTTTGTAACCGGTCGCCTGCCAGACGTCAACCCTCCTTGAGAATGTAATTGTTGACCAAATAGCATTAGATGGAGTTGGTCCAGATCGTTATAAGGCTCTTAGTCGACTTTCGATATCCACGAGCAAAGTAAGGGTTGGTAGTATTCGTACCACACAGCACCTCTTGATTAAATAAAAAAAATAAAAAGATCTTCTCTATTAGGTAATATGGCAAGTCAGGTGACTCGCCATAGTGCTATAAATAAATCTGTTTCATATCCGATCAATGAAATACAAATTGCTCACAAAAATATTAATAGTCGAGGACTCTTGTAATCTGCGTCGTGATGTTTCAAGTATTGCCAGGTTTTAAATTGCTCCCCGATGTTCACATTGAGAAATAAATTGGGCCGTATGGGTATATACATACACATCGCTTACAATTATTGATCTTTTGTAGGAATAATTAATATTAATACGTTTATGGTCAATTTAGAATAAATTAAGTAATAAAAAAAAAGTTAACAGATTCAAAATTAATATAGTAATGATTTCGATAATGTATTAGAACCTAATAATAACTCGGTGGATGCTAGGTAGCAGTCCTCACAATATTTTTCCCATCAACCGTAATCGTATTGTATATAAATATATTATATACCAGCACATTAGCTGTGTAGTAGCAGCTACGGATACTACCAACCCTTACTTTGCTCGTAAATGTCGTAAAAGACGACTAAGAGCTTCATAACGACCTGGGCCAACTCCATCTTATGCCGTTTTGTCAACAATTACATTCCCAAGGAGTGTTGACGTCTGGCAGGCGACCGGTTACAAAACTATTGCCAATAACTTTTACAATATATTCTATGAAAGAAGAGTACATATTGTGTCGATCCCAAGTAATTGGGAGAAGAGTAGGAGAATGATGATTTAATCACGAGCTGTGTGGTAGTGACTACGAATACTATCAACAATTACTTTGCTATTGTATATTGTAAAAGACGACTAAGAGCTTAATATCCACCTGGGCCAACTCCGCCTGATACGGTTTGGTCACCGGTTATACTCCCCAGAAGGATTGATATCAGACGGTCATAAAACTATTGTCAATAACAATATGTACGAGTACATATTACGTTGCTCACAAGTAGATAATTGGGATAAAAGCAGGAGAATGATGGTGACTGTTCACGCTCCTAGTAGTGTTGAAGTCTACTTGAGGGTGTTACACTAACTACCACTATACTTTATGGTCTCTGATGTTCACGCAAGTATAATACATTTGAAATAAACTAAAAGTAGTTACTTTTACGAATTCTATCGCGTTTGTATTTTATTTTTAATTTCCCGACGTTTCGAACATTTTCAGTGATCATGGTTACGAGAGAACTGCCGCTCGAAACTTTGTGAAATTAAAAATCAAATGCAAACGCTATAGAATCCGTAAATGTACTTTCATTACTATACTTACTCGTCTATCCCAAAAAAAAAACAAAAATATGTCGTCATATATATACGATAGAAAGTCCCCGTAGTATAATATAACAATAATATCTATAAAACACAAACGTACACATATTTCTTCGTGAACAAAAGAAGAAAGAAACGCTAAAGTATTCGTTGGTATGTGTAACAATATGTCACGTCTAATGGCCGCGTATAATGTGCGACAAAAACACGATCAACGACAAAACGCCGTGATATATGTCGCGTGTCGCGAGCGACATAAACGCTCAACAAATAATTTTATGTTATCTGTATTCTGTTTATTGCTTGAATGTTTCTTGTATTGTATACATACATACATATCATCACGCCATATCCCTTGCAGGGTAGGCAGAGAGAACAGAGTGAAGTGAACAGAGTGTTCTCTTGTATGGTATACATACATACATATCATCACGCCATATCCCTTGCAGGGTAGGCAGAGAGAACAGAGTGAAGTGAACAGAGTGTTCTCTTGTATTGTATACATACATACATATCATCACGCCATATCCCTTGCAGGGTAGGCAGAGAGAACAGAGTGAAGTGAACAGAGTGTTCTCTTGTATGGTATATCTTAAATATTAAAGTTATTTATTGTTTTTGAAGTTATACTACTTTTGGCGCGTTAGGTAAAAATGATGAGAGTAAATTTTTACGATGCACGCGCACACCGTCACGAAAAACCGACACCCTGAACTTAGCTATATTCAATATTTTAGTTTTTTAACTAGATAATGCGTTATAATAAAAATTTTAATGTATTAAATACCTTTTTTCTATTGCTAGTGTCGTTTTTTTTTTAAACGTAGAATAAGGCGAGAGATAAATTTTTTGTAAAGATTTTTTATCTTGTTACGCTAAAGAAGTATAACTTCTAATGCGTATACATAAGTACTCACACATTTTTTGTTTTTAATGATAATACTCTGCACTAAGGAAATAATTCTTGTATTGCCATTTTATAAATAATCAAAATAAAATGAAGCATACAATCTTAGAATAATGTATGTATCACACAAAGTATTGTCCAATATAGGAATCGAACCAGCGATAGGACAGTATTTTAACCACTACGCTACTTATGCATTATCAATTTAATATGATTTCCGTTTGAAATTGTTACTTCTATCCATTAAAAGTTTTGAATTACTCTTAATATCGCACCTAACGAAGTTTTACTTCAAAAAAACTTAATCCACTATCTCTCAAGTTAATTAAATCGCTTCTAACATTAATTTTAAGTTATCCTAAAATTATTTTTCACTGCGAACGAAATCCGTAAATGACAAACTTTCGTTATAAATCTACTTCACACTTAACTCTACTTAATTAAAATTTTAATTAAGGAAGGAGCTAGATGTTATTTCCGTGCTTCTTAGAGATAAAACCGCAACAGGCACGCAGACGCCTCGCCGACGGACCGCCGTCGCCACGCAGACGCTACGTAGGCGTGTTGACTCAAATATTAATAATGCGCTTCTACTCTCTGTGCTCTCTAATTAATCGCTTCGGTTAAATTTTATCAAAAGTATTTTCATTAGTTAAACATAAAAGAAAATAACTGCTGCACGGCTACGAATACTATCAACGCTTACTTTGCCCGTGGATGTTGTATAAGATAACTAGGATACTGATATATTAGGTCCATTTCCTTTCCATTTTATAGGAGGCACGAGTCCAGCAGTGGGATATATATGAGCTGAAAAGATGATAATGTTGATAATATTAAATATTACTTTTGACTTTAAATGATTAAAAAAAAACTATCACATACAAAATTTGTAATGTCACCGTCATTTACAAAATTCGTGATTAGTAATTCCGTAGCACTCGTAGCGTGCTGCATGATGTGCTACGGTTTTGTAGCTCGTCGTAGCGCTACGAGATTTCATCTCGTTGATGTACAGCTACCAATTGGAGCGTACATTTTTAATTAATGGAATACGTTTTTTTTTAATTTACATTTCATTATTTTATGTCGCATAGATAATATAATTTTAATTAATAATACTAATATTATATTATTGTTTACAAAAATAATAACTATTTCAATAACTTGGCTGACAAATTTTCCGTGGACATTAAAAATAAAGAATCTTTAAATTTAAAACTAGCTATACAGATTCAAAATTTAAATGAGATATATACACTCCGCACTACGCATCTCATTCTTCTGCTCTTATCCCAATAACTTGTGGTCGATGAAATATGTACTCATATGTATTGGCAATAGTTTTATTATCCACTGCCTGCCTGACGTCAACACTCCCTCGTACTGCAATTGTTGATCAAGTAGCATCAGGTGGAGCTGGCCCACGTCGATATAAAGGTCTCAGTCGTGTTTTATTACAGCCATGGGCAAAGTACGTAGTGGTAGTATTCGTAGCGGCTACCACACAGCTTGCTACACACTCTACACTACGCATTTATAAGTATCTTAATATATGTCTTTTTACGCCGTTAATGAAAAGTTTCACTATCATGTTTTCTACTTCTCGCGAATTATACTTTTTTTCTGGACGTAAGCTATTTCCTGTAACCAAAAAAAAAAGACAAAAAAGAGACAAATTTCAAGATGAATCAATGAAGTATAGGGTTTAACTTTGAGATTTCCTTCTCTTGCATATTTATATGGATGTTATATGTATTTTATATCTCTTAGTCGTCTTTTACGATCACCGACGAGTAAGATAGGGGATGATTAATTGTGTTCTTGCTCCGTTACCACCCGGAAACTGACAAATAAATATCTTATTATTAATTTAAAAAATACTCGAAATAAAACCCTACACCAATCAGATGAATTATTATATTACATTTCAAGTTAGCGTGGCAAAGTAAACTAATTGCTTTTATCTCAGATAAGGCTGCTCTAAGTCCTGTATCCAATAATACACGCATATTGAGGGCAGTTGAGAAGATATTAATGTGTTGTTTAATTTTAGGTGTAATTTTGACGATTACAGAAACTTATAATTCCTTGACTAATGTAGAAACATGCGAACAGTAAAATGTTAATGCGATGCTGAGTGCTGCACACTAATGGCTCCTTGAGGAGGCGGACAGAGCGCTCAGTAAATACTGTCTGCGCTTTGTGCACGACTAGCTAATGTACTGTCACGGCTCATATACATATGTCTTACAACTTAAATGTAAATTATAGAGCATATTGTAGAGTAAAAGTTTGAGATAATCAAGTACAAGATGAAGTCACGGACTTACCTCACACACCTAACTGTCTATGTAAAATTTACAGCAGTTCATTTTGTTGTAATTTGTGTTAATACATGTTATACGCAGGATGCTGCAGAATAACAGCGTTGTGGCATCACTTTTTGTAGTAGATACGGGATACCAGAACAATATGCTAAGCAGCGTCCTTTTCCTCATTTGTGGAGGGGGCACCATGACACTTATTGATAACTTATCTGCGTAATATTTAATTTTTCTTTTCAGTATTTTTATTTTATTATTATTGTTTTTTTTATTTGAATACAGTTATAAATATTTTAATTAATTTAGTATTTAAGTAATTTAGTTAACAATTTAGTTTTTAAACTAAAGAGCTAGCAATATAAAGTTATTGTGACCTTTCTATGAGTGGAGAAATAAATTATTTTTCTTTCTTTCTTCTTCTTCTCTTGGACTGTGTAATATTAAACATAGCGCCATCTGTTAGCACTTACCAAAATAAGTATCAGCTCAATCCAATAAATTTATTATCTGTCTTCTTCTCAGTGGTTCTTTGCTATGGACTGCGTTCAAAACTAAGAAATGTCTTTTAAGTTAATATCTAGTAAAATAAAAATGTATACAACCAATCGCTTATTAAGTAACCATCATTCTAACAGATTTTACTAAATATTATTGCTAATTTTATTAAGCGTAGTGATTAGTACATATTTTATTTTATTTTTGGTGAATGAATAAAAAGAGGTGGTGGATAAAGATGGATTAATAGACCTATAATATCTTCTAACTTGAATTTCAAACTTACAACTACAATATTTAGTGTTCTATTTTTTTTTTGTCAGCAGCCTTTGGAATTAAACAAATATCTTTTTCAGAGAAATATTTTTATATTTCTCTGAACTAGTTAGTTGCGAAGTTTATCGCGACTCTCGTCTGCTCTCAATATATACAAGAAGACAGATGTTGACAGCTGCATCTAACTCAATGATCATATGGTTTTAAAATACATATAATTTTCAACAATTAACACTTGACTATTTTTTTAATAATATTGTTTTAACTATATTTACCAATTTAGACTATAGTAAAATTTAATTAATATCGGTTAATTAATTGCATAAACTGTGAACTAGGTGTTAACCCTCCAAGCTGAAAGTCTATAGTTTTATTCCCTAGCAATAAAATTCTCTGAACAATTCACAAGAGATTGTTTTCAGCCCGAGTATTATTTTTTTTAAAGACAACAGACAGACTAAGGAAATAATTCTTGTATTGTCGGTAATTTTAAAGACCTACAAATAATGAACACAAATTATACGCAGACTCCGAACAACTATTTGTGGATTATTTTACCTGCATAGAAATCGAGCCCACAACACTGGCGTAGTACGTCATATTTGTCTCGATGTTGATATTTGTGATCCTTGTATTGGTCACTTTTTGTGAAGTATTGACTCGAGTTCAAAGCTTTCTATAATGGCAGTAAACTTGTTCAACTACACCATGCTGATCATATTTGGTTTTACTTTGAGGTTTTCTTCTCTTACTTTTACGCCATCATTTACGTAACTTAGTAAGTTACGATAATATTGCATGTTCTAATAATGCAAATAAAGGGTGGTAAATTCCATTATTTTTCATCACTTCACTAAAACTAATACACTCACAATAGAGTACACTACCATCTTTATATATATTGTTCACAGGTTTTTTATAGTCCTAATTGGCTGATACCTGTTTTAACTAAGAACGCTTAGTTTTGGGTAATACGAAAAGTAATTAAAATTATCATTCTCCTACTCTTATCCCTATTACTTGGGGTCGATACAATATATACTCTTCTTTAATTGTAAAAGTTATTGGCATTGTTTTATGATCGGCCGCCAGACGTCAACCATTATTGTGAATGTAATTGTTGACCAAACGGCATCAGATGGAGTTTTCTCAGGTCGTTATAAGGCTCTTACTTGTCTTTTACGACATCCACGAGCAAAGTAAGGGTTGGTAGTATTCGAAGCCGCTACTACACAGCACAGTAATTTAAATGCCAATATGATTTATTATAAATTGCTTTAGGTTTTATTATAGATTGTTATAGATTGCTCATTTATTGATTGTTATTATAGATTATTATAGATTGCTCATGGTTATGATTTATTATAGATTACTTTAGGCGTTACTTAAAATTAAAGATCGCGTAAGCAAGTAACTATTTGTGAAGTGACGGAGTAAGAATACAATTCACCACCTCCTATCTTATCCATGGATGATCATAAGAGATGAGTAAGGGATATAAAACGCATATAATATCTATATAAGAGAAGGAAAACTCAAAACAACCCCTATGCCAACACACCTGACCAACGTGGTAAAGTAGGTCAATTTCCCTCCCAAAGCTTGAGCTTAATTGTGAGAGATATGGGAGCTGAAGTGAAGTAACTTACTGGTGCTAGAAAAGAAAATTTTAAATAAAACGCTACGTCTTTCTCATCTGACTATATTGTGGCCAATAGTGAAAGTTTTATACACTAACGTAACGACGACGTAAGAGAGCGAGTAGGTATGAAAGAGAGTATTGGTGTAAAGATGCGAAAGGGAATGCTCCGATGGTTCGGACATGTGGAAAGAATGCCGAACGAACGTCTGGTTAAGAAGATATACAATGCGAAAGTGGAAGGATGTAGGTACCGAGGGAGACCGAGACTAACCTACCTAGACCAGATCGGTCATGTACTGAAGGAAGGTGGCATCAAGAGTCTCCGAAACCGGCGAGCGTGTATGAAGAGAATTATGAATGTTGAGGAAGCGAGTGAAGTATGCAGAGATAGAGTTCTCTGGCACTCTGTTCTCTCTGCCTACCCTGCAAGGGATATGGCGTGATGATATGTATGTATGTTTATACACTAAGGCATATTTCTGTCAAAATCATTCCTTTGGATTTAAAATGGATTTTATCAAGCACTTTATAAAAATAGCAAAATTTTATAAAAGAAATATATTTATTAATATTTCAATGTTGACCTTAGAGTTTCTCAACTGAAATCCTAAATAAAAATCTAGACAGCTCATTACATTTTGACGGGGGATATTTCAATAATATATAAAATTTAATATCAACGACTATTGACGGGGACGAACAAATGTCACGTAGCACTCTTACTTTGAATTAAATACTTTAGTATTTTGAGGTGTTATATTAAAAAACTAGCTTCGGCCCACGATTTCCCCCGCATAAAAAGTGACTTTCACCATATAAAATTATATTCCTAAATTATTCCAAGTAAACACATTCCGGGATAAAAAATGTTTCATGTCCAATCCACAAAATTGTTGTGTCTGTATGTCAATGTGTATGTTTTATCCAAATCAGTTCTGCGATTTAAACGTGATTGAGTAACAAATATCTAAAAATTCAAACATCTTCACAAACTTCCACGTTTATAATATTTGTAGGATTGGCTTCTGTTGAAATTTTATGAAACGTAATACAGGGAAAGTGCTAAAGTGTACCGAGTGTGATATAACAGTGATTGACTTACATTTCGTTTTGCTAAAATTCCCAGAGAAAACCGTTTTTAGATAGTCCAAGAACTGATTGCCTTATAATAAAATATACACTTAAAATCATCAGATGATATATTTTTGACATTGTAACATGGAATGTTCCAGTAGTTTATTATCATCACCTATAGGATATAAGCCTCGTACAGGGGAGAAATATCATAACCAAGCTGATTTATAATGGCAACTGGAAATTACTCAGGTGAGCGCTACTGCTTATTCCCTTGATGATTCCAAGTAAGGGGTGATGACATATTGTACTCTTATCTGACGTTATACACATCTTACAAGTGAGCATAGGCTTCCTTCAGATGAGACCATATTAACCACATATTTGTGAATGTATTGTGACATAAATATGTTTTTTTTTATTACTTATGGTGGCAAACGAGCAAGCAGTATAGCTGATGGTAAGTGTTCCTGCCGCTTATGGATCCTGGCCATACCAAGAGTATAGCTAAGTCGCTGCCTCCTAAGCCTCCCAGTTGGGCTTCCGGCCTTCACGCTCACCAACCGAAGCACATTGCCATTACTCAGACGTTGATATTCTGCGAGAGTGTGGTACCACCTTCGACGGACCGGCCCGCGACTATAGACAGAACTGTTAATAGCGTGGTCCTACCACTAATGGAATTAAAATTTAAAAAAATATAATTTATTGGTTACTGACATTAGAGCTGGCTTTCCTAATGATTATCATCATCATATCTTAGCTCCTATACCTTACTGTTTGATCTGGGAGAAATTGACCCAGTATATCACTCGGGTTAGGTAGGTTGGTATAGGATTTTATTACGAGTTTTATGGTCTAGCATAGCATTTACACCGCTTAGTCGTCTTCTACGACATCAACAGACAAGACATCATCATTACCCTGCTCATCCCAATTACTTGAGGTCGACGCAATATGTTTTATCTTCCATACAATCCTATTCGATGTCATATCTGCTTTATAGTGGCGGCTACGAATACTACCAACCCTAGCTTTGCTTGTTGGTGTCGTAAAAGACGACTAAAAGCTTTACTTTGGCCTGGGCTAATATCATCGGATGCCATCAGGTTAGCGACTATATTCCCAAGGAGGGTTGACGTTAGCCAGGCGGCCGGTTATAAAAAATATTGCAATATGTACTATTTTATCAACAGACAAGACAGAGAGTGGTAAATTGTATTCTTACTCCGTCACCAGACTGGGAACTTTACGAGCATATATTTAACGAATACAGATTACATCCAGACTCAAAACGACAATTTGTGTGGATCGCACAAACTATTACCGTACTTGGTAATTGAATCACTGCCACGATAGGTCGTTATCCTAACCATAACTTTATCTGTGCAGTCTCCGAATAGTCACATATAATTTGGAAAAACGAGAAGTGCACGCCTCATAATTTTTATATTATTTATCATTTACTCTTAGTGCCATGCCATAAATGAAATAAAGGAAAAAAAAATACTTTTAAAATTTGGTGCAATTCTCGACGTAGTGCTAAACATAGCTGTTCGTTTACAATATAGGATATTTTAGGAGTAGTTTTTGCTTTGTCTGTCCCAATGGACGAACAACAAAATGTAAACGAACTCAATTTTCATAAAGTATACATATGTACACTAATGACTAAGCAGTTTAGTTTTTCAAATTACTGAAATTTTTAGCATTTAATATGCTTAATTATTTATAAATACCCGAATACGAAACGAAAAATTATGTCACAAGCGGGGTTTAGTTTTTTTTTATTAATTTAGTTTTTTATTTTAGTACACAAGTTTAGTTTTTTATTAATTGCAATTAAACGACAAAGAATTATCAAGCCATTTTCAAAAGGAAACAGCGCATTGCGATTATGAAGCTTCTAAAAAAATAAAAATATTGATACATTAATTTTTACGGATGTGATCCTGCCCGATCCAGAATATTTTATCCGACGTCCTCGAATATTTTTTCAATCAACTATTTTCTTAAACAAAATAATTGCTTTTTAAAAATATCAATGTTTAAACGAACGGTTTTTCTTGACATATGTATGATAATAGTATCCTATAAGTGCAATGTGAGAAAAATACAATCAGTTTTAGGTTTCAAAAGTGCTTGGTTTTCATATATCGAGAAGAGAGCAAAACATCAACGCTTCGCTTACGAGGCGTGCAATTGGAGTTGTTGACATCAAACCCGAGATCTCGTAATAATCTATTGCTATCTGACTCCATAATCATTGCTCCTTAAAAATAAACAAAGTATAAATAAATAAAATTTCAGAGTGCGACAACGTGCCATGGTTAATGGATATTAGGATGCCGTCACACTTGTAGGTACGTCGAGACTTGAGCCTCAATGAATATTCATTCACCTTTTAACTTTCAAACCTTCGCTGTGAGTGATTTGTTGTGTTGCCTTTCTGTATTTGATTTAATTGTATACAAATGTATACTTATTCTTTGTTTATAGCTAACTAACTTTTACACACGACTCTGTCCGTATAAAAATCATATATAAAGTTCCTGTTAAATATTTTTTTTGTTATTTGTATTCTAGTGTGTTATTTTTCTTGTGGTGACTGAGTAAGAATACAATTCACCATTCCCTATTCTACCCGTAGATGACCGTAAGAGACTCTCTCTCTGACCGTAAAAACTCGAAACAAAACCCTTTACTAATACGTCTGACCAGCGTGGTATAGTAGGTTAATTTTCCTCCTATTATGGAGGAGGCTCGAGCACAGTAGGAGGTAGGAGGTATATGAGCAAAGATGATGATCATATTGTGTAATATATCAATGAAATCGTCCATCACTTAATTACATCCTTGGAGGAATATGTTTTCTTTGAAAGGCTGATTTTCCAAATATTCCTGTCGAGTGAGTCCCACCCACCTATCTTACCCTTGGGTGACCGTAAGAGATGACTAAGGTATCTAAAATGCATAAAACGTGTATGGAAGAGAAGCAAAACTCGAAACAAATCTCTATACCAATACATCTGATCAGCGTGGTATCGTAGATCAATTATTTACCCATCACAGAGGAAGTTCGAGCCCAACAGGGGAACATATATGAGCTGAGATAAAGATGATGAATATTTTCATTAAAAAAAACTATAGTTTAAAACTTACATATGAATATGCCATCTGTTTATAATTAGTACATTTACTTGAAATATTATGTAAAAAGTAACATTTTCAAATTAATAACCAATGCGAGTGAAGTATGCAAGGATAGAGTTTTTTTTTTTTTTTTTATAGACACCTCCCTGCACTAAGGAAAATAATCCTTGTATTGCTGGGGACTTTACAAACATGCAATTAACGCAGACAAATTATACCCAGACTCAGAACAACACTTTGATGATTGGATCACACAAAGTATTGTCCTGCGTGGGAATCGAACCCACGGCACTGGCACGGAAGGTCGGTATCTTAACCACTACGCCATCTGTGCTGTTCTCTGGTACTCTGTTCTCTCTGCCTACCCTGCAAGGGATATGGCGTGATGATATGTATGTAATAAACAATGCCATCTGTTGGCATATCCTAAAATACGTTATAATCCCTAACATCCCCTATCATCATCCTTTAATATATAAAGCACACGAGCATGATTTGACGGCTAAAGTATGTAATTTTATAAGGGTACAAAGTATTTGAATAGGTGTTTTCGTAATTTTATTTGCTTTTAATATTCAAGGAATGCTTTATCTAATAGCCAGTATCTCGTATTACATCGGATATAAATCAATTGTTATCTCAGCGTCTAACGACTTGTACCAACTGCTCTGATAACAGATGGAAGCTAGATGTAGTTGGAGGTGTTTACGTTAAATTTGACCTTAATATGATGGTTAGTTAAAATTAATTATTAATAATTAAGATAACAGCTATATTTATAAACATTTTAGCATATTCAGCAGGTTTTATCCTGCCCGAGATAGCAGTATCACAATAAAAATGATATATTCAAACGTTGGCAACTGTACTGCAAATCAAATTTGATACATCGACAGCAGCGCTATCTACTGACTCTAGTTACACTTTTAAACCAGCCAGGAACCCATTGAAATATGCACACGAAATTTCATCGAAATAGATCCAGCCGTTGAGGAGGTGTCATGTAACAAACACACGTTTAGAAGAATTATATATATTAAGATATATTCGTAGTTGTCAATTACGAATTTCGCTTTTTTACTGTTAAATATATTTGTAGTAATATATTAATATTAGCCAACCTATATTTTGTGCGATCCAGAAAGCGTTGTTTTAAATCTGATTGCAATTTGTCTGCGTCAATTATATATTTGTACGTATAATTATACGAGGAGTTTGCCCGTAATACAAGGAATATTTCTTTAGTGCAGACTGTCACATTGTCTCTGCTATTTTTAAAAAAAAAAACCAGATCAGAACGTGAAATTTATTACTACCTGTCATCATTCTCCTACTCTTATCCAAATTACTATATATTTGTACGTATAATTATACGAGGAGTTTGCCCGTAATACAAAGAATATTTCTTTAGTGCAGACCGTCACATTTCCGTGTGGGCGAGGGCTCTGAACGCCCAGCTCAGGGCGGTTTTGTGGAGGCTACAGAGAGCCATTGCGGTCAGAGCCATTCGCGGGTACCGCACGGTGTCGAAAGAGGCGGCATGCCTATTGGCCGGGACACCCCCGTGGGACCTAGAGGCGGAGATGCTCTCCGACCTCTACCGGCGGGTTACCTCAGTGCGCGAGGAGGGTGGCTCCCCATCGTTGACCGAGATAGCCACCTGGCGCGAGGACGCCCGCCGAGACGTTATCGCCCGTTGCGTTACGCGGCTGGAGAGGCCTAGATACGGTATCGTGACCGTCGAGGCCTTCCGGCCCGTATTGATGAAATGGATGGAGCGGCGGCACGGGGTCCTCACCTTCCGACTGGTGCAGGTGTTGACGGGGCACGGGTGCTTCGGAAAATACCTGCACACGGTCGTGTACAGGGAGTGGACTCCGGGCTGCCATCATTGCAGTAGTGACGAGGACACGGCGCAACATACGCTCGAGGAATGCTCGGGCTGGGACGGGCAGCGCCACGACCTCGTCGCTATTATCGGTGCCGACCTGACGCTGCCGGCTGTCGCGAGGGCGATGGTCGACAGCGTCAGGAATTGGGACCGGTCGCCGCCTTCTGCGAGGCTGTCATCTCGCGGAAGGAGGCGGCGGAACGAGTCAGGGAGGACTCCCGCGACCCGGGCCGCCGCCAGCGGCCGGGGCGGCGCAGGCGCGAATACCTGCGCCTGATGCCGCCCTAACCCAGGCCTCGGGTGATCGGACCGGGGAATTGTCCGGTCGCCCGACGCGAGGCCACCGCGTGAGGGCGACGCCCTGACGGCGAAATCTGTCGGGGCGTCGACGAGAGGAACCCGCGAGGGTAAACCGCCGAGCGGACCACCGAAGACAAAGATCGGGTACCGGTGGTCCGCTCGCACGGCGAAGAGAGAGAATTTTACGGTGGGTCTATGGGGTCACGCACCGCCTTCTCCGTCACCCCGGACCGATTTGGCGCGGCGAGACGCACCCATAGCCCACCAATAAAAAAAAAAAAAAAAAGACCGTCACATTTTCCTCTGCTATTTTAAAAAAAAACCAGATCAGAACGTGAAATTTATTACTACCTGTCATCATTCTCCTACTTTTATCCAAATTACTATATATTTGTACGTATAATTATACGAGGAGTTTTCCCGTAATACAAAGAATATTTCTTTAGTGACCGTCACATTTTCCTGTGCTATTTTTTAAAAAAAACCAGATATTAACGTGAAATTTATTACTACGTAAATTAGGCCTGTGAAACGGGTTGATCGACTAATTACCGCCAAGCCGAAACTATTAAAGCTAGAAACATAAAATTTTGTGTATGGGGATAAAATTTCTTTATCGATTCTTTTCAAATTACGTACAAATATTCTTCGGTAAAAATAAATAAACACGTGTGGCCGGCGTGAGAGCTCACACGATACACATAGTAGACGGCAATAGGTTTTGCCTAATGGTTTAAGATACAGGTTAAGTTTAGCTTCAAAAATGTTCACTTTACAACTCAAATAATAAATCATATCTAACGAGGTCGCAACTCTGCTGGTAAAACAAAACAATCACATAAAGGGTGGCGATAATTATATTTTTATCCCATGGTCATACCGTAAATAGTATATTAATGGCAATATAATTTGTAGAATGAATAGAACTTTGAATCACCTTTTTCTTTAGTGACCGGCTATGGTATATAGACACACGAGCGCCGTACACGTACATCTACGTTGTGCGGGCGGGCCACCGCAACCGGGTATCATCTCGAGTCGAAGCCCTCATGCAGTGAACCTCAATACAGATACTTACGCTTGCGCCGCCCAAAGCACCAACGGTAGAGCATGTCAACCTAGAGTATTTTCTCTCGGACCCACCCTATTGCCTAATGTCGTTAGACACCTAACTCGCAGAAGGCGTGGACCGCATCCCAGTTCCTGATGCTGTTGATTATCGTCCTAGCGACAAACTTTCAACACCTTGCATTGCTTTTTCATTTAAGTCTGTCAGAGATGACTTCTGTGTGGACGAAGTCGCGGGCAAAAGCTAGTATCTTAAAATAAAACCTTCACTATGAAGCATGCATATAATTATGTTTAAAAATAAGTAAGTCCATATAACAACCGGTGGCTCGCAAACTATTAACTATATATGCGAGACAGCGGGAGGGTCCACGTCCCAGGTCCGCTCCATCACGCCGCGCGTCCAACGCGCTGAGTGGAGCCACAAAAACGTCAAGTGTCGGAGTGACGCTCGTTTCATAAATCTCACGCAGACGCCATAAGGAGACGCTATAAATTTCGTGTGCGTCAACTAGTAGAGCTTTAGCGTTTGGCCTAATACATAAGATATAGCGGATATATTTTTATATGTATTTTTTATAATACATTATAGGTAATGCTTTTACTAAATCTTTTACCTAATAATTGCATAAATTATAAGCGATACTGATGGATGTAATAATATGTCAAGCGGACGTCGTAAAGTTAATGATAAAATATATATAATATATGAAAAAGTAAACTAATAAAAACTAATGACATTACTCCTAAACAGTACCACAAGTTTTAAAGTGAACAGTTCATAGTAGACATTTTCAGATTCAATTACTGATTTGCTGCCAAAAGACCAGTTGAATAGTAACTTCAACAAGCAATATCTAAAGAACATGTGAAATAGAATGAGAAGTGTGTCAAGATTTGATTAAGTGTAATGTAGCCTTTGTCTTGCAATTTGGAAAATAAACGCGTTCTCTTATAGCCGATGTCGTTCCTTATTACGATGAGGGTTCACTGCAGAATAAAAGATAACGATTGAAAGATTCGCACCGAGCCGATAGCCGTCGCGTTACACGACATGTGTTTTTGATGGGAGCACCGCCCTCCCCCCAACCCCCCGCCTCACCATACAACGCCATCGCGAGGGACAACGGAGGCTTTATTCAAAGTCATCCCACATTGTGAGGGAGTCTTTACGATGGGTACTTGATTACTTACACACAATTTGTTCACTGATTGCATACTAGTTTGGTAAAATGTGAATTATGTATATTTCTGTAGCAAAATTTATACAGCTTAAATTGAAATATAATAGACTTATCATGCATAAGCCCTGCTTGATTGAATATTATCCATTATATATCTGGTGTCACCTAGTATCTCCCCCACTAATTTAAAAGTGATCTCCTTTTAGAAGGGCTTTACTATTCATCTTCATTCAGCCTATTGCCGTCCGCTATTGAACATGAGCATCCCTACAAAGAGAGGCTATAGTGTTACGGTTACCACGGTTGGCAAGTCATCTGGTGATCGCAATAAAATATTATATGTTTCACAGGTAAGAGTTAAAAAATATTAACCAAAAATAGTACCAGGCTTTTACACAATTTCTGACAATCTCCTAATTAAACATTCATTACCCCGTCAACTTGTTATCTGCAGAGATTAATATGTTTGTAATGTGTTACAAGAACCCAGCACATTATTATTATTAACAGTTCTCAATGTTACCATGGTACTATCACTGAAATTTGTAGATAATAACGGTTATCGCAAGTGGAGTGAAAGTAAGTTCGGGACAGGCTCCAATGCGAGGGGAGAATGTCATTAAAGAATTCCCTTTTTTGCTTTTCGAGTGAAAAGTAAGAGAGACTGCGTTTGATAAATGACGCTGCCTCCTATGACTTTAACTTTACGTCGTTATAAGTAAAAGAGTAAGTGAAAAGTAAGTATCAACTTGTAATGCCTTTTCTGATGTCTTTTTTATGAAACTGTGCATCTATTGAGGAAAAAATACCTTTGGTTTCGGCAACTATAGAAACATTATTAACGAGGATACATTTTCTAAGGATATTGAATTCAAATTTAAAATATTTTACATACATACACACTGAAATTTTAACGCAAAAATAGCGTTATAAAAGCAATAATAACAAAAGGTATTTAGTGGTAGAGCCACACCGAACGAACCATCGATGACGAGGACCATTGATGGAGAGGTAGGTGCATCGCATGGTAGATTATGGGGTCGCCCACCATTCCATCTCTCTAATTCTATATATAAGTAAGGTAAGACTGAAGAAAAGATGGATGGATTGCGTGAAACATGACATGGATAGACAAGGGGTGTCCACAGAGATGATGTCTGATGGAGTTGTATGGAAGGAGAAGATATATTGTGTCGACCCCAAATAGATTGGGATAAGAGCAAGTTGATGATATATATATATATATATATATATATATATATATATGTATATGTATATGTATATATACATACATACATATCATCACGCCATATCCCTTGCAGGGTAGGCAGAGGCAACAGAGTGCCAGAGTACTCTATCCTTGCATACTTCACTCGCTTCCTCAACATTTATAATTCTCTTCATACACGCTCGCCGGTTTCGGAGACTCTTGACGCCACCTTCTTTCAGCACGTGACCAATCTGGTCTAGGTAGGTGAGTCTCGGTCTCCCCCGGTACCTACATCCTTCCACTTTCTAAGTAAGGCTGGTATATATATATATATATATATATATATATATATATATACCAGCCTTACCAATGTGGTATGGTAGATCTACTTCAATCCTATTACAGAACAAAGGGGCCCCTTAATAAATTCATTATTGTCTTAATATAGTGTATTTTTAAAAGACAAATGCAACAATAAAAATAGTTATTTACCATAAATATTACTTTAAATATTCGTTCAATTATATCATGGCGTGTATACAAATATATTTCTCTTATACAAACATGAGAGCGACGAAACGCGGTTTGTTCGAGCTGACGGATGGCCAGGCGCAGGTGTGTAACCACCCTTACAGCACCACTATACCGCTGCAGTTAACATAACTCTTAATACAAGTTACTAAGGTATACATTAGCCGAGCCGTTAGCGTAGTACCCTTGCGTCTGGTTACAACTTGATATAGGGCGACTGAGGCAGGTATGCCGTGCGGGATGAACACATGAATATGTCTTTGTGGGTGATGTTTTTATCCATATAAAGGGTAACCATAGAGTTTGGGATACTGTAGGGACCGGACAATCAGTAAACAATGTTTACATTAATTTTTTTATTAAAACTACCCGTGCCGGCTGCTTCCCTTCCTTCCTTACGTGTATATATGTAATATTATAACACTACTTTAATATTTACGGCTTTCCATCACAGCTATCATGAAACGACAACTGCGTTAATACCTTATTTATCAAAGCATTATTATTTATAAATACCCGATTATGAAACGAAAAATGATGTCACAAGCGGGGTTCGAACCCTTACCCGGCACGCACGGTTGGGCCAGATTTCCAATAGATGCGGGTTCGAACCCCGCTTGTGACATCATTTTTCGTTTCATAATCGGGTATTTATAAATAATTAAGCATATTAAATACTAAAAATTTCAGTAATTTGAAAGCATTATTATTCATTATGGCCCAAAACCTCATACCAAAAGGTAGGTTATATTATATAATAAGATTTTCAAAAACAGATTTTACGAGTGCACTGCTGCGTAGTGATTAAGATACTGAGTTTCCATGCCAATGACATGGGTTCGATTACTACGCAGAATAATATTTTGTGCGATCCAAAAACTGTTATTCTTAGTCTAGGTATAATTTGTCTGCATTAATTATACGTTTGTAAAGTTGCCCGCAATACAAGGATTAATTCCTTAGTTTAGAGTCTCTTTAAAAAGTAAAAAAAGGAAGATATTAGTGCATTCAAACAAATAATCAATCAAAATTTTCACTTATATAATAGTATCATCATAATCATCATCATATCCATTCATATATATCCCCTTGTTCAACATGGGCTTCCTTCATCATCGTCATCATCACAGCTCATAAACGTCCCACTGCTGGGCTCGAACCTCCTCCGTAATAGGAGGGAAATTAACCTACTATACCACGCTGGTCAGACATATTGATATAGGGTAGTCGTCTCGTACGATCACCGACAGGTAAGAAATGGGATGGTGAATAGCATTCTTACTTCGTCACCACACGGAAATGGGCTTCCTTAAGCGATGATAATGCTACAATCGCCACACCTGGCACTCACATACCATTTACTATATTATATAATATCCTTGTATTGTGGGGGACTTTACAAACATACAAATAATTTATGCAAATTTCACCCAGCCTTAGAACAGCAATTTAGGGATCGCACAAAGTATTGTCCAGCTTGGGCATCAAACCATGACACTTGCTACGGTAGGTTTGAAACTAATTACTAGTAAGTTAAATTTTATAAAAAAAAGGGTAGCTTGGCAACATTTATATGTGGAAATTTGTATGATATATTCTAAATTTAAAAATGATGAATTCATCATGGCTGGCGGCAAAAATAACGTAATTTTGTAGTCGCTTTACCCTCAAACGTCGCAAAGTTCAATTTAAATTTTCTTAATAAAAGTTGCGATAATAGCAACAGGAGCGGATATCAATAAAGCCTGCAGAGCTTCTGCAGTAGAGATAGCAGAAACGGAAATCAGTCGCGTCACTGCTTTTTAAGAAAACTTAGTAACGCTATTTACTTTGCCTGAGTAACAAATTAAGTTCATCCCGACAGACCCTTGACATGCGTGATGCAAAATATAGAGAGTCTTTGTAAAAAAAAACAACTAGCCGACATACATCATATTCAAACTCGAAACCATCCCTTGTAGATATCGCAAAGCATTGTCTTATGTGAGAATCAAATCCAAAGCACACGGGAGCATTCCTTACTTCTATTACTTTAGCGTTTAGTTTATGGTGCCTGGTGGTGAGATTCTTAGGCTTCTAATACAAGCCACCACATTACCTATTAATAGTAGTGAGAGAGATTTTAATATTTCAGCATGATCTGTATAATTATTATTAATTAATTTAAAACACGAATTATATATTAATAGTTCCTTAAAGACCTTACCCTCAATAGTCCCTCCATCACTGAAGCAGTCAGTAATAAATACCAAACCATAACTTATTCAATTCGTCCCCCTAAAAAAAATAAAAATACTTTTTTTCACAAAGTGATCCCACGAGTAAATCTTTTTATGTGAGCAAATAAAACGTTGTCTGTAAAGTTACGAAGCGAAGTGTCGGCCCCTATTAAGCGGTTCACACACGAGCCAGTCAAGTTTCATTGTGCCTTTGTTAAACCTATTAAACTGAGCGATTCGTCCGTAATTGTACGACAAACTATTTAATCGTCTATATGTAACTAACCTAACTACATCGCACAAGAGTATACAATTGAAAATCAAACTTTATTTAATAGTTTTTAGAGTATATATTTGATTGGTTTTATATATTTGTATTATTTAGTACAAATAATTGGACATAGTCAATCGAGTTATATCTAGCGACTGTGGTTTGTAAAGTGGATTGGTAAATACAAGTGTTTGACAATCTATTTGACAATTTGCTTGACATTCTCTTTGACAATTGACGATTGCAGGTATAAAGGTTCTGTAACGTACTCTGACCTAAGACGGAGTCCCGTGAGTAGGTTATATGTTATTAATACTGCAATCACTGTATGCTTTGACTAATTATTGACTGCACAGATGGCGTAGTGGTTAAGATAGTGACCTTGCGTGCCAGTGCTATGAGTTCGATTCTTACACAGGACAATACTTTGTGCGATCCACAAAGTGTTCTTCTGAGTCTATGTGTAATTTGTCTGCGTTTATTGCATGTCTGTAAAGTCCCCAATATAAGTAGTATTTCCTTAAAGCAGGGTGATGTTGTGTTAGCATGATATAATCCATAATTGGAATTAGCAAGTTGGTATAATAAATGTAACACCGTTGCCATGATTATGGATCAATGTTTCTCAGGTATTACAAGTATTTCTGGCAATTCCTCAGTCGGTTTTCCTCGTTCATACTGTGTGGTGATAGTTACAACTATTATCAACCCGTTGCTCGTGGGTGTTGCAAAACATGATGAAGAGCTTTGTATTGATCTAAACTAATTCTACATGATGCCGTCTAATTAATCATCATATTCCTAATGAGGGTTGATATCAGGTAGGCTTCGGGTCAAAGAAATATTGTCAAAACTATTTATAATATGTATTATGGAAGGTGGAGTCAAGAGTCTCCGAAACCGGCGAGCGTGTATAAAGAGAATTATGTATGTTGAGGAAGAGAATGAAGTATGCAAGGATAGAGTTCTCTGGCACTCTGTTCTCTCTGTCTACCCTGCAAGGGATATGGCGTGATGATATGTATGTATGTTATGGAAATATGAGAAAAATCTTTGTTTACGATAACTACTTGGAGCTGATGTCTCCCTTTCCTCCACTGTGGTTGAGAGGAGTGATGGCTGCTCAAGTAAATAACTCATAATTGGGTGCCGTTTGTCGGATCCAATGCATCCTTATGAAATTTTATTTGTACTTCTATAATATTTGAAGAAAAATTTGGCGATGTGTTGACGAGAGGTCTTATTAAGAGTATGCGTAATCGTAGAGCATGCATGAATACTGTTATGAGTGTGAATGAAGCGATGAAAGTATGCCAGGATCGTGGTTTGTGGCAATCCATAGTCTCTGCCTATCCCTCTGGGAAACAGGCGTGAAGCTATCTATGTATGTATGTATGAAAAAAAATATCTATCCTAGTATCTTGTATCCTAATCCAAAGTACATCAAACGGCAGCTAACACTTGCTAAGCAGTGGATAGGTATATAATTTCATTTAAATGAAGTAATTTAATAAATAACGTGTCTGCCGAGTTTGTTGCCCGATCTTCTTAGTTTGCGGTTGCGTACCGATCCAGTGATAGAATAATAGATTTATTTCGTACAAAATGTAAAATTGACAATATATAAGTAAGTAGTTAGAGTTTGTGGGGTTTATACATAATAAATAATTCGATTTCCGTGTGGTGACAGAGTAAGAATACTATTCACCACCCCATATCTTACACGTGGGTGATCGTACGAGACGACTAAGGGATATAAAACGCACATAATATCTATGCGAGTGAAGGAAAACTCGAAACAAAACCCTATACCAACACGTCTGACCGGCGCGGTATAGTAGGTTAATTTCCCTCCCATTACGGAGGAAGTCCAAGCCCAACAATGGGACATTTATGGGCGGTGATGATGATGATGAAATAATCTGATTCCAATAGCTTATTATTATATTTTAGGGTATATTGCTTAGTTTTATATCGATCTGGACCAAATCCATCTGATGCCATTTTTTTGCCAAGGAATATATTATTGGCAATAACTTTTATCATATATACGATGGAAGCGGGGTACATATTATGTTAACGACATATAATTGGGATAGGAGCAAGAGTATGATGAAGTACGGGATTTTTTTCTAATAAAAACAAAATTAAATTCACGAGTGACCAAGACGTTAAGCTGTGAGTAAAGTTTGACGTCATACAACAGTATCTAACGTTAACATTACAATGATCCGCTACAAAAGAGTTGGTACGAACACAATGGAGTCCACGGGGAGCCGCACAATACACCCTCCTTAGTAAGGGTGAGCTTACGATAAGATAACGGCTTATCTTACGGCCCATGAGTTTTTCGATTGTGAATAGGGTAAATCGGATATTCGCATATCAACCTAACAATGCAATGTTATGTAAATGCAATGGATATATTCATATAAATATGTATATAGTTACATTTTTTAAAGACAATACCCAGCTTACAATAAATATCTGTATTGCAGAGGACTTTACAAAAATTAATGGATACGAATTGCATCTTGACTCAGAATAACAATTTATGGATTACACTGAGTATCCTATGGGAGAATTCAATCAATGGTGATAGGATCATAATGTTTACAGTTTACTGTCTACTGCCGTGGGCCAGTCTATTATTACACCGAACAGAAAATCTACGTCTAAGGAGTGGTCATGTGCAGTTACGTTTCGTTCGGTGAGCGAGTGAGCCGGCATTGCAACTTTCTTGGTGGGTTTGTTTGTAGCTGTCTAACTGTACCCCTTGTAATGAAAAGATCCGTAGGTGACAGCAATACTTGCCACTAGGTGTGCTGATGTACTCGTTTGTCACCATCAGTAATAAAAAAAGTACTTGGCACGGTATGTCGGTATCTCCACCACTACTCCATTTGTGCTGTTTATAGTTACAACATAAAAGAAATTATTGCGGTTATTCTTTTTAATGTGAGTTTTATCTCGGCAAATATTTACAAACAATGTATAATTCTGTAGATATATTGCCAGATTCCTCTAGTCATTTTTTCAAAATATCATAAGAAAGATTCAAATTACTATGATTTAGCATTTGACACGCTTGGTTATTTATGAAAGTTTTTAGTTTTATAAGAATAATTTTATTTCGTACCACCATCTCTTTAAAAATTTTCGTTTGTATTTTTTATAAATATTCATATTTGTCTATTATTAGACACGAACGTCTTATTAAGATTAGTTTTCATTATTTGAGGAGGTCTACGTATAATAGTGCATAGGCTGATGGATAGATGGATTACGTCTATTCTATATTCTTGATATCTAAAAGAAGGCTACAAGACAGGCACATTTCATTGCACGATTCGAATGGCATGCGGCTTTTAGAGTAAATACAGTTACATGCTGCCGAAAATTTCTTATTATTTTTGTTTAAAATTACGTACCTATCCAAGGATTTCAATTTGATGCTTAAAATTTTGTAATCATATGTCGTGGCGTTAGACACTTGGGCGCCGTATATTTTTCGTTAATGTTTAATCTATAACAAATATTTGCAGCAACCCTAAGCTATTGGCGGTACTGAACTATTCATCTGAGAAATCCAATATGGCTGAGGGCCTAAGCCTATTGAATTCACAAGGCGTGCTAATATTATGCGGACGTTATAGACATATCCATAGCTTGCATTCACACGAATAGATCAATCACACAAATTGCTTGGTGTACTCTTATTTTTTGGATCATTGGTTCAGCCTGTTGACCGAAGGGTAAAATTAAGCTTCTCGGTCCAAGGTATATCCTCTCTTCACATATTAAGTGGACCATCGACCGTGCTACCTAGACTTAGGTGGCCATCTGACCAGTTACTCTTTCAGTACCTCTCACGTTCTTTCACGGTTATTTATTACCAGAGTTCTCGGGTTCGACTCCAATGGAACATCAAATTTTAAGAGTTATGTCTACTCAAATCTAGTTGAATGTCGAGTTCATCGTGTGAGCCTGTATGACCATCAACGTATACAATTTAGTGATTCTAAATCCATGCTATTTCGCTATTTTGAGGAATACTGTCATTGACGAAAACATTCTCGATCTTGTCCTGGACGGGTGATCCTGGGAAGAGTGATTGCCTTCCTAATAGAAAAACAAGTTGCTAGGATTGATGATTGTCATAGCCTCACCCTCTTCTTCCACTCCTAATAATCCTACGTCTATTAATAATTTAAAATTCTTGCAGTTCAATGATTCTTTAATTGGTCTTAAGTTTCTGAATGTTGTGTTGCCATGGTCAAGGGTCGAGTTTATTTAAGTATTTAGGTTGACTTTTTACCACACTTTGCTTCGCGCTTGCTCACACCGATACCATAGCCCCATTCGGCTTCCTTGACTCCCCAGTTAGATTTTTATTTTATTGATATTGGTGAAATAATAATCCCTATCCTACAAGTCTGACCAGCGTGATATAGTAGGTGAATATCCTACCATTGTGGAGATGACTCGAATCTAGCAGTGGAACATATACGAGCTGTCATGATGATGATGAATGAAATAACAATACAATCTCCACATTTCACAGACAGGTGATCATAGTTAGCATCACAAGTTTACCAATGTTACCCATTTTCCTTGTGAAACCCCTGTTGGTGTTTCACTAACAATGGAGGTATTAAACGACATCAGGACTTGGGATATGTAATATTACACAAGTAAGTGCACTGAAGCTAGCGCACTTTCATCTCATCATCATCTCAGCTCATATATGTTCCACTGCTGGGCTCGAGCGATCACCCACGGGTAAGATAGGTCGTGAATTGTATTCTTACTCCGTCACCCCACGGAAAGTGCACTTTATTTCGTCATTATTCGTCTATTTTTGTAATGACAATCAGCCACTAATACGAGGCCATTGTTGCTAATGTTTTATATGTCTTTATTTATAAAGTATTATTTAAAATCATGGTCCATGGTCAGCAAATAAAATCATCGTCTACAGTAGTACCATGGCTACACTGTTATGGTGTCTGCTGGGAACTTTGGTAGAAAACGAATAAGTATAATGGCTACACTGTTAATGGTGTCTTCTTAGAATTTTGTTGAAAAATGAAAACTTATATACTACTATATCACTATTATATCAAACTATCTACGATCCAGCACTACCTACGCATCACTTTTCATAAAATGCTAATAAAAATATTTAATACATACATACATATCATCACGCCATATCCCTTGCAGGGTAGGCAGAGAAAACAAAGTGCCAGAGAACCCTATCCCTGCATACTTCACTCGCTTCCTCAACATGCATAATTCTCTTCATACACGCTCGCTGTTTTCGGAGACTCTTGACTCCACCTTCCTTCGTACGTGACCAATTTGGTCTAGGTAGGTGAGTCTCGGTCTCCTCCGGTACCTACATCCTTCCACTTTCGCATCTTTACACCAATACTCTCTTTCATACCTACTCGCTCTCTTACGTCGTCGTTGCGAATGCGGTCGGTCAGCCTAACTCCACAGATTTTCCATAGAGATCACATTTCGACCGCATTAATTTTGCTTTCATGCTCTTTTCTGCATACCCAACTCTCGCTTCCATATATTAATGTATATAATGTATATAACACATAAAAACAATAATATATTGAAATATAATACAAGATTTTCACATTCCCGCCAAACTCTTTCCATATTCAAATAATCCGTTAAAATAAAAATCTAACGGTCTCAATATATAGATTCCAATGTACGGAGTGAAATTTGCATGTCCTACAATTAGTCGCGGTGGTGCAGTGGCAGCACGATTGGGCCGGAATCCCAATAGACGCGGGTTCGAATCCCGCTTGCGACATCATTTTTCATTTCGTAATCGGATTTTATAAATAATTAAGCATATTAAGTGCTAAATTTCAGTAATTTATATAAATTCCATTTTGAAATCAATTGAAACGTTCGTTAAGATGAATTACATATTTAAATCTATGACAAGAATAATGTAGATGGCGCTGTATGTCACGGCGAGAAGACACGCGACGTCTCTTTATATTAACTATGTAAAGTATATCAGTTCACGCGACACAAAATATCACGTAGAAAGATAAAATATCAAGCCACGGTTTCATTAATACCATGAAACTGTTTGTCAAGCGCGTATAACACGGTACACATGTGGAGGAACTCATTTTTCACTAATCGCATCACTTTTGAATCGTACATTCACACATACATAATGTACCGCTTGTTCTTCAGCAGGTTAGGCAGAGACTACAGATTGCCACAAACCACAATCCATGACATATCTTGATCGCTTCATTCACACACATCACAGTCTTCATGCTTGCTCTACGGTTACGCGTACTCTTAACCTGACCTTTCGCCAACGCATCTCTAATTTAATCCAGAAAAGTATGACTTGGTATTCCCATTATAATCGTCCCACTCCTACTTGCTTTGTATATTTGCTTCGTCAACCTTTTTTCATCCATCATTACTTTCTAAGTGTCCAAACCACCTCAGCATATCCTTTTTTGATCTTTGTCACTACTTTTTCATTCACACCACACATACTACAAAGAGCTCTCATATCTACAGCATTTATTCTACTTTCATGTCTTTCCTGCAAAATCCAACTTTCACCGCCATACATGAAGGTAGGCACTAATACTCTCTTATGTACAGCTAGGCGTGCTTATTTGGACCAATTCCTGCTCCTTATTGAAGCGTACAATCTCCAATTCGCTTTATTACTAGCATTAATATTACTAAACTATCAAATGCTAAATCAACATGCAATAATTTATATTTCATCACCATCATTGTCAAAAATCTCTGTTCATATAAGCCCCACTGCTGTGCTCGAGTCCCCTACACAACAGGAGAGAAAATGACTTAGTGTACCACACTAGTCAAGTGAGTTGGTGTAGAATCATATTGACAGCTTTTCTTTTTTTTTTGCGTAGGTCATCATTGTTCTGCTCTTGTCCAAATTATTTATAGTCGACGCAATATTTACTCATCTTCCATCATATATATTGCAATAGTTCTATAACCAGCCGCTGCCTGACATCAACCCTCCTTGGGGAGGTAATTATTAACCAAACGGTATCGGATGGAATTGGCCTAGGTTGATATAAAGCCCTTATTCGGCTTTTACGACATCCACGAGCGAAGGAAGATTTGGTAGTAATCGTAGCCACTGCTATACAGCAAATTTTTTTGCATAGAAGTTATAATAATATGCATATTATATTATTTAGTCGTCTTTTACAACATCTACAGGTAAGAGATGGTTTAGTGAAACATATTGTTACTCCGTTAAATGCCAAGTTTATGATTATTTGCTTGAAAAGTTATATTTAATATTTGCTTGAAAATTTTCAAAATGCACCACAATTCGTGTACCGTGTTCCAATACATTAACTATTCATTTATGTAACGGCTGAAATGAAAACCGTAGCGCGGCAGTGAGCCCGCAATGAATATCATTCGTCGTGATCCGCCCCGCGCTTGTTATTTTCGCTCCATAGCACAGCGATGCGCCGCCCGGCAATGTAATACTACTTATAGTTTTATACTTTAAAACTATTTACTGAAACCTCAACATTGATAGGGAAAAGGCGGGATTTGAATCTGAGTGAATTTTTTATTCATTAATTCTATATTCATAATCTTTGTCTGTGTAAAGATGACTCAATAATACAATAATTTGGCTTTACTTTCTTGTAAAAGTTATAAAAACTGGAGAAGAATAAAGGATAGGAGTAAAGGAAATAAGTATAGGAGGATTAAGTGTAAGGACAGTGAGAATTTCTTGGGAAACTTGTAACTCCGATTGAAAATTGGTCCATGTGGTCCACTAAATATGCGATGAGGTTTTATATGGTAGGTTAATTAGTCAACGCCATCCTTTCGTTACCCTGAAAAGCTTAAACGAGATATAAACTGTCAATAAAGAGACCCTATATCTCTAAATTATATTACAGGACATATGTTCTGACGAACATGTCCGAAGTTAATACTTCCATGCATAACAATAAATATAGAAGGCAATTTAATACTTTATAAGATTCTAACTTCTGTATAAGCTTATATATATGAGGATATCTAGAGACTTACTTTGTGGAGAGTGCCTGACGTCACAAGCCTCCAGCTTTGCTGTAAACATGTTTCACGGTCCACTAACGCAGGTCTCGCTTTACGTTGACGTTTGTATCAACAATAAAATATAATACTATATCTAAGTCTTAATCGTTTCAGTGAAAGAAAACCTGGCATCCCAATAGAAGCTAAGCATTAAAAAAAAAGAAACAATAAGTTCCAGAAAAAATAAAAATTCAGTCATCATCTCATAATTGCCAATATGTTTGTTGACCATTTTAAAATTCAGTCACCGCTTGGCTCACAGTTGCGTGTGGTCGATGGTGAGGGCTGTCGTGATACCGATTTAATTCGTTTTTCAGTCGAGCAAATGTCTAACACAATTAACAAAATGACTAAAGGTAAGTCTCCGGGTCACGACGGCTTGAGCATCGAACACCTGCAACATGCTGGGCCTCACTTGGCCAGAGTACTGGCTATGTTTTATTCTCTTTGTATGTGTCAACCTTTCCGTGTGATCTCATGCGAACAATTGTTGTATCCATTCTGAAAGATAGAATAGGTGACGTGGCTGATAAGTGTAATTACCGCCCCATTTCATTAGCTACGATTGTCGCAAAGGTTTTAAATAGTCTGCTTGATGCATGCGTTTAGACAGCTTATTAAAACTTCACGACGCACAGTTCGGATTCCGTAACGACCTGGGCACTGAGACTGCGATTATCAGCCTTAAGCATACTGTGCAATATTACATCAAGCGTCGTACTTCCGTGTATGCCTGTTTTTTTGATCTCTCACGAGCTTTTGACCTGGTATCATATGATATTATGTGGAAAAAGCTTCGGGAGAGACAAGTGCCGGCAGAACTATTGCGTATATTCTAGTATTGGTACTACAACTAAACGAATAAGGTGAGATGAGGCGATAAGCTCTCTGAGCCATACCGGTTGGACTGTGGTGTAAGACAGGGCGGGATTACTTCGCCTAAGCTTTTCAACCTGTATGTAAATGACCTGATCGATGGGCTTAGCAGCAAGAGAATCGGTTGTCGTATTGACGATATAAGTGTCAACGACATCAGCTACGCTGACGACATGGTGCTGCTGAGCCCATCGGTTAAGGCAATGAGGGAATTGCTCGGGTGTTGTGAACATTATGCTCAAACTCATGGCCTAATATATAATACCAAAAAAGCGAGCTCCTGGTCTTTAAGGCGGACGGTGGCAAATGTCCAGATACAATACCCGAAATTATATTAAATGGTAAACAATTGAAACGGGTCTATCAATTTAAATATCTGGGGCATATCGTCACTGATGACCTTGGGGACCAGGCTGATATTGAGAGGGAACGTAGGGCGCTGGCGGTTCGATGTAACATGTTGGACCGGAGGTTTGCACGTTGTAGCGAACAAGTAAAAATAACACTTTTTAAAGCCTACTGTCAAGTGTTCTACACGTGCAGCCTGTGGACTAATTATACGCAGCGTGCCATCAGTACCCTACGGGTCCAATATAATAATGGCTTTAGGATGTTGATGGGACTGCCTCGTTTCTGCAGTGCATCGGGTATGTATTCGCAGGCTCGCGTAGACAATTTCCACGCCATCATACGAAAGAAATCTGCCTCACTGCTCGGCAGACTGCGGGCCAGTTCCAACTCCATCCTGACAACAATTGTTAGAAAGTACGAGTCTCCCATTCTTTGTGATATTGTTCGTCGATGTCACACGAACACTAAACTCGTTACCAAATAGTGTATTTATATTACTAACATAATTTCTAAGATTGTATTTACTAACCTTCTATAGATGTCACTTGTCCGAAATAAAAATTATTATTATTATTATTATATAATCATCTCAGCTCATTTACATCCCACTGTTGAGCTCGAGCCTCCTTCATAATAGGAGGGAAATAGATCTACTATACAACGCTGCTCAGACGTGTTGCTATAGGGTTTCGATTCGAGTTTTCCTTCTCTTGCATAGATGTTGTATCCATTTTATATCCCTTAGTCGTCTCTTACGATAGGGAGTGACGAATTGTATTCTTACTCTGTCATCACACGGATAATTATTTTTTTCTGTAATTACATTAAAAAGCTGAAAATAATACAATAAGAGTGTTGACTAGTTTTCTCTAAAGAATATAAAAAATATAACTAAAACTTTATATGTGGTGATGGAGGAAGAATAGAATACAACTCACCACCCCTCATCTTACCCGTGGGTGATCGTAAGAGACAACTAAGGGATATAAAATGCATTAACATCCAATGTCCCTTTTAATTGTACATACATACATACATATCATCACGCCATATCCCTTGCAGGGTAGGCAGAGAGAACAGAGTGCCAGAGAACTCTATCTCTGCATACTTCACTCGCTTTCTCAACATTCATAATTCTCTTCATACACGCTCGCCGGTTTCGGAGAGTCTCCTTTTAATTGCACTTACTATTTTTAACTATAGTCCTTAAAATATATTTAATACTCGCACAGAGGTAATTAATTTTCACTGGCAGTAATTTAAAATGTACTTTTTATTTTAAAAGTTTCACTTTACCCTATATTTTTTTTTAAGTTTATTAGAAATAAAACAGTCTATTTTTACAAAATACCTTAATCTAAGTTAACAATGTCTAAACCGAAAACTAAAATCTCTAATAACAGCCGATAAAATTGAGGTCTAAAATATAAAATCGTTGTCGCTAATTTGTCAAAGACGGTATTATCTCTGTAATGAAGTTCCGTCGGGTCCAGATCGTACTAATTAAATCTGTGCTCCAGCGTTCGCTGTGACAGATAACTTTAAAACTTATAGTTGAGGAGCCCAAGTAACATCGACCTTCACCCATTTTTTTTAATATATAAAAAAATATATTAAATCCATTGAAATATATATATATATATATATATATATATGTATATATATATATATATATATATATATATATATATATATATATATATATATATATATATATATATATGTATATATATATATATATATATATATATATATATATATATATATATATACATACATACATACATACATACATATCATCACGCCATATCCCTTGCAGGGTAGGCAGAGAGCACAGATTGCCAGAGAACTCTATCTCTGCATACTTCACTCGCTTCCTCAACATTCATAACTCTCTTCATACACGCTCGCCGGTTTCGGAGACTCTTGACTCCACCTTCCTTCAGTACATGACCGATCTGGTCTAGGTAGGTTAGTCTCGGTCTCCCTCGGTACCTACATCCTTCCACTTTCGCATTGTATATCTTCTTAACCAGGCGTTCGTTCGGCATTCTTTCCACATGTCCGAACACACATGTCATGACACATGTCCACATATACCACGTGAACTTTATGTATGGGAACACCTGAAAATCTCGAGAACTATTGGATATATCAGGAAATTACCCGGACAAAAGTTTCATGAGAAGGAACGGGGAACTCGAATCAAAGCTCAAATTGACCTTGGGCATGACCTTCACTCAAATTCGAAGGTCAACTTTGTTTTTTTGAATGGGAACCCCTATTTTTGACCTCGGATTCGGAAAGAGCGGAAAATTCTACGTTCAAAACCATATTCATACTTTTATTTTAAGGTCGTAGGAAGGTCGCTTACAAAAAGACCTCACATCAACTGATTTTCATACTGGAACACCTGAATATCTCGGTAAATAGCGATTTTTTGAAAAAATGTGTTAGGAATTTGGAATAGAGTTCCCTGTTCCTTCCCATGAAACTTGTCTCAAACATTTTTTTGAAAAATCGGTATTTACCGAGATATCCTGGTGTTCCAGTGTGAAAATCAGTTGATATGAGTTCCTTTTTTATAATTTCGTTTCTAGCGACACCTTCAAAAATGAAGTATGAATATGTTTTTGAACGTAAAATTTCCCGTTCTTGCCGAATCCGAGGTCATAAATAGGGGTTCCCATTTAAAAAAACAAAGTTGACCTTCGAATTCGGGTGAAGGTCATGCCCAAGGTCAAATTTGAGCTTTGATTCGAGTTCTCCGTTCCTTCTCATGAAACTTTTGTTCGGGTCATTGCCCGATATATCCAATAATTCTCGAGATTTTCAGGTGTTCCCATACATAAAGTTCACCCTGTATATACACACATATATATATATATATATATATATATCAATAAGATTACTGTTTATATGAAATGCAATAATATGTTCATCATCTTCATCAACCTCATTGCCTCAGCTCATATACGTTCTCTTAGAAGGCCGACCCCGATTGTCTTTTTAAAAAAAAACTATAAAATTATGAAGTACCTAATTTATTTCGGCGACTGATGTTACACTACTTGTTCACTGACTTCTGAACCCTAATATGAATATGCGGAATGTTGGACCGCTAGTCCCGGCGCTCTGAGTCTAACTGAACTTGAAAAATATGGAAACGGTAATTATATATGCACTTGTGACGTAAAAACAATGGAAGGAGTGCATGTAGATGTGGCGTGCTTAATAAGCATTTATGCCTTATAAAGTGGGATATAACAGTTCCATTGCCAGACTCGAGCCTAGTTCACAGTAAGAGGCAAATTGATACGCGATACCACCCGAGAAAGACTGATTTTATTTTGGATTTTTCTTCTCTTTCATAAATATTATATGCATGCCTTAATCATCTATTAATATAAAAAAAAATAATAAACTATCTTCTTAACTTATCTAACGTATTATTTTTTTACAATTTTAACGTAATTTTTCTTTTCTTAAATAAAATTTTCATCCGTTAAGTAGATAGGTGAAGGTCGATTGTAATTTGGCTCTTAGACTAATTATAGTTAGCGCACCGACCGCTTCGCTCGTAGATATTAGCAGCGCATAGCGTAGAGTAATCTGTGATAACGAGACAAGCGCTCCGCTGAGCTCGCGACTATTAAAATGATTGCGGTTACAACTTTGTGAGCGGCAGTTTGATACCTATTGTAATTGCTTTTTCGTTCAGTTTTATTCAACTAATATAATTTAAACTTGTGAATACACGTATATACTATTTTAAACTATTCACATATCTATCCTCCGTGTGGTGACAGGGCAAGAATACAATTTACCACCCCCCTATTTTGTCCATGAGTGTTGGAAAGTATGAATGAGGGATATAATATGCTTATAACATCTATACAAGAGAAGGAAAACTCCAAATAAAACCTTATACCAACACGTCTGACTAGCGTGGCATAGTAGGTTAATCTCCTCGTATTATGAAAGATGAGGTTGAAGGTTATAGGTCAGCAGTGAAGCGTACACGAGCTATAATGATGATGATATTTGTCCTTAGTTTATTGATATCTGCTGTTGGATGTAAGACTCTTCAAGATGGAATAAAGCCACAGTCATTGCTATGCTTCTTACGAGAATTCTATTATCTTTGCCCCTTCAGCCAGTTTTTATAACTTTTACGTAATAGAGGGATGATCACATACTATCAACAAACTACTACCATACGCTTTAACCAACTTCAAAAAAGTAAGTTCTTAATTTGATTTTGTGCATTTTTTAAACATCAATATGTATACAGGGTGGAGACGACCATACAACAAAAAAAAATAATTTAGACTTGCCCAGCCTGTATAGAAACTTTGAATATAATATGTCGTATAGTGTAGCCACAGCACCTTACTTTGTATTATTAACATTTTCCACACTCTGTATTAAAAAATAAAATTATTAGGCTATCACAAAGAGGTCAAAGACCTCCCGCGCCGCATCGGTATAAACTAATATGAAGGTAGGTACCTGCATATCGCCAGTTTACCACTTCAAGTCTTCATCAAACGCAATACAAATTAATGCACATTATACCTTATTCCAAAGGCATAAATAAGATCAATATAAACTGTGTCATTAGACTTAGATAAGAAAATTAAAAGTACCTAATGCATGCGACGTAATGAAAAGATACCTACTCGGTCGGACCACAGATTAAGGAACTAATATTTACCATTGATGTTCTATTTTGTCTAAATTTTTAATGATTTTTTTTTTAATAATGGACTTTTTAGATAGTTTCAAAATACTCCTATACACTAGAATTGCCGGTGTTTTCATTTATTGTCGCATTTTCATCTCCATCTTGTATAATGAAAGTAATCCTCGCTCTAAACGGTAACTTTATACTTATTATACTTTTTTAACCATTTTAAAACTGTAACCACAGCAAATAAATACCGCAGTTTGGACAAGCACAGTTACGTAATGGCGTAACTAACTCTGAATAATAAAAAAGATGTTTACAATAGTAATTATTTTATAACCATACCTTTGTCTTTTTATTAATTATATCAATCTATCTACACTATAGGAATAATAATATATCCATGTTAATTATACTTATATCCTTTTCTATATACCTAATAATATTTGTATGAAATTTTAAGACTATCTTTTCTTCATTGGGTCTAATTGCACCACACTTTCCCACCACTGTAACTCATGTAAGCTAGGATCTAAAATGGTCTCCATAAAAGACATTAAGATTTGACCCTCGTTTGTATATCTGTAAAGTCCCGGGAAATGCTTTTAATTATATTAGGATCTGCAATAAATTTAATTAAACAAGAAAATAAAGAAGTTCCAAAGTTCCACGTTCCTGCTATACAGAGCGGAATACATAAAGCAAAAATTGTCTGATAGACCAATAGATAAGAAGGATGTACTGATACATGAAATGCAGCAGTACAGCATCACGGATATCTCAGATTTAAGACTGGTGTGTATTATTTTAACCAAAGGAAATACAATTTATTAAAATCTGTCAAAACATTTAGGACTAATTCAGTCTCATACACACGTGCAAAAAAAATATGTAATATTTAAATATAAAGACTACTTTACTATGTACTTAGTCTTACCATAAATACTGTAACAAAGAAAAAAACATTTTTCTATTGCAAACAACTTTAAAATGTAATAAGCTTATTCGAAGTGGTCTACATTGGCTACAATACAGTCCTTTAAACGTTGAGTCCAGTTGTCAATAGAAGCACGCACTCTTTCCATGGGAAAATTCTTCACTGCCAATCGTATGGATTGTTTTAGGGACTTCAAATTATCATGGCTTTTAGTGCAAGCCGTACTCTCTAAAACTGACTATAAATTACAATCCAGCGGATTAAGATCGGCACTAGACGACGGCCAGTCTTCAGCTCTGATAAAGTCCGAAACGTTCGTTTCCAACCAAGACTGCGTAGACCGAGCTTTATGACCCGGCGCCGAGTCTTGTTGGAAGGACTATTTTTGGTTATTGAAAATGGTGTTGTTAAGAGGCTTCACTACCTTCTCAAGAATGGTATCCTGATACACTTGTGTCGATATTTTGATACCTTTTTCACAAAAGTATGGTTCAGTAACTCACTCATCTCCCAAGATAAAATCTTTTGCTTTCAGACAGGATTTCTTAAAATTCCCTGCCTAACTGCTTTGACCACATTTTTCGTACAAACACTACGTGGACGGCCAGATCTTTTTCTGTCACAAACAAAGGAGGTCTCATTGTACCTATTAATAGTCCGGTACACAAACATTTTACTAATCCCAAACGTATGGAAAGTTTTAAAAATTGCTTTTGGCTCCATACATACTTTGTGTAATGCAATCATAGCGATTCGGTTCTTTTTATCACCCCATTCCATTTTAATATCGCAAAGTATTGTTCAATGTATTGGCGCTAAAATGAGAAAACATAATGAACGATCATATAACAATGACAGATTCCAAATTCAAATGTAATATTTTGTTTATTTTTAATTGTAACAGTATTTATGGCCAGACTAAGAATACGCCATGTTTTTTTTGAGGTATTGTCTATGAAAATAATAAAAAAAATGTCTGCCAATAACCGCAGCAAGTTTCCGAACGATGCGATATTACCGTGCGCTGGTAACACGCACATTTTTCAAACAAAACTAAATAAAAGTATTGCCCGTCACAAATAACAACACAGTGGACGGCACAAAGCAAATTGTTGTGTTTGTAACGTACGTCAGTACGTACTGTAGCAGTACGCGTACGCACTCGAACACTCGAGAAACGTGGCGGTTATGGTGTTTACGAAATAGCGACGTATTAGCAATACAATATACCAGCCCCTATTTTCCCTTTATCATCTTAGCTCATGTATATACTAGTGCTGGGCTCGAGCCTTCTAAATAGTAGCAGACAAATTGACCTGCTACCTCACGCTGGTTACACGTGTTGGTATTTAGTTTGGAGTTTTTCTTTTCTTGCATTTTATTGCATATTATATCCCTTAATTGTCGCTTACCATCACCCACGTGGTGTGTGGGTAGTGAATTCTCCTACTCCGTTAGCACAAGGAAAAATATTTATAATTTGCAAAATTATTTTGCAAGTGGGTATCGTTAAATATGACCAAGGTATTAAATATGCAAATAACATTTTTGTGTGAAGGAATTCTCGAAATGATATTCTGTGACAATCAGACTGACTAGCGTGGTGTAGATCAATTTCTCGGACTGAAAAGGCTGGACCTCAGCAGTGGAATCATCATCATTCTCTTACTTTTATCCCAACTACTTGGTGTCGAAACAATATGTACTCTTCTTTCATAGTACCCATTGTAAAAGTTATTGGCAATAGTTTTATGACCGGCCTCTAGCCAGACGTCAACCCTCCTCGAGAATGTAATTGTTGACCAAACGGCATCAGGTAAAGTTGGCCCAGGTCGTTTTAAGGCTCTTAGTCGTCTTTTACAACATCCACGAGTAAACTAAGGGTTGTTAGTATTCGTAGCCGCTACCACACAGCAATTCAGGAGTGGAATTTATATGAGTTAAGTTGAATATGTACTTGGAAATAGATAGTACATAGTCAGAGCGTTTATTTTTCTCAGTGCGTATGTATACAGATCTATTATTATTGTGGTAACAAGTGTGGAATCAACGCAACCTTTGTAAAAACAACTGAATATTTTGCGTCAACGGGTGACGCTTTGACGGCCAGTGGGCGCTTGATTTTATGTACGGAACGATTTGTATTTCACCTTTGTGACAGCAATTTGACAATCAATTAGCATCATGTAAACTTCCCGTGGATTTTATTTTTAAAAATATAGCTGGAAAAATAGATTTTTAGTGAAATTCGTCAATTTAGACAGGCAAAGGGACAGGAGAGGAGGCAAAGGGAAACAAAGTCCATTTTATTTTAATCTGGTAAATATAGTTCAGCTTATAAAAACTTGATTGCGAGCGAAAAATTGTTGTCATATTTGGGATCATCATCCCATATGTGACAATCATTTTTCGCTCGTGAACAAGTTTTTATAAATAATCAAGCATATTAAATGCTAAATTTCAGTGAATAGTTCAGTTTAGATAAAACTTATTAAAGCTTAACAGTTTTTATGATCAATTTTTACAAGATTCATGAAATAGTAAGTTTACGCCGAACCATAATGGTATGCCTATTTTTCCTCTCAGCCATACTTTCCAATGTTTGGCTAAAGCATATTCCATAATGGTAATTGACCTACTATACCGCGCTGATCAGATGGGTTGGTATCGATATTTATATCAAGTTTCATTTTCTTGCATCTGCAGCACCATCCTCTGGGAGCAATTGTGTTCGCCAATCTGTTTGTTAGGCGTGGCGGCTGTGATGTTCTCCTATTTATGTATGTTTAATAGTGTATCTTGATAGGTTGAACAAAGACGTACATTATAAAGATTAAACATGTAGTAGTAAAGTATACAAATGATGGAATAGTACAGGTGTGTATATAACAAAAATTCTCGAGAGATTTCTAATATTTTCTCAAACATAACAAATTTTATACTACTGGGAAAGGCGACTAAAAGCTTTACATTGACATCGACCAACCACATCTGATGCCAACTGGTCAACAATTATATATCCAAGGAAAGTTGACGTCAAGCAGACATTCAATCCAGCAAACCTAAAGCTAATAACTTTTGCAATATGTAAAATAAAAGTGGGGTACATATTGCGTCCACTCTAAGTAAATTGTGATAAGAGCAAGATGGTGATGAGATGCATAGGGTACAAGAAAAATCTTTAGGTAAATAATAATGACATACTTATAATCAATATATGAAAAGGTATTGATTCACTAACTGACAAAGACCAAGCCAAAACTACTGTAGAAATTTTGACATGAAAGATTTATACGGCATTCAACTCAAAGGGGATAAATCGCAGTTGCAATGTTTTCATAAGAGAAGAAAAATCTTTAATCATGTTCTTAATGATCATGTTCTTAATGATCATATACTTAGCACAAATACTCTTCGATAAATATTTATTAATTCTCATCCTCAAAAAATTAAAATGCCCAAACTAGTTCTAGACAGCATCTTACTGAATGTTGAAGAAAAATTCCTCCTGAAACATAATTCTCCTTTAAGTCTGTAAAATAGTGTCTGAATTTTTTTGTGATATGCATCCCACAGAATAAATAATGAAATTAATATTTATTGAGATCGTAATACTTGCTTTCTACACGTCGTTTCGTCGCGTCACAAACAAAACTAATTTCAAAATATCATTAATTTTAAGTGATAAATATATATATATATATATATATCAGTTATTCGAAAATGCAATTGTATTCTTAAATCTAAACAACATTGTTTTACCAACTTATTATTCTGTTGTTTTAAGACAACACAGAGATTTTTGTTGGCAGATTTTCAATTCACCGCTAAGAGAAATTCTTGTTGTGTGTTTGGGTTGGAGAGGAATTCGTTAATAATAAACTAAGTTTTGTTACGTAATTTTGTGTTTTAATTAAATTTATAATCTTTGGAAGCGACGGTATTTCAATGTTCAGTATAAATAGTTAAGATGTCTTAATGTTGTCTAGTTAATATCAAAAGATTTACGAGTGATTAAAGTTCATTAACAACGGGGATTCACGGGTTTGTGGGGAATGGGAAACTTTTTGATTAATTAATTACAAATTAAGGATTAATTTTAATACCCTACGCACTAATTTGATGTGAAACAAAGGATTTATTTTGGTGTTATATGGTTTAAAATTGTTTCCCCCAACGTTTTCTAAATTTTAGGGCAATACATTAAGGCAATAAAATATAGATGATATATGTTGAATGTCTTTTTTTGAATATTTTTTTCAAATTGACTTAGGTGTTGCCTAAAAATTAAGAGTTGTCAATTAAAATGAGGATTGTTGATCTAAAACATAAACACAAAAAAAATACAAGTGAATGATTTCACTAATAAGATAAGTGAAAACGCCGGTACCTACAAAGCTTCTTAGATAACAACTGCTGTCATGTATAATGTTTAACAATTAATTACTATTATAATAATAATTTATTATGTTATAAGCTACTAGTGAGACTTGCTGTCAATACATAAAGGAAAGCAAACTCACTATAAAACCTTATACTGACTGGTCTGACCAGCGAATATATTGGATCAATTTCCCTCGCATTGTAGCGAAGGCTTTTAAGTCTGAATTGTTAATGGTGATAACGATGACTATCGTGAAATACATCTAAGGGGTTAATAAATATTTCCTGATTGATGGCATGTGGTAGTGGCACTTCAATAGTGGAAGGACCACGCTGTGAATAGTTCTCTGTCTACAGCCGCGGGCCGGTCCATCTGGGGTAGTACTATACTCTCGCAGAAGATCGACCTCTGAGTAATGGAAATGTGCTATTGCGTTTCGTTCGGTGTGCGAGAGAGCCGGAAGCCCAACTGGGTGGGTTTGAGGTTTGTATTAGTAGGCAGCGACCTAGCTATACCTTTAGTATCGCAAAGGGTGGCAGTAACATTTACCATCAGGTGTGCAATAAAAAAATGTGGAACCTAAAACTAATACGATTCAAAATTTGGTTATCATACGTATTACCTACACTAGTCTAATTGGTGAGGCATTTGGAACGGATTTCCAATATATTTGGGTTCAACCCCCACGTGTGGTAATAATTTTAGTCGATCGCAAATAAATTTTCATTAATAAAGAAATAAATGATTTTTGAAATCTCAGTAATTAAGAAATTGTTTCATTATACAAAAATGGAAGTGACGAATTTAAAAGTACAGAACCAAAGGACAAATATCAATTCCATTAGACTTGACCGAATTCCAATACATCAAGGGACAAAGGAGAGAGAGAGAGAGAGATGTCTGCGATTGAACACAATAGATAGGAACGACTCCACAATATCAAATCTGAGACAAGCGGCTTTCTTCGTGAGTAATTATAGAGGGCGCTATCGGCACATTTTGTCAACGCCCTATCACATCTGCACGGAATATTTTAATCTATGTCTAAAATGTAGTATTACACAGCAAAAAAATATCCAGTAGGTTAAGTTAGAATAATTATTCGAAGCTGAAAATTTAACGTAATAACGACTTTTAACTCGAAATACGCTCGCTGCACGCATGAAAAAGTGTCACATACCGCCTGAGCCGAACGTGCAAGCGAGGATGCGGAACAAGCGATAGAGAGGCACGATTGGACTAAAGCTGATATCAGACGAGTCATTTTTTGTTCATTTTTGTCTTTCATTTTGCATCTTTCACTCGAAGTGACGCATCTGAACACAAAATGAAACATTAGTGCCGAATGAATTCATTAGTGAACCGATCCAACAGTGTTGGATATTGGCATCCGGCATCTTTCACTCGCACTCCAAATGAACGAGAAATGAACGGTCTGAACATTGAGAGAACGTTCATTCGGGTTTGGCCATTTTGTTTCAAGTTCTGTAGCCGAAGGACGTTCCGTGTTGATAATTTTCTGCGTTGCTTTGCACTGGTCGCACGCGGCAAATGTGTGTGTATGTGTGTGTGTTGATCGATTGAGTGGATCGATCAAAATACATTGCATTTTTTGGAGAACTTTAAAAAGATTATTACAATATGTATCAGGATCTTCAACTGCTAGTTCTCTCAACAATGTATTTGATACTGCTAATATTTTTTTCTTTCAATCCATGGTAGCACCCATCATCGTCGACGATTTTTTTATTTCTTTTTTATTAACTCTTTGATGTTTTTTAGTGCTCTGGTGACAAACGAGCAAGCAGCACACCTGTTGTTAAGTGTTACTGCCGTCCATGGATCTTTACCACACTAGAGGTATAACTAGGCCGCTGCCTGCCAATAATCCCAAATCCACCCGGAAAGATGGGCTTCCGGCTCTCTCGCTCACGGAACGAAGCACGGCAGCATATTGCCACTGCTAAAGCGTCGATTTTTTGCGAGAGTGTGGTAATACCCCGGATGAACCGGCCCGCGGCTTTAGACATAAAACTGTCAACAGCGTGGTCCTACCACTAAAAAATTACCAGTAAAAAATAATTAAATGATCATAAATTAAAGTAATTCCAAGACGCACGACTTCATTCGATGATATATTGAAAGAAATAAATAGTGAATGTTCTTTTTTAAATCATTCCCTCTTAGCCGTGTGAACACGTGTGTGCGGCAGCAGGGCGGGTCGATAGTGGACTTGTCGTTCGCTAGCCCCGCTGTCGCACCACGGGTGAGGAACTGGAGTGTCCTGGAGGAGGCGGAGACCCTATCGGACCACCGGTACATCCGGATGGAGGTCTCCCCTCTCCGGGACCCCGGTAGGGGTCACAGGGCGGACGGAGCTCCCGCGTTTCCGCGGTGGGCTGTGGGTCGTCTTGACAGGGACCTACTGGCGGAGGCGGCTATCGTTCACACGTGGCTGTCCTCACCGCCCCCAGCGGACGGGGTGGACGCCGAGGCTGTCCGCATCCGCAGTGCGTTAACGCAGATCTGCGATGCGGCCATGCCCAGAGTGCGGCGGCGTCTACCTCCGAGGCAGGGGGTCTACTGGTGGTCCCCAAGATTGGCGGACCTTCGTGCGGCATGTATCAGAGCCCGAAGGTCCTACACCCGCAGCCGGCGGCGTCACCGCGACGCTGAGCGGGAGGGCCAGCTGTACGAGGCGTACCGCGATGCGCGGACGGCCTTTCGGCTGGCCATCCGAGCCGCCAAGGGTGCGAGTTGGCAGGAGATGCTGGACGGTCTCGACCGTGACCTCTGGGGTCGCCCGTATCGCACGTCGCTGAATAAGCTTCGCGCGCAGGGCCCCCCCCTCACCGAGACCCTCCAGCCCGACTTCCTCTGTAGGGTGGTCGAGGAGCTGTTTCCACGGCAGTCGGAACACACGCCCCCGGTCATGGCCTCGCCAGAACAAGACCGGGAGGCTGACGACGAGAGTGTTCCGCCCGTGACGGAGACGGAAGTGGGAGCAGCTGTGGCGCGGATTCGTTCCGCGACCACGGCCCCCGGCCCGGACGGAATACCAGTCCGGGTGCTGACGTCGCTCCTCGAGCACCTCGAGCCTCGCCTCAGGCAGCTGTACAACGCCTGTTTGGCGTCTGGACGGTTCCCTGAGTGCTGGAAGGAGGGGAGGTTGGTTCTCCTGCCAAAGCCGGGACGGCCCCCGGATTCGCCGTCGGCCTACAGGCCCATCGTGCTCCTCGACGATGTGGGTAAGCTGCTGGAGCGCATCCTCGCTGCCCGCATCGTCCAGCACCTGGAGGAGGTGGGACCCGATCTGTCGGACGCTCAATTCGGTTTTAGAAGGGGGCGTTCGACCATCGGGGCCCTGCCACGACTGAGGCAGACGGCCGCGGAGGCTGTCACCGGCGGGGGAGTGCTGTTGGCGGTGTCGCTGGACATCGCCAACGCATTCAATAGTCTGCCATTCAGCTGCATCAGGGAGGCGCTCCGATTTCATGGGGTGCCCTTGTACCTGAGGCGGCTGGTGGCGGACTATTTGGAGGGGCGCAGTGTCCTCTGCGCGAGTCCCGCAGGGGCATTGTGCGGACGTCCATGTCGTGCGGCGTTCCACAGGGGTCGGTTCTGGGGCCGACTCTGTGGGACATCGGGTACGACTGGGCGTTGAGAGGGAGTCTCCCCCCCGGGCTGAGCGTGATATGCTATGCTGACGATACGCTCGTCACAGCCCGGGGCAGGACACTCGAAGAGGCGGCGAGCCTGGCCACTCTCGGCACCGAGGAGATGGTCGGGCGAATCGAGGCGCTGGGGCTCAGGGTGGCCCTAAATAAGACGGAGGCCCTATTGTTCCATGGGCCACGCGTAAGGCCGCCAATCGGCGTCTCGCTAGTCGTCAACTCCGTCCACATCAGCATCCAGGCCCATATGAAGTACTTGGGTCTGGTGCTCGACGGGCGGTGGTGGTTCCGGGAGCATTTTTGCCGAATTGCTCCCCGGCTGGTCGGCGCGGCGTCCGCCCTTTCGCGGCTCATGCCGAACGTGGGCGGACCCAGCTTCGAGGGCCGACGGCTGTATGCGGGGGTGATCCGTTCTATGGCCATGTACGGCGCACCCGTGTGGGCGAGGGCTCTGAACGTCCAGCTCAGGGCTGTTCTGTGGAGACCCCAGAGAGTCATGGCGGTCAGAGCCATTCGCGGGTACCGCACGGTATCGACCGAGGCGGCATGCCTACTGACCGGGACACCCCCGTGGGACCTAGAGGCGGAGATGCTCTCCGACCTCTACCGGCGGGTGACCTCACTGCGCGACGAAGGTGGCTCCCCATCGCTGAGCGAGATAGCCACCTGGCGCGAGGACGCCCGCCGAGACGTCATCGCCCGTTGGGCTACGCGGCTGGAGAGGCCTAGACACGGTGTCGTCACCGTCGAGGCTCTCCGGCCCGTATTGATGGAGTGGATGGAGCGGCGGCACGGAGTCCTCTCCTTTCGACTGGTGCAGGTGTTGTCGGGGCACGGATGCTTCGGCTTTTACCTGCACACGGTCGCGTGTAGGGAGTGGACTTCGTTCTGCCACCATTGCAGCAGTGACGAGGACACGGCGCAACACACGCTGGAGGCGTGTCCGGGCTTTGACCGGCAGCGCCGTGACCTCGTCGCTGTTATCGGTGCCGACCTGACGCTGCCGGCTGTCGCGAGAGCGATGGTCGACAGCGTCAGGAACTGGGACGCGGTCGCCGCCTTCTGCGAGGCTGTCATCTCGCAGAAGGAGGCGGCGGAACGAGTCCGGAAGGAATCCCGCGACCCGGGCCGCCGTCAGCGGCCGGGGCGGCGCAGGCGCGAATACCTGCGCCTGATGCCGCCCTAACCGAGGCCTCGGGTGATCGGACCGGGGAATTGTCCGGTCACCCGACGTGAGGCCACCGCGTGAGGGCGACGCCCCGACGGCAAAATCTGTCGGGGCGTCGACGAGAGGAACCCGCGAGGGTAAACCGCCGGGCGGGCCACCGAAGTTAAAATCGAGTACTGGTGGTCCGCTCGCACGGCGAAGAGAGAAGGTTTTACGGTGGGTCTATGGGGTCACGCGCCGCCTTTCCGTCACCCCGGACCGATTCAGCGGGGCGAGACGCACCCATAGCCCACCAATAAAAAAAAAAAAAAAAAAAAAAAAAGCCGTGTGAACATAAAAAAAAATGAACCGTCACTCGAGTGAGCAATCACTCGAGTGAACCGTCTGATATCAGCTTAAGCGATCTTGCATTTTAAGAATTTGACATGAACTATTTTGTCGAGTCTACAGTGAAGTGAAAAGTTAATGTGGTTTTCATTATTTATGTTTGTTCAATTTACAAAAGTATGCAATTTTTATTTTATCAATGTTTTCTTATGATAACGTCACGTACACGCAAAACTATCGTCCATAAACTTATTTTACAGACAACCATCTGTTTTTTTTTGGTTCTGTTCGTCTATTCGAACATATCATAGGGACCATAATACATACAGTTAAGGCAATTGATATAAGATTGGATGCATTGAAATTGAATTAAAGCGCACCGTATATTCAAGTCTGAGAACTCTTATCTGATAGTTAATTGATCTCTCCATATAACTATCATTACTTCTTAATATAAATAGACAAAAATAAGTTTCAGTTGGTTTACTTATATATATGCCTGTTGGTTGTGGCAGGTTGACCCAGGTGATAGGTGCACAATGATGGGTATATTCCAAACGCGTATCCCTCTGTCGTATGCACCCTCTCTCTTGTGCCAAGTGTGTATTAATAAAGCTCTCTGTGATTGATTTCATATGTGATTTAGTGTATGAAGGTTTCTAATTACAAATAACAGGTGTGACGATATAAGATATCAACGTTGTATAGCGGCAATAGATACGTTGATAACGATACAATATTTAATATGCTTTTTTAATATGATTTTTAATGTGCTTTTTTAATAAACTTATTTAATCTGCTTTTTATAGTACTCGCCACTAACTCTATTCAATAGCGCAAGTATACGTTTGTAAATTGTAAGATTACAAGTTTTATTCTTGGGTTGGTTGAAGTTTTTTTTATTAGCAATAGCCTGCATTAAGGAAATTATGCTTACGTTGCTGGGATATATTACAGCTAGATTTAGAATAACAATGTGGATTGCACAAGGTATTGTCCTACATAGGAATCGAACTCACGAGACTAGCACTGTAGGTAGGCACCTTAACAAGTAAGCCATCCATGCAGTTATTTTGTAGAGTAGTTCTTAAATTTTCTGAATATATTCTCAATAGCAGCGACAGAATCTAAAACTATCTTATATTTATACTGTTTGATTTCTATCTGGGGAAAAAACTACATAGACGTATTTTATCCTTGCTTGTATCTACGAGACACTAAAAATAATTTATAGCGCAATGATTTTTTATATTCTATTATTTGTTTCCTGGTAATAAAATATGCAGACAGCATCAGATATTATCGAAAAGCCATGAGCCTTTCACTGTCAGCTAGAGAACGTAGCCTTATCACTATAGCACGCCACAAGATGTGCCTCTACCATCATTATCCAGCTCTGCAACTTTGATGAAATCGTTAGTACACCAAGTGTGGTGGCCATTTAAGTACATTTCTTTCCTATCGGGTTTCAGCTCATCTTTGATTACCTATTTCCTCTCTATACTATGCTATACACTCAATAGCATGTTTAAAGACTCCGATACTTAGAATGTACAAGTATTGATACTAAATTCTTAAATTGCGAGTTGATTGAAATTTAACTCCTAAATAACTCTGTCGAAACATAGTAAGGTTTTACATACATACATATCATCACGCCATATCCCTTGCAGGGTAGGCAGAGAGAATAGAGTGCCAGAGAACTCTATCCTTGCATACTTCACTCGCTTCCTCAACATTCATAATTCTCTTCATACCCGCTCACCGGTTTCGGAGACTCTTGACTCCACCTTTTTTCAGTACCTACGTAACCAATCTGGTCTAGATAGGTTAGTCTGGGTCTCCCCCGGTACCTACATCCCTCCACTTTCGCATTGTATATCTTTACTTCACCACTCCGTATCTTCACCACTCTGTATCGTACCCGTGGGTGATTGTAAGAGACTACTAAGTGATATAAAATACATATAACATCTATGTTATAGAAGAAAAATTCAAAACAAAACCTTATACTAACACGTCTGACAAGCGTGGTATAGCAGGTCAAATTCCCTCCCATTATGGAGGAGGTTCGAGCCCAAAAGTGAGACATTTATGAGCTGAAATGGTGGATTCTCGCTGGTGTTAATATCTATGTTTTAATTGAACCTATTTAGTAGAGTATAATATTGTACAGTAAATATATTTAACCAAAAACAAAACGGTTAAGGCTCTTGAATTAGCAAACTCAACAATAATTAATTTGACGCCAAATTACATTTACTCAGGCCTATAAAACGTCACGCCGCAAAACTGCGCAGTCATGACGTCACGTCGCCGTCATAATGATCCGGCGACGTGCTGACGTCGGAGAGCAAATGACGTGGCAGTATCTCAGCGCTTTTTGTATAATTAATAACCAAATTAATTACGCTAATAGAGTAGCGAACAATTATGTTATATTCTGCTATTTCACTAACAACAGATATTTAACTGCTATACCCGTTAATGTAATTAGAGATTGCGTCTCATCACTAATCGTACATTACTAGTACTGAAGAGTAAATTGTCAATATTTAAATAATTAGCTTATAGTATAACGCTATTTTAGTTAAATATTTATAATATGTTAATAGAATAATAATTGCTAATTACCTTTGTGTCTCTAGATTAAAACTAATAGTCTTTTCTAAATTTTCCGCTGACAAATGTAATATATTTTATCTTGTTAGGAGATTATTTTTAACCTTTTTTATTTTGACTGCACAGATGGTGTAGTGGCATAGCGGTCTACCGTGCCAGTGTCGTGAGTTCGATTCCCGCGCAGGGCAATGCTTTATGTGATTCACAAATTATTGTTGTAAATCTGGATGTTTGTGCCCGTTAATTATATGTTCCTTAGTGCCGTATATTGTATTTAAAAAAAAATGCTTTTCATTGTAAATATTTTCAAAATTAATTTATTTTATTTCTAACTATTTCTCCAAATATGTATATTACCAATACTATTGAATTATTCCCAATAAATTTTAAACAATCCAGTTGTTCAACTCAATTATATTTGCATTTCTTTCCGTTATTGAGACCATTTCAATCAAATCGCTTAACCGCTTGCGCGTTCAGATCACTTCAGTCACAAGCGCGGCATGGTTTGAATGCGATATAGTATACCTATTTGGCTTGGCACCGACTTCCAATCGTGTTAGTGGATTTCTAGCATACATTGTAATTATATTTTATAAAAATTAATACATAATTAGAATTAGACCAGAATTAAATAGTTTATCTTATTTTTCGGTTTTTAGTGTTTTAAATAAGTATGGTTTTTGGCTGATCCTATTTTGAAGTCGGTTTACATTTTTTTTATAAAAAAATCAATTATTTTTGAATTTTTAGTGTAAATAATCGTAGTTAAGTAATAATTTTAACTAGTTCATAAAAATTAAATTATTTATTTAGGTGGACCATGGATGTGGTCGCGCCCCGACAAATCGATCCGGGGCGACAAAAGAGGCGGCGTGCAACCCCATAGACCCACCCTGCAAACACCTCTCTTCGCCGATCGATGATAAATATGGTGTTCTATGGGGAAGGAATCGTGAAAACCCACTAAGGTATCATCAGATGAAGTTACCATCCCATTTTGTCAAGCATGGGGTATATAGCAAAAATCTAACTAAGAAATGACCGCCTTTTATAGCACTATATGAGAGAGCCCTTCATCCAGCAATGGATGGTAAAAAGCTCTGTGATGATGATGATGATGACATCCTTTCAATAACTATTAAACCACACATAAATTAAATCAATGCTCCCAGATTTTAAATTCAAAATTCTTTCATAAATGTGATAACCCTAATTAAACTAGATAATCTTCATAATAATGATAACGTCAAATACCTCCGTTTTCACGTAACCACGAGGGTTGAAATTTTCAATCAAAACATTGGAATAGTAAAAACAGTTTATTCCATATGACTACACAACATTTCAGACTTGTAGTTTCACGGCTACACATGTATTGGTTCTGCATATATACATGCACATACATATTATGAGTGAGCTAAATTGTCATTCCACAAATATAAAAGGAATAGAAAAACGTATTGTTCCGAAGCTCCAAGCTGACAGTATTTCAGTTTCTGTTACATATGATATAAGGTATCTATTTGATTGCAATAATACTTATCGAAGAAAGATAGGTAAAGTTTGAGACGGCCGAGTCTGTGCGTAATCTGGTTCGAAGTATTCGTTTAGTGAACAGAGCGGTGAGGGGTGACGAGGTGGGAGATGGCTTTTTATTGTCGCCCTTCGTATTGTGGCGCGCTATGTAATCAGCGCTACAAAAGAGAGAGACTCTTCAGACACAAAGGCATGAAGCAATTAATATAGTAAGATTATTTAGAACGAATTATATTTAGAAAATTGTAAGTGTTAAAGCTTGTTGGATAATATTCAATGAAATTGATTTTCATTACTTCTTAGTATGAGTGGATAGTAGTTTTTTGTGAGTATTGAGAGTTTTATTAAGAATGTTCAACGTAATATGAAGACATCGCAAATTACTTTTATCATTTCCCATATTAGATGTAAAGATAAGCTAAGAACTGACAAATCATCTACCGATGGTGTTGACTATCTTCTATCAGAGAGGTTATTATATATCAATTGACATCTATACGTTAATGCGTTGGTGATAACTACATCGTAATCCGTTATCAGATACACATACACTTGTTTATTTTTAAAATACCAGAATGGTGAGATAGTACCTATAATGACTTCAGTTGATACTTGATGTTTCTTGTCCAAACTTTGTAAATGTTTAACATCGTTTATGTCGTATTCTAGTGTTGATATTCAGCTATCCGTGAAAATAGTTTGATCGTTATAAAATGTGTTGTGTGTGTGTGTGTATATGTGTTAGTGTGTAAAATTGTGTGTATAAAATGTTGTGTTATTTATTATACTTGTAGTTATTTCCTCATTACAGTTTCGTGAAAATAATAATGCTTTTTAGGATTTACCAATAGATGGCGATATTTAGTTTTGATATATTATTTTTAATATTATTGAATTTAGTTAAAATGCACAACTTTTAATCTACATTTTTTTGATGAATATGTCCATTTTGATATATCTATTTATCTTTTGTCATTATTGGGCTAAATAAATTTCAAAATGATGAACTAGTGTTGATACAGTATTATAAAAGAAATTTGATGAATATATAAATAATATATAGAGATATTTATATCACTTGTATGGACTAACGAGTAAATATAAGTTGTACGCTAAATACAACAAATGACAATGCGGGACGCTATTTTTTTTCAAAACTGCTTCAGTGTTGTCTTAAAATGATTAAATTTGCAACAACAACTTAATATTTTATACACTGTATTATTGAATTTAATAGGCCGATTCATAAAATATTTTGTAAATCAACAAACGACACAAGATATTGCCACAATGATCATAATCCAGACAGAGATTACAACGTCTATACGAAAGATTAACTATGAATATAGAAATCAAAACATTATAACTGTAATTCGTTAGTGGTAAATTTATGAATGTTCGATGATCGTTAAGTCTGTGTTTCAATATGAAACGTTCACTTTCGAATTTGTTAGCTGAGCTTCAGACCCTCATGTGTACATGTAACTGTTGGCTTGGTGTGTTTGTGTTCTGTCACAATTTTGACGCGGGTAAGACTCCTCAAACATAACGGTGTAATGGATTTTTATCTGTTCCCGAACGACACATGTTTGATGTTCGAGATTCTATCATAACATTTATTGAAACATACGGACCGTAGATTGTGATTTTCATATTTTTTTACGCAAATAACTTCTTGACAGAATGTTTCAACGGTATCATTGATACGATGAAAATAAACAGGAAGATGTTTTATTGTTTTGGAAATTGTGTGCCTTCATGCGTTAGATTACGTAACAAATTGGTTTCTCTGTGCTCTGTGAGATGTTGGATCAAGTATACAATATGTTATGCCTTTCATTTCGTATGTCTGACGTACACAAGGTAACTAAGGATATTTAAACTCATGTATAGCACCTAGTAGGAGGCTGTAATCAAATCCAAGAATGATGTTGTTATCTGGGGCATTAGTGTCTAATACACACTAAATATTGCAATATAAATTTTCATTTCACAAAGATAAAAATAAGTTTCCTCTTTTCTTTTTATAAAGAGTATCTTCTTTTATTCCAATGACATCGTCAATATTTATGTTCTTTACGGCATTCATTCTTGCAATCCACTATTGAAGGCCTTCCCTACAATTGAAGGGATGGCACCAATCACAGTGAGATAGTATGAGTCTTCCAGGAGTTGCCAGGGTTGCTGCCCGCTTTACGGGACATTTAGACATTTAGTCTTTTTTACACGACAAATATGTTCTCACGGAGATTTTTTATTCTCATAAAGAATATAATTTAAATGAAAATTGAGAGAATGCAAAATATTTAATTTCGATAAATGTAATATACCGATGAAATTTAATCACGTGGTTCCATCACATCGTCATCATAATTTTCCAGTTCTTATCCCAATTAATTGGGATCGACGCAATATATATTCTTCCTACATATTGCAAAACTTATTGGCTATAGTTTTATGACCAGCCACCTATCTGACGTCAATCCTTCTGGAAAAAGTAATTGTTGATCAAACGGCATCAGGCAGTGTTGACTCAGGTCGTTACAAAGCTCTTAGTCGTCTTTTACGACATCTACGAGCAAAGTAGTCGTTGGTAATATTCATAGCCGCTACCACACAGTGTACCACTACTACATAAGCATAAAATAAAATACAATGGCTGGCTAAGTGGTTACTTTAAGGTATATTTTTCTTAATAAGGTATCATGTATATTTTAGATACAGTTGTTAGCCCGCGGCAGCACCGCACCCTTTGTTTAGTTTCGTATGCACGCGTTTGTTGTCACAGTGTACTGTTTGAGTTATCGAGTGGGGATTGACATGTTCAATGGAACAAATACACATATGTTTGTTATTTATACTCAAATTGCACAAAACGTTACAAAATGAAATTGTATTAAGAAGGTATTGTATCAATGACAATATATTACACATTTTTGTATCATTATGAACACTAAGATGTAATATTGTTATAAAATCAATATTTGGATGATTAAGCTTAGATAAAAACTAAAAAAGAGAAAATAATAAAGAAAATCAAGGATTCGATTCTCGCTTTTCTTTGTCCGTGGCTGTCTGGATTAGATTTACTAGATGTATTCTTATTGACAGTGGCCAAATTCACCTTTATGTTCTAATTACTGTAAACTCAGCTGAAAATATTGACGAAACTGTATTTTCTATGGATGTCATCATCATCACCATCATCACAGCCCATATATGTCCCACTTGGACATGTTGGGATCGGGCCTCCGACGTAATGGGAGGGAAAGTAACCTACTATACTACGCTGGTCAGGCGTATTGGTATAGGGTTTTGTTTCTAGTTTTCCTTCTCTTGGTGGTGAATTGAATTCTTACTCCGTCACCAAACGGATATATGGATCGGATCGGATATACGGTCTATGGATTTAATCTAGTTCAATCGATTAATGACCCCCAAAACCTGCTGCATACTAAATGTCATGAAAATCTCTGGTGCCGTTACTGAAATTCTGGAAAATATATAAATAATTTGGAAAATCTAAAAGCGTACGACTCTTTTTTTATATTATTTATCATTTACTATTAGTGAAATTTCGTGCCATTTGCGACGTAGCGCTAAACATAGCTATTCGTTTACAATGGGCTGTATGAGATTTGTTTACTTTGCTGGTCCGAATGGACGAACAAAAAAATGTAAACGAACCGAATTTTCATAATTTATACATAAACTAATGACTAAGCAGTTTAGTTTTTATTAACATTAAACGACAAATAATTACCAAGCCATTTTCGAAAGGAAACAGTGCATTGCGGTTATGAAGCTTAAAAAAAAAAAAATATTTTGATACATTAATTTTTACGTTCGTAACCGTGCCAGATCCAGAATAAATATCCGGACGTCCAGGAATATTTTTTAATCAACCATTTTATTACTTTAAACAAAATAAATGCTTTTTATAAATATCAAATACGTTTAAACGAACGAACGAGGCGTTCAATATGACTGCACAGATGGCGTTGTGGTTAAGATACCGACCTTCCGTGCCAGTGCCGTGGGTTCGATTCCCACGCCAGACATTACTTTGTGTGATCCACAAAATGTTGTTCTGAGTCTGGATGTAATTTGTCTGCGTTAAATGCATGTTTGTAAAGTCCCCCGCAATACAAGGTTTATTTCCTTAGTGCAGGGTAGTGTCTGTAAAAAATAAGAAAAAAAAAACTTATACTGTTATCAGATATCTTTCGTGTTTTTATTTTAATACTTCCCCGTAGTCGTGAATATAATATAATATAATAATCGAATATAATAAATCGTCATATGAATAATTACGAACGGATTGCTAATATTTACAATTGATCAAAGAAGCTTTGTGAATGACATTGTGTTTAATTATATTCACTAATGTGGTTATACCGTAAGTACATATTTCACCATCCCATTTCTTGTCAATGGGTGCTGTGACACACTTGTGTCGTGTGTTTAACTGTTAACTTAGTTAGTCTTTAATGAACATAAAATACCAATTGTATCCTTGTAATTGTGGAAAAAAAATACAATTATAACCTCACGATTTATTAGCTGGATTATATGGTCTCTTACGATCACCCGATCGTAAGAGACGACTAAAGAATATAAAACGCATGTAACATCTGTAGGCGATAGAAATAAACCTCGTGTTTAAATTAAACGGAGCGCGTTAAGGTCGTGCCTAAGTGAATAATACGTCGTCGACTGCATAGCACGCAGCATGCAGTTCGCAATATATAGGTGTCTTCATCAAGACGGAGTAGGATGGCGCGCGCTCCGACATTTATTCTAGAAGTATGTTATATACATGTGTACTTATAAGTTCTCTCGTTACGTTCTCTCTGCCTATCCTGCAAGGGATATGGCGTGATGATATGTATGTATGTATGTATGTACTTATAAGGTATAATTACTAACTATTACTAATTTAAGTAACTAGACTATGGGTAACTGAACTATGTTAAAAAGACAATTACATATCTAAGGACCAAATATATGGTGGGTCGCTTACAGCATCTATGCAAGAGAAGGAAAACTCAAAACAAAATCCTATACCAACACGTCTGACCAGCGTGGTATAGTAAGTTAATTTCCCTGCCATTATGGAGGAGGCTCGAGCCCAACAGTGGGACATATATGAGCTGAGATGTGATATATTTCAAACCTCGATCTGTGTGTGCATTTAATTTATACATATATTTTTTTAATTGAGATTCGAATTTTCCTTCTCTTGCCTATGCAATAACATAGTGCAATAGTATATGCATAGTGTAATAGTGACCTGTATTCTTATTCCATCACCACACCGAAAGTTGTTATAACTTAGTGGTGAAATATTATTGATCTATTTTGAAGTTATACTTCTTTTGACGCGTTAGGGAAAAACGATCAGAGTAAATTTTTACGATGCACGCGCACACCATCACGAAAACCGACACCTTGAAGTTACCTATAGTCAAAATTTTAGTTTTTTAACTAGATAATGCGTTATAATAAAACTTTCAATGTATTAAATACCTTTTTTTCATTGTTAGCGTCGTTTTTTCTACAAACGTAGAATAATGCGAAAGATAAAATTTTTGAAAAGATTTTATCTTGTTACTCCAGTGAAATAAAACTTCTAACGCGTGTACATACTTATGTACACGCTTTTTTATTTCACACACACTTTTTATTTTTAATTAATATAATTTTATAAGTCATCCAACATTTTATCAACGTATACTACTGTATTAATATTTAACGTATTTGTAACCAAAAACATTTTTATGGATGTTATCGGATATGTTATCCATTTGATTTTAAATTTTTGATATATGAGCTAAAATGATGATGGCAGATTAAGATCTTGGGCAAAGATAACATACAATAGTTAGAACATAGCAATCTATACGTGTATTGCCATTATAACAACAACCATATTTGCTGTAAAAACTTTACCAGGCGAGACTCTAGTCATCGTGGATATTGTTTTACAATACTACCCTATGGTGCCCCAATTATTTAATTTGTTTATATTTAATATAACATTAAACTCTTATATTAAATATATTTACAAATATCTCAGCAATAAAAACATTATATATTCAATCATATTTAATATGTTAAGACGAATGATTAATTTATATAAATCAACATAATAGCGGTGTGATGTCAGGATATTAAATTAATGACGATATATAAACACGATTTGCGTTTTGGGAAATATTAATTTCACATGTCACTGAAATTGTATGTTGCTTAATTTTTATTTTAATACTTGTAACATAATGTGGTTCATAAAATTGTAAAAAGGTAACGCTTTAGATTTTTATATTATTACTATTCTTTTATATAATTTCATTCTTGAGTTATCGAAACAAACACCGATGGAAATGATATGCTGATAGCATTTATGTAAGAGAAGATAAACTTGATTTAGAACCCTAAACCAATCCATCTGACCTGCGTGATATAGTAGATCAACTTTACTTCCATTATGAAATAGGTCGAAGACTAATAGGTAGTGTATATAGGAATTGAAATGACGATAATGACGATTATTATTTCTGTTGAAAACTTGATGATTTTGTGCAGCTAACATTACTTTAATTGTAACTTTATATAACAAATCTTTATGTACTTCACAAGGGATGCTGTGCAGTTAGCGGCTATGAATACTACTAACCTTTACTTTAATCGTGGATGTCGTAAACGACTAAGAGTTTCATATCGACCTGGACCAACTTCACCGGATGCCGTTTGGTCAACTATTATATTCCTAATGAGAGGCAGGCGGCCGGTCATAAATCTAGGCAATAATTTTTGCAATATGTATGATGGAGAGGAGAGTACAGATTGCGTCAACCACAAATAATTGGGATAAGAGTAAAATAATGATGATGTACTCTACAGAACCCATTATTTAACAGTGTTCATCTGATCACACTAATATCTGGAAAATACTAAAAAAAAATTAATCAAATATTAAGAATATTCTATATATAATCCCCCATGTAGGAATAGGTTGCCGGGCGGGCCACCGAAGACAAAGATTGGGTACCGGTGGCCCGCTCGCACGGCGATGAGAGGAGTTTTGCATGGTGGATCTTTGGTGTCACGTACCGCCTCTTCCGTCACCCCGTACTAATTTGGCGGGGCGACACAACGTCCATAGTCCACCGCAAAAAAAAAATTAAGGGATAGGTTAACAATACTATGTGTTTCAACTCCTTACTTACCAATTAAAGTCGTAATATTTATTTGAAAGATCACCAAGAATTAGCCAGCAGCAGACTATTTAGTTATAAAATCAAGCGTGACCGTCAATCTTGCCAAGCGTTGAGATTATGGTATTGTCTTCCATTGGGAAGGCCTTAGTATTTATTAAACCGTAATGAGGCTTGTAAATAAATAACATTTTTGGTTAAGATATTGTTAAAATACTTTTCGTGCCAGTGCCGTGAGTTCGATTCCCACGCAGGACAATACTTTGTGCAAGCCACAAATTATTGTTCTGAGTCTGGGTGTAATTTTTCTGCTTTAATTGCAAGTTTATAAAATCCTCCGCAATACAAGGATTATTTCCTTAGTACAGGGTTGGTGTCTTTATTATAAAGAAATTTAAATCAGTAAATAACTAAACATATGTTAATATCTTCGAGAATTTTCTGAATGGCCATATACAAATCATGTACACAGTATGGGTACTAATTTTGCTATCGTTTCTAAACGTGGATACTGCAGGCGATTATACTTGTTTGTGTTGCAGCTCACGACAAAATTAACTCGAGCATCGCTTGTAAAGGAAATGCTAAACGATGTCGAAATTAAACGCGCTGCGGGCGCTGTTTGCTGCAAGCTTAAAGCGCTTTATTGTTTCGTCCAGCGCTTTGTATAGCTTTAGCGGACACATTAATCTGGCTCTGTTTGTCTTTCAAAAAACTTTACTCATGTTGCCTATGTTAGATAAGTCATTTTCAACTAAATTTACTGTGTAATGGGTAAAATGTATAAAGTCACCACCCCATGCTTTCTCGTGAAGCTCATGGATCAACAAGAGCATGATTAGCAGGATTCTTCTAGGCATTTTGTAATGTGAACTGCGATCCTCAACCCCCTTTTTTTGGTAGGCTATGGTCTTGTCACACGCCATCCGTTTCGTTTGGGGCAACAAAAGGGCGGCATGTGACCCCATAACCTACCGTATTCCCTTCTCAACGCCTTTGGGCCGGCAACTGGGACCGTTTCGCTGACTGCCGGGCCGTCGCTCTCACGCGGTCTGCCTCTCTGTGGGTGACGGACTATTTCCCGGTCCAGACACCCGCGGCCTCGGCTAAGGTGGCATCAGGCGCAGGTACTTGCGCTTGCGCCACCCAAATCCTCAACCCCCTGCCCAACATTAAAATTATGGCACTATCCTGCATATCTATTACTGGATATTAATCGGTTGATGGATTTAATACACTGCGTATTGAAGAGGCGATAGAACGAAATCGGGGCTCCAAAGTGTTCGCACGAGATTTATCTATTTTCAGTCTATCGGGCAGAGTCAAATGACCAAGCTGAAGACCGATAACGGTACTGTCATTTCATCCCAGAGTGAGATCTTGTGAGAGGTCGAAAGGTTCTATGGACAGTTGTACAAATCATCCTTGAATCCTGTTATCGGCTTAATCCAAGACCCCTGATCCAAGCTAACTTGGCACTACACTGAAGAAATTCCGGACGTCAGCTTGTACGAGATCAGAATGGCTCTGAAACAGTTAAAGAACGGAAAGGCACCGGGAGATGACGGAATTACCTCAGAGCTCCTGAGGGCAGGCGGCAAGCCAGTTTTAAAAGCCCTACAGAAGCTGTTTAATTTTGTCATTCCTGGGGGCGATATTCCAGAATCGGAGCGTGGTGGTGCTGTTTTTCAAGAAGGGCGATAACGCACTTAAAGAATTACAGACCCATCTCACTCTTGAGCCACGTATACAAACTGTTTTCAAGAGTCATTACGAACTGACTCGCACGCAAGCTAGACGACTTCCAGCCGCCCGAGCAAGCCGGTTTCCGAAAAGGCTATAGTACCATAGACCACATCCCCACGCTACGCCAGATTATACAGAAGACCGAGGAGTATAATCGGCCTCTGTGTCTAGCGTTTGTGGACTATGAGAAAGCCTTTGATTCTGTCGAAACTTGGGCAGTGCTGCAGTCCCTTCAGAGGTGCCAGGTTCGGGAAACTTAGGAGGAAATGTTGGCCTCATCAAAAGGCTCAAAGTTGCTCAGCGTGCTATGGAAAGGGCTATGTTCGGTATTTCTCTACGTGATAGAATCCGCAATACGGAAATCCGTAGAATAACGGGTGTAACCGACATAGCCCGAAGAATTAGCATGTTGAAGTGGCAATGGGCAGGCCACATCGCTCGACGAACCGATAACCGTTGGGGAAGATAGGTTGTCGAGTGGAGACCACGAATCGGACGGCGCCGCGTAGGAAGACCTCCCACTAGGTGGACTGACGACATTATCAAGGACGCAGGAAACCGCTGGATGCAGGTGGCGCGGGACCGTGTTGAATGGCATTCTCGTGGGGAGGCCTATGTCCAACAATGGACGTTTACGGGCTGATGGATGGATGGATGGGTGAAGGACAGACTCTGTGATTTTTGATGTCATAACGTCTTTTAAATCAATGAACACCGACTGTATACATGAAAATGTGCCACGTTCCGTCTGAGCCGAGCGTCAAGCGAGACCGCGGAACAAGCGATAGAGAGGCACGATCGGCCTAAGATTTCGGCTTGCGATCATCTATATCTCTTCCGCTCCATTAGCCGATACGTCCGAGTAGAAGAGAGACAGTGGCAGCACACAACCTACACGTGAACTGTTCTGTCAACTGTTTATAAAGTGAAGTGAAAAGTTAATGTGGTCTCCATTGTTTATATTTGTTCAATTCATAAAAGTATGCAATTTAAATTACTGAAATTTTTAGCATTTAATATGCTTAATTATTTATAAATACCCGATTACGAAACGAAAAATGATGTCACAATCGGGGTTCGAAACCGCACCTATTGGGAATCCGGCCCAACCGTGCTGCCACTTACACCATCGTGAACTATTTTAGGACATGCAAATTTCGCTTCATATTATATCTTACGTCTTCAAGGTGACGCATGCCATCTATCGGACAATGTTTACACATTGTATAGACTTAATACTTCAAACTTTACAGTTAGAATTATATTAAACGATGATTAAACGATTATAAGTATGCAATTTTTCATCAATGTTTTGACGTTTTTGCCAAAAAATTTCGTCATTATCATCGCAGCCCATACGTCCTATTATTGGGCTCGAACCTTCTTCATTGTGGAAGGGAAAAAGACCTATTACGCCATGTCAGTGAAACGTGTACATAAGGGTAGTTTTCATTTCTTTGTAGTGATGTCGTATGCCGGCTCCTTTAGTAGTCTTTTACAATTAGTAATAATCCATAATTAGAAAAGATTTAGTGAAATGTATATTTACTCCGTCACCACACGGATAGCTCTTTATGAAATTTAATGAGACTTCTATCACTAATGTTTTTTTATAATGGTGCCTACTAGTTTTTGCCCGCTACTTAAAGTAGACTGTGTAGAAATTAGATGCGATATCCTCGTTAATATGATAATTTTAATTTAGCTAGGCCACTGCCTACCAATACAAACTCCAAACCCACCCAGTTGGACTTCCGGCTCTCTCGCTCACCGAATGAAGTGCAATAGCACATTTCCACTACTCAGACGTCGATCTTCTGCGAGAGTGTGATGTTACCCCAGAATGATAGGCCCGAGGCCGTAGACAGAGAACTGTCAAAAGCGTGGTCCTGTCACTAAAATTTGAAATAAAACTACATTTACGGATTCTATCGCGTTTGTATTTGATTTATAATTTCCGGACGTTTCGAACACTTTACAGTGATCATGGTCACGGGAGGACCTACAGTGATCATGGTCCTCCCGTAACCATGATCACTGTAAAGTGTTCGAAACGTCGGGAAAGTATAAATCAAATACAAACGCGATAGAATCCGTAAATGTAGTTTTATTTCAAATGTGTAATACTCGCGTAAACATTAGAAGTCCTTCTGTCGCTAAAAGTTTAAAATTGAATTGAAATTATTACCGCAAAACTTTTCCAGTATTTTATCTATATATATATATATATATATATATATATATATATATTTTTATATATATATATATATATATCTTTAGAAGATGAATTTGAAATTTACTACTGCGTTTCCTCCGCCTTCAAGTTAACATTCGTTAAGTTTTTTTCTTAACCTAACAAAAAGAAAATAATGTTAAAATTTAACGTTTTTAGTTTCAGCAGATACAGAGCTCACCGTTGTTGAGTCAGTTAATCATTGTAATATCATTCCAAAAGCAAGCAGTATTATCGATCGTAGCGAAGGTATAGAGATGGATTTTGGCTCACACAATGTGACTTGAACGTGGGGCTGCAACTCACATAATACGTGATTTGAATATATTAAAGCGATTTATCTTTTTAGAAGTTTTTAGGAACTGATTCTAAATTTTGATATATGAGTAGACATCCCCAAGTGAGAACGAGTAAAGTGTTATATGATTAACTTATTCATGTCCAATGGAAGTAGCATTATAGTGTGCACCAGTTAAGAATTGAACGTATTCAGAAACGCTTTTTGAGACATTTATCTTTTTCTTGTAGGGTACATAAACAACTGCCTTCATATGAGGCAAAACTAAAATACTTTAAAATGGACAGTTTATTAGTTCGGAGACAATTGCTAGACATGTCCTTTCTCTATAAAGTATTAAGAAATCAGTACGGCTGTCCTGCTCTATTAGAATGCTTTTACTTGTGTATTCCTAGATGCACACCTAGGCGCGTTATTAAACCCGCTTTATTACAACAACCCCGAGCAAAAACTAATTTAAAACAATTTTCTACTATATCTAGATTATGTAAACAATATAATACTATAAACCAAAATGTGGAGATATTTGCAGATAAGTTATCCAAATTTATAATTACAGTACTGAGATTGTTACGAAAGCTATACTGGAAGTAATTTGGATCTATAGATACAAATATCAATTGTTTGTTACGCGCATTATGATGTGTGTGTAATGTATGTATTATGTAATTAATATGTATGTGTGTATGTACGACTGATCTTCATCTAAAAAATACGTATCAATTATTTTTTAATTTAGCTATTTCTTTTTCTCCCCATATTTCCACTTAAATTTAATTTCTTCTTTACAATTAAATTAAAATTTATTTTAATTGCCTATAAGTATTGAATTAACGTACCTACCTTTTTATTGTGCATGATGTGGCACCTTTAAAAATTGTGCAACTGATCTATTTTATTTTTCATAATAATGCTTATGTTTATATATGTAGTTGTAGCAATTCTTGGTTGTCCAAATAAATAAATAAATAAGTAGCGAAAACTAACTGAGAGCTTAATTGCATAAATGTATTAGTAGTTTTACTAACTACCTTTTATGTAGAGTTTCATGGTTTCAACTGACATATAGGATTTTCAATATTTTTTTTTATAAGATATTGCTGAGTGAAAGCTGAGGATAATTTGTATTATACCTAGAATCAGAACCATAATTTCTGGTACAAAATTTTGTCCTGTATCGTTGTAATCGTTAATTTGTGGTACAAAGCTTCGTCCTGTATCGAACCTTTTGGTCGATATCTTAACCCCATGCGCAGTCAGATTAGATTACTTTCTTATTTAGCAGCACAAGTATTATTTTTATTTAGCATTTGCCGTCTTTTGCATTAGTCTTTAATCTGATTTTACGACGCCCATAGACGACTAGAGATGGTGACGGTTTTATGTGCCATTACAAGAAATATACAACGAGACTAGACCAGTTAACAAATCTCCTTTTCTAATTACAAGGGAAATAAAAACATAAAATATCTATAAGTACATAGCCAATAGTGTATTATAACTCCACGATGGTGCCAATGAACGAGGTTCAAATTTATTTCAAAATTCCCCCGCGGCGTTTTCCTTTGCTTTGTCTTAACCGGAGCTGAAAGTTTTTGTAACAAAAAGTCATGAATTTCAATTTGCTCGTTTGTGAAATGTACCTATTTTATTTTTTAAATAAAATATACTTCATTTTAATTATATATGAAATTATTAATTTTTAATTATCATGCAATAATTATATTATTTTTAATATAAAGCATCAGAGATGCTTAGAATAAAATAACACATAGAAACCTATACCACGCACAAAATGTGTTCCACTAAATTGGTGATGAATATGTCACCCTTCACCGGCCCGTTCCGTAGTGTGCAAGGTCATTGTGTTACGTGTATACTTGTGTAATCGCTTGCAACACTAACAGGATTTTTGGCCTCAATGTTTTAAACATTTAAAGTACAGAAGGAAATCTTCTGTGTGATTTCATTCTACGCACAGATGTTTGTTTCTTTCATTTAATCCTAGGTACTTGTTGGGGAATAAATAGAGAGAAAATAAAAGGCAGCCGGTGTACGCTAATGCAGTGAGTTTAATAATGTAATGAAGGTCTTACAGAAAAAAAGTGCATGACATAGCAATATAAAATAGCGGGGCGAATCTCACTTGGCGCGACATGTTGCTCTGTAGTTTTACACAGGCATTATCCAACATACCGGCCGGCGTTGAAAGCCATACTTTCAACCAGATTCAGTTTCCGAAGACAGAGGTAATGGGCATATCCTGTTGAATGCCCTCCGGACTACTCCAGTGGAAGTCTTGATATCCGCCACCCGAACAATCCCGTCCGATCCTGGATGAACAGCGACAATTCTCCCCATTCTCCATTTTAATGGTGGAAGATTCTTCTCCTTTATCACCACTAAGGAATCCACATCTAAACCTTCCTTCTTAGGACACCACCTGGTTCGTTGCTGCAACTCAGCAACATACTCCTTACTCCATCGAGTCCAGAAGTGCTGGCGTAACTGCTCAATCCGTTGGTATCGAGACAGATGAGTTGTCGACTGATCCTTGTAATCATTTTGTGGCAATGCTGTAAGTGGCCGGCCAACGAGAAAATGACCTGGGGTCAGTGGGTTATAATCAGCAGGATCTGATGACAGCGGCGTTAGTGGGCGTGAATTTAAAATTGCCTCTATTTGTGCTAATGTGGTACTTAGTTCCTCAAACGTCAAATTACAATTTCCCAACACTCGTTGTAAATAATATTTGGCCGATTTAACACCAGCCTCCCAGAGACCGCCAAAATGAGGAGTATACGCGGGAATAAAATGAAATTTGATTCCATCGTTTGCCATACCTGCCACTGATGGAATCACAACTAGATTTTAAAAATTTGGAAAGTTCGTTATACGCACCAACAAATGAAGTACCGTTATCGGAATAAATATAACGCTAACAAATATGTATGACTGATTAAGTCACCTACAAGTACCAAGTGAACAGATTTTGTTGTGAAGCAAATAAAGATCGCGATATATACATTTACGAGTCTACATCCATGTCTCTGACGACGAGCACACATAATATGGCCGGCGTAATCAACATCCGTGCAAATGGACACCCTCCTGGAAGACGACGCTAATAATTTTTGAGAGACCTGCATGCATTAACATTTACATAAAATAATAATGCATGATTAAAATTAAATAATAATTTGTGAAATTATGAGTGGACTGTAATAATAATAAATTAAATATTAATAAATCTAAATTGTCGAGACGTGCTCCGACACGTATTAAATTATCATTATATAATTAAATTTTAAATTATCATTATATAATTACTAAGTATAAATAACATTTTAATAGGACGCTCCTTTTCAGGCAATTTTGTTTATTTAAAAATAAGTAATTATAATTAATATTCAGGAAATGACTCACGCTGACTATGAAATAGTAACACTTTTAACGCGTACCTTAACTCCATAAAAATGATTATAGGTAGATATATGAGTATACGCACTCTAATGCATCAGTGATTAAATGGAGTTCTAACTCATAGTATGAATGACGAACAATCATTCGAGAAATACGCAAACCATTTAAAGTATGCAGATATTTAATAATATTCTCCCACTGAGAACTAGTTTCAAAATTCAACGGCTCATAACATGATAATTTATTTAAGCACATTCTCTGTAGTAACATTTTCATAGTGATTACAAAAGGGAGACAAAAGCCCTAATGGATCAAAATCCTTGCAATCACTGATAGTAAATCACGTATAGTGTTACCATCACAATTAATTGAATTATTCAAAAGAATAAACTAGCTCATCTGAACTTGCGTGCCCACCGAAACCAAGCAACTTCAACTAGTGGAACCTATTTTTTAATTAAGTGACAACTGAAAGACTTCAAACAAGTCGAGGTTCATTCGATATCCAATTTCGTAGTGGCATGCAAGCCGATGTATCGTCTTAGTAACTTGTTGACAATTAAATTCTATCTCATTTCAATTGTCAAAATAAAATAACTTTGCTTCATCTAAATTGTCACCCCCTGTGAGTAAGTGGTCATCGTAGACATTGTGCTATAACGTTAGCGCCCTTACTACCCTTGCAGTCAAGTCCTAACTACAGTAAACACCGAAAGACTAAAAACGTACCATAAGTGACAGTGTATGTTTAATTTAAAGTGCTTAATAGGATCAGATGTTCCACTACGCCATACAACAGATAGATATTTATCAGAAGGATGGACAACTAGATTTAGTTTTTAATTTGCGTAAAAACAATGTTTAGCCTTATTAATTGAATCACCAAAGAGAAGGACATTATATTTGACATTATTCTGAGAGGAATACGGCGACCATCCTGCAATCGTATCCTATTTTTTACAAAATGTCCTTCACATAAAGTGAATACTTTAATATTTTATTTTATTATATTATTTATTATAAAGAGTAATGTGAAGACTTTATAATTACTTCTTCTATTTTACATAAATGAGTTAGATCATTTCGAATATGATTGATATGTATGATAGGTATTACCATTACAAAATGAATTGAACTTAATCAGATTACACCTAATATTATTAGAGAGTAATGTAATATAATTACGGTTAATGGGACCTGAGACTATCCAGCCTAACTTGGTCTCACATAGTACAGGTTTACCTTTACCAAGTTTTAATGTTTGCGATCCTAATAAGTCCCAAAAGAGATCAGCGCCGATTAAAATATCTACATCAGCGGGCTTATAAAAACTAGGATCAGCTAAATAAATATGAGACGGAATATTAAGTGCAGATATATTTATTTCGCGACATGGCATATTACTGGTAATTAATGGTAAAACGAAACAATTTAGCTCAGTAGTATAGCTATTATTTAATGACGTCATATTAAGCTGACACATTTTACCTACGCGTGCATTCACGTTATTAATGCCATATATAAATCTATCTACCTCCCTAGTCTCTAAACATAACTGTCGACACAAACGTTCTGTCACAAATGACGACGTACTACCACTATCAAGCACGGCGCGGACAACATGCTCACACCCAGTATGATTCTGTAGCTTGATTAGTGCAGTCGACAACAACACATCACCGCTAACGCTTCTATTAGAAGATGTGACGTTTGCCGACAACGCAACGTTATTCGTCTCCGCCGTAGCAGACGAAGAAGATGACTGCGGCGACAAATTATCCAACGAGTTATTATTAGTTTTATTACAAGTATTCACAATATTTTTATAATCATCTACATGAATAAGAGTATTATGTCTACGCTTACACAGTTTGCAACCCGACCGTTTACAGTGGTTTGCAAAATGACCTGAACGAAAACAATTATAACATACCTTATAACTAGGCAGTAATTTAATACGAGCTTCACTACTTAACGCGAGAAACTGGGCACAATCGCCTAAGTTATGATCACCTTTGCACTTAGGACAACCCCTCGGCTTTACCTCCGAAGTGGAATTATTACTAGACTGAACGGCAACCATAGATTTCAGCCTAGTACCTAACTTATGACTGGCGTGAGACTGATTATTACGCGATAACTCCAGTGTCTCAACTAAATCAGCCCGTGAGCGAACGAATTGAAGGAATGTGTCGAACGTAATATTACTGTCCTTGTCTAAGCGAACTTTGTACTCTTCCCACTCACGAAAGGTTTTGCCATCTAATTTGCGAGTCATCATTTGCCTGCCCTCATCCCACGCTAAGTGGGGTCGGCACAACATGTTCCTGCCCTCCATAATCTTCTATCAGCCGTCATATCTGCACTCACAACTTTCATACACATATCCTCGTTTACACAATCCATCCATCTCTTTTTGGGTCTCCCACGATTCTTACGCCCATCCACAAGCATATTGATAACCCTTCTTGTCACATGTCTTTCATCCCTCCTCATCACATGTCCATACCAAGATAATCTCGCGCTCCTAATCTTCTCTATCACTGGTGCTACTTTCAAACTTCCCCTAATATACTCATTTCGTATCTTATCCAATCTTGTTACCCCACACATCCATCTTAACATACGCATCTCAGTAGCATGCAATCGTCTCTCATCCGTCTTTTTCAATGCCCAACATTCAGATCCATACATAACGACAGGTCTAATGACACTCTTGTAGATTTTCCCCTTAAGTTTAAGGGGCATCCTCGCGTCACATATTGTTCCCGAAACCTGTCGCCATTTCATCCAGCCTGCATTCATTCTCCTACTAACTTCCCGGTCGATATTGCCGTCATTTTGGAGAAGCGAGCCTAAGTATTTAAAATCGGAGCAGACCGGTAGGGATATCCCATTTAAAGCAATGTGAGAGATTTGGGAAGAGCCACTGAAGTTATAGAACAAATGTTCAGTTTTGGTACGGCTGATCTTAAGGCCAACTCTTTCCAGCCTCTCTTGCCATTTTTCCAGTCTGCTCTGTACCTCAGCTGCGTCCTCTCCGACGAGAACAATGTCATCTGCAAACAGCATACACCAAGGTGCTTCCCCCTGTATGTCCGATGTCAGAGCATCTATCACCAGGAGGAACAGATAAGGGCTTATAGCCGAACCCTGGTGCAAGCCTACTGCCACATTGAACTCGTCAGTAACGCCGGCTTCGGACCGGACATTCGTTCGCGCTCCTGTGTACATAGCTTTCACTAATCTTACATACTTTCCAGGTATTCCTCATTCTTTCAAAGCCCACCACAGAACTTCCCGAGGAACGCGGTCGTACGCCTTCTCTAGGTCTATGAATACCATGTGTAGGTTTCTATGTATACACTGGTATTTTTCCATAAGTTGGCGTAAGGCAAAAATTGCGTCCGTGGTACTCAGTCCTGGCATAAAACCAAATTGGTTCTGGGTTATTCCACATTCCTCTCTCATTCTTTTCTCTATTACTTTCTTCCAAATCTTCATGCTATGCGACATAAGCTTTATTCCTCGGTAGTTGTTGCAGTCTTGTATATCACCCTTATTTTTAAAGATGGGTACCAGAGAACTGGAACACCATTCGTTCGGGATAGACTCTTCATGCAACAACTTGCCGAAGAACAAAGTCAGCCAGTTCCAACCGTCGGCTTTCAGAAATTTCCATACCTCCACAGGTATACTGTCTGGGCCAACCGCTTTACCATTTTTCATACTCTGGACAGCCTTTTTTACTTCATCTATACTTACTTCCTCTACCAAACCCAAGTTGGTCGGTAGATCCTCTATTTTACCAGTCCAAACGTTCTCTTCATTCATTAATTTTTGAAAATAACTCTTCCAGCGCCCTTTTATTTCTTCATCATTCATTAAAATTCTTCCATTATAATCTTTTATACATTTAACATGCACAATATCTCTAGCATTCCTTTCTCTCGCTTTCACTAGACGGTATAATTCTTTCTGTCCATTAGGACTGTCGAGACTTTGGTATAGTCTATCTTGAACTTTACTTCTAGCGATTGCGACACCTTTCTTACCTTTTTTCTTACATTCCACATAGGCTATTCTTTTTTGCTCTTTCAACACCGGGTTATCATCACTCACACTTTTCCATTCTTTAAAAGCATTTTTCTTTTCTTTCAAAACCTTTTGTACACTATCATTCCACCACCATGTATCTCTATCAATCATTCTTTTACCTTTCGTCTCACCCAGAACATTCTTCGCTACTTCCCTTACATAGGAAGCCATCTCATTCCAACATTCATTTACAGTCTTTTCTTTCATTCCTTTCTCCATTTCAATCATTCTATGAACCACTCTCTTTCGAAATTCTTTTGCGCAATCTTCTTTCTCTAGCATGTACCACTTAATCTTTGGTGGGGGCCTAGGTTTAAACTTTGCTATTTGCACTGAGATTTTAACTTCCAGTAACAATAAGCGATGTTGGGAAGTTAAAGGCTCACCCGGAATTACTTTGCAGTCCACTACTGCATGCATGTTATTTCTTCTAAGAAGAAAGTAGTCTATTTGGCTGCTGTGGTTTCCGCTTTTATAAGTTGTCAAATGACCTTCGCGCTTCTCAAAGAATGTATTGACAACAGCCAAATCGAAGGCTGAAGCAGCCTGCAGTAGGGTTTCACCTTCCGGGTTTCGCCTCCCTAAGCCCCACCCACCATGCACTCTGTCATACCCTGCTTTCATCTTTCCTACATGTCCATTAAAATCACCTCCCATGTAGATTTTCTCACTCTGTGGAATACACATTAATATTGAACTCAAATCCTCCCAAAATTTACCTTTCGCTACATCATCGCATCCAACCTGTGGTGCATACACACTCAAAATGTTCAATATTAAACTATTGAGGACTAATTTAATTGCGATAATTCTGTCATTCACTCTCTTTACATCCGTCACACATTTTTTCAATTCCGTATCCAACACTATACCCACTCCATTTCTTTTACCATCGCCTCCAGAATAGAAAAATTTATAACCCATTCCAATCTCTCTAGCTCTCATACCCTTCCATCTTGTCTCTTGCACACATGCTATATTTACTCGTCTTCTTTCCAAAACATCTGCTAGCTCTCTTCCTCTTCCAGTCATCGTACCTATATTCCAGCTTACCATCCTCATTCTTACTTCACGGACTCGCATCTTACGTCGCACCCGTCCCTGATGCGACAACCCTGGTCCATTTCCCACAGGCGCCGGGTGCTGCACCTGCGCGTCGCTTCGGGGGTACGCCCTAACATTATCATGCACTCCGTTTATTCTCAAGACCATGTTGTTAAGAGTTATGGCTATGGTTTTATGACCGGCCGCCCGCCTGACGTCAACCCTCCTCGGGAATTCTCGTTAATGGGGAAGGGATAAGGGTATGGTGGGGGTATATGAGGAAAAAGTAGGTTACGGATACTACTGTCATAGGGTATAGGATAGGGTGGTATGACAGCAGTAGCTAGAGTAGTCCGGGAATGCGTGCCCGTAGTGACACCAATCAGTTGACGGACAGACAACTGGTAGTGACACCCTCTGGACTTATCTAATTTGCGAGTAACAATATAAATTAAAAGAGTATCCCAGTACTTCACGGGTTCACCTAACGTTTCTAATGCTCGCAGGTTTTTATTTAAATGATCAATTAAGCCCTTTAAAGTGACAGAGGATTCCTTAGGAAGTGCCTCAATATTAAAAATAGCCGATACATGGTTATGAATTAATAATCTCTTATTATCGAAACGCTCACATAACCCCTGCCATGCAATAGGGTAATTACAAGCCGAAAACTCGATCGCCTGTATTACCACGGCGGCGGATCCCTCCAAAGACGTCCGTAGGTAGTGAAATTTGTTAATTTCGTCAATATCATCATTAGAATGAATGAGACTCGTAAATGTATCACGAAATTCTAACCAACTGGTATAAGAACCGCTAAACTTGGGTAGTTGTATTGTGGGTAATTTAACCGGCTTACAATTACCAGTGCGAGTACTCCCAGCGATAGAATCATTATCTTTATTAAATTCCCTAATTAACTGCTGAGCCCTAGATAAGGATTTATAATACAGCGACTCAAAATCAGAACGTTCATTAACTTGTGTTTTAATGTCATCTACAACACATTCCATGCGTAACTGTACCTCATCATACTGTTGGTATAACGACTCAATTTTGCCTATACGCAGCTGTAACTCCGCAAAGTCATAGTTTGACATTGATTCGTCATTCAACGCGTCCAGATAATTAATAAATGCAGTTAAACGGCCCTTGAAACTACCTCGTTTCCTTATTAATTCTTTTTCTTCGGTCATACTGAGAGGCTCGGTCATATAGGCCTGGAATTTATAATCGACAACGTTAACAAACAATAATCAATATTACAATACTATATAACTAATTATTAGACGCCTACGGGATTGATAAATAGTATCCTAAACACCTATTGCAATGGCTAACAATACTTTAATTGAATACCTACAAAGTAACAACTCGTTTTAATTTTATATTTATACAACTCAACTACGAATAAAATGATTGAATGATTATAGCTATCTTGAAACAAGTGTAAAACAATGAATAATACAATAATTAACTATATTTTACAATAAAATAAGTAAATAATAAATCTTAATATCATATAACACTCATAAAATTTAGTTATAAATACCTTCGTGCATTAATTAACTTAACGTGAATAGTCGTTAACTTTGCAAAATACTTATTAAACAAACATAATGTAATATAAATAATATTACTATACAATAAAAAAGTATGAATTTGCTTAATTGATTGCTACTTTGTATATTATAATAAAAGTCTACTCACAATGTACATAGGCAAATAGTATGGTACGTTAGGAAACGAACTAATTACGTACAATAATAGGTAATATTAATGACACTGACCTGATAGTCCTTAATTATACTACCTGAATGAGTGTTGGGTAACGATATAACATTAAATAAGACTTAACACCGTACTTTTGATGTACTTGCTTCGGATACCACACAGCCGTCTTATAATCTTGATTCCAAATTAATTGATTTTCTTATAATTATATATTATTCTTCATATAATAGCAGATTATTGCTAAATTTATTCCATCCAGCTCGATATGGACCAATATGTTGGGGAATAAATAGAGAGAAAATAAAAGGCAGCCGGTGTACGCTAATGCAGTGAGTTTAATAATGTAATGAAGGTCTTACAGAAAAAAAGTGCATGACATAGCAATATAAAATAGCGGGGCGAATCTCACTTGGCGCGACATGTTGCTCTGTAGTTTTACACAGGCATTATCCAACAGTACTATAACTGAGATTTAAATAACTCTTATTTTATAGGACAGCCTAATTATTATTTTAATACATTACGATACGATATATAAGATTACTGTGTGGTGCAAAAAGTACCAACCCTTACTTTGGTCAACAATTACATTCCCAAGGAGAATTCACGTCAGGCAGGCGGTTGGTCATAAAACGATTGCCAATAACATGTGAAATATGTACGATGGGAGAAAATAGAGAAGAGATGGGAGAAAATATTTGTAGATGTTAGCGACATATTGTACATATTATGTGGCCCAAAGTAGTCAGGCACTACTTTCTTAAATATGATTTATTTGAAATACTTTAAAGTATTGTTCATTTATCATAGACTACTTTGTTTGGATGGGACGTGATAAATTGCATATGAACTAATAATTCCAAATTATATTAGAATAATGTATTTTTTTTTATAAAACACCACCCTGCACTAAGGAAATAATTTTTGTTTTGCGGGGGACTTTCCAAACATGCAATTAACGTAGACAAATTACAACGGTTATAAATTGATGACTTGGTAAAAGTTGCAGGGTACTGTTGAGTGCTAGCAACACAGGACTGTTCTGAACAGTATTATCATGGACAGAACCAAGTACAATAATGTATGGTGGTTATGCTCTGAGGTAACGGCTATGAAACTCCAACTCTTACCTTACTCGTGGATGTCGTAAAAGACGATTAAGAGTTTCATATAAACCTGGGCCAACAACACCTAATGCGCTTTGGTCAACGATTGTACTGACAAAGATAAGAGCTGGAGAATGATGATGACCCAAGTTCAATAATGAACTTTTAGTTTAATTGTGGTAGGACCACGCTACTGACAGTCCTCTGTCTACAGCCGCGGGGCGGTCCGTCCGTGGTAGTACCACACTCTAACAGAAGACCGACGTCTGAGTAATGGCAACGTGCTATTACACTTCGTTCGGTAAGCGAGAGAGCCGGAAGCCCAACTGGGAACATGGGGACATGGAATTTTTATGTTCGTCTAACATTAATAACAATAGTCATATGTTACATAGCAGCCCTAATACTTACTATTCATATTAATATTACATCAATCACTGTACAACTGACAGCATGTGTAATGGCAACAAGGTGACAGGGGACGTTATACATAATACAAACAGAATTCCTAAAATCAAAATGAAATAAAAGTAGGTCTGTCAATTTTATACTTTGTACTGCACGAAAATAAATTTATATATGCCCCCGCTTGTGACTACAGAGTGTTTATCTGAAACGCAGCGGTAGAAGATTTGGATATGACATGAACATGTGTATTTTCTTATCCTTAGCTATTGCGTGGGCTACGAGTCAATTCGGGGTTCATGTGCCCACCTCAAGGCAGAAAGAGCCTCCTTCTAGCCAACCATCTGTTTTTTCCGCAAATTGTTAAAATATAGTCAACAAATATGTCGGTCAAATTGCACGTAAATTATTTTATTTGCTTGTAGTTCAAGCGAATAGTTCTTCTTATTTTCCACTCATATTCATTCAGCCATTGAGCACAGACGTCTTTTTAATAAGATAAATTAGTCTAATACATCTCATTGTTCAGACAGAGCAGCATAGACGTTTAATTCGATTTACCTTCTCTTGCAGATATTATAAACACTCTATATCCCTTTGTCGTATTTTAAAATATATACAGGTAAGGCAGGGCTAGGCTGTGTGGTAGCGGCTACAAATAATACCAACCATAACTTTGATGGTGGATGTCGTAAATGGTGACTAAGGTCTACAGCTGTTTGTCACCGTTTACGACATCCACCAACCACCAATATACATATTGACCTAGGTCAATTCCACCTAATTCTGTTGGGTCAACAATTACATTCACAAGGAGCATTGACAAGAGGCGACCGGTCATAAAACATTGTCAATAACTTTTGCAATATATATACGAGTACATATTGTGTCAGCTCCAAGTAATTAGGATAAGAGTGGGAGAATGATGACGACAGGCAGGGATGAGCTAAATTGTAATATTACTCCATCACAACATGGAAACACGGTCGAAACTTACCCGGCAACCGAACAAACGTTCGATCCTACTTCCATTTCTATTAAATTCAAAGTGAATGTGCTAAGCTGTATATAAATTTAAATAAGATCACATGGATGCTGATATTAAGAACATAATCTGTGAGTAGGTTTATATTGTCAATTTGTAAGTAGAGCCTTGATTAAAGACGTCACTGTTATACACTAATCTCATCAAATGTGTGTGAGATCGGCTTAACAGTTAACTCGAGCTGATAATGTGTTAGTTCTATGACGAGTGTTTGTGCGTTAGATAAGGGGTGTCGCATTTAGACGGACTTGTAGCGGGCCCTCGCTCCTTTAGATAGTGTAGTTAACTATCATAATATTAAAACGTAATTATTTTTGCAGTAATTTAATAAAAAAATATGCAATAACGATTAAAAATGTTGATCGTCATTTGTATCGTAATTTTGCTGTATATATATATATATATATATATATATATATATATATATATATATATATATAACTCCACAGATTTTCCGCAGAGATCGCATTTCGACCACATTAATTTTACTATCATACTCTTTTCTGCATACCCAACTCTCGCTTCCATACAGTAATATTGGGACAAGCACTGCGTTATGTATTGCTACACGTGCCTTCTGGCTGAGGTGGTGGCTGCCGAGAAGTTGCCCCAACGCTCCGTTCACTCTATTTCCCGCATTCACTCTTCGCTCTATATCTGTGGTGTACCTTCCATCTCGGCTAAATCCACATCCAAGATATACAAATTCATCCACTTGCTCTAGTACATCATTACCTACTGTTACTCTTACATCTGTTCTGGTTTTATCTCTTTCAAAGACCATTATTTTGGTTTTGCTCACATTCACGCGTAGACCCTTTTCTTACAATCTTCTGTCATTGTGTCGACTAGGGTCTGCAGGTTAGTCGCTGACTGTGCCAGCAGGACTGCATCATCTGCATAAAACAGAGCAGTGACCACTGAGTCGCCCATCTGGAGTCCCACATTCATATCGTTCAACCTTTGGAGACATTTATCCAGAGATATGATAAACAGCCTGGCTGACAGAACGCACCCCTGCTTAACGCCGATATTGACGTCAAACCAAGGCGACATTCCATCATCCAGGCGCACACAGGCTCTACAGCCCATGTAACTGGACTGCACAGCCTGTAGCAGTTTACCGCTAATACCATACTCCGGTAAAATGTCCCAAAGTTCCTTTCGTACAACCGTGTCAAATGCTCTCTCCAGATCCACAAAACTGCAGAAAACCCTCTGACCTAGAGCCAGATGCTTCTCTACAATATTGCGCAGAGAGAACACTTGATCCATGCATCCCCTTCCACTCCTGAAACCTCCTTGTGTCTCACACAGTAAACCATCGGACACCATCCTCATTCTCCTTTCAATAATTTTTCCATACACTTTTGCTGCCAAACTGGTCAAGCTTATGGCTCTGTAATTTGCGCAGTCATAACGTGAACCCTTGTATTAAAACAAAGGCACGACGACTGCGCTATTCCAGTCCCTGGCAACCATTCCCGAGCTCCAACATAAATAGAGGAGCAACAGGAACGCCTCCCAGACACAAGAGCCACCAAGCTTGATCATCTCGGCAGATACCATATCAATGCCCGCTGCCTTACCATTTTTCAAACTTCTTATCGCCCATTCAACTCCATCCATACTGATGCCATCGGAGGACGCCGTTGTCGAATGTTGATCTACTTAACCACATCCAACACCGGCGCCAACCGTAGCATCCGCATACATATCGCCAAAATATTCACTCCATCGGCTTAACACGTCTTGTGTTTGTGTAAGAATGTCTCCACCTTTAGACCTTATTTTATTCATTCTGAAGGCTGACCAACCACCCCGAGACTTCTTCACCTCCCTCCAAAAGAGTTTGGTGTTACCCTCGAAGTTTTTAGTCAGCCTATCTTCTGCACTCATACTTGCTCTATCACGTTTCTCTTTCACTAAGGCCTTGGTGTCATTCTTACATTGTCGATATATTTCTTTCTTCTGTTCAGTCATACTGTCATTCAGATTCAAAGAAGAGACATAGTGCAGCCACGCTTTCTTCTTTTGCTCTACGGAAGCTGCCACTTCCGCATCCCACCATGCATCACCATTTGTTTTTTCTATGCTTCTTTGAACTTCCACATACTTCTTTCGCTGTATCTACCATACTCTCTTTCAATACTCTCCAGCATTCTTCAATGTCCGATTGCGGCTGGCTTGCCATCGTTAGCCGTTCTCGGACACCCTCTGCATACTTTTCTCTTACACACTCTTCTTGCAACCTTTCAACCTTTATTCTTTCAAGCCCTCCGAAGTGGACACGCTCTCGCCAGTGCCTCCACTTTCTGAACAGACCACTAAATCTCGCAATAACGAGATAGTGATCCGTGTCGACTGTGGGGCCCCTGTAGGCTCTTGCGTCCAATATTTTGCTTCGGAGGCGACTGTCTACCAAAATTAAATCTATTATGCTTTTCTGTTCATTCCTTCTCCATGTATACATATGGATGTCCTTATGTTGGAAAAATGTGTTTGACACAATAAGGTTTCTCTCCATGCATACATCCGCTATGAGCCTACCTGCGTCGTTCACTCTCTTATCACCAAATGGACCAAGTACGTCCTCATAATCGGGACGCTTGGTCCCCACCCATCCGTTCGAATCTCCGCATACAATCACGCGTTCACTGGTTTCTGCCATATCCATAACTTCCCTAACATTGTCCCAAAACTTCTCTAGGTCTGATGCCACCGAGGATCCTACGAGAGCATATGCTACAACCATGAATACCTTGGTGACACCTAGTTTTATACGGACCCAGAGAAGTCTGAGATCATACATTCCATAATCCTTCACACCTGAGGCCAAGCGAGAGGACAACAGCACTCCTACCCCCATGCTGGCTCGATCGCTCTGTGGTACACCAGACCACAGACCCATCCCGCCACCAGGAAGATCGCAGGCGTCGCTGCCCCTTCGCTTGGTCTCTGTTACACAGAGCACGTCTAGCTGTTTGTCCGCCATGACGGATATCAGCTCGTGCAACTTACCTTCCACGCAACCTCTTACATTCCACGTGCCCACCCGGCACTCTGCTCTCCTCGACTCGCCTGACTGGGCAAGGCGTGATGGGTGGCGGCCCCCATCGCCGCAACTGCTGATGTTTGTACCGACGGGGGCGGGTCGGTACGCGTGCCACCACCACCTTAGCCGTGTAGCAATACATAACGCAGTGCTTGTCCCAACATTACTGTATGGAAGCGAGAGTTGAGTATGCAGAAAAGAGTATGAAAGTAAAATTAATGTGGTCGAAATGCGATCTCTACGGAAAATCTGTAGAGTTAGGCTGACCGACCGTATTCGTAACGACGACGTAAGAGAGCGAGTAGGTATGAATGAGAGTATCGGTGTAAAGATGCGAAAGGGAATGCTCCGATGGTTCGGACATGTGGAAAGAATGCCGAACGAACGCCTGGTTAAGAAGATATACAATGCGAAAGTGGAAGGATGTAGGTACCGAGGGAGACCGAGACTAACCTACCTAGACCAGATCGGTCATGTACTGAAGGAAGGTGGAGTCAAGAGTCTCCGAAACCGGCGAGCGTGTATGAAGAGAATTATGAATGTTGAGGAAGCGAGTGAAGTATGCAAGGCTAGAGTTCTCTGGCACTCTGTTCTCTCTGCCTACCCTGCAAGGGATATGGCGTGATGATATGTATGTATGTATGAAATAGACAGTAATAATTATTAAGGGATGTTGGAATTAAATTTCCATGTAGTGACCAAATTATAGTAAAATTCAGCAAGTAATTTTTTTATTTTATAATTAAATTATTATTATTGTATTAATAAATTATGTAAGCCTATATTTAAGAGAAGAACTAATTCATCTGATGAATATGTTATGCAAGACCAATTTCCCTCATATATCTTGGAATTCTTGCGCTCTCAGCTATACTACCAACGACTGTGTGTAGTATACACACTACCAACCCTTACATTACTCTTGTATGTCGTAAATGTGTATGTATGTACTCTTTTCTGCGTACCCAACTCTCGCTTCCTCTCTCGCTCTGCTTACATAATTAGCCAATATCGTTAATTATATATTTGACAAAACTGCCAAGTTCATTCATCTCAACAGATAAACAAGCACAAATTGCGTCTCAATTTCGAGCCCTTCGACAAAAGTCGATATTTAATTAAAAACCAGTCAGTGTTTTTAATGAATTATCGATTCGTTTACAAAGTTTGCTAATACTTTGTGAAACAAATTTGTTTGGGGGCGCTTACATAATATACGTGAAAGTTTACATCGAACAGGACCCGACTGACCTCTACACGATGAATAAATAATTAATATCCTGTTTTTATATCGGCTATTACTATTAAATTGATATAAAATACTACATAAACTTGCACAGCGTGGGGGTAATTGGTTTAGTATACCGCGCTGGTCTTTTGTGTTTATTAGCGAAGTAAGAATACAATTCACTACCTTTTATGTAGCCCGTGAGTGTTTTAACAGTGGTCTAAGAGATATATGCACACAATATCGACTCATGTGAAGGAAAACTTGACATATAACTCATCTGGCCGACGTGGTGTAGTAGGTCAGGCTCCCTCTCATTGTATGGGAGATCTTAAATACTCAATAGTGTGATATATACATACATATATAGATTGAAAAAGAAAAGGATTGTTCTACAGAAAGTTTCTGTTGTTTAATACTTATTTATTAAACGTATTTATAAATTTAGATACAATATCAGGGAATGAAGTTATCAAAAAATATTGCAACAAAAAATATGCATGTGGTTCTTGTCTATAAAAAGAAAACTCCCCCGTACCGGGTGTAGTAAAGAATAAAAACAACTACAAACATATAATTAACGAAAATAAATAATCAGACTCACAGCAATTATTTATAAATCACACAATAAATCTCTCGTCTGTAAAAATCGAACCCACCACACACTGTATAGTCGTATTTAAAACACGAAATAATAGACTATTTTATTAGAATTTTCCCTATAAAGCTGGTGAATCGTTAGCTTCGACTCCTAAATCTCAAAACAGAATATTTATTAAAGTACTAAATGGTTTAGGAAGTCAATTTTAAACAGAAAAGGATTGGCAATTACAAAAGACTGGTTACAAAAGCCCGATGACGTGTCGTCATTAAGTGCGTGGCACACAGGGGCCGCCACTACCTACAAAGTGTAACACTCGAGGTTACAATGCGCTAATGAACGTGACGCAGCATGACAAGCGAGCTCGTTACTAGTGTACTATCACCGCCCCACTGGCCCGCGCTCGTCGGCCGAGCGCCGGAGCCGACGGGAGCTTTGCGGAAAAATGTATTTGAGTACAATCTCCGGTCGTTGCGGCTTTGTTCTCCACATCTATCCGAATGCGACGGTGAATTCAATAGAAATACTCTTAAACTAGAGGTAAAGAAAATAATAAAAATAGGCGATGTAAATAATAAGTTTGGTACATTAAATATACTTTTGTACGCCTGATGTTGGATGATGATGATGATGATGCCAGGTGATTCTCTACTCCCGATATATGAAAATCAAGGAATTTCCAAAACTAAAAATGACTGTATTTTTCTCACACTGCACTTATATGATAATATTATCACACATATGTTAAAAAAATACATTCGTTTAAACGTATTTGATATATTTAAAAAGCAATTATTTTGTTTAAAGCAAGAAAAAAAGTTGATTAAAAAGATATTCGAAGATGTCCGGATGTCTGTATATATGGATCTGGCACCCTCACAACCCTAAAAATTAATGTATCGAATTATTTTTTTTAAAGCTTCATAATCGCAACGGGCTGTTTTCTTTCGAAAATGGCTTGGAATTCTTTGTCGTTTAATTGCAATTAATAAAAAACTGAACGGAGTCTTTAGTGTAGGTATACCTTATGAAAATTGGGTTCGTTTATATTGCTTAAAAGCTATGTGTTGCGTTACGGCGAGAATGGCGCGAAATGTCAAAAGTGAAGATGAGGCATGCACTTTTGGATTTTCCAAACATTTTGTTAATTATGACGTCATGTTATGACGTCATGTTATTTACGATTAGTAATGCGGTTGACATTATTTTCCCTTTTTCGACCTCTCTTATTTTTAACTAGTTATTTAATATTGTGCAGATATGATAGTAAACAGATTTTCCCTGTGGTGACGGAGTAAAAATATAATTCACCACCCCCTATCTTACACGTCGGTGATTGTAAATGATGACTAAGGGATAAAATATGCATATAATCTGTGCGAGAGAAAGAATACTTGAAATAAAATTCTATACCAACATATCTGATTAGCGTGCGTGGTATTAATGTACCACGCTAGGAAGGAAATTGACTTACTAGTCAATTTCCCTCCTAGTGAGAGTTTAAGAGGTTAGTGCCCAGCAGTGGGAAATATATGAGCTGAGATGATGATAGAAAATAGTAGAATTTTATTATTTTGAATAATTATAACTGTACAATAAAATTAATAATAAGTCATTGCGCCACGCGGAGGTATCACTATATTCTCAATTTTATATTTTACCTTTATACAATAGTGATGTAGCTATGACATAATTGGACCCTGAACCGTCACTGAAAAATACAACAAGAAACTGAACGGATTTGTAGCTTTTTATATGAAATGTTGTGTTATATCTTATAGCAAATTTTAACTCTAGTAATACCATTTGAACCACAATGTAATATAATTCTCTAATACAATGCAAAATCATTATGTCTGCAGCAAATTTTATAAGCAGCATTCAATCGCGAGTACTTCTAGAGCCATCATTACTACCTTATCGTAAAACCGTTGCTAAGATTGCAATATCGGTACTAATGTATAACGTAGATAGATTGTAATAAAATAACATTAATAACAATAATAATGAAATAAAGTCCAAAAGGTCTTAAAAACTTTTATAGCTTCAACTTGCCACTTACATAAATTCGGCAGATTATTTTTCCAAGGAGCTCTAACAAACAGTTTAAGTCATTTTTCAAAGTATGAAATTGAAAAAGTACGAGATATATTTCAAGATCAATAGTGTTTTGGTCGCTCGCACATCGCTGTTTCTTTTTAATTTGAATCTTATAATAATTATATTGTTAAGAGAGGTATTATGAATTTAACGTGTTTTTGTTTGTATGTGATCTCATAGTATCTAAATGATTGGATCGGTAGTGATGCAGCCTTTGTTTTCTTTTAAAATGTGATAGTTCTTAGCTACTATATATGAATTCCGTTCAGGTCAACAGCTCATTTTGGTAGCTGCCGTAAAGATCTTAGATGCTATTAGGTATTTACTTCACTGCGATACATATATGACTTAATATTTAAAATAACCACGTATGGTACCACTGTGCTTCTCTGATGGAACTCGAAGTTGGGAAACGAAATCCTGGATTGCATACTAATAAATCCATCAAGTTAAAATTCACTAGATTCGTCTTAACTAGTTCCATAAGTTAGTAATTTTTTTTATTTTTATATTATTTGAATCATATGTCTCTTTATATATGTATATATATATATATATATATATATATATATATATATATATATATTATATATATTAGGGTGATTCATTGCCGCAAAAATTTCTTTTTTCAGTGCTCATGCAAAATATTAATCTACACATGGAAAAAGAAATTCTCACCAAATTTGAGATCTTAATATTAATTTTAAGTACTTGCAATTTAAATTTAAAGTTTTACCATTTAAAATGCATGTAAAAAAATCTTTTTTTTTTTTTCAAATTATTAATGCTTACCCGGCTTTTACAATATCGCAAATCGGTTTAATGGACCTTGTGGGGAATTTCACGCTCTTCAAAATATCCTTAGAGTTTTTTTGTGTAACTCGCACTGGTTCACCAGTAGGAGTCGTCAAAGTAGTTTTTGATAAAAATATATATTTTTTTTAATTTTTCGAGTAAACCACCAAAAGTAGGAAGAAAACAAGGACTGACTCATAAAATAAAAGTTATCCAACCAATATTTAATGAATTTATAGGCATTTTTATACCGGAAAATGTAAGAAATTGATAAATAATAACTCATAATGTTATTTAGATTCATTTTTTTTATTTATTACCATTTTATTTCTTTATACTACGAACTTTTTCAAAATTAGTATGATTTTTTACTCATAATGAATACAAAAATAACACATGAATTCATAAAAAAACTACAAGAATAAAATTGTAACATAGATCTTGCAATTTTTCAACATTTCTGTCGTTTAGCAAAAAAATGAAAATGAAGATTATTCAATTTCTTGTAGCGAAATTCCAAAATTAGTAAAAATTTAATTTTTTTCATCGTAAACTTTGTTCACGCCAACTTTGTATAAGTAAAAATCATTCATTGAAAAAGTTCTTACTATAAAGAAATATATATACATACATAGCCTCACGCCTGTTTCCCAGAGGGGTAGGCAGAGACTACGGATTGCCACAAACCACGATCCTGGCATACTTCCATCGCTTCATTCACACTCATAATAGTCTTCATGCATGTTCTACGATTACGCATACTCTTAATAAGACCTCTCGTCAACACATCTCTAACTTGGTGCAGAAAAGTATGACGTGGTCTTCCCCTTGTATTCGTCCCATTCACGCTTGCTTTATATATTTGCTTCGTCAACCTCTCGTCACTCATTCTTTCTAAATGTCCAAACCACCTCAGCATACTCTTTTTGATCTTTGTCACTACTTCTTCATTCACACCACAGCGCTCTCTTATAACATTATTCCTAATTTTATCTTTCATACTTACATCACACATACTACGAAGAGCTCTCATCTCTACAGCATTTATTCTACTTTCATGTCTTCCCTGCCAAATCCAACTTTCACTACCATACATGAGAGTAGGTACTAATACTCCTTATGTACAGCTAAACGTGCCTTTTTGGACACGTTTCTGCTTTTCATAAAGGTGTATAGTGCCCCATTCACTCTATTACCAGCATTCACTCTTCTTTCAACATTATCATCATTTTTACCATCTCTAGTAAACAAAACACCCAAATACAAAAATTCTTTCACCTGTTCCAGTTCCTCACCATTTATAAAAATGTTACATTCCGTCATACATGTATCCTTTTCAAAAACCATAATTTTCGTCTTACTTACATTTACTTTCATACCTTTTCTTTCAAAAGCTTCATGCATAGTAGTTACCACCGCCTGCAAATCTTCTGCCGATGATGCAAGTAATACCTGATCATCGGCATAAAGAAGACATTTGATAAGTAACTCATTCATTCGTAAACCACAATCATTATTTTTCAGATCTTTCAAACAGCTATCCATGAGGTTAAACAACCACTGGGACGCTACACATCCCTGTCTAACACCTTTATCGATATTAAACCACTCCGTGTAGGCTCCGTTTATTCTTACGCATGCCCTGGAATCCTTATAGATGGATTTCAGCGCGTGAATAAGATGGCTGTCCACCCCATACATAGACAGTACCGACCACAGTTCATTCCTCCTCACTTTGTCATAAGCTTTCTCCAAATCAATGAATGCACAAAAGATTTTCTGACCTTTAGCCAAAAATTTCTGCGCCATGCATTGTAAAGAGAAGACTTGATCCGTACAACCCATACCTTTTCGAAAACCTGCTTGTGCATCCCATATTTTCTTGTCGGTTACTTTCACTACTCTTTCAATCAATACTTTCGCATACAGTTTGCCGACTATGCTAAGGAGGCTTATGCCCCTGTAGTTCCTACAATCTTGCTGCGAACCTTTCCCTTTGTACAAAGGTACAATTACAGCCTTACACCAGTCGTCAGGTACATGGTCATTAGTCCAGCAGAGATTGAAGAGCTGGTATAGCATGTTAGCTATGATATCCTGTCCAGCTGTCAGCATCTCAATTGTAATCCTGTCGTATCCTGCAGATTTACCCGCTTTCATACCTTTCAGTGCATTCATAATTTCCACCATAGTAACACATTCTCCATCCTCAAGATCTCTTTCACTCTCAAATGATAGATCTTGTGGCTCTTCTCTTTCAAATAAGCTTTCAAAATACTCCTTCCATCTCTCTAGTACACATTCTTCTCTATTCACTATCCTTCCATACTTATCCCTGATCAAGGCAAGCTCTGTACTTTGAACTTTACCTCGAGCTGATCTTATGGATTTCCAGAAAACCTTTAAGTTAGATTGGTAATCCTGCGATAATCTTCTATCATACTCGTCTTTCTGATCCTCTTTCTTTTTTCTGACAATTTCTTTCACTTCTCTTTTTCTTCTCTTGTACTCTTCTTTGGCTATGGCTATATCATGAATCGTTGCTTTCTTTATTCTCTCACTGGCTCTGCTAGCAAGCCAGTCTATCCAGGCTTTCTTCTTCTCACAAACTGCACTCTGCACATCTTTATCCCACCATATATTCTTCATTTTATTTACTTTCCTTCTTCTGGTCACGCCACATGTTTCTGTAGCAACATTTACCACATTTTCTTTCAAAGTCTTCCATAATTCTTCCATATCACTAATATTAACCAAATCATACAACTTTTCTGTCAGTTTACTTTTATACTTCTCTCTAACAATCTCATCTTGCAAATTCTCTACTTTTATCCTTTCTAGTACACTTGTCGGGTTATGTATCCGGTTTCGCCACGTTTTTATGAGACCACTTATTCTAGTCATTACTAGAAAGTGGTCTGTATGGATACCAACACCGCGATACACCCTGGTGTCTAGAACTTTGTTTCTGAGTCTTTTGTCTACTATTATAAAATCAATCATACTCTTTCTTACATTCTTTGCTTCGCGTGTATACATATGGATCTTTTTGTGTTCAAACATAGTGTTTGTAACACAAAGGTTCCATTCCAAGCACACCTCTCGTAGACTTTGACCATTTTCATTCACACTTTCATCACCAAACCTTCCTAAAACGTTTTCGAATCCTTTTCGGCCTACTCCCACCCATCCATTAAAATCACCTAGCAAAATCAACCTTTCATTTAACTGACATAATCTTAAAACATCTCTTAGTTCCTCCCAAAACTTTTCTCTTCCATCCTGCTCACATTTATTTTTAGTCAAACCCGTGTTTACAGGAGCATATACTCCTACAACAAAAATACGGGTCAGACCCACTTTCATTCTTAACCATACTAATCTAGCATTCACACAATCATACTCTTTCACACATTGAGCCATTCGAGCAGAAAGAAGGAGACCAACTCCCTGACAGGCTCTCATAGTCATTGGTACCCCGGACCAGTATGCCGTATAAGGTCCATGACTAGTTATCTCACATCCTTTTCGCTTCGTTTCATTCACACAAAGAATATCAATCTTTTTATCATCCATCATTTGACATACCTCGTTTAATTTCTCTTTCATTCCTCCTCCTACATTCAACGTAGCAAAACGGCACTCCGTAGACCGCTTTTCGCCCTCATTGGGATCGAGACGTGAAGGGTTGCGAACCGCATCGCCGTCATTTGGACTTTTAAAATTTTTTCATACAATCCATAGCGTTCCCACGAGTAGTAGGGTATTAAACGATCCACCCCCACAGAGCCCTTGTGTGGAGGCAAGGTGGAATCACCGCTGTGCCCTGTGACCACCAACACATGCACCCTCCGTTTTTGACCAGCTTACCCTCTGGCCGCAAATCCCTCAGCACGGGTCGGTTTACACCTTGGGTCGGGGGTTATATTACGGAGTTTTCCTTCTCCTAGATGAGTTGCAGCGCAATGCTTATGAGGTTCATCTCCCCAGTATAAAGAAATATAATGGTAATAAATGAATCTAAATGACATTATGAGTTAATATTTATCAATTTCTTACATTTTCCGGTACAAAAATGGCTGTAAATTCATTAAATATTGGTTGGATAACTTTTATTTTATGAGTCAGTCCTTGTTTTCTTCCTACTTTTGGTGGTTTGCTCGAAAAATTAAAAAAAAAAAAATATTTTTATCAAAAACTACTTTGACGACTCCTACTGGTGAACCAGTGCGAGTTACACAAAAAAACTCGAAGGATATTTTGAAGAGCGTGAAATTCCCCACAAGGTCCATTAAACCGATTTGCGATATTGTAAAAGCCGGGTAAGCATTAAAAATTTGAAAACAAAAAAAGATTTTTTTACATGCATTTTAAATAGTAAAACTTTAAATTTAAATTGCAAGTACTTAAACTTAATATTAAGATCTCAAATTTGGTGAAAATGTTTTTTTCTATGTGTAGATTAATATTTTGCATGAGCAACGAAAAAAAAAATTTGCGGAAATGAATCACCCTAATATATATATATATATCATCATCGTATGTATCTCACTGTTGGACTAGAGCCTCATCCATAAATTAACCTACTATACCACGCTGGTAAGATGTGTTGGTATAAGGTTTTGTTTCGAGTTTTCCTTCTCTTGCATAGATGTTATATGCGTTTTATATCGTTTTATATTTAGTCGTCTGTTTAGATCACCCACGAGTAGGATAGAGGTTGGTGAATTGTATTCTTACTCCCTCACCACACAGAATCATATTATAACTCCCTACAATATAGGGATTAGTATTTTAGAGCAAGGTGCTTCTTAAAATTGTAGTTAATATGCTAATTAGTTTATTTTATTGAATTAATTAAACACAAAAAAATCGTGATAGTATCTATTATTCTTTAATAATTTTATTGTATATATTAGACAATCTATTTTAATGAAATATTGAAAAGTTATTAATTAATTTTGCATTTAATTAATAATGTACGGGGAAGAAGTTTAATAAGGATGCTGCAATTAATTAAAATATCTTCAAAATATTGATTAATCAAAGTCAAATCCTGTAAGAGATTTTGAGTTTAACTTGACCTAACAGAATGGTGAAATTAATTTACCTAATTAAAATATTATTTGTAATCTATTGGAACGTCACCTGCCTCCACCAGATCAGTCCTGGAAACTAAATGGTAGGACCGCTTCTGTTTTGTAAATTTTACTAATATTAATGGCAAGTGCAAAAACAAACTAAGAATAGGCTGTCTGCATATATTGTGGTTAAGAATGGACTTGGTATGGTGATCAGTGTTTTTCACGTAGTACAATGCTGTGTGCGATTAACACATCTTTTTCCCGAGTCTGGCTGTAATTTGTGTTCGTTAGTTTTGTAAATTCTTTTATTCCCTGCGTTACGAGGGAATAAGAATACAATTGTCGTAATCTCTTACTTGTCCGTGAGTGTTGTTGATATCGGCTAAGTGTCTCACTAAGACAGTGGGCAGCAGTTATCTGGGCAACACTATAACACCTCCTGCGATCGCCAATCTGCCTGCCAAGCGTGGTGATTATGGCATTCTTAATTGGGAGACCCAATAGTGAACTTTTATAGACTGCTGAATGAATGGAAAACTGTATAGTTACTATTGTATCTATGTATCAAAACTTAACAAAGATTTTCATTTTATCATTATTTAGTGGACAGTGTCATAATCGCTATATTTGGCAGGTAGGATTACAGTGGGCTGTTTTTCGGGAGAGATCTGCTTCCTATTTCCCTGGTGAGAGCCTAGCCTATTTTTACGATTGGGCAAGAGATCATCATTATCATCTCACACGACGCACTGCTAGGCGTGAGCCTCCTTCACAAGAAGACCTTCCATACCACGCTGGTCAGATGGGTAGTTGTAGATTTTATTTAGTTTTTTTTTAGTTTACATAGATGTTATATGTATATAAATATATCCTTTAGTACTATTTTATGACACAAACGGATATAAAGGCGTGATGGGTGTTGAGTTGTATTCTTACTTAGTCTCAGATAGGACCAGACTTATGCAATGGAGTAAGTAACTTGCCCAGACAAGTGAGGGGCGACAACAATTGGGTTTTGATTCCGTAGCTACACGGTGAATATTTTCATTTCACTAAGTGCAAATGTAAAATTAAAATTACTTAAGGGAATTGAATGATATTTGAATGTATTACGAGGGGGGATGTGTGTATTGTGTGACGTCACACGTGTACAATGCGGTGGTGACATATTGTGCTACGTTAATGTAATGAACATTGCGCCGATAACACATGGAGTCGAATCGACAATACATCTCGGCGTCGTGGGAACATTTACTTTATTACTGTAATGGGTACACGAGCAAGCAACTGTACTTGCGACAAGTGCTAACTGCTGCTTTTGCATCTCTGTAATATCAAGAGCACAGCGCAGTTGTTGCCAACCATAAGATATTTATATCTCCGGCTCTCTAGTTCACCTAACGAAAATCAGTATTAAATAGCTTTTATTCAGAAGTCGATTTTCTGCAAAAGTGTGGTACTATCACGACACCTGGACAAACCCAGACATTTATGGTTGCAGATAGAAGTGTATTAGAGGTATGGAACTACCATTAAATCTTGGGTGTCTTGATGTTTAAGTCATCATTCTCCTACTCTTATCCCAATTACTTGGGGTCGATACAATATGTACTCTTCTTTCATAGTACATATTGTAAAAATTATTGGCAATAGTTTTATGACCGTCCGCCGTCAGTAATAAAAGTAGGAGTTGGTATTCATAGCCGCTACCACGCATCTTGTTAAAGTATTTGTTCTAAAATTATATATAACTAGAAAGTAATGCACATTGTCGTATAAAGACGAGATGGTAATACCTCCGCAATACTTTTCTCTTCCATGAACATCGTTAAAGATGACTAACGCATGTACCAAATAACATAAGTGCATAAAAGCAAAATAAAACCGTTTGGTACACAAGGTTTGCAACCGTCT